>CM031239.1:642559153-643159153 GCA_018340775.1 Taxus wallichiana var. yunnanensis | reverse complement strand
CGCATATACCGAAACCCCTGATTACCTACCCCATAACACTCACCTCACCTATAACCCTTGCTATCACGTTTTCTTTATCATATCTACCCACTTAATCTCCCTCCTCCTATTTACAAAACATGCAAACACCAAATTACAACCAAATCGTTTACCTCTTGGGCTGCAGCAGCTTGCGGTGGAACTTGTCTTCCTCTCGTCCATGCCCGCCGGATGCTTCTCCTCATTCAGCCATGCTCACCACCCTCTTCAAATATAGCTTGGATTTCTGTCTTCTTGATCTCAGCCCACAATCACGTTACCTGTCTCTTTCCTCCTTATCACTCAAATCTCTCATGCAATTACTTGTCTCAGTCGTTAAAATAGCGTCGCATTCGCATATTTAACATCTTGCATGCCTCTCAAAATAAGAACTTCAGTTGCCACCTACGCTTTTTTATTTTTAGAAAAATCTCATTTTTGAATAACCGGTATCGGTTACCTAACCGATATCGGTCTATACTATACCGACATCGGTTAGCTAACCGACGTCGGTCACATACCCACCTTTTTCAAAACATAGTCCTTTTCTTTATTTTTTATCTAATTTTTGGAGGCGCCCGCCTCTTTTTCCTGCATACCAACACCGATAGCTATAATCTTTTCATCAAATCCACATCTCATTACGATTTCATCCATATCATCTATCTACATTACCAAAACAAACAAATCATCAACAAACGATATCAAAAACCATTAATCTATATACCATTTGGATCCAACTTAACAGCTACATACATACATTTTCATAAAATCAGCGACAAAACATACAACATTTCATAATACAACATGTCAATTAAACTCATCATTTATATCTACATACATCCCATCCACAAAAGACATCAACATCATTAATATATAACACCATGTAAATCCAACTCATCATACATCAAATATCACAAACCATCGACAAAACATTTAACGCATTTTTAAACACAAAGATGTGGATCAAAACATCATATCTATATATATATACAAGGTTTCAAATATACAATGTGCCTCAGACGGGGCCTCTCGTGATCTCATAATACAACAAAGCCGGCGCACGCAGCCGCAATAACCGCATCAAAACCTCAACACGGCTCGCAGCCGGTCTCTCATATCAAAACATACTCGCTCGCAGCCGGTATCAACTCATACAACCCATACTTCGGCCGCAGCCGGTATAATAAATGAATGAATGAATCAATGAATAATATGTAGGCACGCAGCCTCTATCAACACAACTGCTCGCAGATCGGTGCCCATGTCCAATATACAAAAAGTGCAGCAGGACCCTCGCCTCTCTCCACCTCCTCTCGCCTATCTCGCCCGCTGGTCCCTCGCCCCGCCTCGCCTCCCGCCCGTGACGGACCCACCGGCTGTGGCCGCCCTCCCCGAGACCTCTCGGCCCGAGAGGTCTCTCGCTCTATGTGCCGCATATGGCTGATAATCAGCCCCTGCACTCATCAAGAATATCTCGATAGTATCGGCCTCCGCTCTAGCCTCCATATAACGCCTCGAGCCACCGTAGGTACCGGGCTGGTCCTCTAACTCCTACTACAAGTGCCTCCCTCGTGCTCGTGTGCTGCTGGTGGTGCTCGTGGTCGGGTGGTACTGTACTCTGGCTCGGGGGCTGTGTGCACTGGTGTGGTGGCACTGTGCTGTACTCGTGCTGGGGCCTGGGCCTGCCTGCGCGGTGGTGTGTGCTGTACTCTGTGCTTTTGTGCCACTACCGGTGGCCTGTCGTGCGAGCTACAGAGCTCGGGCTAGCTGCCCTCGTAAAACACCTATTCGTGCTCAGCAGCAGCCCACCCCCTCGTAATAGCCGCACTCGACCTCGAGCTGATCTCGCTCGCTATCACACGCGCGCTAAGTTCTGGCCGTGCAGCAGCTGCTACCCTCGCTGCTCTCTCGACAGCCCACCAAACCATATATGCTCCCGCAGCCAAGATCATCTACAAGTGTCATCTCGCCGGCCTCCGCAACAACCTAACTGGGATCCACGGCCTGTGGTGCAGCAAGTGGGGCTCTACATCATCCTCCAGATCGAGGGAAGCGAGGGGGCTCATCCTGCTCGTAGCCCCATCTCGCTCGCGTACCTCTCTGTGGGTATCTCTCATACTCTCCCTGGCCTCCGTCCCGCTATCCGTAATGTGTACTGGATCCACCGCAACTCTCTCTCTGCTCCTCCACGGGGTGATGACCTCTATATGGTCTCCATACAATATCTCTACTGTCGTGCCCTCTAATAAATGCCTCGTAGTAAGTAACGCCTCGCCTCGCAAGCACCGCCGTGGCCGCCCACGACCCCCAACCACCTCTCAAAGCCATATCTATATATGACCCGTGGCCCCGCCGCCGGGGTAATCCTATCGGGTCTAATGCATATGATGTGCTCATATGCCCAACAAGAAGCAAAATGTCGAACAAATCCCAAATCGCCTCATCCGGTGATAGCCCCACAACTCTCTATATAATCGCACTGTATACCGGTGCCCAAGCATAACATGTGTGCTCCTCCACCATCTCATGAAGCACCCCATCGCGCCGTGGAAAGCGGCCTCCTCTCGAGTCCGGGAGGGCGAAGGTGTGATCCCGATCATCATCAACACGGCAAGCCGTGTCTCATGTCGGTGCGCACATACATATCCCCATACCGATACTGCGCACGTGATATGTCAACAGCAGCGCGGCCGCATCCCCAAAACTTGTAGGATGCTATCCATGGCTGTCTCTGCATCCACCTAAAAGACTGCCTCTCCATCGATAGGTAATCAAAGGATGCGATACACATCCTCCAATGTGATGGTCATCTCTCCAGTCGGGAGATGGAACACATTGGTCGCCGGATCCCATCTCTCGATGAGGGCAACCATCAAACTATGATCTCTGTCGATCGCTCTGTATCGCTGGACTCCGCCGAGTCCCACTCGCGCATGATAGCCAAAGCAGTGCGCAGACACATGTGGTCGCATCCGCTCAACAAAGCTGGGGGCATCCCGCCCCGCATCGTCACCGCCGACGTGCCTCGCAAAACCAACCCACTACATTAGCCCTACTCTTTATCACAACATCTACTTTACCCTCTATACCCCCTTTTATCCCCCGACTCTCTAACACACCCCGACCTACCTCTCCACACACTCCCTAACACCCCTCTACCCACCTATCTTCTCTCCAATATCCCACTCCTTTTCACACCCAAACAAACAACCCCACCATACTACCACACAACCAAAACGATACCCAAACAACCAAATCCAACAACCGACACAACCTAAATCATATCAAAACATCCCTATCCCACCCCAATCATACCAAAACACCAACTCAACTCAACCACACAACCCAAACTACGCCCACACACCCAAACTATACCCAAAACTTAACTCCACCACACAACCCAAACCACGCCCACACACCCAAACCACATAAACAAAAAAACAAAAAAAAACAAAAACAACCAAAACAAAAAAAAACACAAACAAAAAAAAAACAAAACAAAAACAAAAAAAAAAACAAAAACAACCACAACATAAACACACAACACCCACCGACGCCGGCCGATATACGACCGACGCCGGTCAAACACAAAGCACCGTGACCTGAAAATTTGCGACCGATGTCGGTCGCTGTATTTACCCGGAGCCGAACCCCCGCGCGGCCCCCAACCTACATTTTTTCATTTTTCTCCCTCTCTACCCACCCAAACACCCTAAAAACCTACCCACCCAGCCGCCTCGGCTTATTTCACCTATCTACCCTCTCCCTTTTTCAAATTATTTCCATTTTCTAATTATTTCCTAAAAACATGTACATTCCTACCCAAACCCCAAATCTAGCTTAATAACATCAAATGAACACAATGCAAGGTTTCGAACTTACCGGTACGATGACACGTCGTCGTGGTGGGATGGGTGGTGGTGGTCCAGCTGGTCCAGCTCCTCCTGCTCCTCCTGGCTGTGCCATGGCTCCAAATGTCCTCTTCTGGGTCCTCAACCAATCAACTACTACCTCCTCCTCACTCGGGCCCGCCAATCACCTCACTTCTCCACTCAACTAGTGCCACCTCAGCCAACAAATACACCAATATCAATATTCCACCTCAGACAACTTAATTTGGTTTCCAAATTGACAAAGTGACAATGACCGGCCGTATTTTTCTTTTTATAGGTTTTTAACATAGAACCGATACCGGTCAAATCGTGCCCTAAGGAACCGGCGTCGGTTATCTAACCGGTACCGGTCATAGATAACCGATATCGGTTTTGTCCTTTTTTACCCAACTTTTTGCCCTTATTCACTACTTTCCCTTTCCCACCACATTGCCTCTTTACCACATCGCCTATATGCTCCATTGCTCTTTAGCCGTTTTTGACTTCACCGGCCCGACCCAAGGCCGCAACCAACCACTCCGGCCCGACCCAAGGCCCCACCCCAACCATTTGGCCCGACCCAAGGCCTCACCCTAACCATTTGGCCCGACCAAGCCCAGGCCATTTGGCCCGACCCAACCACCTACAACCATTTGGCCCGACCCAAGGCCTCACCCTAACCATTTGGCCCGACCCAAGGCCTCACCTACCCATCCAAGGCCTACCCACCAAGGCCTCACCTAACCAGCCCGACCTCACCCACCCATTCGCCCGACCCAAGGCCTCACCTCACCTTCCCATCCTGGCCCGACCCAAGGCCCGACCCACCCAAGGCCTCCGCCACCCCAATCATTCCTACCCATCCGGCCCGACCCAAGGCCGCAACCCAACAACTGGCCCACCACCACGGCCGTATACCACTTCAATACCTTACCCAACATCAGCAACATACACTTTTATCCACCCATCATATAGTTTTTTGTTCAATCGAGCTCACCTGTTCGTGTTTTAGCCTGATTAGGGTCCTTGACTTGATCTGTCGACCAACTTTGCCTAGACCTAGACCGTGACGTTTATCTCAACCAAACCAACCATTCGTACGCCGAACATGCCTAAACGTTCGCACTTTACCGTTATATACCCTGGAGCTACTTCCTATGCCTTGGATACCAGGATTATATCACCCTTGTTTGGATAAACTATCGACCTTTGCCTATGCATTGTTGGTTTGCTCGTCAAATCATGTACCCTAGTCGCACTATTGCATTTCAACGTGCGCCTCGCTTCCTCTCGACTTACCCCACCATTTTCCCCATCATCTCTACACCATTTACCCTTTATCAACCCTATCCCCGATTTCAAGTTCTCTCAACTCGTGATAGATTTGAGGGGGATTACCTATACCCTTAACAGGGGAAACCACTTCATATTATTGTCCGTGCAGCTTTACAAAACAAGCTACACGACAATAAGGGGCTAATGTAGACACCAAATTTGTGTCTTACGACCCCCTGTGACCCGCATCTCATTTCGCAACCTAACCTCATCACCTAAACCTTACACAATTATTTATTAATTACCTTATAATTAATAAATCCACATCACCTTACCTGCCACCTCATTTTGCCACCTCATCATGACCTAGTCCTAACCCTAAACTAACCTAATTAAGACCTATAACTTGGTCCACACCTACACCCATGACTAATGACCCCTTTCTCGCACCCAAAACCGACCTTCTAGTCACTTGACCAAGCCCGCAACTAATCTCTCGAGAGAAAAGCAGGGAAAGTGGGTGATTTTACTAAAAATAGCCTGCTTTTTCCTAACCGATACCGGTTCCTACTCGACCGCCGTCGGTTACGTAACCACCATCGGTTCCCTGTAAATGGGCTCCCCAAACCAAAAACAAAGGTGGAAGGATTTTTGGATCAACAGAGATCAGCAGAGAGCGATCAAGAGAATCGGATCTTTACTTGGCCGAGCAGAGACGAGTGAAGAAACGTAAGAGTTTGCAGCAGAAAGGAGATCAAGCCCAAAACCGCAATGGAATAGCTAGAAACCCGTGATACTCAAACCTGATCATCGGGAGGGAGATATCTCATCTTCTGTGTGTCAAGCCATCTTACCTAAGTTCTCGCCTTTGTCATCGAGTTCCTGACTCGCATCTTCACAATAAACCAGTAAGTTACATTTGCATGTCCTCTTTAATAACATTTCTTAGACTTTTTGAATCACATTCCCATAAATCCATTCCTAGATCCACTACCCAACGTGTCATTGCATCTAACTATCATTCATTTACCTCTCACCATCTCATTACCTAATATCACTCATATACCAGCCTTACCAACAACACCGTTACCCTACGACACAACCACCCCATAAAACAACCAACCTACAGATCCTAGACCATACCGATATCGGTTATCAAAGCAACCGATATCGGTTATTGTGACTCAAAACTAGAAATCAGCCTTTCCCCTACCCGTCTCAACGAAGCAATTTAATTGATATTTTACAGTTTTTGGTGTTAATTCATATTAGCAGGGGAACTGACCACCTTCAAAAGGAAGTTTTATATTTCCTGGGCCCAAGGCAGTTCCCTCATTTATCGTCTAATCAAAATCTTGTGGTCTTGTGTTCTTATTTGCAGGTAGTCCTTCCAAGACAAAAAGGAGTTCTTCGTAGTCAACCTGATCTTTCTCTATGGTACGCGCACACCATATCGACATTCAACAGGTATTCCTCCTAGCCCTAACCTTATCTGCTTTTAAAAGGAATGAAAGGATAGAAGTAACTCTCGTGGTTGAAACATTCAGTGAAAGTGAAGCAAGTGTGCTTGTGGAACAAGCTCTTCTTTTTCCTCTTATTGGAGGAAGTTGAAAACCTTGTTGATCCAGGAGTTGAAATTGGGGATCTTCAATTCCAAGAGCCCTTCTATCAAGAGTGTATCTTAGAGTCACCAAATCAAAGAAATGATCAAATTAGTTGTTCTTTTAGAAAGGAAATTTGTTGAACAAATCCCTAGCAGAGTTGCCAGCTGTTGGGTTTTAGATTTGCACTTGGAATGAAACCATAGTGGGGGACAAGCAAGTCCCTCCTCTTTAATGGGAGAGGTTACCTTATTGAAAGTAGGGGAAAAACCTATGTACAAATACATAATATTTCATTCAATGGTGGTTTCTCGATATCTTGAAATGTGTTTAATGCCTGAAAAGTTATCAATACATGAGGATAGAAGAATTAAAGAGAGGAGGGAAGAAAAAGAAGACAATACTTTTACGGAAAAGAGATGACTCACAAAAACCTTATATGTATTGAGAAAAATAAGACATACAAGAGAACCATTCACGTTTATAACGGGCATAATCCGCATACTTAAATTTCTTGAGATTGTATAAACTAGAACACAAAGTTTGTAAGCATGAAAGGTTTAAATGATTCATAGATCAAAGCAAGAAGGAAAGAGAAAATAGAGGAAAAAGGGGAAAAACCTTGTATTAATTTCTTCAGATTCAAAATTACATTTCCAGAATCTCAAAATTCCCACTCTTTACAATGGCTTTGAAAGCCTATGAAATAGCTTACAAGAGACGGTTACATCTTCCTTGAGCAAGTAAGAAAGAGTTACAAATCATTCCAATCATTCATACCCTTTCCAATATACAACCATTACATTATTTCACCAGTTGAATATGGGCCATTTGATTAGCTTTTATAACTTTAAATTTGGGTTGTCCACGTGGGAGAGATTTAAATCAAGCGAAGCTTGCAGATGCCTTTTGAATTTTTGCCTTTGAAGTTGCACCAAGTTGACACATGGAGAGTTGGTTGTTTCTTTTATACTTAGCCAATTCGGACCTATTTCTTGCTTGACTTATGTTGACCCCAAGACATGTGGAGAGTTGGCACTCATTTCAGTTTCCACTTTGGAAACGCCTTCTAAAATGCGTTGAACGGACGCGTGGCTTCTTCCGCCAGTCCTGGACTTTTCAACAACCAACTTTGTCTCTCCATTGACTCTGACCACATGGTGAGTTGGCGCTCATTTGGAAACCGACATTTTGGTTTCACTTTTGAAATCACGTCATTGAGGCATATGGAGGATTCGCCGACCCGCTTATACTTAGTCAATTTAAATAACCGGCTCTATCCCTTTTGGACCTAGGACATGTGGAGGACTAGTGCAAGTTTGAGAACTACCCCTAGCTTTGACTCTTGAAGTTGTGCCAATGAGGCATGTGGCACTATCCACTAAACCTTCCATACTTAGTCGATTTGGGCTTGTTTTGTCTTAATTTTGGACCTGGGACATGTGGAAAGCTTTTGCTTATTTGAGGAGTCTCCTTGGTCCCTACCCTGGAGTTGCCTTTGTTTGGACGGATGGAGGCTTTAGCTATTGCTTGAAACATGGCCATGTCGTATCCAATTAGGGATGTCCACGTACTACCCATGGATACTAGGAAAAAATTAACCGGGAAGATACGCCCGTCATTCCCGACTACAGGAAGAAATAAAAAGAAGGGGAGAAACTCCACCATTACGCTCGACTTTCAAACTATTCTATATGGAATGGAAAATTACAAACAATACTAGGCTCGATGCAATCCAATACTCCAAGTTACCAACTCAAAAATTTTGAAACATGACTTCAAAAGAGGGGAATTTAGAGAGCGACAATAGATAATGACTATTGTAAATACCATAGGGTTAATGGACATGACATTGAAAGGTGTCACACATTCCACAATGTACTTCAAGATTTGATTGATAAGGGTGAGATTCACTTAGACAATCCAAATATACCCCTAAATCAAAATCTTGACATATTTAAGAAACCTTTTCCAAATCACCCTTCATCCTCCGACCAACCACAAATGAATGTTGTCCACACCATCAATACAATAATAAAAATTGAGCCTATCCCTCAACCCACCTTATCACTTACCAAATCAAAACCTACGGAACCAATGCCAACAACCAATGAACCTAAAATTACGACTACTGAGCCTTCACCTATTAAGAACATCATTAAAACCCTTCCTACATCTCTCACTTCCTCGAAGCTGAAACCTACAAGATTGACACCAAAATCCAACAAGCCCAAATCTACTACACCTCCATCTATTGATTACGTTACTTAAGTTATTCTTACACCCTCATCACATTCCATTACCAAATCTACACCCACATCCTTTAAGTCTCCTGAATCTAAACCTAAAACCACACTAAACAAACAACCCAAAACACCTTACACCTCGTAAATTGGACTCTTTTCCCGCATCCTCATCAACCACACCTAGCTCATTAAAAATTATAAAAGGGCCACATAAAAAGGTATTGTTCGAGTATTTGAAAGCCCTTAGTATATTTTCCTAGATAAGAGTCCTTTGCATGGACCTCACTCCCTTATACATGTTAATCATCCTATTATTACAGGATCAAAATCTCCCAATCAAACCCCTACACTAATTCCATATCCTGCACCTTTTACACATCTTGATTATCCACACCAATGATCACCCTTTTGAATTCATTTTTCCTCACATTTCACATAGGCCAACTATCCTCACCAAGCAATCACCCAAACACGATCCTTATCCCTTACCTTTCACACATTCTAAATTTTTGCACTAACGACCTCCCATACAAGCTCCTCATCAACCAATTGTCATGAATTCTAGAAAGCCTCCATGACAAACAAATAAACAACATGTGATTAAACAACTCATCTTAACTTCTCCTAAGAGAATGATAGACATGGCCTTTTCCCCATCTATGTCTACACCTAAAGGGAATTACACCACCATATTAGATGACCTCTTACAAAGTGATCACTTATTACACTACCACCTCCTAAGCCATCGATCATCGCGGGTGGAAACCTGCTTAGTATGAATTCAATATTTTTGTGATTACCATAGGACACATGGCCATTCCATAGAAAATTGTAGAGCCTTTCATTTAAAAGTACATGAACTTGGAAGTCCACTCTTCCTTCCTTCCCAATTAAACACAACGTCAACATCAACATCATCACCATAAAAACTGAAAAATCCATCCCTAAAGCATCTGATCATCGATTCGGTGTTGTACACATCACCACCCATTCACAAAATTATGACAAAGAACCATCAGATCCTAAGAAAGGTAAAACCTCCATTGTTATACCTCCACCTCTTGAATTATTGGCTTCATCTGATAAACCTAAGGTATTTATTTCCTTAGCTTCTAAAGAGTCTAACCAAACATCATCATCAAAAGCTAAAATTTCCATACAAGCAACAACACCCCCTTTCACCACAATACAAAAGGTTGCTATATCAAAAATTACACCAATCCCCTATTTGGATGTCACTCTACAAGCTAGTTCAAACATCTTCATTTCAAAATCAGGCCATGATAGAATCCCTTCAATCCATCACCATACTAGCCAATGATCTAGTTCTCGTTCACCAAATTTGTGGGTGCTCTCAAAGCATGCACCTCTATATATTTTAAATCATCTAAAATTTCCTCTCACGACTAGAGCACCATGACCTTCCACTTTTTATTACCACTCAGATCAATGACATCTCCATCAAGAGGGTCATGATTGATAGTGGTGTTGCCATCAACATCATATCATCCCTTGCTTTTGACTAACTCAAATTTCCCAATATCGTCGTCACTCCAACTCCTATTTTATTATGATCCTTTAATGACAATATCACACACACATTAGGAACTATCATACTCCCACTTAAAGTCAATGTCAAAACCCTTCTTGAACTCTTCTACATTATAGAAGGAGAGTTTCAATATAACATGTTACTAGGATGCCCTTGGATACGCACCATGCATTGCATTCCTTCCACCCTCCATCATTTTCTCAAATATGAACATGAGTGTCAAACATTCATTTTCTCCACTGATCCAAATCCATTTGCTTGAGTGCTACATGATGTACTACCCAAATGACATGCTTGTACGAATCCATACCGAGCAATCTGTTGAAACATCCACTAGCACATTTATCCCTTCTTCCAAGTTACCAGATGATTCCTCACTTAGTGAGACTGTAAAATGTCTTATGCTAGGGAATATCATCTCCTCATGCTTAACTCCATCCCTTCACCTAAAACATATGGTTGTCTTGAAAAATAACACATATATATGTTCCTAACATAGGAGATGTTATCTCCTACAGTCTGGTTTATCTCAAAAAAAACATTTTCTATGGGGGACTTGATAATCCTTCATCCCATGCTATAAACCCACATCACATCATGCCATTCACAATTTCAAATTACTTGATAATCCAAACTTCACCTGTATGTATCTTCATCATTGTGCGTGGAGAGGTTTTGGCCTCGGGTGTTATGAACAAGGAACCCATGATCAACCCATCTTGCGTTCCCTTAAAGCTCATGAGAAAAGTGGATTAGGTTATAAAAGGTTCACCTCCGAAATGTGTGAAGCCACTACATCTAAACTTGCTACATCCCTAACTATTTATGAACTAGAACCATCATCACCGATAAACCCTGAAGATCCCATGGACATAGATAAAATTGTACCCATCCCATCTATTTTTTTTAATCAATGTTATATCTTTAGGACCACTTACTTATCAATCCAATCACTCTACTAAATCATTACCCCTTGTTTGGCTAGAAATGGTTGAAGAAGATTCACCTACCATAGATATCCTCTAGTGTCAAGATGACCAAGATATCCTTTCCCACATGGGAGTTGAGGACCGTTTCCTTCATAAATCCCTACCACCTGACACACCATCTATCCTTAACAAATCCACCCTCGATGTTAACTTAGGTACCCCTCAGGATCCTTGCATAGTTAAGGTCAGTCAATCTCTAGATTCACAAGAACTAAATGATTTCACCTCGTTCTTAACAAAATATCACCAAGCCTTCACCTAGTCATATAATGATATGCTTGAAATCGATCCTAACATTTTCATACACAACATCGTCACATATCCCGACACTAAGCCAGTAAAACAAAATCTATGTAAAATGCATCCCCTTATAGCTCTCCTTGTTAAGGAAGAGTTATAACACCTCTTATCTGTTAACTTCATCATATCCACTAATTATTCACAATGGGTTTCCAACATTGTCCCTGTAACCAAAGCCTCAAGTAAAATATGCATCTATATAGATTTCAGGGATCTCAATCTCATTTTTCCAAAAGATGATTTCCATCTCACAAACATAGATCAGCTCCTCGATCTAATAGATGCCCATGAAATGATTTCTCTCATGGATGGATTTTCTAGTTATAACCAAATTCTCATCACTCCCGATGATCAACACAAAACTTCTTTCATTACCCCTTTTGGAATCTTATGCTATCGCGTCATTCCCTTAGGTATTAAAAATGTAGGGGCTACATATCAATGCACCATGACATACGTTTTACATGATCTCATCCACAAAATTGTCGAATATTATGTTGATGACATCCTAGGAAGGTCCAAATCATGCAAAGACCATCTTGATGTCCTTGAATCAATCTTCACTTGTCTTATCCATTTTTGTCTTCATCTTAATCTTACAAAGTGTGTTTTTCATGTCCTCACCAGAAAACTATTAGGATTCATCATATCTATCCAAGGAATTGAAGTTGACTCAGAGAAGGTTAGAGAAATCATTGAAATGCCTCCACCATCCAATCTTAAGAAAATACGTAGCCTCCAAGGTAAATTATAGTCCATTCGACATTTCATATCATAAGTTTTCGATATTTGTCAACCGTTTCACCATCTCCTTCACAAGGACATAGAATTTCGTTGGGATTCTGATTACCATAAATCCTTTAATGAAATCAAATAGTATTTATTATCACCACATGTTCTTACTCCACCTCATGAAGGGGAACCATTTTATTTATACATATCCACTTCAGAACATGATCTAGGAGCTATGATCTCCCACCGTGATAATCAAGGTCATGAACAAGTCGTATATTACATTAGCCGCACACTCCATGAATATGAAACATGTTATACCAAAGTTAAAAATTGTGTTGTGTGTTGCATTTCACCACCTCTAAACTTTGACATTACCTCCTCAATCACAAGACATATGTCGTCACTAGTTTCAATCTTCTTAAGGCCATGCATGCTAAACCTTATCATAATGATCACATAACTTGATGGCTTATGCTCATGATTGAATTTGACCTTGAAATCATATCACAAAAATTTCTTAAATTCCAATCCATTGTAGATCAACTCACTTAAGCACCCCTTCCAGATAATCAACCACCCCACAAATGTTTTCCCAACGAATCTATCAAAAACATCAATGAATTTGACATAGATGAATCCGATTTCATCCCCATCAAAATGACCCTCTTCTTTGATGGTGCTAAATTCTAAGAAGGGGGAGGAGATGGAGTTGTTATCATACCACCCTGGAACATTCCACTTCCATTATCATTTAAACTCAACTTCGAATGTACTAATAACATGGTAGAATATGAAGCCTTAATCATGGGTCTAAATACCGCCATTCTCCTAGGTGCCCACATCTTGGAAATCTACGGAGATTCACAACTCATCGTCAGTCAAGTTAAAGGAGAATATCAATGTAAAAATGAAATCCTTCAAAAATATAAAGTTTTCATTAAATTTCTCCTTAGTGCATTTGATCATTATACCATTCAATCCATTCCATGATCTTCCAATAGGTTTACAGATACTATGGCATCCCTTAGATCCCTTTTCCCTTCGAAACAAAAAAATCAAAGGATAAAACCAAGATGTCTGTAGTTTTTCAACGCTTGGATCATCCTTCACATAAAAATGATTCACCTTCCATCAATATCATTGACAACAATCCACCCGATCTATGGTACACACAAATATATGATTACCTCTTTGAATGTAAATTACCATCAGATCTATCATAGTCCACCAAACGATCATTCCTTCAACACGTCACTTGCTTTATTATCATAGGGGCATCCTTTACAAATTTAGTTTCTATGGTGTATTATTATGGTGTCTTAAATTAAATGAATCAACCAAAGAAATAAAAGAGGTCCGTGATGGAATATGTGGTGCTCACTTCAGTAGTAATGCCATCACCGAACGCATTATACGGTTGGGGTATTACTGGCCTACCATTACCAAAGAATCTTGTGCATACGTAAATAAATGTGTCAAATGCCAACTCCACTCAGATCTCATCCACGTCCCTATTCAATCATTACAACCCACTCAAGACCTATGGCCTTTCTCTCAATGGGGGTTAGACCTCATTAGTACAATTAATCCAAAATCATCTTAGCAACATCATTCCATAATCACGACAACTGAATATTTTACTAAATGGGTTGAAGCTATCCCTTTAACCTCAACAGTTTAGTTTAGTGACTATTTTATAGAAATGCAATTCAAATCTATAGAAATTAAATGAAATTCTATAGAATTCAACTATTTGTGATGAAAGGAAATTTAACAACTAATCTTCTGTTGTAAAATGAAATATGCACACACTATTCTTAACAAATGAAATCACAACTACATAAATGGAACTTAGCAGAAAGCAAGACTATTCGTTAACCTAGATTTGCATAACAAAAGCATCTATTCTAAGTGAAAGAAGTAATGGAGAAAGTAGTACAGTTAATCAAAGCATGCATGTAAGATTTATCAAATGACAATTGTAGTAAATCAATCAAAGAACTATATGCATGAACTCAAAATAACCTCTTATCTCCTTGGTCGAGTGGGCCCTTGCTCTTCCTCGGGATAGAGGGATTAACAACTTTTGATTCTCAAAATGTCATGGCTTTCATTAACTCAAAATAAGTTCATAACATAGACAAGTAAAAATAATCAAGAACTAGATGCAGATAATCTCTTCAGTATATCAAAAAGTGGTACTACCAAGTTCTGAAGATGAAGTCTTCATATAGATATATGTTGGTTACAAGATCCACCATATCAGGTGGCATTAAACATTGTCCACCAAATTCTAATTAAAACACATAAATCTCTATGGGCCATTAGGATCAAGCCCAGGCTAATAGGTCAACTTGATGGAAACAGTCTTCAGCCACATGCTTCGAACTCGGGCTCCATAACCACCAACAACTTCCATCATTCCCTGCACACATCATCACATTTGATCTCACAAAGATAGTTAGTAGGAGGTTCATGTGATAATCGGTTTTCATAAACTATAGCAAGGAAAATGCATCAAACCTACTAAGATATAACTACACAAAACATCCCCATGTATTAATAAGTCATATCAAAAAGAGTATTTTTGGCCTGAAGAAATGATATTAATGAGCCAAACAATGCACTCATCATTTTCCCCTGACTTTACTTATGTTGCATGTCCCTATGCAACTTATCTGCATCCTGCCCACCTACCAAGCTGCTCAGCCATGTCATACTCCTCAAATTGATCAAGTGTATTGCTTTGTGGTGTTCTTGCAGCCCTGAGTATTGGAGGTAATTTCTACCCATGTTGTGAAACTATCATTTGACTGTGTTGCATTGTTCTGCTAGGTAGTGAGAGGGCTCAAAAGGAGTGGTGGCGCATACTTGGAGGCCTACCCATTCATCATTGTACTACTGGCTGGTTTTCTCTATGGTTTGTTTGATAATGGTGATGAGGGCATCACCCCTGTGCATGCTCCAGCTCAAGTTTTGGGGAGAGAGAACCTCCCTGTGTTTCAAGGGCAGACTTAGAGTATCCCACCTCCTATCACAAGCTTGCCAAGCTGTCCCAAAATTCTCTTGACTGTAATTTTCAAAATCAATGACACACTGAAGTAAAATCTGAGAAGTATTCACCCCAACCCCTACCTGATAGTAAAGTGAGTGAAATTTTTTTCCTCGTAGGCTACATCTGTATGATGAGTTGGGTGGATGTGGAATCGATGGACTAAGTGGTGTGATTGAAAATGTCTGTTTGCTTGACCCCAAATGATCTGATTCCACAATGCAGACTAAAAGGCTTTAATTTGAAAATCACCCACAAATAAGTTGATTAAGAAATCAAGGACATTGGTAACTATCATGTTATGTAGATAGAATTCACAAAGCAAATTTTGGATTTCAGAGTACTGCATTTGTAAACCGATAAAAACTAGGGCCATTGGGAATTTCATGAGGAGCTTGAGCACAATTGAAATAATCGCCAAGAATAAAATTATTCTTGGACAAACATGCTATAGATAAAGAGGGTTCCTAGGGACAGAAGTTTGAGGAAAAAGGACAGACAGAGTCTAAAATAGATGTTACTTTTTGTTTTTCCTCCTGTATAGATTCTTTTCCTTTTTAATTTTTGATTTTCCTTCCACAATTCCCTTTCCTGAAGGGATAACTGATGGAAACTATCCAAGAGGGTAAGACTCTTATCACGTTGTCACTTCAAACAACTTACTTCAAGTCAGCAGGCAACAATCTCCCAAACTTTTTCTACTGTTTGTTGTGTAAATTCAGCTTGTAATAAAAGGTTTGTTTCTTCCATACCTTGTAATTGAGATTTAGTAGCGTGATTTCCTCCAAATAGTTGTGAGAAGGTGCCACTTGGGTGTCAAGCATTTTAGGAACCACAGGGTGAATTTCCGTAGATGATGGAATAACAGATGATGGAGTGGCCAGTGATCCTCCTTATGCAGTTCTTCCCGAATGTGGGTGGTATCATCAGGAAAGGTCTCTGATTGGGAACCACCTATCTACAAAAATGAACTAAGCCATCGAGACCATAGTTGCATGGAGGAAGATGGAGCCATGGCACACTTGCCTTTTGAATCAGAAATGGAAGGGAATGGACCCTCAGGAGTACCAACTGTGTCCGCATGCTCAGGAACATCGGCTGCCTCTGCTTGGTTGTGTGAAGGGAAAGGGCCCGATGCAAGGGTAGACCGAGGTGCAGAAGAGAGACTAGATTTCAATTGCTTTGGTCTGGACCCTTCACCACCAACACATCCCTCGAGCCTCCACTTTGGTCTAAAGAAGACTTGGTGTGAACACAACAAATGAATCAACCCCGGGTGTTTAATTACAGACTTGCCTCCACCGGACCAGTACTTCTAGAAAACTTTAATAATGGAGTCCGTGAGGTATTCTAGAAGATTTACCGAAGGGCCTAGTTGACATGTCCCTTTTAAGGTGGATTAGCATTTTAAGTGCATCACCACCTGAACAGAGGCCTGACCATCACATATGAAATACGGTTGACCCATTTCACAATCTCGCTCCAGATTCTAGGTAAACTTGTCCACTTAACACCCTTCTGGACACCCAATGGAGTTAGGATGACTTCGGGAGTGCCTCTCCTTCATCGTGAAATAGAGCAATCAGGATTTGTAAAGGAGCATTTGTCATAACCTTCAAACCAAAGTCTGGCAGGCCAGATAGGTCAAAAATGACCTGACTGGTAATTTCAACCCATCTTCCACCAACTTGTGAACAGGTGGACTCAAAATTGTTCAAGAATTCTTCCACAATGCCCTCATCAAAACCTTCAAATTGGTGAATGAAATCCAGCCATCCAAAATCATGAAATACCTATGAAAGGGTGGCATTCTAGAGTAAGGCATCTGGTGAATCAGGTTCTGATGTCTTTCGTGGTCCCATGCTGAAGCCAAGGTGAGTAATACCAGTAGTAGAAAAAAATAGAACAGAGCGTATCTCCCACTTCCCATTTAGTGACTGATAAAACCAATCATGCTTGATGTGCATACAAACAATGGTAAGAAGTAGTTGTAGAAGCATTAAATTTCAAATGGCACCATATTCCTTGGGGCGCAAAATCAAGCGAAGGTGGTGGCGGGAAAAATAGTGAATGAGACCGGCCACCCATGTGAGTTTAAGATTTTTGTGGTGGCACATATCCCATTATTGAGGAGTGAGCACCACCCATCCGACTTTGGAGAGTGTGACACATTCAAGGCATGTGGTGATTATGAGCCATTACTCCTTTTATGCCATCATCCATAGAACCGGATTTGGAAAGAGATCCGAAATGAACATAGCAATCATTTCATGATGGCGTAATGATGACAAATGCATACATGGGGAAATGTTTTGCATGGAAATATCATTAGCAAGTTAAAATGCACTTACCCATGCCACATTTAGTGGTGATATCCATAGATTCCTACGCCCTGAAGTTTGAGATGAAGCATGATTAGTGGTTGTAGAAATAATGAAAATTCCTACATTTATTGGAAATAACAATAAGAAAAACTGCTAACTAAGGGAAGAAGATCAAATGAAGGATCATCTTCCTTTATTGAATTTGCAAGAGATTGATTACTCCATGCTTGAGAGGCAAAGAGCCTCCTCAGCATGCATGTCTATGTGTAACAGAATGTCATTGGTGAAAGTCTTCTTATCCAGTGGTTGGTGATAAACTCGGAGCCTATGCCCATTCACCAGAAGAGTCCATTTGTCTCCATCAATAGGTATCAATCGAACAAGAGCCATTATCAAACACTTGATTTACCTGATAGGGACCCAACCAATGTGTACACAACTTGCCTTTAAACTGCTGATAGTGGGAATCAAAGAGTAAAACCCACTGTCCCTCATGAAATGTCCTTTTTTTGATGTGAGCATCATGCCAAGTTTTTCGTTGATGTTGTAGAATTTCTATCTGCTGTTGTGCCTCCATTCGCATTTCATCTAATTCATTCAATTGCTAGCACTCATTCACGTTGTGCTTCATCCAAATCGATCCCAACTTCCAATGTTGTTCACAGGTGTGCAATTCAAACTCAACAGGTAACAAAGTGGTTTCTTCCCAAAGACTAGCTCATAGGGAGAAAAACTAGTAGTTGTTTTCTAGGTCGTGTTGTAGGCCCAGATGGCCTCAGGAAGCTTTGGTACCCAATTCTTTCTATCGGCATTGACCACCTTAGTTAGAATATTCTCGAGTTCTCGATTGGTTACCTCCACTTGCCCATTGGATTGGGGGTGATATGGTGATGATTTCGGTGCCTGATTCTATAGATTTCCAAGAAAGATTCAATCATATTTGAAACAAATTGAGGACCTTGATCAGATACAATGGCCCTTGGTGCTCCAAATCACAGCAATATCCGATTATAGAAAAATCAGCAACAACATCTTCATTGGCAGATGCCAATGCTTGAACTTCAACCCATTTGGTGACGTAGTCCGTGCATACCAAGAGATACTCCTTCCCGAAAGATGGAGGATCAAATGGTCCAACAAAGTCAATACCCCATTTCTCAAATGGTCCTAGAACCAGTTGAGGATTCAGAGGCATTTCTGTAGAAAGTGTAGGTTTTCCCATTCATTGGCATGCATCACACTACCACACATACTTTTTGATAGTCCTATGGAGGGAAGGCCAATAGTACCCTGCTCCAAGGATCTTGTGAATTGTTCATTTCACTGAATAATGTCCACCTCCTGGCTCATCATGACAAGCTCGCAGTATGTCATGTACCTCATCCTCTCGAACACACCTGTGAAGAACCATGTCAGGACAACATTTAAATAAGAATCCATTACACCATTTATATGTTGCACTATTCTTAACCAATCACCTTCTTTCCTTATGAGTAAAATAGGTAGGAAACTTCCCTGTTGTTAAATAATTCATGAGATCAGTGAACCAAGGAGTCTTAGTCGAGATAGAAAACAAGTGTTCATCGGGAAATTGGTCTTGGACTGCTTCATCATACCTGAAACATTTATTCTAGAAATAAAATCAGCAACAACGTTAGATTTCCTAGGCTTATCTATAATAGTGAGATTGAATTCTTGCAACAAGAGTAACCAAGCGAATAAGCCTTCCGCCAACCACTGGTTTGTTCATCAAATATCGAATGGTAGAGTGGTCAGTGTAAACAAAATTTTTATATCCAGTGATGTAATGATGAAATTTATTCAAAGCATAGACAACAGCCAAAACTCTTTTTCCGTAGTAGTGTAATTCCTTTCCGTAGGAGTCAGATTTTTGCTGATAAAATAAATTGCATACATATGATCTTCTGAGTCTTTTTGTCCAAGGACAACGCCCATGGCTGTATTAGAAGCATCAGTGTGGATATGGAAAGGTTGTCCCTAGTCAGGGCCATGTAAGATAGGGGCCATCATCAGCTTTTCTTTGATAGAATCAAATGCCTGTTGACACTGAGGAGACCATTCAAAAACACAATCTTTGGTTAGCAAGTGAAAACATTGGGGTGGAAATTTTGCTAAAATATTTTATGAATCGGGTAATAACCTGCATGACCAAGGAAACTTTTGATGTCAGTCTGATTAGCTGGTGTAGGTAATTGGGTGATGACTGATATCTTTTTGGGATCCACCTGTATACCTTGGGCTGAAACATGGTGACCTAAGACAATTCCTTGATCAACCATCATTAGACATTTTTCATGACTCAGAGATAGTTGGTGTTGTTCACATCGACTGAGTACTTTCTCAAGATTATTCAAATATTCTTCAAAAGTGGATCCATGGATAGTGAAATCATCCATGTAAACCTCAACATAGTCGTTAGCAAGATCTGCAAAATGGCCAAGACTGCCCACTGAAATGTAGTAGGGGCATTACAAAGCCCAAAAGGTAAGACTCTGTAAGTGAATGTACCCAAGGGCATGTAAAAGTAGTCTTATCTTGATCAGCAGGGGCAATACTAATTTGATTATACCCACTAAACCCATCCAAGAAAGAAAAATATTTCTTACTAGCCAAATTGTCCAGGACTTGGTCAATGAAAGGCAGGGGAAAATAATCCTTCTTGGTGGCTTTGTTAAGTTCCCTGTAATCAACACATATTCACCACTTACCATTCTTCTTGGGAACAATAACTAATGGGGAGACCCACTGACTATCAGATATAGGATAGATGAAACCTACCTTTAGGAGTTTTTCGATCTCAGTTTTGACTATGTCTCTCAATGCTGGATTGATTCTTCATTGTGGCTGCCTTATAGGTTTGACGTCATTAGTGTAAATATGATGTGTACAAGATGCTAGGATGAATTCCTTTCATATCAGTGTAATCCCAAGAAAAAGCATGGGAATGTTTCTTCAGAACCTCAAGCACCCTAGCTTCTTGATTGACCTCCAAGTCATTACCTATGGTCAGCTCTCTTCCCATACTGACAAGCACCTACTTGGTATCATTTGCAAGAGCAAGCTCTGTACTAGTGATAAAAGAATTCAATGGGAAAACATGGGGCTGAAGCATGTGCAGGATGGGTATGTTGTCAAAAGATAGAATCTTGGTTAAAGGACAATAGAAATCAGGAACTAAATGTTTAAGAATTATAAGCATAGAGTTTCCTACCAGACTCAACAGAGGTAATGTCTACCTAGAGAAATAGCAGAAGAGATGTCTAATGCTGGTATTCCAGATTCGTAGCAATAGTGCTGATTTCCGTAGTCGCAGAGTCCTTAGAATCAGTCAGTGTATATGACTCCACAACTTCCACCATATGATTGTGTACTATAATAGTGGCCAGAAAAGAAGAACTCAAAGAGTTAGCATCCAAAGAATCCACCCATACCTGGTCACAATTGTTCGTATAAGGCTGGGTAGGAGGATATAATGAAATGTGTTTGGATTTCTACCCATTTAGAATTGTCATGTTTCTTGACCTACAGTCAATGTATGCAAAGAACCGTAGCCAACCAGGGTCTTCCCAAGATGACTGGATATCCCAACTTCGAGCTTTAGGCTGCAAAACCATGAAATCAACTGGGTACTCCCATGATTCAACAAAGTGACCATTATATCTTCAACCACACCATCAGGTACAACAATGGATTGATCTGCTAACTACATAATAGTGTTGGTAGGTTGAAGTCCTATTAAGGATAGCAGATTAAACATTTTGTTGTGATGACATTAATAGTAGCACCAAGATCCACCAAAATGTTAGATATTGACTGGTTGTTTATACAAATAGTAATGACAGGACTCCCAGGATCCCCATATTTTGGTGAGATAAGGGTGCCAACAACTAAATCAGCCAAATTCCCTTCGACTCTGACAGTCTTTGGGTATTTATTTTTCCTTCCGGTGTCTTTATACACTCATTTCTAATGGTTTGGTTTAGTTTAGGATGTCCCTTTATTCACACGCAGCAAAGTGGGACCTCAATATGTACTTTTTCAATTCCTTGAACTAGTTTTGTTTCATCTGCAGTTCGAGTGTCCTGTAATCACTCAGAAAAGGGTTGTAGTCTATTTGGGTATTTGATCATCGGTGTATCTGGTATTGGTGAAGAACCAGTATTACCCTCAAGGTTTTCTTCCTTATCGGCATCAGTAGGTAGTTCTGTGATAACAATAGGAGGGTTCAATATTTTTCCAGATCGTAGTCGTAAATTACCAATAGTGTTAACCTGCATGGTGTTACCTGGGTCTGTGTCATCAATGAAGTTGTCTATTGATTTTTAGGATTGGATACTGGCTGAGCCAGAAGTTGTGTTTGTGTTGCTTGTCCTTGATTTTGGTAGGCTTGAGGTGGAGGCATTAAAGCTTGTTGTGGCTGCTGGAACCTGCGTTGTTGATTACCATTTTTGTGGTGGCCCAGACTGATTTTGGCTAAAATTTTGTTGAGGACCCCACTGCTGATTGTGCCAAGGATTGGTGCTATGGGTGGTGGAGCCCAACCCGGCTGAGTGTAGGGATTTTTCCAAGGTGGTGGATATGGATAAGTCATCCAGTTTGAGTTTTCCCACTCAGGTTGTCCCCAAGAAGACTGAGAGGCTTGATTGGCCATGACATCCTCAGGGATTTTGAGTTGGTCTAGATGGGAACCCACCCTGATTGTTTGGTCTTTGGACAAAGTTTAATTCAAGCACTTGTTTGAGAGATGGCATTCAAACCTCCCTTCAACTGTGGTAAAAGTGTGCAATGCTTAGTGTCATGGTCAGTAACTTCACAGATTAAGCACATGTCTGTGACATCCAAAGGACATTCTCTCAAGGGGTGTCTCTTCCGACACTTAGGGCAATACATGTCCAATGGTTCTTTGGCAGGGGTGGCTTTTGCCTTGAGTCCATCTATGGTGGATGTTAATTGCAAAGCAAAATGTTTGTTTTCATGTTGGCCATTTCTTCTAGAAGTTTAGAGGTACCCAAAGACTTGGATGTTTGTTTTCTTCGTATTCCTCCACGTGTTCTAGAGTATCTTCTACATAGCTCAGTGATTTGTTCCATGGTGAGTTTATGCACATCTCCTCCTCCCATGAGATGGAGGGAATCCTTGGTTTCCTCATCCAGTCCTTTAAGAAAGATTGTTTTAGTGATGTCTGCATGTAACTCATACCCACTGCGTTTATGGAGAAAGAGGAATCTATCCAGATAATCCTCTAGATTCTCATCTTCCTTTTTCCGTATTTGGAAGAACTCTTCCTTCCTATCCCTTCCCCTACAATAGTCTTGGTACTTATCTAGGAAGGTTATTTCCATGGCTTCCCAGGAATTAATGGAGTTAGATGGTAACCCCATAAACCATCTCATAGTAGAATCTTTGAGAGTGGAGGGAAATAGTTTGAGTTTTTGATTGTCAGTTTGGTAATCATATGTCTGGCATAGGATTTTAAATTCAAACAGAAACTGATCAGGGTCTTCTTTGGTCATTCCTCAAAAGATGGGGAGGATGGATGGTGAGATGTTTTTCATGGGTGCATCCTCATCCACATCGAGGACAATGGGATATGTAAAGGTTCACCCTAAAGGTTGGTCTTCAACATTCCCAAGGTCCCCCATTGCCGAGTGGTGTGAAGAGGATACAAAATGCTCAGAAGAGGTTCTAGGTGTTGGGTTGGAATCTATATCACTCTCAGTGTTTCTTCCTTGTGAAGTGTCTAGAGAGATTTGTTGAATATTGTGTGCTATAAATCTCCCTTGGTTATCTCGTGACCTATGCATCAAGGTTGGTTGGTTTAAAATGAGGTCCGAGAGAACTACTGGTTTCCTATATGAACTCCATTAACACCCATAGCATATGGAATAAAAATAATGGAGCTTATGGTTATGTCCCCGAAAACGGCACCAAAAATGATGGGTCATTGTATTCTTCCAATCATTTAACTGACATAATCTTTATCAGTGTCATTCTAAACTAGGGTTGTGTCCTAGGCAAGTATGCAATGGAGTCTAGGAGAACTAGTTATATATGTTGGGTCTATTGGGGGGTTGTTTAGTTTAGTGACTATTCTATGGAAATGCAATTCAAATCTATGGAAATTAAATACAGTTCTACAAAATTCAACTATTTGTGATGAAAGGAAATTTAACAACTAATCTTCTGTTGTAAAATGAAATACGCACACACTATTCTTAACAAATGAAATCACAACTGCATAAATGGAACTTAGTAGAAAGCAAGACTATTCGTTAACCATATTTGCATAACAAAAGCATCTATTCTAAGTGAAAGTAGTAATGGAGAAAGTAGATACAGTTAATCAAAGCATGCATGTAAGATTTATCAAATGACAATTACAGTAAATCCAATCAAAGAACTATGTATGCATGAACTCAAAATAACCTCTTATCTCCTTGGTCGAGTGGGCCCTTGCTCTTCCTCGGGATAGAGGGATTAACAACTTCTGATTCTCAAAATGTCGTGGCTTTCATTAACTCAAAATAAGTTCATAACATAGACAGTAAAAATAATCAAGAACTGGATGTAGATAATCTTCTTCAGTATATCAAAAAGTGGTACTACCAAGTTCTGAAGATGAAGTCTTCATATAGATATTGTTGGTTACAAGATCCGCCATATCAGGTGGCATTAAACACTATCCACCAAATTCTAATTAAAACACATAAATCTCTATGGGCCATTAGGATCAAGCCCAAGCTAATAGGTCAACTTGATGGAAATAGTCTTCAGCCGCATGCTTGAACTCGGGCTCCATAACCACCAGCAACTTCCATCATTCCCTGCACACATCATCACGTTTGATCTCACAAAGACAAGTTAGTAGGAGGTTCATGTGATAATCGGTTTTCATAAACTATAGCAAGGAAAATGCATCAAACCTACTAAGATATAACTACACAAAACATCCCCATGTATTAATAAGTCATATCAAAAAGAGTATTTTCAAGGAAAACCAACGAAGAAATGATATTAATGAGCCAAATCATCACCAAATCCCATTCGCCATTCGCTCTGGGCCTATAAAACTAGTATCCACACACACCTAAGGGCACTATGTCCTACTCACTTATCTATGGCTTTGAAGAAATTACACCTCTTGAAATTAAAATTCCATCATTATGTGTATCTCTCAAATATTTCATCTGTGAAGAAAAATATCACCAAGATTGCTTACCACAATTGGAATTTTTAGATGAAAATCATCTAATAAAGACTCGAACATCATTAATTCTAAAGCAACAATGCATCATTAGAGCATACAAAAACATGTCAAAAAGTGGGAGTTTAAAATTGGTGATCTTGTGCTTAAATAAAATCAAAATATCACTACATTAGAACGGAATAAACGTGGAAAGTTTTCCCCAAATGGATTGGTCCATACATTATCACTCACAAGTATGGGTCAGGAGCATATCGTCTCACTTCTCCTGATGGGGAACCTGAAAGGGAACCTTTGAATGTTTTGCACTTATGGCCTTTCTACTGTTAAATGATTGATCATCATGACAGTAGTTCTAGTCAAATCCTGTCACCTTATCATTGCAATGATTCCTTCCTTTACAGAACCCTTGAAATCACTACACCCATCCATCAAAACCATGAAATGTGTGTAGGTCACATATAAATTTATCCCCTCCTCAAAACAATTTATTAGGTTTTTCTTCCCTCAGCTCAAAAAATATATGAAATAAATTCATTTGGATGCTTATCTTGTTAAAAATATTGCATTGTAATAGATTGGTCCTCAAGGAAATCTATTCATAAATCATTATCAAAAAAATAAAAAATTACACTCGCTCCTGAAGAAAAACTACTACCAAAATTATGGACCAATCCCTCAAAGGACAACCATCCAGTCAAAAAATAAAAATGTAGACCATACCCTTGAAGGATGGCTACTCATACAAAAGGCTTCCCATTTTGATCAGCCTTCAAAAATACATCAAAATCAAAAGCATCCAGGAAATCTTCCCGCATCGATTAGCTTTCCCATCATGGAAAACTTCCCGCATCGATCATTTTTCTTCAAAATAACATGTAAAGATGGGGCATCAATTCCCTATAAATTTGTTGAAAAGGAGACCCCTTTTCCCACATCGGTTTACACACAAAATCCCCTTTTGCCATCCTAGAAAAATACAGTCATTCAAACCCACATTCCCATCATAGTTTATGTAACTACCCATTGATAATCTTATTTAACATCTGAAAGGCCACAAGTGCAAAGTTTTTTTCAAAACCCATTACATATACCAAATTCATAGTGGGGCAATCTTTCCATTTTCACTTCATTTTATTTAGTTACATTTTTTATTTGGCATATTTGTTAGATCACTTTTTAAAGTCATTTAAATCAGTCAAGCAATAAAACCACATCCAAAACATGTTTAATCAAACATTCTAATATATATATATATATATATATATATATATATATATATATATATATATATATATATATATATCACAACCATCTAAATCCATCTAAAATATCAACACATTTCAAATAAAAACATACAACATCTAACATATACAAGTCAAATCACAAGAACAAGTCATAAACCATCAAAGCATCGATATATATATATATATATATATATCAAGTTAAGCATATATAAAAATGTTTAGATAATCAATGTATCATCATGCAAAAATGGGCTTCAATGAGCCTATAACATCATATACAATCATGTAGTAAAGTCAACATCTCCTAACATCATGTTGGCACCACTCTCTCCTCTAGGATCAGGAGTGCCTCTAGCTACACACCTCTATCTCCATTGCCTCTACAAAAAAATGTCACAATAGCCTCTCCTCGGCTCCTCCCTCGCCATCACCCCCTCTCCCTAGCCTCTGAGGTGGTTGTCCCACACTCACCACGTTAGAATTGTTGTTGTGGCCACCTCTTGGGTAGCTATGTGATCAACATATAAAGTAGCATCAAGATAGCTCTTGATGATCATGTCCACATAGTAGTCTCTCTCTGCTTGCATAGCCTTGTAGTGCACCACTGAAATCATACCAGGAGGAGGTGCTATAGATGCTCCCCTCTATCGAGCCATCACCGAAAAATCTGCACCATATATGGAAGGCCCTATGATCCCTAAGGCCTTCCTCATTGTATTTGTATGACACTTGTACTTTTATTTATTAGCAGCTACATGTAAAAGTTACACTTGTAGGCTATCCCACTCAAAAATCAAACCATCCCTCTCTGTGATGAGGGTATCCCAAAATCCCATAAGGTCATCATTCTCTCTCCGAGTGGCATCTATCTCTCCCTCCTTTGTGGCATTCTCGGCTATCCCTACCGTAATAGCCAAGGCTATGGCATCATCACCCTCACCCCTCTCTTCCTTTAGTGCATGTGCTCCTTTTGTCACCCGAACATGTACTCATCCGAATATCTAAGTGTCCTCTCTACCGCCCTAGTCTGATCAAAATTCCTCAGTGATCGGGCCCACCATGCAGTAAAATCTGGAGTCACCCCCACATCATTGATCAAAACAATCTATCCCTCGTCATCATGACCCATCGCCCCCTACTGTTCATCAATAGCTGCAAGCCTCACTATAACAACATGCAGAGTCTCAATATCCCCTTCCTCTCACTTGTATTGCACTAGATCCTTGGGTATACCCTGTGTTAGGCCAAATTACCACCTAACATGACTGAAACATAGAAGCTTATCCTCTCCATCTCTACAACCTTGTATCTGAATATCCTGTTGTAAGCATAACAAGTCCTGAGGAAATTTGGGCCAATCATGAAAATATAGTTATGGCCTCCACACTACATCAACCACCTAAAGTCCTAACACCAAGTCTCTATAATAACTAGGCCCCTTGGCCTTCCTCGCTCGACCTAGATTATGGCACCATCTCATGAAGCTAGGATATCTCACATCAATATCACAAGGTAATCCCAATGGACAAGCAATCGCAATGTGCTCGTCTGCCAACACTGTAACAAGAATCCAACATTAATACTATAGCGCTTGTGGTTTGTCCAAGCCACAAATATATGAATGTATGTTCCAATAGATTAGGTACCTAGGTCAAACAACGTATGGTGCTCCATCATCTCAGCAACAACATCGGTCATCATCCAAGGAAAACAACCACCTCCTGAATCTAGAAAAGAAAAACATGAAATAACTATCATCATCATAGTCATCCATGGACAACCAACTCTCGCAGGATCATATAACACCTAGTAATCAAATGCCCCTGATGAGTACCTCACATCCCGAGCATGCTCTCCATATAACCTCTGCATAGTATCTGCTCTCTCATCCTCAATAATACAATAAATCACATATCTACAAATTGGTAATCTTGTAATATGATGAACATCCTCAATGGTAATGGTCATCTCCCTTGTAGGAAGCTAGAAAGTATTGGTGGAAGGATTCCACCTCTCTAATAACACCAATATCAAACTATGACATCTGTGAACCCATCTATAAAATCTCATACCACTAAAACCCACTACCTCAAGATGCTCCCAATCCTCATATGATAAATCTTCCCTCACCTCATCCAACATCAATGGTATATGGTCACGGATAGTCAACTATGCATCCACCTATAAAATACAAACACACAAGACAAACGTTAGTATTATCACATAAATATCATTCATTCCAAGTATTAAGACGTCAATTTTATTGTCCAAATGAAAAATGACATTATAATATCAACATCAATATTGACATTAAAATATACATCTAGCACCACCGACAACCATAAACATTCCACAAATCTTAAAAACATTCATCAAAATCCATTATGTTCTATTTAAAAAACAAAAAAAATTGTCGTAGGTAAATTTCTAGCGATTGGATGAATTGTTGGCGACCCTACTAATAAAAATTAGGCATCTGTGCTCCCTAATATGGGACTAAATACCCTAAACTACACAAAAATCCAAAAACACAGACAAAAATGAGATTAGAAGCCTACTACAACCATGGGGGCTTGCATTTCCTACTCGAGGATGTCATCTCTTCGTTGTTTCGCACAAAAACATGTTTTTCACCTCCACAGTCACTCTATGAAAACGATTTTA
Source organism: Taxus wallichiana var. yunnanensis (assembly GCA_018340775.1). NCBI lineage: Eukaryota > Viridiplantae > Streptophyta > Pinopsida > Cupressales > Taxaceae > Taxus > Taxus wallichiana. Next base: position 643,130,050 of record CM031239.1, on the reverse strand, counting down.
CCACAGTTGCAATGTGGTAAAAATTTTGGGATATTTGTAGCTACTTTTTTTTACACGATGCAATCATCGGTGATTGCACTAATCGCCGATGATTTACTCCCTTTTTGGCATACATGCCCATATTTCCCTAAAACTATGACATTTCACCATTTGCACAAGTGTGTCATGTTTTCAATGGACCTTAGCCCTTGAAATTTTGAATCAAACAAACATAGTCAATATTGGGATTCACCATTTGTCTATGGGATACAATCCCTTTGGCCCCCATCACTTGGTTTTCTTGTTTGTCAATTTAACTGAAAAGGATCATATGTTTATAGGCATTGAAACTTTTGGTCACCCTAACAATTGATTCCCTTGTAACTTTTTATGTACCCCCTTTGACTGGGGAAACCTTTGAAACAAAGCACACTGGTGTTCATTATATTGCATTGTAGTAGGAACACCCATACAAACAAACTTTCTTATCATTTTTGTCTAACGATTTGCCAAAAATCGTCAGACAAAAAGGGGAAAATGTAGACACTAAAAATATACACTCTCTCACCTTCATTATCTAAACTCATTCATGATCGTCAAAACATGCTACTCATGACACTCCATGACACTAGGTCACCCACTTGTGCCCTTTGATTAATTAAACATTCATGTCATCACATCCCTAGGTCTAATTAATTAATTAATTAATTAGATAAATTAATTACACTGTCACACCTCACCATGTAAACTCATTCATACTCAACTAGTTAATTTAGCAAACTTCCATAAATATAGCCTATCCACCTCGAACTTATCCTATAACTACTTCCCACCCTAGACTTGTTAGAACTAAGTTAAATTAGAAGCCTTCTAAAAACACTTCTACATTTATCCTAACTAACTTGGTCATCATCCGAGATCATCCCTCTAAGTATCTTAACCTCTCTCAAAATCCCTTCAAATCAAGTTCAAAATGGCAAGAAAATCACTTTTTTATCCCTTAACTCAAATTAGCCGAAATCCTTAGTGATTATCCCAAATGAAAGTGATCTATATAAACATATTTCTAAGCCTCTTTGGGGGAGGATTTTGGGATTTCACAAGGGAACTTATGTCCATTCACGAACATTTTGAGTCTAAGGTTTCCAATAAAGCACCATCATTACCAAACCGTGTCAAGACTTGCATCATATCATCTAGTGTTGTTGAGAGCGTAAAGAGTATGTCAATAAATAAGAGGGCACACAAAATATTCACGTGCGGGGAACAAGGCATATTTGAAGGTGCAGAAGGATAGGAAATGAAACGCGTGTCAGGATAATATGATTTGGGACTTAGCCATTTTCATGGTTACAAGATATTTTTGGAGATAGCGTGCGGAGCACACAACGGGATGGAGACTTGCGCAACACACAAATTCTATTTTTGGATGAGCATCTACTAAGCGCCATGCATGAGTTTGGGATAATAATAGGATTACTACTACCAATTAATTGTAGGAGATCTATTATTAGCACACTTGCATGTGTGCATATTATTGTAAAGGCGCATGGTTATTTTCAGCATGCGACCTATTTTGGGAAGTGCATAAGTGGTGAAGGGAAATTCCCACCCCTATAAGTATGTATTAGTATATGTAGTTAGAGAGAGACACTAAGACACTATGTATGAGTTATTATAGAGTTATGTTGTTGGATTTGATGCATGCATAAACTTATGGTAATGTTATATGATGTAAGAAGCTTCTATGTTTTGCAGTGTTTAATATAATGGAGTATATTAGGTGGATAAAATGTTAACATGATTGTAATTGGTTCTTGTATGATCAATCTTGTCATAGTTATTGTTCAATTCATGATTCTTTAAGATCTAGATCTGGTTATGCACTATTGAATGGTTATGCTATGTGGAATGTTTGTGCTTATTATGGTTCTGAATATGCTCTATCTTCAACACATTAACATCTTGCATAAGCACCTCTCAAGAGGGTGCATTTGTTGCATGATTTGGGTGATCACTTAGCTCAAGCCGAGTGATGTGCCAGCATGCTTGGGTTGTTCATGGTGGATTCTAAGATGCATCATTGGTTCCATTTTTGGGACCTCTTTTCGATTGTTTCAGATTGGTCGTGATGAATATGTACTGTTGACCCTAGAAATTCTTTGAGGAGTGGATAAAATATTTGGAAGAAGAGTATGCACAGAGGTTCAAGACTGGATCTATGTTTGACACACGCGTATGGGTGGAACAGAATCTGTATGACTATTTTTATGAGAACTTATTTGTTATTTTCCTAGTAGACTATACGAGTGAATGTTTTCTTATGCGTTTAAATAAAAGTGGAGGTATCACACACTTGTTTGGATGCATGATGAATTTCAGGCCCTGTATGATGCTAATCTGATTTGGACATGTGTTGTGGATACTTGGTTCCATGGTGTTTTGAACAACTATATTCTAGAGTACTCAATTTCCACTTATTCTTTCCTAGAGGTATCTGAGTTCCAATTTTTATGTTATCCCAAGGGAACTTACTTGCAAGGCATTCCATTGGTGATCAAGATCTTGATAGTGACCCTGAACTTGGAAGAAAAATGAATGGTGGCTAAACCCCACCACGCACGGGGACAGGATCGGGTTTTGTGAAAGATGGCAGACTAGCGGCAAAAGGGTAGAGAGAAGAAAGGAAACTTAAGTACAATGAGGCATGCAAAAGAGAGATAGAGAAGCATTGGGATATTATAGAGCAGATGGCATTGAGGAGAGAGATGGCTTGTGTAGGATTTAGAGCTCATGCAAAAGGCATGAAGCTAGAGTATCTAGAACTCCCCCATTTGGGAAAGCATGACAAGGAATCCTCCTCAACCTCATAAGGGAATGTGCTAGTAAAGACAACCTAGGTCGCGGGTGCACATTTGAATATACCCGAAACCTAGCCCTTGCATTTGGTTTTCCAGATTAGTACATCCAATAGTCCGTAAGCTAATATGGGAAATGGGTAATCAAGAGTAAGTCACATAGAAAGTACATCCATGGTAGGGAAAACATCTTTGTTTTTTTGGAGGTACCTTTTCAGGCGCATCATCAACATAGAATTCAAGTGTGCGGAATTTTGGACTCACTGGGAGTAGTACCACCATGTAGACTATAGGAGTTTAGTTCATTACTATTGTTGGGACACTTGGAATTACATCTTCTCGGTCCACTACTGGATACATGTGGAGGATCAAGGGGTATAGGTGGCTCTAGTTTTTATGGATCTGGTGGTTCTCAGTAGGTAGAGGTAACACAAGAGGTTCTAGATCAGGTGGGCAGGGTCCACACCAACCCCAGAATATTTACATGGAGATGTCTCTTTGTCTTCTAGAGTATATGGGCATAGAAGATGTTTTTGAACACGTGCACATGTGTGAGATACTATGGTGTGTAAAAGGGGTCATGAATTCTAAGCACAAGTCAAGTCAATTTGTAACTACATTATAGGGATGTGCACACAGTTGGTACAGGAAGTTTGACCATGATCAAACTTGCGTAGATTATGTAGCATTAAAATATATTTTCCTTAAAGAGTTCTATATCCATAAATTTGATAATAAGAGTATAAGTGTGCTCAAGGATATTAAGCGTGGCACTACTCGAGTGTCCGGGAGTATGATGCCCATTTCAAAACACCTTTTTCTAAGATTTATTATGATATTCATGCAAGCCAACATGTACAATGGCTCTTTAGAGGACTAAGGACACTTTTTAGAAGGGTATTGTCACATAATATATATACCGATAAATGGAAAATCCCGTAAAGAATGGAAAACAATGACAAGAAATAACAAGCAATATAATAGAGAACTATAGTGGAAAATAGTCCTACAAAACAATGATGCACATGAAAAAACCATTAGCATGTTAGAAAGATAAAAAATACGTCATAGCATTTATAATTTGATAAAGTAGTGGGATATGAAATAAAATGAAACAATATCACCTATAGTATACGAAAGTGGATGTCCCTAGGAATCGTTGTGGGACTAGTACTAGGTATTGCATCAAGCATCCATGCTTTGTGTTTAATGAACCTATAGAATTTAGGCTCACAACTATAAAGGCAAGTGAACACACATGTGCGTATGATAAAGAATAATGAGATACAATATATCCTGTCTAGCATGTGTAAGAAAGTGAACATGTATAAGTAAATGTAAGCAAAAGTAAATGCAACCACAATATGCAATATGTTTGTAGACGGATGAAATGAAATGTAGAGTGAATGATAAAAGCCATGTACCCCCTGAGTGAATAGAATTACATGTAGTGAGGTTCATTTTTTTATGCCCCTCAAAGAATCAAGAATGAACTATAAACGAGAGTGCATCATTGGGAAATGATTTCAGCAATGTTTTGTATGTTGCACGCTGTGGTGAATGTGTAGCAATGATATGCAACATAGAGATGATGTGTATAAATTCATGATAATTTATCCCAAATCGTATATCATGACATGATGATAAAATAAGTGATGATTTAGCATAAAGAGTATATCATGAGATGAGTATAAGAAGTGACGATTTAGCCTAAAGTGTATATCACTAGATGATGTTAGAGCAAGTAATGATTTATCCAATGGCGTATATCACTAAATGATGTAAGTGGAATAGATGATGTAGCCTATAACATATATCACTAAATGATGTAAGCGGAAGTGATAATGTATCCTATAGTGTATATCACTAATCGAGGAATTATGCATGAGAAAAATATTGAATTGTTGTATGTTAGAATGTGATGTGGTCCATTGGAGATGTATACCTTCAACAATCCAAAGATGGACCCTAAGACTAGAGTGTTTGATAGGGTAATGTTGATGCTAGAATATGTGTAGTATAAGATGTGTGTTTTCTATTAGGGGAGAAAAGTACGCATAATTCCCCCCAAATTTGTAATGGTGAGTGAACTATCCGATGAAAGTAAAGGATGTTGTGGTGACAAAAGCATGTGACCATGTTCTAGTAGTGATGGTGATGCAGAGCATCATCATGGTAGCTTGGAGAGTACAATAAAGTTAGAACAAGCCTTTGAAAGGCATGGAGCAAGTACTAGGAGTGTCAAAGTTTTCCCTCCATTGTTCAAATTCAAATTGTATGTGCATTGTAGTAGTGAAGGTGAAAATCATTGTAATGAGGGGTAAATTGTCAAGTTTGACTAGGTGAGAGTGGTTGAATAGGTAAGAAATGAGTTTTCATGAGGTAGATAAGGTCATGAAGACCATAAAAAGATATTTGTAATGAGTTGTGAGGTGTTCTTAGATGAAGATTATCCAAAATTTCCTATGTTTAGGATATGGTTAAGCTTCCTAGGGGTAGACTTAGTCAATTTAGGAGCTAGTTGAGCTTCTTAAGAAGTTAGAATAGGTAAACAACACACAATGGAGTGAAGGAATTCAAAGGAAAAATCTTGTAATAGGTTGTTGAATGATGAAAAAAAATGGTATGATGATTAGAATAAGGAATATGTCATTATTTCAATGATTTATGCATGTTTCTAATGGACTTAGATGATAAATCTGCCAGACAAAGTGAGGTATAAACCCTCGGTGACATATATTTGTTGAAATTCTCTTGACTGCAAATATATGAAGATTCTACAGGGTCCAAGGAGTGTAATGATAATTTTTACAGGTCTTGAAAATGCTTGATAAGATTTTTACTGTAAACTTTTGGCTCTCGGGCTCGAATTAGGGCTTCCCATATCTTTTGACCTGACAGATGAAATAAGCTAAAATTCTCAAATTATCTTTGTCTTGATGCAAATTAGGGATCCTCCAAGTTTCATTGTGATTGGAAAAGTGAAATTGGAGATATCGTTGACAATATTTTCTAGCAAACCTGGTAGAACACAATGTATAGTTGAGTAAGGTAAAATCTAGAATTTTTATTAAGTTTTGATTGACATGACCCTAGATTGGGTATAGAGTTGATATTACATCCAATTGATGTGTTTAAATGATTCTATGGAGAATAATACCAATAAAATTCCATCATTCTAATACAAGAGTGACCGAGAAGGGTAGAAGATTGTACTAGACTACTTAAAAGGTCAATAAAGAAGGCCGAAATGGGAGAAATGTGTAAATCACTAATGTATGTAAGGTTGGGGTCACTCCAATTGTGATGAGATACGTCTATAAAATATGTAATTATGCAATGAAATCCTTCAAATTTCATTTTAGGCCTTGAATTGGACAAATAAAAGCCTCAAGAAGCTTGGAGGGCAGAGGACTACAATCCAAATTCAATATCATTACTATAACCCCAGTAAGGGAGTCCGAATCTTAAATATGATACTTTTAACATGTCCGACTAGGTATTAATGTTCTTGAGACTCTATTTGTAGTATACCTCATTGTAGAGTAAAGCATGGCTAGAGGGTATAAATGACATTTGTGCTAGTAACTTAAAAAATGGATGGATTTGGGGTATGAACCACTCTTAGTATGAGAATTAGAGGGTTTGAGCACTCATATGGCCTTGAGTTAGTGATTATAACCTGCCAAGATGATGACTAGTGACCTATACACCCTATGTCTAGCATAATATGAACAAAAAGGAGTCAAATATGACCTCGGCTAAAGTAGAGTAGTTTTGATATGTTGAAGGATGATCTTGTATGTGGAACAAGCCCTATCCAAGTATATTTAATGCCTTCTCTCCATAGGATTGGGAGTGATATCAATATGTAACTACTACAATGTAATACAAGGTATATGATCCCATATCTCTTATGGATTTAAATCTGAGATGAGGGGGGTAGATAGGCCCTTTAAATGCCATGGTAATACATAAGCCTCATAGTTTGATGTCTAAAGTATTTGCATCCTTTTTGGTGGAGGATCTAATAGTGGTATGAAATATTGTATAGGTGGAGTGACTTAGGTTAAAATGGCACAAGATTCGATCTTGTAGAAGGAGAACTAGCTGAAAGAAGTTTTGTTGTAGGGTAAACTAGAGTAAAGACAAGATGAGGTGAGTTTGAATCCTTGTAATGAAGGTTGGAGATTGAAATCAGGGCTAAATTTGACATTGAAATATTTAATAAGTAGGAGAGTGGAGAAAGGACACAAGATGAAGGTTTGTGGAGTAAGCAAACTTGGAGTATGGTGAAAATTCAAATAAACATATTTTCATGCATGAGCAAGATGTCACATCAGGTGGTATAGTAGATAAACACTTCACATGTGAGTGAATCCTATGTGCATGTGATGGATGAGTGTATTTTGGGTATTGTGGTGTATGTGATAGAGACTTATGTGATAAAAATGCAGAGGTGATGGAAACCTACATGGGATAAAACGAGGTGGTGATTTGTACCTAGATACAATAAGCCTAAGAAATGGACCCATATTAATGTGCTAGACTAACAGAGTGATGAGGCCACATGAGGTGTGTGTGAGTAGGTGAGCTAGGATTAGATTGTGCTTTATGTAATATAGGTCTTGGCATAGTAAATGAATAAAATGATGCATTATTCGTTATGAGAGTAGGTTGTGACCATACAATAGATAGAGGTACACCATCGATAGAAATGACTTGATTATTATGAATGAATTTTAAATGCAAATGATTCATGGAGATGATAGAATTAGACCTACGAATCCAATTGAGGCCTAGAAGCATGTCACATTCATCGATTGCTTGTTCGAAAAGAAAAGGTACAACACCATATGAATTGTTCATGGGATATGAAATTTGTGATAGTGGATAGCCAATAGTGATGAGAAGTGGAATAGAACATGCATTGATGGGACAAGATGGATCAACCTTAGTATTATTGATAGGACAGATCGATAGAGGCACTAATATGTAAGTGATTAGAAGTGAAATTTGCATGATAATCATGGTTAGAGAAAGAAATTATTGGTGGAGAAGTGTTAGTATGTGCAACTAGAAAGTCAAGATCCCCTGATGTAGGAGGAGGCACTGCGTGATATGTATGATTAACTAAATATTCAACCACTTTCTTGTCATGTTTGGGTAGATGATTGTTAAAGATATTGAGATTATGATTTTCATTGATAGGTGTAGAAACCATAGGTTATGGAAAGGTCAATTTTACCATCGTCAATTAGTTCCTGAATGAGGGTGAAGCTTGAAACGATGATTTATAGAATGCCCTACACACTAATGATTGTCACAATGAAATTTTTCATTATAATTATGTCCTTTTGGTCGAGATGGATCTAATTAGAGTGGAGGAGGAAGTGTGATAAGATTACTATTAATAATTTGTGGTAGTAATATATGTGAAGGGACACTTAACTTGGCATATATACGTCATGGTGGTTGCAACTGAAGCTCTTTGGTGGTGGATACCACATTGACCATAATTTTTTCGTTGGTTTAATTTACGATGCTTTGAATATCAAATTAATTTGAAAATATGTAGAGGATGATTATTTATCTTGATATTTAATATTTCCTATGGATAAGAGCTTAGTTTCATGAAGCTTAAGAGTATGATAGAGTTGATCGAATGAAGGAGAGGTCTCAAAGAGAACACTTTCCTAGAGAGGTGGTAATAGACTCTAGATGAATAAGTCCTGAAGCTCAGAGTCTGCAAGCACATTTGACATCTTAGCTAAGTTATTTTTATATCTCAAAATTTAATCTACTAAGTGTTCATTAGATCCCTATTTAAGTTGTGTAAGTTTGGAAAAGTGGGTATTAGAGCTGATGTTGATAGAAAAGTGAGTGAGAAAAGCATCATCCAGATGCGTGAAAGAGGTTACCGAATGGACAGGTAGGTCATAGAACCAATGCATCACATAATCATGGAGACTATGGGGAAATATTTTTGCTAGAAGGATATGATCATCCACAAAATCAAGGAAATCTACATAGAATGCTTGGAGATGCTCTTGTGGGTCACCATGCCCATTGAAAATGGGAATCTTGGGGGTGAAAAATTAGGAGGAAGTGAATAAGTGGAGATGGCAGGTGCAAATGGAGTGTGTAGTAATAAATTGGAATCCAAAGATGGAGACACATGAGAAGTAGCCTATTTTAATTGACGAATTTGTGCTTAGAGGTCTTGATAGAGGGAGGTTAAGTCTTGAGTGCCAACAGAAGAAACTTGCCATGTGTGAGAAACAAGAGGTGGCGTGAAGTGATTGGTGGGAGTAGTGATAGAAACAAGGATGGTAGAAATAGGTAGAAGAGTAGAAGCAAGTGGTTGAGTAGAAATGGAAGGGGGATGGCTGCATAAGTGATAAGATCTTCCAAATTGGTAGCTTCCTCATGAGCAACATGTAAGAGCAAGTTTAGATCTTGGGGATGCTCAACGATATGGTCATTAAGGGCTTTAAGATGTTCTTCAGTAAAGTCATCATAAGAGTGAGCCATGGTAAGAGGAGGATAATATCCCTAAATGGAAGGTGGATTCGAAGGTCGGGTTCACCAAAATGATTATGCTAAAATGTAAAATTATAGCCTAATCTAAAATTCTATGGCAAAAGAACTAAATAAACAATGAAATATAGAAATAGTACCTAAGAAACTAAGTAATGAAATTATGAAACCCTAATTACAAAGAGGGTTAGAATATCCTTAACTGATTCACAAAGGTTTTTGGATTGTGTCACATTGGAGATTGATGAACAAGGGTGAACAACAATCACATAGAGTTCTAGAAAAGTGTAGATTTTGTAGATTTGACTAGATCGGGCGACTAGAGAGGGATAGGGGTGCTTGTGGGCACCCTAGACTTGTTTATGGGTTCCCTAGGCTACTTATATTCTTAGAGTACCTCCGATAAGGTTTCATAAGAGGTTTGCACTTGTTTGTATTTGATCACTTGTATGTTGTACTCGGATCCACGAGGCACACTGTAAACCTACACCGAAGAAAGCACCCGCAAAACCCTCAAATACACATCAAATACTTGAAAATAAATATGTAAAATGAGGGGTTAGAATTCATCAACCACCAAAATGGTGGACTTACAACCGAGGGTTGCAAAAATATCAAACCCAAGTAGTTTTTGTGTGTGTGCGGAATCGCTCCCTAGGTTTCTCCCGTGTGTTTCACACTTGAAGTAGTGAGCAAGTAGCTAGATGTAGAATGTAAATAATGTGTGCATGTAAATAATAGACCCCCTCCTATGAATTTTGATGCATATGAACCAACCTTTTCCCCTTATGCTGGAGTTATATGGATGCAAATGGAGCTATAGATGTTTTGATGGATGCAACCTTAGGTGGTGATAGATAGTGTTTAGTGCTTGGTCCCTTATTATGATCACGTAATTTTATATGTATGTATGTATGTATGTATACGATTCCCTTGCTTGAATTTTGTAATTAATATTGAAAAGGCCGACTACCAAAAAGATAAGATGCTCAAACAGATAGAAAGGAACCAAAAGCGTGACCAATGTACAAAGAGGACAAGGGTACCCAAAGGGGATGGGGTGCCTCACCACCGGCATCCTAGCTGGGCACTCATCTCCATAATGAAAAATTCTAAAAGGTAAAAAGATAGACCAAGTAAGTAAAAGTGCAAAACTGAAAGTAGAAGCATAAATCAAAGAAAGGTAGCCAAAGACATGGGTTAATCATTAATTTTTGTACTTTAGAATGATATAAATAGTAGTATGTAATCAAGACTAGATAATTAACCAAAGTTGTTGATTTGGTGTCTACAAGTGGTAAAGAAGAGAGCACGACACAAATTTTCATCTTTAGGGTAGTGGGTTTCGTAATCGTGAAGAGTGTGACTAATATAATAGATAGTCTGTTCCTACCTTGCTAATCACGGTGTGCCAAAATGGTGCCTAGAGCATGATCAGAGGAAGAGATGTAGAGATAGAATGGGACCCCCTCACGTGGGGGCTTAAGCATGTGTGTTTATATAATATATTACTTAAGTTCTTTGAACTCCTTACTGAAATTGACATCCCAATTGAACAAAGTATCTTTGTGAAGGAGATGATGAAAAGGCTAGAAATGATTAGAAAGTTGCGAGATGAAACAACATATTGATTAGAGTCAAGATTGGAGACTACAAAGTTACTTTAGATTAGAATAAGGGGGAATCTCAAGGATGGATTTAAATTTGGTGGGGTCAACTTCAATACCCCTAATAAAAATGATGAAGACCAAGATTTTTCCACTTAAAACTCTAAACACACACTTAATGGGTTTAAGATGGAGGAAGAAATGGTTAAGGCATGCGAAGAGGATCTTAAGGATGGAAATATGGTCCTGTCAATGATTGGATTTACCCAATATATCATCAACATAATCTTCTATGGTTTTGTGAATGATGTCATGGAAGATGTAGGTCATGACATGTTGATAGTTGGCCCCTACATTTTTCAAACTAAAGGGCATAATGTTATAGCAATAGTTTCCCCAAGGGGTGATGAAAGACATCTTATGTTAGTATTTTAGTGTGATGAGAATTTTATTGTAACCAGAGAAACCATCCATAAGAGAAAGCATTTCATGGCTAATTGTTAATTCAACTATCTTATCGATATTGGGAGGGGGAAAATCATCTTTAGGGAAAGTGAAATTTAGGTAATGAAATTATGAGCAGATGTGGATATTTCTAGAGGCTTTGGTGATGGTAACGATATTAGAAACCGATTATGGATATTTGATAGATTAGATGAAGATGGCAGAAAGAGGATGTTGTAATTCCTATTTGACAGGGAGGGCCATGTAAGCATGCATGCGACATAGCTTTTTCTTGACTAGATTGGCATTAGGGATGGTGATGATGTTATGGATAACGATGTTAGGATCAATTCCCGACATGTAAGCATATGACCATGTGAAGGCCTAGATATGATTAGATAAGATAGAGGTTAAGGCCTTGAGTTCTTGTGGATATAGATATTATCCAACTTTGAGGATGTCGGGCTCGTGTGAATTCCCAACATTGATGTCGATGGTGGATTCATTGAGAAATTTGGATGTGTCAGGAGGTAAGGCCTTATGAAGATGATAATCTTCTTCCCCATATAGGAAAGAATGGAGTCATCATCATTGTATTAAAGAATGGAAATGGTAGGGGAATCCTCCTCTATCATCTCAAGGAATTTGAGAGGAAGGAGTATAGTTTTACCCCCATCCTAATAAGTGACATGTCCCACAAAGTGATTGTGGAGATTAATAAAAATTCAGGAGGAATGAACATGGTGTCATCCACTTCTGTGGGGTGGTTAAATGTGGAAGGAGATGAGAGTTTGAAATTGATAGGGGATCTTGAAGAAGTGTGCAAAGAATTGTTGGGGTGTTATTTTAATCCTAACTATAACTTCTCATGGGTTTTATAGGATTGTTCAAAGATGTGATCATGTATGCCTTGCTCATAACTCCTAAGAAAAATCCCTTCCAAAAATAGTGGTGGAGATACATATAAGTGAAGGATTTTTATAGAGGAATTTTAATCCATTGGTGTATGGCTTGGTGTGAGGTTGATTATCGGTGTGATAAGAAGGGTGGTCAATGACACCATAGAAAAATTATTTTTAATATGAGGTGGACTAAAGGAAATGATATCCCGACATTAGGTTAATACATAGGATATTTTTTAGGTCTACTAAGTCAATTGAGTGAGGGAAGAGGATTGAGAGAGAGGAGTAGATACTTCTCTAGAGAGAGTCGTTGCATCACATTATCGAGAGATTCATCATTAGATAATTTGGATGTAGGTACGAAATAACTAGTGGATGCTTCAGAGGATGGGTCTTGTTTAGGGATGAGCATGCCATTATGCTGATAGGTCATATGTCATGCATTGAATGGAGGAAGATTGATGGGGAGTGTATGGATTTCCCTTCATGCTCATATATAATACAACAATGAAGACTAGATGGGACACAACAAATGACATGAATCCATGGGCATCTAATCAAGACATTGTATTAAACCCCCCTCCCTCAAAAATGTAGAATATTTCATAGAGGAATTTTTCACCTACGCAGATGGGGAAGATAATTTTTTCCTAAGGTAGGGGAAACAACATCATCGAGGCTCTGAGGACCATGGGTGATTAGGATACAATGGTGTTACGAAGCTTATGTTGGTCGAAATTATGGGATGAGATGATATTGATGATGGCAACATTTTTGATCATGGGTCGTCGGATGAAGGTATTATTGATGCGAGCAATGATGAAAATAGGGAGATCATGGTCTTCAGGTAGGATGTCGGGAATCTCATAATCATTGAAATAGATGGTAGTGGAAGCTTCAAGAGCTCCAATAAGGGCTACAATAAGTTGAGAATCATCTGATTATATTGGGATACACTACACATATTCAATGAGATTCATTCGATGGTTAGGGAATTTTGGATGAGCTCATAGAGAGAGATATTAACGGGAGCCTAATGTAACTTTTTTATGATGCCTTGTTCAATGATGTCAGGCTTTTGGGTTTGTGGTGCAGCTAGGATGGACATCTTGGCCTTGGATGAAGAAGGGGATGGAGTGGGATTGTTGGAAGGAGAAGTGATGATAACTTTTGGTTTGTATTGGGTTGATGGTTTGGACTCGTGAGAGTGAGTGGTGATATGAAAAACATCTATATAAAGCGGAGGACCATCCTTAGGAGAGGTAGAAGTCGGTGGTGGGATGGTGACAAAAGATGTGGATGAGGAAGTAGATTTAGAGTTTTTAGAGGTTATAGACTTGATTGGAGTATTAGGTCTATATGTGGATGGCCTAAAAGATGGGAGAGGGTGGTCTTATTTGATGATAAGATCATCCTCTTTCATGATATTTTTGATGACGATTCAAAGGCCCCTACAAGTGCTTTGTGTCATGTCCATGGATATGATGGTAGGCACATATGGTGTTGGAATAAAACCACGTGGGTTTTGACTGTGTGGTTTAAAAGGATTGATAGGGAAAATGGTGATTGTGGATGCTTGGGTGAGATGTTGAAGGATTTCAATATAATATTCAATGAGGGTTTATGAAGATGAATTCTTATGGACTTTGGGTGGATTTGGTTTGGGGGAGGATGATGGAGGAAAGAGAGGTACCTTACTATTTTGAGGCTTTTTAGGGGATTTGGATTCAAATTTTTCTTTGGATTATGTTGCTTCAAACCTATGAAGAGGGATGGACAATTTAGATCGATATTTGGAAGAAGGAAAAGATGACTCGAGATGCAGATTTAGGATGCGGGATAGATGATTTGGATTGAGATTGGGTGGTGATGGGTGTTTTGGATAAAGGGTATGGTCCCAAAATAGAAGGTGGAGGCCCTAAGATAGATGTTTGGATGTTGGATGGCTTGGATAGATGGGATTTGTAGTTATAAAGATCCAATTTCTTAAGAAGGTGAGTGAGGGATTTTTGGATGGGAGTGCCAAGGTTCTTAGGTTTTTGTTGCGAGGTTTAATCCTCAGCAAGGATCATGGTGATTTCAACAATAGAGTCATCTTTGGAGATAGGTGTAGATGATGTGGATATAAATAGAATTGTAGACATAAGGATTGAAGATGGAAGTAGTTTTTTTATAACATGTTTGATGATATTAGAAAGAGTTTGATTGTGTGGTTCTTTGAGGAATTGATACAAAAGTGGTGGTATTTATTGGATAAAAAGATGGAATAGGGATATTACTTGTGGTAGAGTTGATGGGATATTTATGTTTGGTAGAGATGAGAGATGGCACATATTTGGATGTGGGTATAGGTATAGGTATGGATACATATGGAGTTGTTGAGATAGAGGTAGATGTGATAAATGTGGGTATAATAGATGTAAATATGGGTGTGGAAGTAGGAGTGGATGTTGAGATAGATGTGGAAGTGGGTATGGGCATGGTAGGTGTAGGTGTAATAGATGTGAGAGCAACAGACATGGATGCGGTAGATGTTGGTACAATAGACAGAGAGGAAAGTAGGTATGGCGGTAATATATGTGGATGTGGTAGATGTAGGGGTAGTAGATGTAGTAGATGTGGGTATAATAGATGTGGATGTAATGGATGAGGGTGACAGTGTGGAAGCCTTATTCAAAATATTGATTGTGTGGGCATTTGGTGCTTGGGATGTAAGAGGAGTAGCTTGGTTATTTGGTGGATGATTAGGGAAGGGATACTTGAAGACATCCAGTGGTTGGTTAGGATGGGCATTAGGATTGTTTACTTGAAGGTCCCCTCAACCAATAAGTCTAACTAGGTCCTTGGAGGTACGACACTTTTCAATATTATGGTCACAAAATCAATGATGATTGCAATAATTATCTTCATGATACCATGTGGGTTTGGGATGTGAATCATCAACTGGTCGGATAAGGGGAAGTTGAATAAGGTTTGCAACCATAAGTTTTTCAAAGATGGAACTATAAGACTCTCCGAAGGGAGTATACTCGGGAGACATTCTAGGAGATCTCTTTTGAGTTTTAGCATGTGAAGTGGATGTGGAAGGGAATTTAATGACAATGGAACTTGCCTCGTTATGTAGATTTTTTGTTATAAGGGAATGACAATTTGGTGAATTCACATTTGGAATTTTGGATAAAAGTTTGAAATGGCCTTGTTTAAGGGCTCGTAGTTCTAGTTTACAAGCCATGGTGAAGGCTTCCTCAAAGCTTTGAAAAGATTGGATTTGAAGAGTAGATGAGATATGATTTGCACATGATTGAGAGAATATTTTGATAAGTTTGGTTTGGGGAAGAGAAAAGGATAATTGATTGATGATGTCATGCCACCTAGCAATGAAATATGTGATGGATTCATCATCAAACTATTTGATGGCATAGGGTCGGCAATGGTGATCTTAAGTGTGATATTAATCAAGAAGTGTTCAAGAAGAGAAATGAAAGTTGGTGACGGAAAAGATATAATGCTTAGGAATTCCATTGTACCATTCCAAAGAAGGCCCGAAAAATGACATGGGGAAGTGTAAAGCATGAAATCTTGGTTATGTGCGATGAGATAGTACGTGTTCCTACAGCACGAAGGTGTTATTGAGGGTCCTCCTTACTATTAAATTTTTTTAATTTATGGATTTCCCAATGGGGAGTATATGGTTTGATGGGGATGGATGGATTGATAGGATCATTATAAATTTGTTTATGAGTGAATGAGGTTTTAGGACCCAAGGTGGTGGCTTCCAAGTTCACCAACCTACTTAGCAAAAAATTGTATGGGTTCATTGGAGGTATGGGGATGAGAATTCAATGGATAAGGTTGTGTATTGTAAGAAGCGGATGGGTTGGGCTATGGATAGGATTGATATTGTTGTAGATAAGTAGGATTTATTGGGCATGGTTGACAAGGAGGAAGATAATTGAAAGGTTGTGATTGATTAGGTTGGGAACTAGGATGTTGGGAAGGGATGTAGATGGGTGTATGACATTGAGGAGGCTATTGTTGGATGATAAGGGGATTAGATTGGGGATGTGTTGGATGAGGTGGTTGAGATGTTTGGATGGGGTGATTAGGAAACATGTGTTGGAAGGTGCTTTAGAGTGGAGGTTGATTGGTTTGGATTGACTCCAAAGGGTGGGGTTGTGAGGTAATAACATTAGCGTGGACTTGGGATGTGAAGATATGCAACGAGATTTGAATTTTTGTTCAGGTGGTGGAGGGAGTAAGTTAGATTCTTAGAGATTTTGAATGGGGATGTTGATGACAACATTAGATGAGGATGGGATGGGGAGAGAATATTTAGGGATGGTCTTAATGTGAGGTATATTTGGTGTAATAAGAACCACTAATTGATTGGATTAATGAATTTGGGGCAGCATGGTAGAAGACTCATGAGATCCATGTTCATGTTGGGATATGGAAATCTTGTTCATGGCTCTAGGGAAGAGTAAAACAAGTTGAGAAATGAGGACTAGGAAGATTTAGGATGAGAATGAGAATCATACAACCGTTGGAGGAGGAGGACCTTTGATGGGATGATTGGTGGATTTATAGATAAGATAGTCATGGAGAGAAACATGATTAGGGTCAAAGAATTCTTGAAACTCTAAGCATTCACGAGGGATAGTGGGAGGTCCAAAGGTCTCTAAGGAAACAATAGATGGGCGTATAACTAGTTTAGAGGGGATAGACTAATAGTATATGAAAGGATTAGTTTAACTTGGGGATTTTTTTGAACCATAGGGGGGTCGTTATAAGGGATCATAAAACGATAGGTTTGGGAATTCAAGAGAAAGTGATCAAAGGAGTGGAAGAAATAATGGAAAAATTAGATGTTTGTTAAGACAAATTGTTGGAGATAGGGATATTTCTTGATGAGGTTGTGTGTTCCATTTTTCTGGTCTGAGAACAAGTGATAAAGGGTATGAAATAGACAAAAATAACTTATGTTGGTTATTAATATGATAGTAAAATCAAGCATCAAAGTGTTAATTATCTTGTTTATTTAGAAAAGTGTGAAGAAGAAAAGGAAAGGCTCGAAGGGAACCTAAGAAATGGCCAATCTAAGGATGTTTTAGGTTTTTTAGGATGACGTCCCGAATATACCTAAAGGTAGATGAGGCACAAATCATGATGACTACCAGTACATGGCTTTGTATTGGTTCCTAACCCCACACTTCATTTACCACATTGATAAGCATGTTGGGCACTTAGCCAATATACCAATAGTCCAAAACTTTGTAACACAGACACAACACTACGAGGATTTTTATTGGGTGATGGATTCTTGATCATTCCACCTAGCAGGATATTTTTGGATGTGTTAATTGATTTGTGATTTTGGATGTGTGTGAAAGAAGTGTGAATGTAAAATATTACCTCCTAGTTAGACTATGTGAACAAACAAGCATGAAGGTGTTCCTTTCAAAGTGCCGCAGCGAAATGTGAAATTCAATGAGACCACACAAACAAAGGAGGGATACAAATGAAAAAAGATAAAATAAGGAAAAAATGAGGAATACCTAGATAATGCTATTTCCTTTTTTAATTTTAAGCACATGAGTTGTTGGTCCAAGTAGGCAAGATCCAAAAACACGCAAGTAGAGAAGCTTCTACACTGTAGAGTTAGTAGAAAGAGAAAAAGAAATAGAAAATGGAAATGAAATAATGAAAATAAACAACTAGAAAATAATATTAATTCCATAATGTTTAATTATATTTCCCACTCCTACTACAAGTTAATGGAAAAGATACAAGAAATCAAGAAAATCAAAAACTATGGCATGGTTTAGGGTTACCTCGATATGTGATAATGATGATGATGGAGATTTGGGTGCAAAAATCCACCACAGAAATCTTAATAACACGTACAACACAGAGAAGCCAAACAAGAAAATGATTAGTACATAAGACAGGTGGGTTACCGAGTAGGTGAGTCCCGAGAAATGATAAATTTCTAGGGATGGATGTCAACCCACTTTGATAAAAAAATCGATAAATGATAATGGATGAAGAGGATGTAATTAACAAAGTAAAAAGAGATCGATATATGCTTGAGATGTTAAGAAAAAGATATGATAAGATTTATGATAATAAAAAAATTCAAATCTAGTCAATTTGATGGTGACCCAAGACCGATTAGTACAATCAATGGCAATCGCAATGCATTAAACCAAATGATATGTAAAAATGTACCGGAATTGATGTTAAAGCATTGAGGATGACCTGGTCTAGTGTAGAAGAATCATGAATATTAAGGATGCAAGGAAAAAAGAAGATCTCGGTAAATTCAAGCAAGATTGATGGAAGGCGAGGGTAGATCTAGGTTGGTTGATGGTGACCGTGGCCAAAAATTAGGATGTGGTCTATATGGGTAGTGTAAACAAAGGGCCATGAGTAATGAGGGAGTTGTAGGAAATATGGAAGATGATGATGGAGATAGAAAACAAGGGCAATACATCTTGGGTCGACGTAGACTACGCTGGGTCAATAATGATCGGATGTGGATCTATTGTTTGATGGGGTCAAGTGGATGGGGAAAGGAATTTGAAGAAGGATCATTGACGGAAGATACAACAACAGAGCTCCAAAGTAACCAACAGACACTGTAAGAAAGAGGCAATGAAATAATGGAAGGAAACCCAACAAGCTCTAAATATTCAACTATCCATGGATGACATGAAAAATATATAAGATTGATCCAATTTTGCAGATTATTACTCATAAGAAGAGAAAAAATAGACCAAGGCTCGCAAGATATCAAAAGACTCAAAAATTTCATCGTGAGGAGAGAAGGGGTAGAGGCATATTTATAGGGTCAATGATGACCCAAATGGGTTATCGATGATTGTGGTAGATCATCCACTCGAGTGGTGGAGGTGATGTTTATCTCAAAAGGGGGCCTTAAAGAGGCTAAAATTAGGGCTTTAGCCATTTGGGTGGGTCAAAGTTGTATGGAGAGAGTAAAAGGTGGTAGGAGTACAAAAGGGGCATTGAATTAAGGCATGTGGAATCCTAGAGAAAATAAATGGGGGTGTTTATGGGTGGAATCCTATGAAAATGGATAGGTTACAAGGGTAATCAAATACAATAGAAGGTGGATTAGGGAAGATAAATAATTATAGTATATAAGGTGGAATTATAATAGGGAAAATAGGGATGTATGAAGGAAATAGAAATGTAAATAGGAATAGAGGTATGAATGTGTGAGATGGAGATGAAGGGGATTGAATACGGGATGGGAACAAGCATACCAAAATTGGTGTCTACACATAGAGATTAAGAAAAAAATAGGTTATAAAATGGATTGAAAACATGCAATATGTGACTAAAGGGCTTAAGAATAGGAATAGTCGAAATTAGGGATAGTTGATGGAAATTTAAGGTAATTGTTGGAAATTTTTGTATAATTAGGTGATATTAATAAAACTTGGATTTGAACCTTGAATGTGTGATTAAATGACTGAATTTTTCTTTAAAATGATGTGTAAATGAAAGGGGAGATAAAGAGGAAACAATACCTTTCCTATAATGTGAAATGTAGATGATGCAAGTTGTAAAAAGGCCTTACAATGATGTAGGATCTCTTACAGATCAATGTGGATCCATAACATTATAATATGTCATGAATGACATCGTCACAATCTCTAGAATCTCAAAGTTTTGATATAGTGCTTATGGATCTCCATTCAAGGAAGCTTGGTGGGTTTATATAGAATCGTTGGTGATTTTGAGTGTCGCATTTGGTGATCTAGAAAATTGGGGAAAACACTTGGAAGTGGTTGAAACCACCTCAAAATTGGTGAGTTTTGGGTTGGGGCAAAAATAATGTGAGTATGGATGGGTAAGAGTGTGTTGGGGAGGTTGGGAGGTTATGATGGTTTGACCTTACTAGGATAAAATGGGTTTAGGAGGTTTAGGAGGGGTAAGTGAGTATTTATAGGAGTAAATAGATATTACAGGATGGAATATGATTTAGGGAATGATGGGACTTAGGTATAGTGATTAAAATATGAATATGAGTTATGTGGGTAGGTCACCTAAGGGTGTCAAAAACTAGTGTCTACACAATCACTATGATGTATTAGACGATTTCATGGTGAACAGATGAATTTAAAAAATAAACCTGAAATAAAATAATATACATTGAAAAAACAATAGTTCAGCGTGCATGGTTGAAAAAACATTGGTTAGAAAAAAATCCATTACCCAATAACAACTTTTTATGATCAATAACAACATTCATTTGAAACTATAAGACATGTGGACGAGAAACATTGTTTTTGGCCAATCAAGTATGTTATATTAAAAGAGTTCATGATGAACAAAGGAATAAACAAAAAACACTAAAATATATGAATATACAATGAAAAATAGTAACTTGGTGTTCATGGTTGAAAAAACAACAGGTCATAACGAAACCCATTACTCAATAACAATAGTGTATGGTCAATAACAACCCTATATTTTGAAATTATAAGACGCATGGGTAAAAAACCCTATTTTTGGAAAACCACTATGTTGTAGTAGAAAATTTCATGTCAAACAGATGAATAAACAAAATGCACTACAATAAATGAATATACATTGAATAAACAATAGTTCAACGTCCATGGTTGAAAAACAACAGTCGAGAATGAAACCCATTAAATAAGAACATAACATTGTGTATAAATGTGTACAAAATGTTGAAATGTGATGAATTGGCAGAGTTCGTGCCAAACAAAATATTAAACAAGAACATGCATAGACATAACTCAATAATGAATGAATATACGTTAGTAATGCTTGATTAAACAAGAACATGCACATAAAAAAATCAATATAGAACAAATATATGATTGTAAAACTAGTATTGCTTACAAATGTGCTCATTGCATGAAACC
This sequence comes from Taxus wallichiana var. yunnanensis, assembly GCA_018340775.1. Classification (NCBI taxonomy): domain Eukaryota; kingdom Viridiplantae; phylum Streptophyta; class Pinopsida; order Cupressales; family Taxaceae; genus Taxus; species Taxus wallichiana. The sequence continues at coordinate 643,108,802 of CM031239.1, read as the reverse complement.
TTGAAATGGGATCACCTCATCTTCGGCTCCATTGCAAGGCGTAAAAAGGGCATTTGGCTCTATTGTATGGAAAAGAAAGGGTTTTGGCTCTATCATAGGGTTGGAAGGGGCAGGAATGTTCACCTTTCCCCCTCCTCCCGCATGTGCACTACCTAATGCAATTCCATTCAAATAATCACGACATTTAATGTCGAAATTGCGTGTAGGAAAAAATAGTCTTTGGGGGATGGAAGAGTGGTAGGGGTTTATGTGAAGTGAATTGAATGTAGTTTTTGGGAATAGATTTTAATTATATTTCTTTCCATGTGGGTACAAACAATATTTGGTGTGGGAAAATTGATTTTTAGTTCTATATGCAAATTTAATATTTTTAATGTTTAGTAAAGTGGGCAAACCACGTGGCGATTGACATGGTGCCACATTGGCTTCCCCACTTTTTAATGTCAAGAAAAAAATTGTGACATGTAGGAAATATTTAGAGCCCCTCATCGTCACAAATTTAGTTGAGACATCGTTAAACATAGGGTGCTCAACGACTAACACCTTTCCCTAGTCTTTGTTTTTGTAGTCTTTATTTTAGTCTATACCATTTTATGTTTAAGTAAATATCTCTATTTCATTTTCAAAACATTTACACATGATAATACTTCACATATACTAATTATTAATTTTTAAATATTATATAAAAATATGTTGAATTTTTTAATAGAGTGATTTAAAAAAACCTTACTCTTGGCAAAAATAAGTAATGGAATGGTCCCATTAAAGCTATACTATATATATTAGATTTGTGTCCCCAATAAAACATGCATTTCATTGTTGTACCACATTGAAAGTAATGGATTAAAGATAATGCACAATTATGCATAAAATATAATTTGGATTCGAGATAATCCATATTAATGGAGTTGAAACATATTTGGAGTACATGATTTCATTGAAATTTGTGGCTATGAATAAAAGATCTCGTACAAGTAATGGAAAATAATTGTCATGCCATCTATCCATAGGAAAGGGTTAAAATTTGGTGAGAAGGTGAAGTTAAGAATTTATAAGGTTTTCCTAAAATTTCAACCTAAATGATCAAGTTTTTCTATGTCAAATTCTAAAACTCAATCATATTGTTTAGTGAAACCCAATTTTAAAGGGATAGGAGAGTAAAAAGAAATCCTAACTTGTGTTATATCCATATTGGAAGCTTGAAAATTGGTAGAAATAAGGATCTAGATAAAAAAATGTTATCGTGAAGTTTAGAGGGAAATAATGAGGTTTGATAAGGCAAATGTTAAAACTCAATCAACTACGTAGTAGGTACCTGTTTTGAAAGGCTTTAGTGAAGCAAAAGATAACATAATTAAGAATGTAATATTTCACATCGATGAAATCTTGTTGAAAGTGTGAAAATTCCTATGAAAGGTGATAAAAATATTTAAATGAGGATATAGGGAGTCCATTATGAAAGGTTCAAGAAATTTAGTTAAAGACCAAACTAGTTTAAGACACAAGAACAAGAAAGTAGCAAGATTGAGTATTAGTGTAAATAAAAAATTGGATTCTTGATGAAACTAAGAGAGAGGATGTTTGAAGTGGTCGAAGGATTTATAGAGATCTCTGTAACCCAAAGAGAAAAAATATATAAATCTAAAACTCAGTTAATAATCCTTAAGTAAACCTAATAGGGCTTATGGAAAAATGATAAAGGTTGATTTAAAGGATGTGAATAAAGAATTGGAACCAAAAATTTACATGAATAAAAAATATTAAATGTGTATTTGAAACTATGTTTATTTTCCCAAGAGGTGGTGTGAGTTTCTCCCAAGAGTGATATTTTTATGAAATTAGAGCTACTAGATTAGGTCTTGTTTTAGAAAATGTTTTACTTGATTTTAAAGAGGTACACTAAGAGACAGAGTCTAATAATTTCAAGGAAGCACAAATCCCTTAATGGGTACTCAAAAATGTTTCTATAGTGTTTTCAATGCTTATGTATAGTGTTAGGAAACATGATTTTCTTATTTTGAGTGCTTGAAGCCTAATTTTGCTAATCAAGGTTGAAATGAGTAAAATGAAGGATTGAAATGATAATGAGTGTTCTTTAGTGATGTTTTTAGAGAGAATAGAATACTTTAAGTGTTTGGTAAACACCCAAATCCAACTACATAATTTTACTACTAAAATTACATTGTTTATCATCTTTCCCTTCATTTTCTTATAATTAGTGATTTCTTGATAATTAGCTAACATACCCCTTCATTTTGGTCAATTAATGACACTACATTATTTAAATATTCTTTCCTTCATTCTAGAGCCAATCAGGGAAAATTTTAAGGACCCCCCCTGAAAAAAACTTATAGAAATTGTGGTGAATATCCTTGTAACCAATTTCGTAGTTTTGGCGAATATCCCTCGTAACCAATTTCATTCTTACGATGAAAATGGTAAAAATATAGAAAATAGCTAGAAATCGAATGGAGAATATCCTAAAACTAGTTTGGAGAATACCCTTTATCGAATTTTCTCTCCAGTTCTAGTCATCAAGGTCCAACTCACGGACTCACATCGAATTAATGGAAATTGTTAATCTTGAGACTCCCACAGGATTCCAACCTTGTTTCCCTCTCCCCAACCACTTTTTTTGGTGAGCATTAATATATCTATGGCTATTATATTTTAAATCCCCCTCAAAATCTCTAGCTATGTGGCAACATTTCGTTTGTGCTCCCTATGAATTCCCCAGTTGGATGTAAACCAAGTGGAATATGTTGTATTGTATTGAGTTTCGGGTCCATTCCCTCGGTCAAAGCATTCAATGTTATCTCAATTGTCCATGTAGGTCACGCGGCATGATTCCACCACATTCTGTAGTGATGGGATTGAGAAGACTTCACGCCCGATTTTAACGGATATAGGTAAAGATTTTGGGTCCATTTTTGTCACAACAAGGTCAAATGGTGATATATGTAGTGGAGAATATAGAAAAGGGGAAATACTCATAGCAGAGTTTGTGAGAGGAATATATACGCAACAACATAAAATATATAGTGAAGGATAATAGAGAAGATACATGCAACATCACGAGTAGAAAAAGAAGGAGAAAAAATATACAAAGAAGGATTCTTAGAGCATCAACTCAGAGAGAGAGAGAGAGAAATCGGAAAAGAATAAAAAACCTTCGAACTTTGCTCAATTCTTAGTGATTCTAGAATCTACATCTACATATATGTGTGTGTGTGTGTGTGTGTGGAGAAATTAATCAAATTCCTAAAAAAATCCTATACATGTCGACAAATGATCCCAAAGGACCAATAAGGTTCCATAGATTTCTTGGCTATCCAAGAATGTTTTAAAATCTTGGCCCGTCGATGATGCAACGATTCAATATAAAAATCTACATTGGCATTGGATATTTTTTTGCTATTCTTATGGGAAAAAATATTTTTTTTGGAATTTTTGGGTGAAATGTGGGCGCTATTGTGGCTATAAAAATCACCAAAATCAAACTCCCAAAATCCTACTATTTTCCAAATTACGAATATTCACCGCTTAAATTTTCCTTGATTCCAATTAACGACACTTCGTTAGTTATAATCCTATTCTAATTGATTAACTATTATTGGTTAATCAAGCCTTTTAATCTTTTATTTAACTAATAAACCTTCTTATTGGTTAAATCCCTCTCTCAAACCCTTCAAATTCTACCAATTTCCTTCTAAATCACCTCTAAATGGATTCTCTAAGCTTAATTTGGCCTATTAATTAATCCTAGTTGATTAATTAAATCATCTCCAACTCCCATGAGTTGCTAATCACTAATTAATTTCTTCTAATCATGCTTATCCCTTTCTAATTCTACTTTATCTTTATCCCACATTCTCTAGGTTTCTAGCTTCTCCCAAATTGGAAAGCTATACAAACAACCTAGTACCTTCTTTCTAGTCGACACCAATGTTACATCTTTTACACTATACACATATGATAAGATAAATTTAACTTTGAAAAGATTATTGATCTAGCATACATTCTATCCTCTACTTGCAAAGAGTAGTAAGGGAAGAACCATACATGGAAATCAAGCCATATTGGTGAGATTCCTTCCTCTTCATGGAGATATCCTTCCTTTGATCGCTCATAATCATGATCGGCTCAACAAAAGGAGTAACTACATTTTAAAAGCCCATTAAAAACAACAAGGGATGGCTTAGTATTTCATGTTTAATTAGATGCATTAGTTATTTTTTCCCTTCCATGGATTTATCATGATGCTTGATATATTAACTTAGTTATGGAGACTATGTGGTGTTAGTTTTCATTAAGTAAATTAGCTTGATTTATTCACATGCATACATACATATGACATGCCCGGTGGGACCCTCCTTTATCTCACATGAATTTCTTATGTTTTGTAGTTAAGCTTCATTTTTTTCTTACTAACTTCTCTTTATATATGTTAATCTAACTTGTATTTCTTTACATGGTTTGATGAGTTTGCATGTGTTGAGTGTTCCTTATAAGTATGAAGGAGGTAAAGTGTTACTTGAATTTGAAGCTTATCACAAAAAATTTGAGCTTTTTAGACATTGTTGGTCGTTTTCTGTATTTTGAAGAGACACAAACTCCTTGCATTACCATTAAACTGACTATGTCTCTTTTGCTCTTCATGAGCTAATGTTGCACTTATGTGCACTAGCATTGATCATGCTTACATCTTCGTGCGTTTTCCATGCTCTAGTGTTTCTTTTCTATGCGCTATCATAAATGCTCTTTTTGCTACTATTCTCTTGAAGTGTGCAACTATTTGTCTATATTTTTCACCTCTGTGGGTGTGTGCTAGCGTATCTACTCTTTTCACTACCATTCTCTGGAAATGTGCTACCATTGATCTGTGTTCTTCATCTCTACAAAAGTGTGTGTTTGTATTTTCATAAATGTGTTTGTGTTGTCCTATGTGCATTTGCATTACTCTTATGTGTGCTCACGTCAACCTTGGGTGTGCTACCATTTAGCTCTATGTGTTAGCGTTAGCCTTCGTGTTCTAGTGTTCTATGTGGATTTTTGGGATTGAATTTCAAAATTTTAATAATCTGATTTTTGTATTTCTTATTGTTTTTAAGTTTTTCTAACTTCTATTTTACACGTTTTACTTTTGAAAGCATTTTCTAACACATTTAAAATTCTTTGATGAATGTTGTTTTTCCATTTTTCCATACCTTGTTCTCTTGGGTGATCTTGAGAATCAAGAGTAACTTTGATCTTCATTTGCTAGAATTGTGGTTTACTTGGAAATTTCACCATCTAAAATTGTTTAAAGGAATCAATCTTTCAAATGCACTTAATTATCATTGGTTAAAGTTTTCCATTCTCTAATAATTAGATCAAATGTCACGTATGATCTTCCCTTGCACATTCGGGAGATCTTGAGAACCAAAAGTTATATTTATCTTATTTTAATACATTGTGGGTCTAATGGAAAACTACTGAACTCTTAAGCACATGACCATACACTTTTCAAATAATCGAATCAAAACAAATACTAACAAAATTGTATGCAAGTTTTCAATAGTGTGTTAAACCGTATTAAGATCAAAAGATTAAAAAACACACCATTTAATTCAAAACATTTTATTTGTAGGTTTGGATAAGGTCTTAATCCCATCCAATTTAAAATGTGGGAAGTATATTCGTATAATCCATAAAACTCATTATGAGGATTACCACAGGAACCCCAAAGTAGTCAATACATTAAGGGAACTAGTTGATGAAATGGGAAGTGGCCTACTACCTACTTGACTAGAAAAACATGTGAGGAATGCTTCAAGTTGTCTGTATGAGGCCTCTTTCATTAATTTGATTTTGGGGTAATGGTCCTTTGTCTAGGAGTTATCTAGCGAAGTGTACCTCTCTTAGACAAGTATTGGCAAGTGTTGAGAACAAAAGCCTAGGTAGCCATTTGGCATTAGGGCCAACTTGACTTTATCCAATCGTGTTTCAAAGAGCCTTCACAAAGCAAAAACTTCCTTGGAGTCAAAACCTTGTTAGTTGAATAAGGGGAGAGTCCATTGAATTTTACGTCATGTGTTATTCATCAAGAAACTTACAACGTAAAAAACTTTTTCCTAGTTTTTACCTTGTTATAAAACAAGGAAAAACTCTGCCAAAGTTGGGATATGAATTTTCATCACCACTTTTACTATCTCCCTTGTTCTCTTGTTAACATTTTTGGTCAAAAGAAAGAAACACAAAGTGCTGCCAAAATTGTGTCCACCACTTTTGCACCCACTTACATCACTCCTTATTGCGACATTGATGTAAGTGTTGAAAGTGTGTTGGTACGTCTTCATATTTTGGTAGCCTTTTCTTGACATCCATATTGAGACGTCTCATTGTAGAAGGTTATCCTATCTTGATTTCCCTTTATGTCATTACGTTGCTCGCATTGTGTCAGACCATTTTTATACTTACATCTTATTTTTCTTAAACTTGATATAAGTGTCCAAATTGTATTGTTATGTTGCTCACATTATGTCGACTCATTGTTATACTTAGACCTTGTTTTTATTCAAACATTGACTTAAGTTTTGGAAGGTTTTGTAGCTACGTTGCTCGCATTGTGGAAATCCCTTCGTGATACTTACATCTTGTTTTTTTCAAAACTTGATTTAAGTGTCCAAATTGTATTGTTATGTTGCTCACATTTGTAGCCTCCATTTTCATAACATAGAACTTGTTTGTATAAAACTTGTTTTAATCATATATATTTTATTTTTACACTATTAAAATTACTTCAACCCCTTTTTAATACTTAAATATTGTTTGTCCAAAAACTTGATTTAAATATTGAAATTATGTTGTCATCTTATCAAAAACAATCTTGAGACAAAATTCAAACATAGGGAGTAGGTTCTTTTATGATTGATCCCTTATTCAGAAATTTCTAGATTTTCCTTGGTGACCTTTCATCATACATTTTCATCCCCTTGGAAAATTAATTGCGACATTTGATTGCTACATTGTTTGATTTTTCCTTGATTCTTTGTGACATTTGCAGTTGTCACGCTACTTGATTTTTCCTAGGTTCATTATAGTACTTGTACACATTTTTCAAACCTTAGAAAAACATTTCCTATTATGCCTCATATTACAAGAATGGGACATAGAAGATTAGGATCAAATCCTTTCATCAATACAAATTTGGAACCATTACTTGAAGAAAAAAACTTGATTGACCATAGTGGAGACGAGGTGAAAACTCCTTGGGATAACTTTGAGTTTGATCCAACACGTATGGACAACTTCCTTTTCCAAAATAGAGATCAAGTTCTAGCACAAGTTGTAGAATTAGGGGCTAAATTTCCACCTGAATTTAACCATACTCTTCTTACAAACATGGTTCACAAGAGAAGAAGAAGTAGAACATCCCCTCGATCTATTAATGACATATTAAATACATACATGCTTCTACTTCTGGTCAAAGAAATAACAATGAAGAAGACACAACTCCTAAAAAAGTGGTTATCACATACCACTCATTTGAATTAATTGTGAAGCTAGAGTTGAGGTGAAGATCATGAACAACCCCTCCATGTGAAACTCAAGAAGAACCCCAAAACAATGAGGTCATTGTTCAACAACAATTACAAGCCCTTAGTCGTTAATTGGAAAACTTAGCTTCCCATGTCCATAGAGACATAGGTAGAGTTGCACATAATGAGAAACCTAAGGTCACATATAATGAGATTTACACTAAAAATGTGGTGGTGAAACATCAAAGTCTAACCACATGTATATACATGTCATACCTTTGTGTGGCTATATCTTCAACCAAGAGTGACAATCCATGAAAAATTCCCTCACAAGTCTTCAAGAAAATAACGTTGGACATAGTAAGAAATATCAGTTTGAAGAACTGTTTCCATATCCTTTTAATCAAGAAATGTTGCATACACCCTTTCCTCCTAGTTTTGATTTCCCTAAATTTGAAAAATATAGGGGTAAAGGTGATCCATGTGATCATGTCAAATACTTCTTCATGGCTTGCTAGGAAGTTGCATATAGCGATAACTATCTTATTTTCTTATTCCCATGAAGTCTTGGAGGCTAAGCACTTGAATGGTTTCTTCATATACCCAAAGGGTCTGTCTTCACATTTTTCAAATTAGTTGAGAATTTTGTGCACCACTTTTCATTTAATATGGAAAGTGACATCACTATGTTAGACCTATGTAACACTAAACAATGTAATAACAAAAACTTCATTGGTTCAATGATGGAAAGGATTAGCTATTTGCTTCCCTTACTCTATTCTAGAGAAAAACTTGTCAATATCTTTGTACCAAACTTGCATCCTAAAATATCCTTTCACTTGTAAATGCATTGTGTAAGCACTTTTGAAGAATTTATTGAGAAAGGAAGCTAGATTAAGAAGGATTTATTAGCTAAAGGGACTTTAAAACCCTTTCAAAGAGATAACCATGAGTCCAAACCTACAAAAAAACCCAAATTATTCAACAAAAACAAGAACTTCGTAGGTGATGGAATCAAATATTCAAAATGTGTTCAAGCGGTCTGGAATAATTATCCTTTAAAAATTTCCAAAGGATTGGTTGCCCCGAGATTAAACATTGAGTGTTCACTCCTCTTACAGATTATTTTTCATCAATCTTGAAACAATTAGATGCAGTGAACATGGTTAATTTCCCTAATACTATGCCATTTGTTGATGATGCACCAAAACCATCATGGTACAAAGACCATGAATATTGTGAATATCATCATGTTAAAGGCCATACCATAGATAAATGTTTGAAGTTGAAACACTTCATTCAAGACCTCATAGATAGTGGAGATGTTGAAATGGATTCTCTTGAACCCAACAAAACCTCTAAAAATAGTTGGGAATCTATAAAGAGTCATTCCCTAAGCATAAATAGGTGGAACAAAATCTGGATAAAGGTCGGTATTCCCAAATTAAAAAATCCAATCACTTTTTTTTTTTGAAACCACTAATCCTTTTGATTCCCTCATTGGTTATGTTCATCCTACTATTGAGCATGTGAATAACATTAAGATTAAGACACAAGAGTGTGATGTGGTAACATAACGTGCTCATCTTATCATCCCAGAACCTCCTCTACCTACCCCTCTGGATAGTCATTATGATCTACTCGAGCATCTTGAGAAGACTACTGCCAAGATTTATATCTTGTATCTTCTTAAGATATCCAACATTCATAAGGAAATCCTTTATAAAACTCTTTAGGGGTTAGGAATTTCAACATATATTGATCCTTCATGCTTCCAATCCTTGGTTGCACAACTTGATCCTTTGGAACATATTACCATTAGCCAACATAAGATTCCAAGGGGTGATCATATGCACAATCTACCTTTGTACATTGAAGTGATTGTTACTCATAAGAAGATAAAAGGGTGCTTGGACAACGGATCGGCCTAAAATTTTTACTTTAAAGCTAATCATATAGTTGGGATGCACTAACATGGAATTGGATCTTAATGTAATCACCATTAAGGCTTATGATGATTTAAAGTGGTCATCTGGCACAATAAATTTGCCTATGGAATTTGGGCCCACTATTCATGATACTCGGTTCCATGTCTTGGACTTGGAACTACCCTATAATATGCTCCTTGGTTGTCCATGTATTCATACAATGCAAGTAATTCCCTCAACCTTCCATTAATGTATCAAACTCTACCATGAAGGATATACACTCACCATTCTTAGGGACCCCCAACATTTTACACATTGCAGAGCATTATTTAGTTATTTCCCCACTGCATATGAATGTCATTCTACTTAAATAGTTGTTCAAATTCAATATGAGGTCCTCACCTCCCACATTGATCCTAATATATTGTGCCCATGTGAAGGTGATTTTTATGACAGGCCCAAAGGACCAAAACAGGGAGGCAGCCTGTATAATTTTATTAATCTACAAAACCATCAAAATTACATAGCAATGGATGACTGCAATATATATAGGTATTGCACAGTCATATCCATACAACCAAGCTGTTAAACAGCTATAACAAAATACATATGGGAATGAATAAATACAAAATATAGTTTCAACAAATAAACCATACGAATAAACAATATAACAAAATAAGATTTTACCTACGGTAAACACAACCAACTAATGTAAAATTACTTACACTAAGTTTTACCTAACATTCCCCCCCTTAATTTTACATTGCCTCAAGGGATGAGGAGAGGAACTCTCTGAACAACTCAAAATTTTCACGTGCAAGTGACTTTGTGAAGATATCTACTCGTTGTTCAGCTGTTGGGAAAAATGAAGCTGTATATTGTGTTTCAAGACATGTTCTCGGATGAAATGAACCTGTACCTCAATGTGCTTCGTTCTCTCATGAAACACTGGATTCGAACAAGCTTGAGAACACCTTCATTGTCAACATACATGGTGGTAGGTTTCTCCTGTGGTACTCCAAGTCCTTCCAGTATGCGACGTAGCCATATGCTTCGCGCATGACACTGCTTCTCTGCAGTAACAATACTTGGCCACGTGGAAGAGCGAGAAACAAAGTGTTGTTTCTTACTTCCCCATGATATTGGTCCAGATCCCATAAAGAGTACAAATCGGAAGTGGATTTTCTATCATTAATGTTACTGCATGATCGAATCGAATATCTAGTCAAGAAGAAGTTTTCATTCTTCTTGTATTCTAGACCAAGATCCACTTTGATCCTTTGAGATATCTCAAAATGCACTTTGCTACTTTCAATGACAAAATTTAGGTTCTTGCATGAACTGGATAGATAACTTCTGCAAAGTGATATCCGGTCTAGTGTAAGTCGGGTAAATGAGACTCCCGATCAGTTGCCAATAGAGAGTGGCACTTACCTCAGGAGATGGATCTGAACGAGATAACTATAATATGTTCTCCATAGGTGTAGCAATTGGTGTGCAATCCATCATCCTAAACTTCTCGAGCGTAGTCTTGGTATATTTCATCTAAGAAACAAAAATATGATTCTCTTTCTGCCACACTTCTAATCCAAGACAATAGTGCATCAGCCCGAGATCGGTCATGTCAAACGATTGATTAAGATCTTTCTTCGTTGCATCGATCATCCTCACTGAACTACCAGTGATGACGAGATCATCGACATAGACAAAAACAATCACCATCTCCCCCTTGCTTTTGAGGTAGAGATTGGGATCATATGGATTTCTAACAAATCCATGTTGTATGAGATGCTCATCAATCTTGATGTACCATGCCCGGGGTGCCTGTTTGAGGCCATACAGAGATTTCTTGAGTCTGCATACCTTTGTTTCTTGACCAGGTACAACATATCCCTCAGGTTGAGTCATGTAGACTTCTTCTTGTAAATCTCCATTTAGGAAGGCACTTTTTACGTCCATTTGGTGAACTTTCCATCCAAACTGAGCAGCTAGAGCAAAGATCATCCTGATCATTTTGATCTTAGCTGTGGGAGCAAATGTCTCCTCATAGTCAATGCCTTCTTTTTGTGCGTACCCCTTTGCTACAAGTCTTGCTTTGTACTTGTCCACTGTCCCATCTGCTTTGTACTTAGTTTTGAATATCCATCTGCATCCAATGGGTTTCTTCCCTGGTGGAAGATCAACAAGCTGCCAAGTGTTATTCTTCATCACTGATTGATATTCAGAATCCATGGCATCTTTCCAAGCTTTTGACTATAGGGCTTCCTGGACTGTAGAGGGCTCATCTGATTCAATAACTCTACTCATCAAAGCAAAGTTGACTTCTTCTCTTTCTTTCTTGTGATTCCATGGTCCGAGGGGTGGATGTATCCAGGTGGAGCATCCAATCTTGCATCTCGTAATGTACTTGTACACCATTTAGGCATACGTTGAACTGTTCCCATGGGTTGTGGTTCTATTTGATCAACACCATCATCCCCATCATCACTTTCATCTTCTGAGGGAACATTAGCTTCAATTTTTACAATAGGTGAAAAATCTACATCTTGCGAGTCCGGAGGAGGAGACTCTGCTTCCTTCTTCTCGAAAAACTCAACATCTCTGCTGGTGTAGAATTTTCTGGTCTTAGGATCCATCAATCTATACCCAAGAGTCTCTTCATTGTACCCAATGAAGATGAGTTTTGTGACTTCATGTCCAATTTCTTTACATTACTGTTTGGGTATGTGCATGCTTGCTTTGCACCTGAATACTCTGAGGTGTGCAATGGATGGTTTCCTTTTTTACCATGCTTCTTGTGGTGTAATTCCATCAAGAGTAGTTGTGGGTGCTCTGTTCAACAAATACACTGCTTTTTTTGTTGCTTCTGCCCAAAATGTCTTTACAAGTCAGAATCATCGATCATGCATCGCACCATTTCCATGATAGTATGATTTCTTCTCTCAACAACACCATTTTGTTGCGGTGTGTGTGGAGGAGGCATTTGTTGACGAATCCCATGAGTTTGTAGGTAGTCTTTGAACTCATCATTGGTGAATTCCCCCTCGATCTGAGTGGAGAGTTATGATGTGATGACCAGTTTCTTTCTCAACTGCTACTTTGAACTTTTTGAAGGTTGCAAACGCTTCACTTTTCTTGTGAAGACAAAAAATCCACATTTTCCTCGAATAGTCGTCAACACAAAGCATGAAGTACTAGAACCCAGAATGATTTGGATGCATCAGACTGCAAAGATCGGTATGAACCAGGTCAAGTTTACCATGAGCTCAAAAAGTAATCTTTTGGAATGAAGCCCTGTGTTATTTTCTTGCTAGGCAGTGAGGACACTTGTCTGTATCCTTCTGAAGAGAAGGTAGCCCATGTACCATATTACACCGATGAAGTGTTTCGAGATATTTAAAACTAACATGACCAAATCTTCGATGCCACAACTGCGCTGAGGTGGAATTTTTAGCCACAAGTGCTTGATCATCTCTATAAACAAAATCAAGTTGGAACATGCGTCCCACATTGGAGGCTTTTGTAATTATTTTCGAGCCTCTTGATTTATCTCGAATCAAACATATTTTCTTGCCAAATTGACTATCAAAGTCAATTTTTAGGTTGTGATCTAGGAGTTGACTAACTGAAAGAAGATTCTTTGTCAACCCAGGGACATATAAGACATCTGATAGTCTGTATTTGCATGAACCAAGGGGTAGAGATGAATTCCCAATCCCCGAACTATATATGAAGAATCATCTCCCAACGAAACATGATTTTTGATGGCGTGTCCCTCATTGAGATAAACCCAGGTCTGTGGCGGTCATGTGTCGAGTGGCTCCCGAATCAACATACCAGACATCACTAGATGACATGGATGGTTCACTTGATCGAGCAGTGAACAAGAAGTCTTCATTGTCTGATTGTTCTTGTTGCTCAGCAATATTACCTTGCTGGTGGGGTCTTCTTTTCCAGTTCCCCTTTTTCTGCCCGTGATAGTTGTTAGAATGTCCCTTGTAAGATTGTTGTTGTTGTGGTCCAGAGTTGCTTGATGAACCTTTCTTATAAGTGTTATACCAACAATCTTTTAAGTCATGTCCTCTTTTGCAAATTGGACATTGCTTCTTCTGTTGATTGTCCCCATGATACTGATTCTGATGTTGGGACTTCTGATAGGATTTAGGTTTTCCTTTACCTTTTCCTTTCCATTTTTGATGTGAAGACAGTGCCTACTCCTCTTCATCATCCTTATTGTGCATTGCTTCCTCTTGTTGCAGTAGGTTTACCAGCTTGTCAAAACTAATTGTCGTATCTGACAAGTTTAGAGTTGTGACAAAAATGCGGTAAGAAGAAGGGAGAGCTCTCAGAACAATGGGAATGAGAGATTCATCTTTGACCTCTTCTCCTAGGGCTAGAAGTGAAGCCCTCAACTCTGCAACTCTTCTTAGGAAAGCTTCAATTTTCTCATTTTGCTTGAACTTCAATGTATGTAACTGACTCTGCAAATTTAGTATGACATTCTTGTTCTTGGCCTCATATATTGTGCTCAGCTTATCCCACACTTCTTTTCTTTGTTGTGGCATCTCGAATGTGGGCTTGCACATCGTCGGACACTCCAAACAAGATGATGAGTTTTGCTTTCTGATCTACTCTATCAAACTGTCGTTGTTGTGTTGTATCAGTTGTTAATCTGGTTAGAGTACCAGTCACAATAGGCTAGATTTCTTCAAACTCAAGTTGTGTCTTTATTTTTGTCTTCCATGCAGCATAGTTTCTTCCTCTGAGCAATTGTGAATCCGGAAGAAAAAATTTGGGGGCATTGGTGCCCATTTTGCAGAGATCACTGATAGGGTTTGGCTCTTATCACTCCAGGCATTAGGTATCCCAATCTATATACCATCAGTTCAATATACCGAACCTTTCTATATACACGCCCTTTTGATATACACGTCGATACGTGGAAGAAGCTCGCCCTTTCTATATACCCGGCGGTACGTGAAAGAGGCGTTAACGTACGTGAAAGAATTCAATACATGGTACCAAGACAATATTGATGGGGTCTGTGTGATTATTGACACCGGCTCAAAGAAATATCCTCATACGCACGCGTAACTTTGCTATATACTTGGATAATTTCTCAGTCCGGTTTATGTCGTGCAATCGTTCACAGATGGATGGGATGGTTCATAGTGTGTGCATTGTGACCTTATTACTCCCCGTCGATTTATAGGGATGATGCCCAGACAACGTTGTTGCAGCTATATTAGGCGTTAAGTGTAGTAGTAGTCACGACGGCTTTACCCGTAAGTGCTTCCCAGAGGCACCGTATATACCGACGCTGTGAATGAGATTTAGGATCTCGTGAGTATTACTGAGAACCAATTTTTTATTGTTTTTATTACAATTTTGCTAGTTTTGAGTAGATTACATAGTTTACTGATTGACTATGACAACCTGCAAATTAGTACAAATATATATAAGTATATATACAATTTACATTCAAAAACTGGAAAATTTGAATGGCGAGGAAAAAATTTACATTTCGCGAGTCTAGTGGCCTCCCGAGCCCAATACTGACCCAAAATGCTAAAAATTGCAAGAAAAATCTGAAAATGCAATTTTTAGATGGGTCTCCTTTTGGAAAAAAATGTCCAAAATGAAAAACCAGGCCGAATGGGAGAAAAAAATTTACCCTAAATTAGGGATTTCTCCGCTAAATTTAGTTAGTTATAACTAAATTTGAATTTCCTGCTAAATTTAGCAGTTTTGCTAAACTTCCCGCCAAAAGGTTTGAGAGGGGGGATTTGACCCCTTGACCTCCTTTAGTGAGAGTGTCTTACAAAATAATAGGCTAGCCACTTGGGCGGCCTAGTCAAACTAAACATAAAGTGAAGACATTTTATTTAAACACTTGTAAACTGTAAAACCTTACCTCTATGAACCCACGGTTTGCTCAAACGTGGTTTTGAGCGAATTTTCCAGCAAAGAGAAAAATGATCATCGTTTTTGAAGGTGGTTTTGCGTGAATGAAGGTGGTTTTGACTGTGTATAGCACTTCTATCAATTTTCTCCCCTCCTTTGAGCTTGCAATCTCTTCCTTGGCGGATTCTATCCTCCTCGTGCTTGAATTGCAAAGACTATACACGTTTTGCATAGATTTAATGGCGGTTTTGAAGAATTTGATGGTGGTATTGCAAGGGATGGGGCTGGGAAGTTGCAGGAGGCAACTCTGGCTCTCCTTTGCTTGCAAAAGCTTCTCCAATGCTCCTCAACCTCTTCTGCAATCACTATGCACCTTCCTTTTATACAGGTCTCTCAAAATTCCTGCTCTGATTCCAAATGACAGGACCCGAAGGACCGAAACAGGGAGGCAGCCTGTATAATTTTATTAATCTGCAAAACCATCAAAATTACATAGCAATGGATGACTGCAATATATATAGGTATTGCGTGATCATATCCATACTGACCAGTCATTAAAGCTATAACAAAATACATACGGGAATGAATAAATACAAAATATAGTTTCAACAAATAAATCATACGAATAAACAAAATAAGATTTTACCTACGGTAAACACAACCAACTAATGTAAAATTACTTACACTAAGTTTTACCTAACAGTTTATGCATCGATATCCCCATTTTCTACATTGGAAATGAAAATCCTTTCTACCAAATGCAAAAGAATACAATCTCCAACAGGCCCTCCTCATTTCCAATCTTTCCCTATCACCCAAGACACATCGTAGGCCCAATTATCAACCTCAATGGTCTAAGGAACATTGCAATATTGACACTTTCCTTCCTGGTGGCCTCTTGGTTGATGAGAAAATGTTTAACACTTCTACATCTCGGTCTCCTGATGATATGATGCCCTCCTTCTATCAAGCTATGGCATACCTAACAAAATGATGTATTCCATGGGTTACCAAGGATATGGATATGGCATAAATGAATAGGGTATGTGGGAACCTCTTCTAAAAACACATGAAAATATGGAAAGATATGGTATTGGTATTCAAATGTATGAGTCCCATCCTCCTGAATTTGAAGCCACCTCTTCTGAATGTGACGATAGTTCTTATGGTTACGATAGTGAAATAGAGTCCCTATGTAGTCTATACAAATACCTTTTCTCCATGAACCTAGTTCCTAACACGGATATTTTAACCTTGTCCCCTTCCACTCCTAAATTGAATCTTATTCACCCATCCCTTGTAAATTGGGACCAACAACAACACATACCAATTGATTTCTTTCAGAATGATGAATCAATTGATGAATTTATGAGTCTTCCCGATGAAATTCCTATTGGAGACCATAAAAATGTATGCTCTATCAACCTTGATGCATATGCATATTTTGAGGAGAAATCGAGTTCCGTGGTCAAGAAAATCAAAAAGAAAATGAGGGCATGTTGAATTCTAAAATCCTTGTCAAAATAAAAATTCCAAGTCCCATAGTGAAAACCTCTTTGAGGCACTATCAAAAAAACAAATTGAAAAATCAAAGGATATAAAAAGTGACCATCCTATGGGTGAAAATCTCATTGAGACACCCTTAGAGAAAGATCTCAATCTCCCCCGATCCTACGCATATGGAGGATGAATCCAAATTGTTGGTGGAGGAGACTATTGATGTTAACATTGGAACAAAAGATGAGCCTAAAATGGTTAAACTAGGAGCTTCTCTCTTAGCACAAGAAAAGAAAACTTTTTTATGCTTATTTGAGAATTATTAGATGTATTTTCTTGGTCTTATGCACATATGTAGAGCTTGGATCCTTATTTGGCAAAGTGCATAACTTAGTTGTTCACAAATCAGCAAATTCGATTAAGAAAAAACTTCGTAAGATGCATCCTCATGTGGCTCTTTTGGTACAAGAAGAGCTTGAAAATTTGTTAGTAGTAGGATTCATTATTGGTAATTTGGGACTGAGGAATAGTTCTATGATTCAATAAAAAACCCAATCATGCACACAAGATCTAAATAATTCCCCAAAATTTACAGCAGTGGAAGTATAAACTAGAATAATCCAAATCAAAACAAAGTACTCACACATAACACAAGCATGTACCATGGTTCACCCAATGTGGGGTACATCCACCAAAGATAGATATCTCATATATATAATATAACAAGAGTAAAAACCAACTCTTCAATACAAGAGTACAATGTATCTCTCCAAGAGTATCTCCTCTCCTCCAAATCTCTAAATGGATATATATGAGTGCACTACAAATTGTGCCTCCAAACCACCGATAGATCTCACATGGCCACAAAATATTGCATCTCTAAATTGCAACCAATCTCTTACGTGAATCAGAAGCTGTTTTCACCCTCAAAATTCCCCTCTTTTGAAGTCAAGTTTCAAAAATTTTGAGTCTCGTATCTTGGAGTATTGGATCACACCGAGGCGACATTGTTTGCAGTTTTCCCATTCATGGAAAACAATTTGAAATTTCAGCGTAATGGTGAATTTTCTTCCCTTCTTTTTATTTTCTTCACCTAGTCGTGAATGGCAGGGTGTATCTTCCCCGTTAATTTTTTTTCCTCAGAATCCATGGGTAATATATGGACATCTCCGATTGTATGCGATTTGGCCATGTTTCAAGTGACAACGGAAGCCTTCATGCGTCCAAATGGTGCAACTCATGGCGGGGGCCCAAAGGACAATCCTCAAATAAGTGTATGCTTTCCACGTGTGCCAGGCTCAAAATGAAGGTAGAACAAGCTCAAATCAACTAATTATGGAAGGTTCAATAGACAACGACACGTGCCTCATTGGCACAACTTCAAGAGTCAAAGATAGGGGTAGTTCTCAAACTTGCACTAGTTCTCCATGTGTCCCAGGTCCAAAAAGGGACAGAGCTGGTTATTTAAATTGACTAAGTATGAGCGGTGGTGGAAGCCTCCACGTGCCTCAACAACACAATTTTGAAGTGAAAACAACGGGCCAATCTCCAAATGAGCACCAACTCGCCATGTGATCAAATTTAATGGAGAGATAGAGTTAGCCATTGAAAATCCCAAGACCAGTGGAAGGGGACACGCGTCACTCAAAGATAATTTCAGGAGGTGTTTCCAAAATGGAAACTCAAATGAGCACCAGCTCTCCACATGTCTAGGGGTCAACATAAGAAAAGTTGGAAATAGGCTGAATCAACTATGTATAAAGGATGTGAAGCTCTCCATGTGTCAAGTATGATGCAACTTTAAAGGCAAAAATATAGAAGGCATTCACAGGCCCACTCCAATCAATTTCTTTCCCAAATTTAAAGTTGTAAAAGTAAATCAAATGGCCCATGTTTTAACTGGCGAAATAATTTAATGGGTGTATATTTAAAAACCTAGTTTTTCCACCATTAAAATTTCTTTGCAAATCAAGAATTCAAAAGGGCGTGAGTGATTGGAATAAGTTGTAACTTTTTTTTGCTTACTCGAGGAAGTTGTAACTGTCTCTTATGAGCTATATCATGGGTTTTCAAATCCATTGGTGGGGTTGGAATTTTGATATTTTGAAGCTGTAATTTGAGTCTAAAGAAATCAATACAAGGGTTTTCCCCTTTTCCTCTGTTTTCTCTTTGCTTCTTACTCTAACATATGAATCATTTAATCCTTGCATGCTTAGAAACTTTGTGTTCTAGTTTATACAATCTCAAGAACTTTGAGTCGCAGATTTTTCTGTTATAAATGTGAATGGTTCTATTCTATATCTTGTTTACTCAATACATATAAGGTTTTCTCTGCCATCTATTTTACTTAAAAGTATTGTCTTCTTCTACCTCCCTCCTCTCTTGAGTCTTCTATCCTCATGTATTGATAACTTTATAGGCATAAAACACATTTCAAGATATCGGGAAACCACCATTGAATGCAAGATTAAGTATTTGTACATAGGTTTTACCCCCTGTTTTCAATAAGGGAACCTCTCCCATTAAAGAGGAGGGACTTGCTTGTCACCTGAATGTAGTTTCATTCCAAGTGCAAATCGATACCCAATAGTTTTGGTGACTCGCATTAGGGATTTGTTCAACAAATTTCCTTTCTAAAGAGAACAACTAATTTGATCATTTCTTTGATTTGGTGACTCTAAGATACACTCGTGGTAGAAGGACTCTTAGAATTGAAGATCCCCAATTTCAATTCCTTGATCAACAAGTTTTTAACTTACTCCAACAAAAATAAATAGAAGATCTCATTCCATAAGCACACCTCCTGTTGAAGATAGAGCTTATGGTAGTAGCATTCCTTAAGCACAGTTTATCCCTAATCTCTATGCCCTAGTTCTTATTGGTGTCTCAGTTCAACTTCAAGCAATCTTTCTAAGGATGGTAGCACCTCGGCCTTGGGGACAAAGAGTTGGGCCTCTAGCTCTTCCTCAACCATTACATGAGTTACCTAGGGGTAACATGAAGAATTTTCCCAAATTTAGAGGTGATGGAAAAGTGCACCCTAATGAACACATTGCAGCCTTCATTGTTGCATGTGGGGTCCTTGGAGTTGAACATGAGGATGTCTCTGTTAGGTTGTTTGTGGAGACCTTGCAAGACAATGTTGCAGATTGGTTTTACCATCTTCTTGCTAGGACCATCATCATTGGACTCTTTATGAGGATTAAATTTGAGAAACATTTCAAACTGGTGAAGATGTACATGCTTTTCTAGCTCATATTTCTCAAATCAAGAAGGAGCCACATGATCCTATTAGAGAATTTGTGGCCAAGTTCAACAAGTTGATTAACAAGATTCCACTAAATATTAGGCTGTTGATCGATTGAAGGGTTTCTTCTTGAATTCTCATTTACTAGAAGTAAGATATTCCTTGAGGAGATAAAATCTTGCAACTTTGGATTTTGATCAGAGATTGGCTCTTAGCATGGAAGATGACTTGATCATGTCTGGAAAGCTGAAAAGGGAGTCTTTCAAATCCAAAGCATCTTCTTCTTCCTCTTCTCCTGGAGGTAATGTAGATCAGTTGGTGTAAAATCTAGCTAATGACCTCATTTCCATCAAGAAACAATTTTCTCAGCATGCTCCATATCAAGATGTTCCAAGAACGAAATTTCAGCCTAAGCACCGCTTGCCTTCTTCTCAAACCAAGTTGGCCATTAAAGGTCCACCCATCAAGGTTCCAATTAATGCAACTTGTGAAGTTCAATAACACGATGATGAGGAGTGTGTTGAAATCTATGATGAACAAAAAGAGGAAGTTGATGAAGAATTAGAGGATCTTGTTGGTTCTCAAGTTAATTTCACACCACCGAAGATGTGGATGATGACGATGATTATGATGATGTAGTGGCTGAGATGAATAGTGATTCATATGTTGTTATGACCTAGGAGTAGACCAAAAAAAAGGAAAAAATGGTGCAACCTATAAAAAGATCCAAGGAGTACCCCATCACCATCCCGGTGATTACAAGAAGAGGAGCTCATATTCCTACTACTTCCACCCAAAAGGTAAGCTCTGCTAGTCCTTCTCCCTCTACTTCTATTTCGAGAATTATTTCCCAACAAATGATAAAGCTGATAGATAAAATCTCCTCCTAATCATAGTATTGATTCCCCATACACATATGGATCTTTTGACATTATATACCATCTTAAAAATACCAAGATTCAAATTTCTAAAGCAAATTTCTATCAAACCCATCCTAAAGCCTTTTCCAAAATGGTTAACTTTGTAAATTCCAAATCCAAAGTCTCATCTAGTACTTCTAAGGGCCTTTTTCCCACTCCCTCTTCCTCACCTCAATCAAGCCTTGTGGCTGCAGTCACTTCCCCTAATGAGAAAATTGAACCATTCTATGTGACTCTTCTCATAGCTGGCCACAAACTCAGTAACTGTGTCATAGATTCAGGAGCATCAGATAATGTAATGCCTGCAAAGGTAGCCCATGCTTTGGGTCTAACCTAACACGTGCCTTTGGTTCCTGTTATTCCATGGAGAGTAAGAAAGTACCTTTGGTGGGAAGAATTAAAGATGCACAAGTAGCTTTTGCTGCTTTTCTAGAGAAAAGGATCTTAGCCACCATTTTGGTAGCTGGTATTCCTCCTTCATATGGGATATTGCTAAGTAGGAATTTTTGTGAGGTATGAGGGGAAATTTAAATGGATTGGTTGCATGCTTTGATCCGGTCAATGGAAAAATGAATAAATTTGCTACGAGAAATAGACTGAGTACATTGTGTAAAAGATGATGACCCAAAAGCATAGATACTCTATTATGCGAGATATATGGCATGTTAACTATATGATCATGTCACAAGATGAAGAAAAAATTCCTAAGGGATTGATTCTTGATCCTAATTGTGTGTGTAATTTAGAGTTTGATGGGAGCTTCTCTTGACTAGTTCGGAGCTGGTGTAGTGTTCATTTCTCACTGGGGGTAAGGTTCATCCTGTCTCCTTCAAGTTTCAGTTTTAAAATACTAACAATACTACTGAGTATGGGGCCCTCATTCTTGGGTTGAGCATGGTGAAGGAGATGGGAGTGAAGAACCTTATTTCTCATGGAGATGTAGAGCTAATTATAAAACAAATTAGAAACCTTTATCAGGTAAAGAACAGAAGGTTGAAGCACTATAGAAATCTGGTCTAGGATTCCATTGAATTCCTTGATGCTTTTTCCATTGAAGTTGTACAAGGAAAGGAACACTAGGGCTGACTCTCTGGTGGTTTTGGGGTATTTGTTGATTCCTCATCCTGATTTCCCTCAAGAGAAATTCACCATTGAGATGATCCATAGACCCAATGTGCCCGACAATGCAAATAATTGGCAAGTTTTCAATGATGACCAGCATTTGATTTCTTTCTTGGAGCTTAGAGACAACTTTGATTAGTTGTACTTTGAAGGAAGTGACAATCTACCTAGAGAGTGTGTGTCATCAAATGAAGAGGGTGTCAAAGAAGAGATGGATCAAGATGGATCCATCAAAATGAAAGGAAATAAAATTCTAAAGGGTTGGTGAGTTTGAAGGATATTTTTGATAAACATGATAGATATGTGAAGTCTAAAGTTTTCAAGGAGCCCGACAATCTGTTGATCATCGAGAAAGTGAATATTGGGAGTCTTGATGATCCCAAAATGGTCAACATTGGAAAATGTTGCACTCAGGAAGAGAAAAAGAAGGTGGTGAATCTGTTGAAGAGGTATGTTGATGTTCTAGCTTACTCTTATGATGATCTTAAGGTTTTTTCAGCCTAAAGAAATGCAACATTTCATTCCTCTTAATCCTGGGATCAAACCCTTAAAAAAGAAGCAAAGGAAATATAATCCAAGGATAGCTGATACAATTTTCTAAAAAATACAAAATCTTTTTAAGGCTAGGATTATCTTCTCCATCCACCATTCAACGTGGATTGCTAATATAGTGCTGTAAGGAAGAAGAATGGTGAGATCCAGATCTGTGTGGACTTCAGAAATCTAAATTAGGGTTCTTTGAAGGACAACTACCCTCTCCCCATGATGGACCAAGTATTACAAGTTTTCATAGGCTCAGAGATGTTATCTATGTTAGATGGAATCTCGGGGTACAATCAAGTAGAGGTGAATATTGTAGATCAACATAAGACTGCCTTTACAACTCCTTGGGGAACCTTTACATACAAGAGGATGCCATTTGGTCTCATCAATGTTGGTGTTACTTTCCAAAGGGCCATGGACTTGGCTTTTGGTAGTTTGAAAGGGAAATGCATTGTTGTGTATTTAGATGACTTGACAATGTTTTCTAAAGCAAGAACATATCACTTCCAACACCTTGAAACAATATTGTAGGAGTGTAGAGAGCATGGAATTTCTTTAAACCCTAAGAAGTCTATTTTTGTGTCACATGAAGGAAAGTTGTCGGGACACATTGTTTCAAAGGAAGGGATCAAGATTGACCGGAGAGAGTTCAATCCATCTAGAAAATTCCTCTTCCTTAAGTAAGAAAGGTGTCCATTCTTTCTTTGGTAAAATCAATTTCCTAAGAAGATTCCTCCCGATTTTGTAGAACTTACTATGAGAATTTCTCACATGATGCAAGGAAGAAAATTTTTGGTTAGTCCTCACGAAGGGAAGAAATCATTTAAGGACATTAGACAGGATATTGTAAAGACTCCAATCTTGGCATGCCCCGACTTTAGCAAAGATTTCATTATCTATTGTTATGCCACTTGAAAATACCTAGCTATTATGTTATGCCAAGAAGAATGTTGAAGATCATGAGCTCCCAATTGCATTCATGAGTTATGCCTTGTAAAATCATGAGCTGAAGTACACCATAATGGAGAAGCATGCTTTTGTAGTTTTCAAAATTGTCAAGCAGTTTAGGTTTTACATCCTCAATTCTCATTTTGTGGTGTTAGTGCCTGATACTACAATCAAATCCATTCTTACTCAGTAAGAATTTGGAACCAAGAGAGGTAATTGGGTAGAAAAGGTGCAAGAGTATGATCTTGACATCAAGCCAACAAATTTGGTTTGGGGTAAGGGCCTATGTGAACTCATTGCTGAGGGAGCTACCAAGGATTTGTCCAAAGATGGAGTTGATGTCCCTGTTGTTTTATTCCTCAGTTCGATAGATGTATGGTATGCTGACATTGCTCACTTTCTGACCTATGGAGATTTTCCATCTCACTTGAGTGCTAAAGAGAAGAGAGCCATAAAATTGAGGTCTATACGATATGTGTTATGGGAGAATGCTTTGTCAAATGAGGAATAGATGGAAGGTTTTTGAAGTGTATAGACAAAGATCAACAAAATAAGTTGTTCTTTGATTTTCATGACCAGGCTTGTGGAGGTCATTTATCCCTTACTATAACAGCTCATAAAATACTTTTTGCTGGTTATTATTAGCCCACACTATTTAGAGATGCATCAAATGGGTTGGTAAATGTGAAGCATGACAAACGTTTGTTATAAGACCTAAGTTGGCTTCTTTGCCTCTCAAGCTTGTAGTGATTGAGGAGCCATTTAAACAATGGGGTTTAGACTTCATTGGAGAACTCAATCCATCTTCCAGTACTGGGCATACCCATGTTTTGACGGCCATAGATTACTTCACCAAGTGGGTGGAAGCCATCCCAGTCAAGAGCACTACTTCTGAAGTAGTTTGTAACTTCATTAAGGAGAACATATTGATCAGGTTTGGAATCCCAAACAAAATTGTGATTGACAATGCTTCTAACTCTTCTTCTGTTGAGATGATGGAATTCTGCTATGGGTATGGGATCTCCCTTGCTCATTCTTTAGATTACTACCCCTAAGGGAATGGACAAGCAGAATCAACAAACAAGAACTTGGTGAACATAGTTAGAAAGCTTATAAATGATTCTCAGAGGAATCGGTATAAGAAGCTAAATGATGCACTTTGGGATGATAGAATTACACCCAAGAGAGCAATTGGAATGTATCCTTTCCAAGTGGTGTATGGTGTGGAAGCTCAACTACCAGTCATAGTGGAATTTCTAGCCTTGCATCTAATGAAAACCATTGAAGATTCAAGTTTCAGTAGCTCTTTGGATAAGAGAATTTTGTACCTTCAAAATCTTGATGAAGACATATTGCAAGTGGTTGACAAGATAGCAGCTCATTAGTTGAAATTGAAGGCTTTGTTTGACAAGAAATCCAAACCTAGAGTTTTTCAAGTGGGAGACATTGTGCTGCTTTGGGACAAAAGACATGAGCCACGAGGAAGCCATGGTAAGTTTGATTCTCTTTGGCTTGGTCCTTTTAGAATTAGACATTTTGCTAGAGAGAACTCTTTTTATCTAGATTACATGGATGGATCTCCTCTCCCACTTCCTTATAGTGGGAAGTACCTAAATTTTTTCAAGTCCTAGGTGGCTAGGAAGTCCTTTTGTACATTGTGTTTGGTTTTTGGTTTTGGCTTGTGTCCCTTTCCTATTCTTACTGTGTGGTATGTTTTGTTTTAGGTTTTACCTTTTGGTTTGTTCTATTTCTTTTCCCATCTTATGTGTGTTGCCTTATATTGGATTTTATTTTGACTCCTTTGCCCAATGGATAAGACACTAGTCCTCTTTCCCGAGTTATATATAGTTCTTGATCTTGCCTTGTGTCTTTGTTCCAAGTCAAGTCATCCCCAGAAAAGAGCCGGTTGTTATCACCTCAAAATTCCCCTCTTTTGAAGTCAAGTTTCAAAAAATTTGAGTCTATACCTTGGAGTATTGGATCGTGCTAAGCTGGCATTGTTTGCAGATTTTCCCATTCATGGAGAACAATTTGAAAGTGTGGCATAATGGTGAAGTTTCTTCCCTTCTTTTTATTTTCTTCATGCAATCGAGAATGGCAAGCGTATCTCGCCCTGTTAATTTTTTGCCCCAAAATCCATGGGTAGTACATGGACATCTTTGATTGGATGTGGATTGGCCATGTTTCAAGCAACAACAAAATCCTCCACACGTCCATAGATGTAACTCTACCCAAGGGATAGTCCTCAAATAAGCACAGGATTTCCACATGTCCTAGGCTCAAAATGAATGCAGAACAAGCTCAAATCAACTAAGTATGGAAGGTTCAATAGATGGCGCCACGTACCTCGTTGGTGCAACTTCAAGAGTAAAAGCTAGGGGAAGTTCTCAAACTTGTGCCAATCCTCCACGTGTCCCAGGTCCAAAAAGGGACAGAGCCGGTTATTTAAATTGACTAAGTATGAGAAGATCGGCAGAAGCCTCCACATGCCTCAACAACACAATTTCAAAGTGAAACCAATAGGCCAATCTCAAATGAGTGTCATCTCACCATGTGGTCAAAGTCAATGGAGAGATAGAGTTGGCTGTTGAAAATTCCAAGACCAGCGGAAGGGGACACACGTCATCTCGGCATAATTTCAGGAGGCATTTCCAAAACGGAAACTCAAATGAGCGTCATCTCTCCACGTGTCTAGGGGTCAACATAAGTCAAGTTGGAAATAGGCCCGAATCAGCTATGTATAAAGGATACGGTGAAGCTCTCCACATGTAAGCTTAATGCAACTTCAAAGGAAAAAAATGCGAAGGCATCCACAAACCCGCTCCAATCAATTTCTTCCACGTGGGTGGCCCAAATTTAAAGTTGTAAAAGAAAATCAAATGGCCCATGTTTTAACTGGTGAAATAATGTAATGTCCGTATATTTAAAAACTTGTTTTTTCCACCATTAACATTTCTTTATAAATCAAGAATTCAAAAGGGTGTGAATGATTGGAATAAGTTGTAGCTTGTTTCTTAATTTCTCAAGGAAGTTGTAACCATCTCTTGTGATCTATATCATGGCCTTTCATAGCCGTTGGTGGGGTTGGAATTTTTATATTTTGAAACTGTAATTTCAAGTTTGAAGAAATCAATACAAGGGTTTTCCCCTTTTTCCTCTATTTTCTCTTTCCTTCTTGCTCGACTGTGAATCATTTAATCCTTGCATGCTTAAAAACTTTGTGTTCTAGTTTATGCAATCCCAAGAACTTTGAGTCTACGGATTGTTCTGTTATAAACATGAATGGTTCTATTTTGTATCTCGTTTTCTCAATAAATATAAGGGTTTCCTCTGCCATCTCTTTTCCTTGAAATTATTGTCTTCTTCTACCTCCCTCCTCTCTTCAATTCTTCTATCCTCATGTATTGATAACTTTCTAGGCATAAAACACATTTCAAGATATCGAGAAACCACCATTGAATGAAATATTGTGTATTTGTACATAGGTTTTGTCCATGCTTTCAATAAGGGAACCTCTCCCATTAAAGATCGAGGGACTTGCTTGTCCCCTAAATGTGGTTTCATTCAAGTACAAATTTGAAACCCAACACACACAAGACCTCTCATAAGGGTCTACCAATGTGCAACCATATTTGTGCACCAAGAAGTAAGTCTCTCCTCCATCTCACTACATCAACTTGTGCATATAAGAAGACAACCTCCTCTACTATATTTGGATACTATTTGTACCCACAAGCTCTCTAATAAGCTACAATACTAGATCTCCTATGGACCAACAATATAACATGATCTCATGGATCTACAATACAAGATCTCACAACAACCTGTGGATCTACAAGATGAAATACTATGTGCTTTACATACTATGCAAGCCATTACATTGAGACAAGACAATACAAAGGAAATACAGTAGAAGACATAACACTCTTCTCACCATTTAGATGTACCGTTATTTCCTTTTGTCCAACTTCTCTCCATTGAAGCTTTGTCTTCATGTAACCTTTTTCTTCTTTTTCTTCTTCATCTTCAACCAAGGAGAATTAACATTATTCCTCTATCCTTATGTTCTAACCCTAGTTTTCTAGATTATATAAGCTTAAAAAAACTTTGGGAACCTTAGTTCCATCATGATGATTGGTGTCGATTCCTTGATGGTGACCGATGTTGGTTCCTTGATGATGACTAGTGTTGGTTCCCCGATCGATACCATCTCCCGGGTGACCAACATCGGTTAAGCCAACCGATATTAGTTCTTGTGTAAACTAGTAAACCTCAAATGCATGCTTTGTGAAGAAATTCAACTCCACAACCCAACATTCATCGTGCCTATTGACTACCTCGTAATGGATCTCCAATGTAGTAACTATTCAAAATAATCCTATTGGTATCATAATTTTCACATATTTCAAGGACATCAATAAATCATTTCCAAACGATGGATTTCCTCTTCCAAACATCGACATGATTGTCAATTTCACTGCAAGCTACGAAATTCTATCCCTTATGGAGGGATTTTGAGGCTATAATT
Organism: Taxus wallichiana var. yunnanensis; assembly: GCA_018340775.1. Lineage (NCBI taxonomy): Eukaryota > Viridiplantae > Streptophyta > Pinopsida > Cupressales > Taxaceae > Taxus > Taxus wallichiana. The sequence goes on along the minus strand of CM031239.1, from coordinate 643,080,645 downwards.
AGATAAAAATTATAGAAGAAGACCAACACAAAACTATCTTTACTAACCCTTAAGGTACATTCTATTTCCAATTCATACCTTTCAGCCTCAAGAATGCAATCACGAGTTATCAAAGAGCCATGACTGTCATCTTCCATGACATGTTGCATGATATTATGGAAGACTATGTTGATGATATCTTAGGAAAGTACAAGACTAAAGTAGAACATCCGGAAGACCTACTACATATTTTTCAACCTCTAATATATTATAAGGTCATACTCAACCCAAAGAAGTGTGTCTTTGGTGTGCTTTCAAGAAATCTACTAGGATTCATTGTTTCTAGAAAAGGAATTGAAGTGGACCCAACAAAGGTCATGACTATTATAGAAATGCAATTCTCCCAAGAATCTAAAACTCTTGCGTAGTTTACCTTTGTAAAATCCAAGCCATCCAAAGATTCATTTCCCAACTTACAAATAAATTTCATTCATTCACTCATCTTCTCAAGAAAGATGTTGATTTTCACTAGGGTCCTGAATGCCAACAAACATTTACTTTACCCAAGTAGTATTTGGATAATCCACCTATTCTTATGTCGTCTACCCTAGGAAAACCTTTTATGCTATATATATCAGCTACTCAATTTGCTATCGGTGTGCTCTTAGCTCAATATTATTTAAATAAAAAAGAGAAATTCATCTATTATCTTAGTCATACATTGATCTCCTATGAGATCAATTAATCACAAATTGAAAAAGATTGTTTTTTCTAACTCCCCACCCCGAAGAAATCCCAACGTAAGGTTGAGAAAATGGAAGAAATGCAAAAATAAAATAAGGGGGTTTGTGTTAAGGCATTTCGGGTCTGAAGGGTTCGGGTCATACTGAGGTTCGTTGTACCAAGCTTGGGGCCGAAAAAATGAAGAAAATCGGCTAAGTCCTAGTCCAGGCAGTCTGCGGGACAGTTGGGACGTCGGGACGCGTGGGACATGAAAAGCCGAATCGGCGAAAAGAGGAAAAATTGCCTAAGTCTTTTGTTTCATGCGGTTTGGGACAGTCCAGGACAAAAAGGTACGCGGGGACGCCTTGAATCGGCCGGTTTGCGCAAAGTGTCCATTTCGGGTGGTTGGAGATATTTGTCAGGCGATCGGGACAGTTAGGACAAAAGTATGCGAGGATGCAAGTGGCGAAAGATGCTGGGAATGGAATCGGCGGTTTTCACCCGCAAAAAAGGTCCATTTCGGGCGGTTCGGAGGATTTTAAATCGGGACATCGGGACAAAAGTACGCGGGATGCGTGCGGGACGTGAAAAGGTGAAATGGCTGAAAAGAGACAAGGAGGCCCATGGATGAATCAGAACGTGCCACGTGTCAGAAGGTTGAAAAGTTGCTAAGTGTTTGGCGCAAGGTAAAAATGCGCCCCTCAGGCCCGAACCAATAAAATAGTGCCACGTGTCCAAGTTTAAGGGCCCGAAAGGAATTTTTAGAGGATGAACCCATGGATGAATCAGAGCCTGACACGTGTCATCCAAGTGGCAGAGCGCGGGAAAAATTCAAATATTTTCCGTCGATCCATTTTGGCTGTTTTTGCCCTAAATCTTCAGATCGCCATAACTTTCGATCCAGAGCTCGGATTTTCACGTTCTTTATATCAATGGAAAGCTGGTGAAATTCTCTACATGATTCCAGGGTCAATCTTGCATTTTGGTTCAGTTTGGAGAGAAAATCAAGAAAATGTCTCTGGCGCGTGGTAATGGCCAGAAGTGACGTTTCAACAACCAGTTTTAATGCAGAATGGGTCGCATTCTTCTTCAGCATGGTTAAAAATGTCAAGGCATGGGTCTGTAAGGATGCCCATGCTGTTTTAATGCATCTACATTCAATGAGGAATGGCTCCCACATTTTTCATGTTTTCTCTCTCCTGGGCTCGACCCATGCATTGTAAATAGCCAGATTTGGCTCATTCTCTAGGGGAACATTTCTTTGGATAGCAAGCTTCTTCTTTCACCTTCACAGGTGATTTTTGCAAGTATCGAGACCTCTTTAAAATTGTAATGAGGTTTTCTACCTCTTTGATGTTGTAATGAAGGGATTTTGACAATGGAAATGACAATGCAGGCTCTGTGACCATTTTTCAGTCCTCTGTTTGTGTTGCTTGTTTCATTTCAGACCTCTGATTACATCTTATCAGCTTGTGCATGATGTTTTATGTTGCATTTTATGATCTGTGTCTATCTGCAAAACAAGAAGTGTTCACCACTCCTCCTTTGGTGTATCACCTGTTAGTTTAGTTTCATTTTTGCACTTTCTATCTCTGTCTCCTTGGATTTTAGAGTAGGATTAGGTTTCAAACCTCTGCAATAGTGCAAATAATAGATCTGATCAGAGGAGTTTGAGGAACCCGACCTCTAATCTGGAGATTCCTCTCTCATTTTGCAAGTCCCACACTTGGAGAGAGGTTTGATGTTGTCAATGATCCTTTGGATGCTTAGAAACATCAACTAGAAATCTGATGTGCATCAGGGGAGTTTTGTGATTTGCACTAACGATTTTTGGCATGCCGGTGGGACCTTAGAGGTCTTCATTTTCATTGCAGCAGCAAGATTGATGTGCACTTGTTGTAATTTTCTTGCTTAAAAAGAAGCTATAAATTACACATCTGGCGACTCGAAAAGAAGCATAATCAGCTGGTTTTAGCGGTCGAGCACTGGAAAATTTATGAGAAGAATACGAGACAGGTCAAGAACTAGGGAGGAAGGATTGTTTGTTTGAATATCTGCAGTTATCTCGAGAAGAAAAAAGGGAAGAAGAGATTCAAAGATCTCCATCTCCACCTAATAGAACCTTGTCAACACCTCCACTGGTAGGCCTTTCATCAATCAACAAGGGTTCTCGGGCCAATCGAGAATGGCGCGACCACCGAATCCGTATGTCAATTTCCTTTGGTAGCAGACCCACTTGCTCTCAATGCACAACATCGATCCGGTTGCAGCATTGAAGAACATTCCATACTTCTTGGAGAGAACAGACTACTCTGGTGATCATGTTAAAGACATTGCCAACCTTTGTGCAATTCATGAAATCGATGAGATGCGATTCTTTGTCAAATTGTTGGCATCCTCATTCAAAGGAAAGCTTTGCGATGGTTTAGAAGCCTTGCCTCGAGTTCTATTCAAAATTGGAACCAGCTATGCATAGCTCTCCATGAGTAGTTTGGGGAAAGGAGACAACTTGTCCCTTTTGGAGCAAAGCGGTGACAACTATCAAAAAGAGCTCCCAATGAGCGGTGGCCGATTTTAACTTCAGATTTCAAATGACTTGGGAAAGAATTCCAGTGGCAGTCAGGCCAATAGCAGAAGGTGCTTTTCTTTATTATCTCAAAGCTCTAAATTCTGATATTTCTATGTTGATTCAGTCCATGGGAGGCATAACTATCCCTATGGCTTATAGCATTGCCATTAGGGCTGAAAATTGTTTGATCCAAGCTGGAAAACTAGCCCCTAGACCTCCCATGCCATTGTTTCCAAGTTTAGAGAGCCCAAGTACTAGTCAAGCACCTGTCTTAGCTCCTATTCCCACTCCTAGAAATCAGAGTTCAAATGAAGCTTCTACTTCATCTTCTAGTGCCTCAAATGAACTTCAAGAAGTCATGAAGCAATTGCAAAATCTAGGCAATGAGCTAGTTACACTCAAGAGGTAGCAAGCCCAAAGTTTTAGACCTTCTTATCAACCTCGAGCTCAGCCTAACAGATAGCCATATCAGCCTCAAAGACCACCCAATCTAGCTGCAAATCAGAATCAAGCAAGGCCTCCTGCCAACAGACCATTTCAGCCCGATAACCCCAATGTTGCATCCACATCCAGAGCTTTGGTACCGGTGCAAAATAACATGGCCCAAGAATATGATTGGTGTTTCCCGTGCGGTCAGCCACATAACCAATCAATGTGCTTTAACGGTGCATTAAATCAGGCTCTTATGGTGCAAACCATTGGTGGGTCATGCAAGAGTCCAGCCACGAAGAGGATCAGCAGCAAGAAGCACCTCAGCAAGGAACATCTCGAACGAAACTACTCTTGTCAATTGGTAGGCTGAAGATTTATGTGGTATGAATCAAATACCCTCTCAAAGTGTTGCAGCCAACACAAGGTCAAAAAGGAGAAATTTGGGTGAAGGACAGCCATTGGCTCCAAGTAATCCACAACCTTCTACCACTCCACAAGCTTTTGGCAAACAAAATGTAGTCCCAAACATGCAAGGAGCACCCAAACCAGCTCTAAACCAACTCACATACCATTTGTTGCTTTACCCCATGCAAGGATGAATATGCAAACCAAGGGACAACAAAGAGATCCTTCATCACCATTTAGTATCATTGATCGAGATGAAGAAGACAAATGTAAATATATCGATGTGGGAATCCCTATCTATCCCGAGGCGAGAGAGATTTGCTACAAGCTGCCATGAAAGGTGGCCGACTTTGAATCAGCAAGTCAAATGCAAGAGAAGGTGCTCACAAATTTGCCCGGCTGAAGGGAATCATGGAGGACAACAAGGTAAAATGTTGAAGCCCCCTCCTTTTTATGTCTCATTAATCATTGGAAACCAATTGGTGCACAATTGCATGATTGATTCGGGGCAAGTAGCTCGGTGATGCCCAAGCAAATAGGCTGATCGGCTAGGACTTCAATATGAAACCATATCAAAGGGGTAGTGCGGTTGGATGGGACAGCGATAATGATAGTTGGGGTGATTAGAAACTTGAGTCTTACCTTGCATGCATGTCAAATGTTGTTGTTTTACAAGATGTATCGATTATAGACCTTCCACCACTCTTTGCCCTATGTTTGTCAAGAGATTTCTGAGCCAAGATTGGAGGATATTTGTCTGCTTGATTGGTCACACATCTTTGTTGAGAACGAGGTATGGAACCAAAGCTACAATCAGGTCTGAACCTATTGCAAACTTCCACATTGAGCCCTACACTCCAAGTCAGATCAATGCCACTATTGGCATTTGATCAAGAAGATCACCCAAGCACTGATGAAGCTGACACCAAGGTTGGAAGCATCCGGATCTAACTCTTGATGAATGGGCAAACAAGGTGCATGCTTTTGATCCTTATCGAAGTAGAAGAATCTGAGCTAGGAGTCTATTGCATACATGAAGAAGATCAGCCCATTCCTAGCATCACCAAGCCAGACCACAAGGATGACAATGAGGTATGGCAGCTATTTTTTGATGGATCAAGGAGTAGACAAGGTCTTGGGAGGAGCCATCTTGGTTTCACCTCAAGGAGTAAAGTACTATTCAGCTTTTAGATTTCAGTTTGCATGCTCAATAACAACTGCTTGAATATGAAGCCTTGGTGCGAGGATGCATTGGGCAATAAAGAAAGGGATAAAGAACTTGCAAGTCTTTGGTGACAGTGAATTGATTGTAAATCAGGTCAAAGGGTAGCATGCTGCCAAGAATGATCTACTCAAGTGCTACAAGAACAGGGTGTGGGACCTCATTGAAGATTTTGAGGGCTTTGGCATCAAATCAGTTCCTAGGAAAGAGAACCAAGCTGCTGCGAGGCTTGCGGCGGTTGGGGAGCCTTTGATATTGTGGAAAGCATTCATAAGGACAAGGTATGAGCCAAACATCCATGTGATTGTGAGGCCTTGGTGCGGATAACAATGTAAGTTGGCAAGTGTTTGAGAATGACCAGCAAATCATCCATTTCTTGCAAGAAGAAGCTGAGTTCTCAGCTAAAAATCAGGAAAAATTGGAACAGCAGTATGGTGACCAAGTGGTACAGCTGAGAACTAACAAGCTGCCCAAGGGACTTATCACTTTGGAGTCCATTTTCAATCCCAATGATCAGTTTAGGAAAGAGAAAGCAAACATTCAGGTCAAGAGAGAAGATTCAGTATCCATTTTGGTGGAAGAGAACAAACCATTGCAAATTGGAAAGATGACAATTGAACAAGAAAAGTATGAGTTCATACAGCTGTGTCAAGAGTTCCCTGATGTGTTTGCTTGGAGCTACGAAGACTTGAAAGGTTTCGATCCCAAGTTAGCTCAACACACCATTGAGTTGGATCAAATACTAAGCCCATTAGGTAGAAACAAAGGCAGTCAATCCACACATGGAACCTCTCATGAGGAAGGAATTGAATAAGTTGATAGAGTCGAGAATCATATTCCCGATCAAGCATTCTAGTTGGGTTGCCAACTTAGTTCGATCGAGAAAGAAGAGTGGAGAGATCAGATTGTGTGTTGACTTGAGAGACTTGAATAGAGCATCTCTCAAAGACCATTACCCACTCCCTTCTATGGAGAAAATTTTGCAAGTGGTGGCTGGCTCAGAGAGGTTTCACTACTTGATGGCTACTCGGGCTCTGATCAGATTATGGTGAAGGAAGAAGATCGAGTTCAAGACAGCCTTCACACCAAATGGGAACTTATGCATACGGGAAAATGCCATTTGGGTTGTCCAACGTTGGAGCTACCTTCTAAAGAGCAATGGACATGGCGTTCAAAGGTTTGATTAACAACGTGGTGCTGATATACCTTGATGATATCACTATTTTTTCAAAGAATGCAGCAGACCACCTCTCTCATTTGAGACAAGTCTTCCAAAGGTGCAGGAAATTTGGAGTGTCTTTGAATCCTAAGAAGTGTATCTTCCTAGCACATGAAGGAAAGCTCCTTGGCCATATTGTCTCCAAAGAAGGATTAGCAATTGATCCAGAGAGGGTTGAAGCCATAAGAGCACTACCATTGCCAAGCCACAAGAAGGCCCTTCAGAGTTTCTTGGGGAGAATAAACTTTGTTCGGAGGTTTGTCCCAGATTTTGCAGCCCTTGTCAAACCTATCACCAAAATATTAAAGAAAAGCATGGCTTTCAAGTGGACAGTAGAAGGCAAGGAGAGTTTTGAAGCAATCAAAGAGGCCATCTCCCAAGCACCAACTCTCATCAACCCGGATTTCTCCAAGGATTTCATCCTCTATGCATTTGGGGGTGATGATACTATCTCTGCAATTTTGGTACAGCAGAATAAAGACAATGATGAGCAGCCAATTGCTTTCTTCAGCCAAAGCCTGGAGGACTATGAGGTGAGGTATTCTTTTATTGAGAAGCATGTTCTTGTAGTAATCAGAAGCTTGAAGAAATTCAAGCATTTAGTCTCAAACAACAAGGTCCAGTTGTTGGTTTCTCATGCGGGAGTTAAAGACTTCCTCCTCAACAAGGATTTGAATGAGAAAAGAGCAGGTTGGATCACTCGTGTCATGGAGTATGACATTGAGATCAAGGTCACCAAGCTAGTAAGAGGAAAAGGATTGTGTGAGCAGCTGATTCTGGGCAAGCAAAAGGGAGTATGTAATGAAGAAGAGGCTGTTTTGACAGTTCAAGACAGCCATGTGCAAGGTAGCACTCAAGAAGAGGATAATGTTGTCCCCACTCCTTGCTGGACCCAAGGTATAATGCACTTCCTAAGCATGGGCCTATGCCCTCCAGAGATGAACAAAACCCAAAGAAGACACTTCAGATTGCAGGCTGTCCCATATGCCATAGTAGACGGTGTTTTGTTCAAGAAAGATGTGAATGGAGTGCTGTTGAGATGCATTAACACAAATCAGATTCATAGGGTGTTGGAAGAGTTCCATGGTGGACCAGCTGGTGGTCATTTTACACCAAGAGTGACAGCCCTAAAAATCATGAAGGCTGGTTATTATTGGCCCAAGATTTTCAGTGATTGCTTCGCGTGGATCAAAAGGTGCAAGAGTTGTGCATTCTTCACAGGTAAAGAGAGACTTGCTGCCCTCCCATTGCATCCAATTTCAGTTGACCAGCCATTCATGCAATGGGGTTTAGACTTCATTGGAGTCATTAATCCAATTCAAGCCAAGAGGCATAAGTGGATTTTGTGACCACAGACTACTTCACCAAATGGGTGAAGCGGTAGCACTCGAGGAAGCAAATGAGTCTAGCATCTTAGACTTCTATGAGGGGATAGTAACCAGATTTGGCATACCTGCTACAATAATCTCGAGATAATGCATTAGCATTCATTGGATCAAGGTATTGAGTGGGCTGTCAAGAAGCGGGATCTACCTAAGTACTTCATCAAACTACTACCCTCGGGGTAATGGCAGGCTGAATCTACAAGCAAGAACTTGTTGAGGATCATTAGGAGGACTCTTGATGAGAATCGAGAGGTCTTGGCATACCAAGCTGAAATCAGCCTTATGGGCTGATAGGATAACTCCCAAGAGATCCTGAGGTAATTCTCCATTCGAGGCTTGTTTATGGAAGAGAGGCAATCTTGCCCATGTCACTTGAGTTGCCAACATTGGAACTCATGAAGCAATTAGAGTTCTTAGAGTTTGGGCCCATGGAGGTGAGATATGCGAGTTGATGGAGCTCGAGAGATCGGAGATCGGGCATCCCAAGCAATGGAAAGGATCAAGCTTTGATAAAGAAGACCTTTGATAGGAAGGCCAGAGTAGATCTTTCCAAGTTGGAGATCTAGTATTAAAATGGGATGCGAGATAGAGCAAAAGCGGGAAGGCATTCAAAATTTGATGCCATTTGGAGTGGCCCATACATGGTCACAAAGTGTAAGACAACAATGCCTTCGATTGTCTTCATTGGATGGCGAAGAAGCTAAGATTCGAGTCAATGGAATCTATCTAAAGCATTCTTTACTAAAGGAAATTCTCCACCTTGTAAATATTAGTTTAGGTTTTCATCCCTCCAGTGCTTGTGCACATTGTTTTCTTGTAGGTTGTTTTGCTTTCCCTAAGTGCTTTGCATGAGGCTTGCTTTGTCCACTGGAGATGTGTTTGCAGCCCTTGCTTCCATCAGTGATTTTCCATCTTCCTCCTTGCAGCGTTCTAGTCGGTTGGGGTATTAAGCGAGAGAATCAAGTGACTCCATGCCCAATGGATGCTTTGAGTATTTGGTAACTTCATCTAGCGAGCGAGATGACCCATTGAGTCACCAAATTGTTATCAAAATTCACCCCAGGGTAATTTTGATAACATGCATCAGATTATTCAGTCGAGCAAGTAAGATTGATTTGAGGCCCAAAATCATGTTTTTGGGGTCCCCTCGGCCTTTTTCTAACTCCCCACCCAAGAAGAAATCCCAACAGGTTGAGAAAATGGAAGAAATGCAAAAAATAAGGTTGCAGGACTGTGTTAAGGCATTTCGGGTCTGAAGGGTTCGGGTCATACTGAGGTTCGTTGTACCAAGCTTGGGGCCGAAAAAATGAAGAAAATCGGCTAAGTCCTAGTCAGGGAGTCCATGGGACAGTTGGGACGTCGGGACGCGTGGGACGTGAAAAGCGAATCGGCGAAAGAGGAAAAAAATTGCCTAAGTCTTTTGTTTCACGTGGTTTGGGACAGTTGGGACAAAGGTACGCGCGGGACGTGGATCGGCGGTTTGGCGCAAGTCGGTCCATTTCGGGTGGTTCGGAGATATTTGTCCAGGGAGTCTGGGACAGTTGGGACAAAGGTACGCGAGGTACGCGTGGGGCGTGAAAATCGGCGGTTTGCCGAAGGTCCATTTCGGGCGGTTCGGAGGTTTTAAATGCAGGGATTTTCAGTGGGACATCGGGACAAAGTATGCGCGGGATGCGTGGGATGTGAAAAGGTGAAATGGCTGAAAAGAGACAAGGAGGCCGTGGATGAATCAGAACGTGCCACGTGTCAGAAGGTTGAAAAGTTCTTTAAGTGTTTGGGCCTTGAGGTAAAAATGCGCCCCTCGGGCCGAACCAATAAAATAGTGCCACGTGTCCAAGTTTAAGGGCCCGAAAGGAATTTTCAGAGGATGAACCCGTGGATGAATCAGATCCTGACACGTGTCATCCAAGTGGCAGAGCGCAGGAAAAATTCAAATATTTTCCCGCCGATCCGTTTTGCTTTATTTTTGCCCTAAATCTTGAGATCGCCATAACTTTCGATCGAGCTCGGATTTTCACGTTCTTTATATCAATGGAAAGCTGGTGAAATTATCTACGATTAGGGGTCAATCTTGCATTTTGGTTCAGTTTGGAGAGAAAATCAAGAAACATCTCTGGCGCGTGGTAATGGCCAGAACTAACGTTTCAACAACCAGTTTTAATGCAGAATGGGTCGCATTCTTCTTCAGCATGGTTAAAAATGTCAAGGCATGGGTCTGTAAGGATGCCCATGCTGTTTTAATGCATCTACATTCAATGAGGAATGGCTCCCACATTTTTTCATGTTTTCTCTCTCCTGGGCTCGACCCATGCATTGTAAATAGCCAGATTTGGCTCATTCTCTAGGGGAACATTTCTTTGGATAGCAAGCTTCTTCTTTCACCTTCACAGGTGATTTTTGCAAGTATCAGACCTCTTCTAAAATTGTAACAGGTTTTCTACCTCTTTGATGTTGTAATGAAGGGATTTTGACAATGGAAATGACAATGCAGGCTCTGTGACCAGTTTTCAGTCCTCTGTTTGTGTTGCTTGTTTCATTTCAGACCTCTGATTACATCTTATCAGCCTGTGCATGATGTTTTATGTTGCATTTTATGATCTGTGTCTATCTACAGAACAAGAAGTGTTCACCACTCCTCCTTTGGTGTATATCTATCACATGGCAAATATACTTTAATGGGGCATTTACCTTTAATGTCTTAGGAGCGAGGTTTTATTCTTATCACTCCTACAGGTGATCTAATTCCTCATGCTTTGGACTTGGTTTCCCATGTACCAACAATATAGTTGAATTGTAGGATTGAAATTTGTTATACAATGGAATATCGAGACAATTCAACATTATAGGTGACTCCCAATTGATCATTAAACAGGTGAACGATGAGTATAAGGTCAAGGATGAGAAGCTCATCCCTTACAAATGAATGGTAGATAATTTAAAAGAATACTTTATGCAAATCACCTTTCAATAAATACCAAGAGCACATAACCATTCAACAGATTCCATGGATATAATTGGATATTTTCTACGTATTCCACCAAGTAATAATGACATGTCATTCTTTGTAGAAAATTTGATGGTACCTACATATGACATGCCAGAATCATGTTTGGTATGTGAATTTGTTGGCCCTTTTTCCCCTGGTACCTTGATATATTTAATTACTTACAGGATGGAACCTTCCCTCCCAACATCACCCATTAGAAAAACATAACCTCATCCAATGTATAGCATGTTATACCCTACTTAGGGGCATCCTCTATCATCAAGGATATGATGGGAATTTGTTACACTATCTAAATTTAGAAGATTTCATCCTAGTAATTAAAGAGGTGCACAAAGGCATCTACGGGGCTCATACAAGTGGAAAGCATCTTGCCAAGAAACCTTTAAGGGTAGGATACTCTTTGGTCTACTATGGAAAGAGATTGTTGTTAGCATGTGAAGTGAAAACATGTCTATTATTCCAAAAACACTGGAAAGCTAATACATGCTCCATCGTAATATTTGCAACCTATCACGACACCATGGCCATTTTCAAAATGGGGACTCAATCTCATAGGGAATCTCACACCAACCTCCTTTGATTACCACAATCACATTATCACTGCCATCGAGTATTTTACCAAATTGGTAGAGATTGTTCCTCTTACTTATGTTACTGATGCACATATTGCCAAATTTATTATGAACCACATCAATTTCCATTATAGAATCCCTTATGCCATTGTATGTGATAATGGAAAATCCTTCAAGAACAAAAAGTGAAGGCACTATGCCAACGCTTCCAAATCTACCAAAAATCGTCTACCCCTTATTACCCTCAAGGTAATGGACAAGTAGAATCCACGAACAAGACTCTTATTTGTCTTATGGATAAAATGGTTAATAAAACTAGATGTAATTGGCATATTAAAATCCATCCTACTCTCTGGGCTTATAGAACATCTATTTGCACACCTATATGTGAAACTCCATATTCCCTTATATTTGGCATTAAATCCATTTTACCCCTTGATATCAAGCTTCCTTCTTTGAAAATATCCTTGAGATATTATCTGGATAAAGAGGAAGACTATAGAATGGCTAGGCTAGCAAATATGGAACTACTGGATGAAAAACACCTCCATGCATTAGATCACCTTAAAGTGTATCAGAACCGAGTGTGTAGGAGCTAAAAAAATGCATCATACCTTGTGAATTTGAGGTAGGAGACCTTGTTCTTAAAGATAATTAGTTCAACACTATAAAAGAGCAAGAGAAGAAAGGAAAGTTTGAACCTAACTAGTTAGGGCCATACGTTGTGGTGGCTAAATTTGGTTCAAGTGCTTATAAGCTTTCCTATCCTGATGGTGATGAACTTTGGGAACCCATGAATGCCATGAATCTCAAGTTTTTCTACGCCTAAGAATGGAGACCTATCAAAATATCAAATAATCAAAAATGTAAAAAAAAAATCAAAAAAATCAACAAAAATAAGTAAAGAGCAATCAATTCCTCCAAATATGAAAACCACGCAATTGTGGCACTTTGGACAAGTCCTTTGGTGAAAAATGGTTTCTAGTGCCATAGGAGGGTTCATTATTCACAAGCATCTCACACAGGGGAATGATCACTTCTTCCTTAGCTAGCTTTTTTCCTATTTTTGAAATCCATTTGAGCTTATCCTTCATGGCCTTGATCCGGCTAATCCTACTCTTGTATATATGTGAGGATTTTTCCTTGTACATTCCCATCTATCACTGGGGGCATCCATGCATCTTCATTTTCTTGTGCATAGCTTTGAAAAACACCAAAAACATTCAAATAGGTCTTACCAAAACAAAAAAAATATAGCATTGTCTCGCAAAAATACAAAAACAAGTACAAAATGTTTCAAAAATGTTCCAACAAAACAAAGTAGTATTTTTCTTTCCTATTGTTGGTTTGGACATAGTTTTTTTTTTTTTGTACATATCATGTGTTGTCTTACATGATTTTTAGATTAATCTTTGTGGGATTCACTAGATTAGTTCTTGATCTGTGTTCTAGGCTGTATTTTGGATATAGACCAATTGCAACTGAGTTATTAGCATCTTAGTTCATATATAACTTTAGTGTGAGTTAATTCATGCTTGTTCATATTGGGTTTGTTTTACCTATTTGTTTTTTTTGTACATTGTTGTGTTGTTGTCATGTTGTGATTGTTTTACATATGTATATATTAGATGCATTCAATTTTACTTGTGCTTTTGTTCTTTACATCAACATTATGTGTTATCATTTCAGCATCACATCTAGTTATCACATCATCACATATCATCAATAAAATGCTAAGCTACATCATCATAAAGTAAAATCAACATGTATGTTAAGCTAACATCACATCATATCATCAATGGGGCAATAGGGATTATTTTTATCCCCCTCATCATAAACCATAATAAAAACATGGGCTAACACAATATCTCATAAATCAAAATGTGATATACATCAATGTCCATCATCATATATATGTCAAAAATCATCAATGTCCATATACAAGTGTGTCGTTAAAATCATATACAAAACAAGCCACCATGGGTATCGATAAAAAATGTGTGCCTTCATCTCGAGGCATATACAAAAACATACATATACATAACGTAAAAATGTGTGCCTTCATCTCGAGGCATATACAAAAATAAATACATGTACATAATGCATCATCTAATAAATGAGTCAACCCGACGCTCTCAATGCAGGACTACCCGACCTATGACCAGGCGGGGGCATCTAAACTGATCTCACATATTTGGATGGTCTATGTGACCTAGATTTGCTATCTGTAAGTTGGATATAGGGAGGTGCACTCTAACCCTCTTAAACCATGGACTATTATAAACCTTTGTAGTAACTCGGCTCACCGGATGTTGCTACAAAATCATATACTATGTCACAAGACCCGGCCACCACTACTCTATGTTGTAGCACATCATGCTCTCTTGTAATGTGTGCCACATATACTATCATTTGTGTCTTATTGGATACAAGTTGATCTCTCTCGAAAGTGTGGTGTGAACTGATTTCTTAGTAACTGACCCTACTAAAGTTATTACCTCAAGGTCACCTACTCTATAGCCCTCTGCTTTGACTTCTTGTGAAGGGTACACTGTAATCAATGCAACATATCATCATTGTAGCATAGCCATATCCCTCTATAACTATAAAGTGGCCATGGATGGTCCACAAGTTGTGGGTATAACTTTGTAACAAGGAACTAGTATATGAGGAAGTCCCTATGACTCCATCTCCATTCCCATCACCCCCATGTGTCTGCTAGACTTTCTGGAATACCTAATCGGGGTAGTGATGGTGGACCATATAATGGTACATGTTATATCACTAGCATCTAGATAGCATGTTGTGATACCTATTAGGAAAGCACCCTCTTGAATGACTGTACTACTAGAATCTATAAAGGGGAACTTGTACCTATATCTATATAGGCACCTATGGAACCTATTGTACTTGTGGCCCTGGGGCAGCCTATACCTATGGACCATGTGGTCCCTATCCCTAGCCCCTTATACATGTGCCTTTTTGCTACCTCGGGCTCTGTTGGCCCAATCTAGCCCTATCTCGCAGAATTGTCCCCCTTCTTTGTTATAATCACAATTGTTATAATTTCTTACGGAATGGTGATCCACCTTGGCAACACTATCATGTACCAAGATAGATAATCAGCGGTGGTCCTTGGATCCTCTACCTACGTATGTGCATCCCATGCCTATGGGATAATGTTGCAGTAAATCTACAATGTTATCTATAGCCTAAACTAGGCTCCAAAATCAAAAGTATCTCACACTACACTCATGTACCATTGCTCATCACCTTGAATCCCTTGAATCACGGCAATTTGGCATTGTACCCTATCAACTCTATACCACTCCGGGATGTGGTCTGCACCGCTATGAGATAGTGGTCAACCTCTGTTATGCTCAACTTCACCACATCTATGTGTCATTGATATAATCAATATGGTCTCAGGTAATCATGCATAGCATGTAAATCATCAAACACTTGCCTATAGAATGTGATGTCCCCCAATTGACCTCTAACTCCAACACCCAATATCTCCTAGCCTCGGCATGAGGGCTCATCTGGCTTTCTGGCTCACATAACACCTAAGGAACATCCAATCATAATTTGATCCCAGGCCCATTTTTATAGCAAGAAGGTCACATGACTCGGATCCTCATCCATCTATATGAAATCAAGTATAGGTCTCTATAAAGGTGATCTAGTATACACTGACCTCATGAGAAGACCTCTCCATCCATCAAACAAGCCACCAATCTGATTAATCTAAGATGAGAATGTGTCCCCATCTTATTAAGCAGTAAGTAGTCATTGATAAGAGCCATAAGGTACATATGAATTTGTATTATCCTATGTGATCTCGAAGAATTTGTAAAAATGAATTTCCATCCCATCTCGAGGTATCTCCTCCCCGAGAAAAATATCCAAGATATGTCCTCATTTCTGATCCATGTCATCATCATATACAACTAAGCTACCTTGTATTTGAACCGGCAGGATCCGATAGACATCCTCCAAGTATGGTCAATCATCTCTATAGTGGGTAGCCAAAATTATGGCTCTCATTGCGCCATCACTCTACTAATGATGTGAGCAAGGCGTGATCCATTCTTATGCATGGCAACTCTGTAATGTAAGAAAATATGTGTGATCCATGGTGCTGAAGGTCTGCACATCTAAGGTCCATAGTCTCTCCTATAGAACAGCCAAAACATAAAAATTAACATCATTTCTTCATTTTTCATCTTTTAATCACTTCTACATTCTTCTAATTCCTTCTAAATTCTTCTAAAGGGTGAAAACTACACTAGCTCACTTTTTTTTCACACTAGCGCACTAGTTTTCATGCTAACACACATTATGGCTATGCTAGCACATTTTCCATCACACTAGCTCATTTCACACCAATGTGCATCCTTTCATGCTAGCACACACCATTGTTAAGCTAGCGCACATTTTTTCATGCTAGCGTGAATCCTTCACGCTCATCATGCTATTTGTTTTACTTTAGCGCAAACAATGCTAATGTTTGTGCCCTTAGTTTAACTCTAGTGTGTGACATACACACTAACACACTTTGTGGGATATGCTAACACACACTATAGTGTGCACTAGCGTTAAAATTTATTTTTTACAAGCTAAAAAGTGCAATAAATGAGCTCTAAATCAAAAAAAAATTGCATTACTTACCATGACGCCATTTTTTGGGGCCCTCCCATACTCTCAAACACAATTTACATGATGTTTTCGGTCCAATACATGTGACATTTCTCTCAAAATGAGAGCAAAAATCTCTCACAAAGGGCAAAAGGGTATAATAGCTCAAATGGGTCACGATGGATTTTACCCCTCCCCTTGCTATTTATACCCTCCCGACCCTAATTCTTCATTTTTCTTGCCTCAAAAGGGCATGATTACTAAAATTATCCTTTATTTTCCTCCCACCACATCTGGCATTCTGTCACGATGATTTATTTGTATAAATCGTCATTTTCGCTACCATTTTCATCTTGTTGGGGCATATTCTTGCTTCCCGGTGACCTTTTCTTCTCACTAGGGCATATTTTTATTTCGATGAATTTTTTTAGTGTACACACACCTTCATTATTCTATACCAAATTCTTTCCAAAATTTTCAAAAATCCAAAAAAATTGGTAAAAATTTGAAAAATCCAAAAAAATGGTAAAATTCACAAAAATCCAAAACATTGATAAAATTTTAAAAATATGGGAAAAATGGTCAAACATTCAACAAATCCAAAAATTGATAAAATACATTCAATTATTTGAATCATTCACATGACACATCATCCTCAAACATTGAAAATTATCCTACAAAACATCTTCCTTTGTGTCCTCTCATGTTCTTGCACATGACATGTGGATCATTTTGATCTTCCCTCATTAAAAAAAGGTTTTCTTGCTATGTTTGTATTCCCTTGCACATATCATTTCTTGGGGTAGTTTCATAGTGCACAATTTATTTTTCATGGGACTTTTATGTCCTCTGTTTATTCACCTTGCATGTATCCTTGCTTGGGGTGTCATTTTTAACCCTTGTCGTATAACTCGAACATTTGGGAACTGAAGCTAGATAAAAGGCATTGGTGCAACTATCTTGAACTTTATTTTTTGAGTATGTTTGTTTCTTTTTTTCTACTTGTTTACTTTCTCGTATTGCATTACTTTATGTATTTTTCTTTGAGTCGGTTCTTTAACAATGAACAAAAATCAATATTATGGCTTTTCATGTCATTTTACACTTTTTGTATGTTTATATCAAATAAAAAGTTCCCCTGAGCCGAGATGGTTCTGTCGAATACATTTGATCTTCTGATACTCCATGTATATGCTTGTTTCATTCTATCTAACTTTCTACCAATCATTTTCCACATTTTATCGATTCTAACAATGGACAACCATGCCTAGTTTGAATATCTTCCATTACTATCACCATTTTATTCCACAACACTGGGAAATAGGGATTATATTTATCCCCCTCCCCCTTGTTTCTTCCATCTGTTGAAACATAGGATTTCTTTTCCAATCAATCAAATTGAACAACGACCAACCAAGCCAAGTTCAACTCTCCATTGTTGCAGTATGCTTTTGTTGTGATTGTTTCTTCTTTTTCGAGTGTCCATCGACCTCTTCATCACCCCATCGACACTCGAGGGGGCATCATCCATCCTACTAATTTTTATTCTACTCCTTCAAAATTGTTTGTAATTTTCTACTATCTTTGAAGTGGCATTGCTTGCACTACACCACACCAAAGAGGGGAAAATGTAGACACCTAAATCAACTACGCAATTTTACTACTAAAATTGCATTGTTTATCATATTTCCCATCATTTCGTTATAATTAGTGATTTCTTGCTAATTATATAACATTCCCCTTCATTTTGGTCAATTAATGACACTTCGTTAATTAACTAGCCTTTCCTTCATTTTGGATGCCAATTAACGACACTTCATTAGTTATAATCCTCTTCTAATTAATTAACTATTATTAGTTAATTAATATTTTTTAATCTCGTATTTAATTAATAAACCTTCTTATTGTTAAATCCCTCTCTCAAACCCTTCAAATTCTACCAATTTCCTTCTAAATCACCTCCAAATGGCTTCCACTAAGCTTAATTTGGCTTATTAATTAATCCTAGTTGATTAATTAAATCATCTCTAACTCCCATGAGTTTTTAATCACTAATTAATTTCTTCTAATAATATTTATCCCTTTCTAATTTTAATTTAGCTTTATCCGCATTCTATAGGTTTCTAGCTTCTACCAAATTGGAAATCTATATAAACAACCTAGTACCTTCCTTCCAATCTTACACCAATGTTACATCTTTACACTATATGCATATGATAAGAGAAATTCAACTTTGAAAAGTTTATTGATCTAGCATCTATTATATCCTCTACTTATAAAGAGTAGTAAGGGAAGAATCATACATGGCAATCAAGCCATATTGGTGAGATCCCTTCCTCTTCATGGAGATAGCCTTCCTTTGATTACTCGTAATCACAATTGGTTCAACAAAAGGAGTAACTACATTTTAAAAGTCCATAAAAAACAACAAGGGATGGCTTAGTATTTCATGTTTAATTATATGCATTAGTTAGTTTTTACCTTCCATGGCTTTATCATGATGCTTTGATAGATTAGCTTAGTTATGGAGACTATGTTGTGTAGGTTTTCATTACGTAACTTAGCTTGATTTATTCACATGCATACATGTTTATATAGTGATTTAGCACTTGGATTCCTATATTCATGCTTTTGGCCTTTTTACATTGTTTGAGCAAGGTGAAACCTAAAGAAGAAATGGATGTTTAGTTTATTATGAAGTAAGCAATGATGTTTTGCTAGTGTTTCTCATCCCCTTTGCTATCAAGTGGTATCATATCAGTTTTCTCTTTGATGGTAAGAAGAAAAAGAGTTATTAAAGTGAAGAAAAGAGTAAGAAGTCATTGTTGAATTTGTATATATGTATGTTAAAGAAATTTGGATGAGTTGATTTGAGTTGTTTAAGCTAACAAGGTTGTCTTCTTGCAAGAGTTGTGTGAAATTGACATATTTCTCCTTGAGATAAGAAGTTATAAAAGAAATAAAAGATAAAATTGACATAATAGAAAAGAAAAAGTGGAAAGAATCATGAGAGAAGAGATAAAAGGAAAAGAGAAGATGGAGGAAGATAAGGTGAAGATGGTGAAAGGATTGTTTGAGTTACTAAGACATGCAAAGAAAAATAAGAGAGAGAGAGAGAGAGAGAGAGAGAGCGCAAAGAAAATATGAGAGATGTATAAAAGAAGAGAGAGTTAGAGATGCAACAAGAAATAACAGAGTTAAGGAAGGATTTGGAGTAGTTGTTGGTGTTGATGGAAAGAATGAAAGCAAGAAAAAACCAAGGTGTTGAAATAGTGATGAATAAGATATTTAAGTGACCTATAAGATTACTTTTGGAAAGTAGGAAGAGAATGCAATTGAAATCATGGATAAGAGAAGAGGAAAGAAGGAAAAATAAGATGGATAAGAGGGCATGTAAGCAAGAAAAAGAGGAGAAAGTAAAAGTTATAAGGGATGAGCACATTAGTGGTGAAGAAATTGAGAGATAACAAGAAAAATCAGATTTTAAGTTTGTATATGAGAAAAAAAGAGTGGCTTGAGGCTGAGATTCAAGCACTTGAATGTGATTTAAATGGTGAAGAAGTGAGGTGTGATGAAGGACAAGCTGAAATGATGGATGGAATTACTAAAAATGAGGAAGAACAAAGAAAAATAGTGTTGGAAACAAAGAGCAAAGTGGAGAAACAAGAAAAATTGAAATAAGTATATGAAGAGACTAAAAATTATATCAATTCTTCATCTAATATTTTGTTTGAATGAGTTTTTTCAGGTTTACTTGATGAAGAGATAAAATCCATTGAAGAAAAAACTATTGAAAGAGATAAAATGAAGAGAAAGAAACTTGAAATCCTTATTCTATAGGACAAAGACACAAAGAAGAAGATGAAGACAAATAATGAAGAACAAAGAAGACATGTTTCTATTGAAGAGTATAAGATTAAAAAAAAAGGAAAGAAAAATCTTAAGGGTATAAAATTGGAAGAAAAGAAATAAAAAGATTAATTTTTGCAAGTGTACAAATCTTCCCCCTTGGGGAGTATGATGCAGGAGCATCATTCTTTATAAGTAAGAAAATTATTTTGTTTTCACTTGTGTGTTAGGTGATAGGGTCCTCTTTGGTATGCTTTCATGGTTCTTAGTCTATTTGGATCTCATTACTCTTGTAATAAAGTGATTTTGGAGTTTCCCTCAAAAATCACCACTCAAATATTTGAATTCTCTATAGTTGTAAATAGTGTTCTATGTGCTAGTTTAGAGTGAATAAAGATTGTAAATGGTTCTAAAAGACCTTATATGGTATACTTTCCTGTGCCTTGATGTAATCACATCCTTTTAGTTAGAAATCTAATCATGACCATCCTTCTAATGACATAACCCTAGTAGAAGATGACCATGATATAACCGAATGAAAATGATGAATTGAAATTTTGTGAGAAGGTGAAGTTAAGAACTTAGAATTTTTCCTAAAATTTCAAGGAAAATTATCAAGTTTTGATAGGTCATATTCTTAAAACTTAGTCAGATTGTATAGTGAAACCCAATTTGAAGGGATTGGAGAGTGAAAAACAATCCTAACTTGTGTTCTAGCCATAGTGAAAGCTTAAAAATTGGTAGCAAGAAGGATTTGGATAATAAAAAAATCTTATGAATTTCTAGAGGGAAAGAATGAGGTATGATAAGGAAAATGTGTAAAACTCACTCAATTATGTACTATGTGCCACCTGTTTTGAAGGGCTTTAGTGATGAAAAAGATAAAGTAGTTAAGAATGTAATCTTTAACAAATATGAAAAATTGTTGAAAATGTATATAAGTTTCTATGAAAGGTGATAAAAATATTTAAAGGAGGAAATAGGGAGTCCATTGTGAAAGGTTCAAGAAACTCAATCAAAGACCAGACTTGTTTAAGACAGAAAAAGAACGATAAATTAGAAAGATTGAGTATTAGTGTAAATACAAAATTGGAGTCTTGATGAAAGGAAGAGATAATATGTTTCAAGTGGTTTAAATGATTTATATAGGTATGTAACCCAAAAGAAAACAAATATAAATCAGAAACTCGGTCAAGAAGCCTTAAGTAGACCTAGTAGAGCTTATGGGTAAATAATAAATGTGGATTTGAAGGATGTGAATAAAGAATTAGAACCTAAAAATTTCCATGAAGAAAAAGCGGTACACTTAGAAACGAGTCTAATAATTTCAAGGAAGCACAAGCCCCTTAATGAGTACTCAAAAAATAATTTTATAGTGTTGTGAATGCTTATGTATAGTCTATGGTGGGAGAAAATGTGTTTAGACACTATGCACTCTTATCATCTGTTGAACTAGGGTATTGAGGCAATGAGTAAGGAACACACCAAGACCAAAGCACATAATGGATAGAATTAAAGGGGGTAGATGGACCACTAAGATAACATATCAAAGGGAAGTATCCCTTACACTAGGACAACCTAAGGTTTCCAAGGCCCTAAGTCGAAGAAGAGGAAGGAACCCTATTAATATATCAACACTGTGGGGGTAATGAAAGATAAAATAAACATGAAAAGTCTATGCTAACTGAAGTAAAGCATGTAACATAAAGTAAAGAACTAAAATAAAATATGCTAACCTAGCATGTACATAAAATACTAAGCTAAAATATAGTATGAACAAAGATGTAGGAGACTACTTTATACAAAATGATAAGTCGAGTTAGAGCACTAACTTTTGTTGAGGAGTAAGCGTTGATGCATTTATCTCCCAAAGGACCATACACGGAGAGAGTAGCTTTCAAGCGAAGAAGGGGAAACCTTCCATTCCTAGCTCACTATAGGTGACCCAAAGTGCAAGAAAACCAATCCAAACAAGAAGAATCTCCAAGCCAAGAGTCAAGATGCAAGAAATCCAAGAGTTGAGCGAGCAGATGCAAGTTGGCACAAGAGAGCAAAGCTAATGGTGAGTTCTGTTATCCAAAATGTGCCCCCTGCTCATTTTGTGGCTAACTCCTCTCATTCTTCCCTCTCTTGTGCCTCAGTCATAATTTTTTCTTTTCAGGCACTCAAAACCTTCTGGAAATGACACCATTGGATAGAGCTCTTTCTCAGCTTTCGAGAAAGGTAAAGTTTTTCTCCTAACTCCATGTATTTTTGAAGTTATGGCTTGGTGGAGTTTTGTGGGAAATTTTCCACTTCAAGGCCCGCAGCCAATGAGATGCCGCCACGTGTCATGGAAGTGGCGGGGGTCGGAGGAAGACTTGGAATTTTCACCAAGTGTTTGGAAAAATTTCAAATGGAAGATTTTTTCCATAAGCCCACCGGCCGAATCGAGGTAATGCCACGTGTCCGGGGTGAAATTTGGAAAATTTGGCTAAGTGTTGGTGCATGGAAATTTTGGAGAGATGGCCCGCGGCCAATAAAAATATGCCACGTGTCACCGAAGGCTGGAGGCTGGGGCGAGGGAGGAAATTGGGATCTTTTCCCAAAGTGTTTGTGCAAAGGTTAAAATGCTTGCGGGGAGCCCGCGACCAATTATATGTCGCCACGTGTCCTAGAGTGGCAGAGCGTGGGGAAATTTTGGGAAATTTTCCAAAATGACCAAAAAGGTAAAAATTCAAATTTTTTGCCCGCCGCCCGATTTGGCCCTGTTTTGACCTAAAACTTCAAATCGCCATATCTTTCGATCCAGAGCTCGGTTTTCACGTTCTTTATATCAATGGAAATATGGTGAAATTATCTACAAGATTCTAGGGTCAATTTTTCATTTTGATGGAGTTTGGAGAGAGAAAATAGAAAAAATGTCTCTGGCACATGGTGATGAGCGAAATGACGTTTCAACCACCGTTTTAATGAAGAATGGCTCGCATTCTCTCCCAGCATGGTTAAAAATGTTAGGGAATGGGTCTGTAAGGATGCCCATGCTATTTTGAATGCATTTTGGTCAATGATTGAACCTCTCCCATGTTTTCCCGCATTTCTCTCTCCTGGGCTTGTCCCTTGCACTATAAAAGCTAGATTTGGCTCATTTTCAAAGGGTGGAACATTTTTTGTGTATTGCAGGTCCCCTTTCTCACCTTGGAAGTGATTTTGGTGGAATATCAGACCTTTTCTAAGAGTTGCAACTTTATTTTGCCTCTCAGGTGTTGTAATGCAAGTGATTTTGATGATTAAAATAACAATACAGCCTCTGTGATTAGTTTTCATCCTCTGCCTGTGTTGTTTGGTTAATTTATGATCCTTCATTACAATTATTAGTTTTTCATGAGGTTCTTTGTTGCATTTTTATGGGTGTGTCAATCTACGAAAAAAATGCTCACCACTCCTTTGGTGCATTACCTATTAGCATTAGTTTTAGTTTATCTGCATTCTCTATCTCTCTGTCTCCTTTGGAATTAGGGTAGGATTAGAATATAGACCTTTAACTTGTAAGTGATAAATCTAACAGAGGAATTGAGGAACCAACCTCTAAAATGGAGATTCCTTTCTCATTTTGTAATTCCCACACTGGGGAAAGGATTGATGTTGTGCAATCACTGCTGGATGCTAGTATGATCAAACTAGAAATCTGATCAACATCCAAGGGTCTGCTGATTTGCAACAACAGTTTTGGCACGCCGGTGGGACATAGAAGTCTTCATCTTCATTGCAACAAAATTGATGTGCATTTGTTGCAAGTTTCTTGCTTTAAAAGAGCTATAAATTGCACATCTGGCAACTCCAAGGAAGAAGAATCAGCTGGTTTTAGCAGTGCAGACCTGAAAACTCATGAGAAGAATCACTACAAGGTCAAGAGCTGGAGAAGAAGAGGTGTTGTTTGAATATCTGCAATTATCTCCAAGAATAAGGCAAAGTGGGAGGAGAATCCAAAGGTCTCCATCTCCACCAAACAGAACTCTCTCAACTCCTCCACCTGGTAGGCCTTTCATTCAATCAACAAGGGTTCTAAGGCCAATCAGAATGGCACAAAACAACCCCTATGTCAATTTCACTGGTAGCAGCCCACTTGCTCTCAATGCACAAAATCCAATCCCAGTTGCAGCATTGAAGAACATTCCATACTTCACTGGAGAAAATCAGACCACTCCTGGTGATCATGTTAAGGATATTGCTAACATTTGTGCAATCCATGAGATCAATGAGATGCAAGTTGCTATCAAACTACTGACATCTTCATTCAAAGGGAAAGCTTTGCAATGGTTCAGGAGTCTTTCCTTAGGTTCTATTCAAAATTGGAATCAGCTATGTATAGCCCTCCATGAGCGAGTTTGGGGAAAAGGAGATAACTTGTCCCTTTTGGAGCGGTGACAACTATCAAAAAAAGAGCTCCCAATGAGCAGGTGGTGATTTTAATTTCAGATTTCAAAGGACTTGGGAGAGAATTCCGGTGGCGAGTCAGGGCCAATAGCAGAAGGTGGTTTTCTTTATTACCTTAAAGCTTTAAATTCTGATATTTCTATGTTAATTTAGTCCATGGGAGGCACAACTATCCCCATTGCTTATAGCATTGCCATTAGAGCTGAAAATTGTTTGATCAAGCAAGCTGGCTCCTGAGACCTCAATGCCATTATTTCCAAGTTTAGAGAGCCCAAGTACTAGCCAGTGCCTAATTTAGCTTCTATTCCCACTCCTAGAAATCGGAGAATTCAAGTGAAGTTTCCACTTCATCTTCTAGTGCCTCAAATGAACTTCAAGAAGTCATGAAGCAACTGCAAAATCTAGGCAATGAGCTGGTTACACTCAAAAGGCAGCAAGCCCAAGGTTTTAGACCTTCTTTCTAGCCCCAAGCTCAGCCTAACAAGTAGCCATATCAACCCCAAAGACCACCCAATCCAGCTGCAAATCTAAATCAAGCAAGGCCTCTTGCCCAATAGACCATTTCAGCCCTATAATCCTAATGCTACATTTGCATCTAAAGCATTAGTGCCAGTACAAAACAATATAGCTCAAGAGTATGATTGGTGTTTCCCATGCAACGAACCTCACAACCAGTCCATGTGCTTCAACGGTGCCTTAAATCAAGCATTAATGGTGACAACAATTCTTTGTGGAGGGTGAAGGTAGTCAAGGAAATGGCCAGCAACAAGAAACATTCTAGCAGCAATCAGCTCCAAATGACACCACACTTGTAAACTGGCAGGCAGAAGATTTTTGTGACATGAACCCGACAGTTTCCCAAAGTGTTGCAGCCAACACAAGGTCAAAGAGGAGAAATTTGGGTGAAGAACATCCATTAGCTCCAGGTAATCCACAACCTTCTATCACTCCACAAAATATTGGCAAACAAAATCTAGCTCCAAGCACGCAAGGACTGCCTAAAACAGTTCCTAGGCCAATTCAAATGCCAGTTACTACTGCCCATGTGCAAGGAGTTAATGTGTAGGCCAAGGGATAGAAAAGAGATGCTTCATCTCCATTCAATATCATTGATCAGATGAAGAAGACAAATGTAAACATATCAATGTGGGAATCACTCTCTATCCCAGGACAAAGAGATTTGCTACAAGCTGCCATGAAGGATTGGTCAACTTCAAATCAGCAAGTCCAAATGCAAGAGAAAGTGCTCACAAATGCTTCCCAGCCTAAGGGGAATCATGGAGGATAGCAAGGTAAAATGTTGAAACCCCCTCCATTCTATGTTTCATTGATCATTGGAAATCAATTAGTACATAATTGCATGATTGATTCCAGAGCAAGTAGTTCAGTAATGCCCAAGCAAATAGCTGATCAGTTGGGAATTCGGTATGAAACCATATCCAAAGGGGTGGTACAATTGGATGGGATGGAAGTAACAAAAGTTGGAGTGATTAAAAACTCGAGTCTTACTTTGCACGCCTGTCCCAACGTGGTTTTTTTGCAAGATGTCTCGCATTAGATAGACACCACTCTTTTCCCTATGTTTGTCAAGGGATTTCACAGCTAATATTGGAGGTTACTTATCTACTAATTGGTCACACATGTTGTTCAGAACAAGATATGGAACCAAAGCCACAATCAGGTCTGAACCTATTGCAAACTTTCACATTGAGCCTTACACCCCAAGTCAGATAAATGCCAATTGTTCAACATTTGACCAAGAAGATCACCCAAGCACTGATGAAGCTGACACCAAGGTTGGAAGTATCCCAGATCTAACCCTTGATGAATGGGCAAACAAGGTGCATGCTTTTGATCCTTATCAAGAAATAGAAGAATCTAAGCTAGGAGTCTATTGCATGCATGAAGAAGATCAACCTATTCCTAGCATCACCAAGCCAGACCGCAAGGATGACAATGAGGTATGGCAGTTGTTTTGATGGATCAAGGAGTAGACAAGGTGCAAGAGGGAGTCATGCTGGTTTCACCTCGAGGGTTAAGTATTATTCAAATTTTAGATTTTAGTTTGCATGCTCTAATAACACTGCTGAATATGAAGCCTTGGTGCGAGGATTGCATTAGGCAATCAAAAGGAAATAAAGAACTTGCAAGTCTTTGGTGACAGTGAGTTGATTGTCAACCAAGTCAAGGGGCAACATTGTCAAGAATGATCTACTCAAGTTCTACAAGAACAAGGTGTGGGACCTCATTGAATATTTTGAGGGTTTTGGCATCAAATCCATTCCTAGAAAAGAGAACCAAGGCGATGACGGAGCTTACGGCCGGTTGGGGCAGCCTTTGACGTTGTTGATAGCATTTAAAAGGACAAAGCGTACAGCCAAACATCCATGTGATTGGGAGGCCTTGAGTTGGGACAACAATGTAAGTTGGCAAGTATTTGAAAATGATCAAAGCAAATCATCCATTTCTTGTAAGAAGAGGTGAGTTCTCGGCCAAAAATCGAGAAAAGTTGGAGCAGCAATATGGTGACCGAGTGTTGCGGTGAGAACCAACAAACTACCAAAGGGATTATTACTTTGGAGTCCATTTTCAATCCTAATGATTAGTTTAGGAAGGAGAAAGCAAACATCCAAGTGAAGGGAGAAGATTTAATGTCCATCTCGGTGGAAGAAGGCAAATCACTCCAAGTTGGCAAGATGACAACTGAGCAAGAAAGGTATGAGTTCATACAACTTTGTCAAGAATTCCCTGATGTGTTTGCTTGGAGCTATGAAGATTTGAAAGGTTTCAATCCCGAGTTAGCTCAACACACCATTGAATTGGATCCAAATACTAAGCCCATTAGGTAGAAGTAAAGGCCAGTCAACCCCCACATGGAGCCTCTCATGAGGAAAGAATTGAATAAGTTGATAGAATCAAGAATCATATTCCCTATCAAGCATTCTAGTTGGGTTGCCAACTTGGTTCGATCGAGAAGAAGAGTGGGAAATCAGATTGTTTGTTGACTTCAGAGATTTGAATAGAGCATCTCTCAAAAATCATTACCCACTACCTTCCATGGAGTAGATTTTGCAAGTTGTTGCTGGCTCCGAAAGGTTTTCACTACTTGATGGCTATTCAGGGTACAATCAGATTATGGTGAAGGAAGAAGATCAGTTCAAGACAGCCTTTACAACCAAATGGGGAACTTATGCATACAGGAAAATGCCATTTGGGTTGTCCAACGCTAGAGCTACCTTCTAAAGAGCAATGGACATGGCATTCAAAGGTTTGATTAACAACATAGTGCTGATATATCTTGATGATATCACTTTGTTTTTCAAAAATGCAATGAGACCATCTCTTTCATTTGAGACAAGTGTTCCAAAGGTGCTAGAAGATTTGGAGTCTCCTTGAATCCTAAAAATGTATTTTCTTAGCTCATGAAGGAAATCTCCTTGGTCACATTGTCTCCAAAGAGGGATTGGCAATTGATCCTAGAAATAGTTGAAGCCATAAGAGCACTACCATTGCCAAGCCACAAGAAGGCCCTTCAAAGTTTCTTGGGGAGAATAGATTTTGTCCGAGAGGTTTGTCCCAAATTTTGTATCCCTAGTCAAGCCTATCACCAAGATGTTAAAGAAAAGCATGGCTTTTAAATGGACAAATGAGAAGGCAAGGAGAGTTTTGAAGCAATCAAAGAAGCCATCTCTCAAGCCCCAACTCTCATCAACCCAAATTTCTCCAAGGATTTCATCCTCTATGCATTTGGAGGTGATGATACTATATCTACAATTTTGGTACAATGAGAACAAAGACAACGATGAGCAGCCAATTTCTTTCTTGACCAAAGCCTAGAGGACTATGAGGTGAGATATTCTTTCATTGAGAAGCATGTTCTTGCAGTAATCAGGAGCTTGAAGAAATTCAAGCATCTAGTTTCAAACAATAAGGTTCAATTGTTGGTTTCTCATGTGGGAGTTAAAGACTTCCTCCTCAACAAAGACTTGAATGAAAAGAGAGCAGGTTGGATTACTCGTGTCATGGAGTATGACATTGAGATCAAAGTTACCAAGCTGGTCAGAGGAAAAGGATTGTGTGAGCAGCTGATTTTGGGCAAACAAAAGGAAGCATGCAATGAGAAGGAAGTTGTTTTGGCGTTGCAAGACAGCCATGAGCAAGGAAGCACTCAAGAAGAAAATAATGGTGTCTCCACTCCTTGCTGGACCCAAGACATAATGCACTTCCTAAGCACAGGCCTATGCCCTCCAGAGATGAACAAGACCCAAAGAAGGCATTTTAGATTACAGGTTGTCCCATATTCCCTTGTTGATGGTGTTCTATTCAAAAGAGATGTGAATGGAGTACTGCTGAGATGCATTGGTACAAATCAGATTCATAGGGTGTTGGAAGAGTTCCATGGTGGACCAGCTGGTGGTCATTTTGCACCAAGAGTGACAGCTCTAAAGATCATGAGGGCTGGTTATTATTGGCCCAAGATTTTTAGTGATTGCTATACATGGATCAATAGGTGCAAGAATTGTGCATTCTTCACAGGTAAAGAGAAGCTAGCTGCCCTTCCATTGCATCAATTTCGGTTGACCAACCATTCATGCAATGGGGTTTAGACTTCATTGGAGTCATTAATCCCATTCAAGCCAAGGGCACAAGTGGATTTAGCAGCCACAGATTACTTCACTAAGTGGACTGAAGCAGTAGCACTCAAGGAAGAAAATGAAGCTAGTATCCTAGACTTCTATGAGGGAATAGTAACCGAGGTTTGGCATACCGGCTACAATAATATCGAGATAATGCATTAGCATTCATTGGATCCAAGTGAGTGAATGGGATGTCAAGAATGGGATCTACCTAAGTACTTCATCAAACTATTATCCTCGGGGTAATGGCAGTTGAGTCTACAAACAAGAAATTTTGAAGATCATTAGGAGGACTCTTGATGAAAATGGAGGTCTTGGCATACTAAATTGAAATCAGCTTTATGGGCTGATAGGATAACTCCCAAGAGATCTACAGGTAACTCTCCATTCAAGCTTGTTTATGGGAGAGAGGCAATTTTACCCATGTCTCTTGAGTTGCCAACATTGGAACTCATGAAACAGTTGGAGTTGTTGGAGTTTGAGCCCATGGAAGTTAGATATGCGAGGGTGATGGAGCTCGAGAAATCAGAATCAGGCATCCCAAGCAATGGAGAAGGATCAGGCTTTGATAAAGAAGACCTTTGATAGAAAGGCCAAGAATAGATCCTTCCAAGTTGGAGATCTAGTGTTAAAATGGGATACAGACAGAGCAAAACCGGGAAGGCATTCAAAATTTGATGCCATTTGGAGTGGCCCATACATGGTCACAAAGTGTAAGGATAGCAATGCTTTCCAATTGTCTTCATTGGATGGCGAAGAAATGCAGATTCCAGTCAATGGGATCCATCTAAAGCATTGTTACTAAAGGGAAATTCTCCACCTTGTAAATATTAGCTTAGGTTTTCATTCCTCCAAGTGCTTGTGCACATTGTTTTGTTATAGGTTATTTTTGCTTTCCCTAAGTGCTTTGGCATAGGATTGCTGTTCCTGGGAATGTGTTTGCAGGCCTTGCTCCATCAGGTGATATTCCATCTTCCTCCTTGCAATGTTCTAGTCAGTTAGGGTATCAAACAGAGGAAATGATGACTCCATGCCCAATGGATTGCTTCAGGCAACTGGTAACTTCATCCAGCAGGCAGATGACCCCTTTGAGTCGCCAAAATTGTTATCCAAAATGTGCCCCCTGCTCATTTTTGGCTAACTCCTCTCATTCTTCCCTCTCTTGTGCCTCAGTCATAAGTTTTTCTTTTCAGGCACTCAAAACCTTCTGGAAATGACACCATTGGATAGAGCTCTTTCTCAGCTTTCCAGAAAGGTAAATTTTTTCTCCTAACTCCATGTATTTTTGAAGTTATGGCTCGGTGGAGTTTTTGTGGGAAATTTTCCCTTTCAAGGCCCGTAGCCAATGAGATGCCGCCACGTGTCATGGAAGTGGCGGGGGTCGGAGGAAGACTTGTAATTTTCACCAAGTGTTTGGTGAAATTTCAAATGAAAGATTTTTCCCGCAGGCCCGCCGGTGAATCAGGTAATGCCACGTGTCCGGGGTGAAATTTGGAAAATTTGGCTAAGTGTTGGTGCATGGAAATTTTGGAGAGATGGCCCCGCGGCCAATAAAAATATGCCACATGTTGTCGAAGGAATTTGGAGGCTGGGCGAGGGAGGAAGTGGGATCTTTTCCCAAAGTGTTTTGTAAATAGGTTAAAATGCTTGGGGAGCCCATGACCAATTATATGTCACCACATGTCCTAAAGTGGCGGAGCACGGGGAAATTTTGGGAAATTTTCCAAAATGACCAAAAAGGTAAAAATTCAAATTTTTCGCCCTCCGCCCGATTTGACCCTGTTTTGACCTAAAACTTCAAATCACCATATCTTTCGTTCCAGAGATCAGTTTTTCGTGTTCTTTATATCAATGGAAAGCTGGTGAAATTCTCTACAAGATTCTAGGGTTAATTTTTCATTTTGATGGATTTTAGAGAGATAAATCGAAAAAATGTCTCGCACATGGTGATGAGCAGAAATGACGTTTCAACCACCGTTTTTAATGAAGAATGGCTCGCATTCTCTCCCAGCATGGTTAAAAATGTCAGGGAATGGGTCTGTAAGGATGCCCATGTTGTTTTGAATGCATTTTGGTCAATTATTGAACCTCTCCCATGTTTTCCGCGTTTCTCTCTCCTGGGCTCGTCCCTTGCACTGTAAAAGCCAGATTTGGCTCATTTTCAAAGGGTGGAACATTTTTGTGTATTGTAGGTCCCCTTTCTCACCTTGGAAGTGATTTTGGTGGAATATCAGACCTTTTCTAAGAGTTGCAACTTTATTTTACCTCTTAGGTGTTGTAATGTAAGTGATTTTGATGATTAAAATAACAATACAACCTCTGTGATTAGTTTTCATCCTCTGCCTGTGTTGTTTGGTTAATTTCTGATCCTTCATTACAATTATTAGTTTGTGCATGAGGTTCTTTGTTGCATTTTTATGGACTATGTCAATCTGCAGAAGTAAAAAATGCTCACCACTCCTTTGGTGCATCACCTATTAGCATTAGTTTTAGTTTATCTGCATTCTCTATCTCTGTCTCCTTTGGAATTTAGGGTAGGATTAGGAATATAGACCTCTGCAACTTGTAAGTGATAAATCGACCCGGAGGAATTGAGGAACCCGACCTCTAAACTTGAGATTCCTTTCTCATTTTGCAAGTCCCACACTTGGGGAAAGGATTCAATGTTGTGCAATCACACCTTTGGATGCTAGTATGATCAAACTAGAAATCGATCAACATCCGGGGAGTGCTTGCTGATTTCAGAACAACAGTTCCTTTTAACATGATGTGATTGTCCTCATGTGAAAATGTGAGTTGGGGTCTTTATATTGATGTCATCACTCAAGGGCGAAGGCGTTGGCCAAGGATTTGAAATAGTGCCGATATAATCACCCATGGACGATGGCATCGGCGAGGATGGAAATGAGAGGGAGTGTGAGATAAAAGAAATGTGGTCATGAACAAGTAAGATGTCGAGAGGAATGTGGAGGAAAATAAGAGGGTAAGAGCAAAAGAAGAACATGAATAGGACCAAAAGCTACTCTCTCTCTCCATATATCATCCCTAACCTAATGGTTACGTGAATTACTATACCCCCATCTCGGAGCGATCCTTAAGGCACCCGTTCCCAAAAATATATGCATTAGCGACCTCTAACATGGAAAGAGAAATTTTTATTAATAGGTATGAAAATAGAAAGCATAAAAATTAGGTGTATATATATGCCCTAGTCGTTGATTACCACATGTCGCAATAGTGAAACATAGGGTAGTCGGCGGAAAGAGAAATACATAACTTGAAATGTTGAAATGAAATATGCCCACTAATGCGTACCTGATAGTGTCATTTATCCTATCACGTATGGGTGCAATCCATGTTGCTAGAACCATGGAGAAGCAATCCATAGTGAAGGGTCAAGTGAAAAACAATTCAATTTGGTCAATTTTACCCCTTTGGGGTTTTCCATATTAAATACATTTGTCACAAAAATAATTCTTGTCTTATAGTTTATTGTTATGTATTTAAATTAAATTAAATGTGACATGTGACATGTAATTTGATCAATTATTAATTAAGTGCTTGGAGCTCACACAAAAAAAGCTGTCATCAAATTAAGAAAATGACCATATATAAAAATAGAAAATTAATTTAATAAAAAAGAGATCTATTAATTTTTTCAAAAGTGTATATTTTTGCGATTATGCCTAATTACTAAAAATCGTAATTTCAAATTTATAAAAAAGTGTGCTAAAACTTAGGGAAAACAAAAAGCTTTTCGTTAAATATGTAAAAATTACAAACAACCTCAAAGGAAATTGAAAATAGATTTGTTATGATTGAGATATGCAATGAAGGCTATGTGGCGATTAGGAGCCCTGAAAGAGACCCAAAGGCTAAGATTGACCATGAGACTCGGAATTTTTTGCAAACTAGAGTTAGGGTAGATATTAAATGGAAACTAGGTATGAATCGAATATACAATGCAAATATGGAACCCTATGGTAGCTAGGGTTTGGAGATCAACATGCTTAATACTGAGGCACTAAGGAGATCCTGGATTAGGTGAAGGGATCAATAAAAATTGGGTTCACCAAAATGTTTTCACCTTTTTTAGATTAAGACTTATATGTTGTTTAATGTAAATTTTATTTAGTGAGGTCATATTTACACTAAATGGATGTAGGCTAGATACATGTCATTGTTTTGATTAATTAACTTTCAACATTAACCATACAATATCAAAATGGCATTCTAAAGCATGCAATACAAGATATGAATTTGAAAACACATAGAAATGAGTGCACTTAGCTTGTTACTGAGACGATTACGGTAAGTTATGGGATGGTGTAATGCTATAATAGGTATATTTGAACCTAGAAATTCTTTGGGCGAGACTATAAGCTGCAACTAGTTAGTGTCGGGACCGTACCATTATGTCAAGATTGTACCATACATTTTAGCCCCTTCTATCTGTCTTGAACCCGCTCTAATTTTTCTTTTATAACTTTCTATGGTGGTTTTCTACATAGATTTTTACATTAATGTTAAACCCTATACTCGATTTTCAATCATGCAACAAAGATATTTGAATGGATTGATCTTGGCTCAAACCCTAGTCATGGATGAAGAGTCATGCAAAAGAAATATTATAAGGGTTGTGGGCACCCACATGCACAACTGACGTTGGCGCTACTCCAAAGAGGCCTCAAACTGCTCGTCATTCTCCACTTAGCATGTGATATCTAGATAGATCAATTAGATTTGACAACTTCTTAGGCATTGCTTGTTTTAGCTTTGGCTCTTGCTAAAATACTTAGAGAAAGGATGTTTGAGTGCTTGTGGAAGAGAGATGGTTGTCTTGACATGGTTTGGAGCTTCATACCTCATGTGGATGTTGTCATAATGAATTCAAATGTGTTTTCATCATATTTAGGGAGCTTTGGATGCATTTTGCAAATACATGAAGTGAGTTTTCTAGTGCATTGCTTTAGGAGTTCAGGTTAGCAAATGAGGTAGTGTTTACTTGCTTATATAGGGTTTTGTAAGTGATTTATCCAAGAAAGGCCAACCCAAATGAAGTATAAGACCCAATAAAAGATATCAATTTGAAAGCAGAGTTGGAGGACATGTCAGTCAAGACTATGCAAGTCAACCAAGACCATATACAAATTCTCATCCAAACTATACGACCCACGATTGGGGACGAAAAAAATGCAAAACGAAGTTTGAAGTTTGTTAACTAATGTGTGTCTATGGATTTTGTGCATTTTATTCTCATAGTTTGTTAACATGTAAGTGTGCAAGTATAAGCAAGCTAAATGAGAGACCTCAGAAAGTGCTAAGCGGGAGTGTAGAGATGGTATTTATCATAGCAAGAGTGCATTGCCAAATCAAGTGTTGTCAAAGTACAAATTACCAAATTTAAGTGTCTACAAATATGAAGTCGTATCCTAAAACACATTTTCAAAATTATTCACGCAACAAGGGCTATGATCTTTTATCATCACGCTTACCCATTGTAGACAAGCTTAATGCAACACAATGATTCTTTCACTTAACCACTAATAGTTGGAGCAAAAGGTTTCATACGATCTATAATGTCATTCGAACCTAAGTGGTTCATTTTGTGTTATGTTTGTGGAGCCTATTTTCATGTTAGAGTGTGGTACACCTTCTATGTGTTACACTCGGGTATTTTTACAGCGGTCCCGCTCACCGGTGAGTGGGTCAGGGGGGTTTGGGGGTGAAGCCCCCCGATGGATGGGGTTTGGGGAGAAGCCCCCAAAGCAAATTTTCATGGGTGGTTTATTAACCCATGGGTAATGGGTAACCGTTATGGGCTGTTTTTGGGCCCATGGTTTTTCGGTACCCATTGTTTTGATACCCATGGTTTTTTGCCCATGGTTTTGATACCCATGGTTTTGTATCAAACTGCTTAAGAAATTGTCTATTTATATGGTCTTATGCATATGATAGATAGACAAGCAAATGTATTGCAGATGTGCTTTGAATTCGGGTGTGAATTCTGTAGAGTTTTTTGAGCATAACTCCAAATGGATCTAGGTATTGTATTGAGAGAGTGGAGGCTTATAATAAAATCGAGCAAGTGATTCTTGGTGGGCGTAGCCCAAATTGGGTGAACCACGTTAAATCTTGTCTCTCTATGTTATTTTATTTATTCGCACTTTTATTTGAGATCTGTAATATTTTTGCATATTAGTTTCTCTTGTTGCGATTACATTGTAAGGGATTATTCGCATATTTTATCTCTTATTTCCTAACAATTGGTATCGAGCTGGTTTGGTTTTTTAAAGTGTTGAATCACGGGGAAAGTTTTTAGCTTGAGTGGGAGCTATGGCAGATAATGGAAGATCTAGGGTTGATAAATTCAACGGGTAGAATTTCAGTCTTTGGAAGATGTAGATGGAAGATTACCTTTATCAAAAGGATCTTTATACTCCGTTGTCTAAGAAGGTGAACAAACCCTCGAGTATGATCAGATGCGAAATGGGATTTGTTGGATCGGAAGGCACTTGGAACAATTGGCTATGTCTTGCATCTTCGGTATTATTTAATGTTTCAAAGGAAAAGACTACAAAAGATCTAATGGATGCATTAGGGAAGTTGTATGAAAAACCCTCTACCTCTAACAAGATATTTTTAATGAAAAAGTTGTTTAATATGAAGATGTCTAAGAATAGTTCAGTAGCAGATCATTTAAATGATTTCAATACGGTTGTGAATATGCTAGTTTTGGTTACAATAGAATTTGATGAAGAAGTTAAGGCTTTATTAATTTTGTGCTCTTTACTTGAAAGTTGGAATAGCTTGGTAATGTCGGTAAGCAACTCGGTTCCAGCTAACTCAAAGTTGAAGTTTGAGGATGTTGTAGGGGTGATTCTAAGCGAGGAAATGCGAAGAAAAAGATCCAGGGAATCTTCTACTTCAGGGAATGCTTTGACAGTGGAAACTAGAGGGAGATAGAAGAATAGAGGAAACCATGGAAAATTGAAAGATCGGGCAAGGTCAAAATCCAAGAGCAAGATTGTATGTTGGAACTGTGGAAAGTTTGGGCATGCGAAAGAAGGATTTGTTGGGAGCTTGGGGAAGAAGAAACAACAGGAAGAAAACAAGGAGGCAAATGTGGCATCGGGTAATGTATGTCAGGATGCTTTGATTCTTTCTTTGCATAATATTATTGAATCTTGGGTTTTAGATTCAGGGGCTTCTTTTCATGCTACTCCACATAGGCATTATTTTGTTGATTATGTTGAGGGATTTTGGGCATGTTTTTTTGGTGATGATGAGCCTTGCAGTATAGTTGGAAAAGGTTATGTTCAGGTTAAGATGCAGAATGGGAATACATGGCTATTGAAGGATGTCAGACATGTGCCTACATTAAGGAGAAATTTGATATCGGCGAGGCAATTGGGAAGTGATGGTTGTACTGTGATATTTACTGGTGACTCTTGGAAGGTTACCAAGGGTGCTCTTGTGGTGGTAAGAGGTAAGAAGGTTGGAACCTTGTATTTATCCACTGATAGTACTAATGATTGTAATCTTGTGGCTTTAGATGCAAATACAACATTATGGCACTATAGGCTCGGTCATATGAGCCATAAGGGCATGGACATCATAAAGAAGAATTTGCTTGGATATACAGAAACAGGTTTGGATTTACTGTGAGAACTACATATATGGGAAACATAAAGCGAGTAAGGTTTCTCAAGGTTGGACCTACGAAGAAAGAGAGTAAGTTAGAGCTGGTACATTTTGATGTGTGGGGGCTAGCTCAGGTATCATCTCTTGGGGTTCAAGTTATTATGTTACTTTTATTGATGATGCAACAAGGAAAGTTTGGGTTTATTGTATTAGAAACAAATTTGATGTATTTGATACTTTTATTAAATGGAAAGCCTTGGTAGAGAATGAAATAGGTCTTAAGTTAAAATGTCTCGGGTCAGATAATGGAGGGAGTATTTGTAGATGAATTTGATGATTATTGTTCTAAGAATGGATTCCGCAGGGAAAAAGACAGTTCGGGAACTCCGCAGCGAGAATGGGGTGTCGAAAGGATGAACAGAACAATAATGGAACATGCTTAGGAGCATGAAGATACATGCGGGGGCTGCCTCTTTATTTTTGGGAAGAAGCGGTGAGCACTGTTGTGTACTTAATAAATAGAGGACCCTCAAGTGCCTTGGATGGAGGCATACCTGAGGAGGCTTGGTATGGTAAGAAAGTTGATTACTCATTTCTTAGAGTCTTTGGATGTGAGGTGTTTGTTCATATTGACAAAGATGATAGGACCAAGCTAGAGGCTAAATCGAAAAAATGCACTTTTATTGGTTATGGTGGTGAT
Source organism: Taxus wallichiana var. yunnanensis (assembly GCA_018340775.1). Classification (NCBI taxonomy): domain Eukaryota; kingdom Viridiplantae; phylum Streptophyta; class Pinopsida; order Cupressales; family Taxaceae; genus Taxus; species Taxus wallichiana. The sequence goes on along the minus strand of CM031239.1, from coordinate 643,043,248 downwards.
GACTTTGGATTTAAATGTTGGAGTATTAAGGATAAGAAAATCATTCGATCTAGGGATGTGGTCTTTAATGAGAAAGTCATGTATAAAGTAATGATTGCGGGAAAAATAGGAAGAATCCAAGAAAGAATATGTAGTGGTAGAGGATCTTCCGGATGGGAAAGTGACCCATGAATCAGTTCAGGAACCTACTCAACAGGAACCCCAAACTCCTACGGTGAAGAGGTCTTAGGGTAAAAAAGACACTGAGCGTTTTTCTCCTTCTCTTTATTATTTATTACTCACTTTGATAGTGGAGAGCAGAGAGCTTTGATGAAGCAATGCGGGTAGATGCTAGTAAGAAGTGGGAGCAAGCCATGGATGAGGAGCATAAGTCTCTCATGGAGAACCGAGACTTGGGATTTGGTGAAGCTACCTAAGGAAGGCAAAAAGAGCATTGCGAGAACAAGTGGGTGTACAAAGTTCAAAGACAAAGGAGGAAAGAAAAGATATAAAGCCCGATTGGTAGTCGAGGGTTTGCACAGAAACAAGGTATAGATTTTGATGAGATCTTTTCTCTGTAGTAAAAATGACTTCTATTAGAAGCTGTTCTTGGAATAGTGGCGCGTAGAAGACTTACACTTAGAACAGATTAGATGTAAAGACTGCATTTCTCCATGGTGATTTGGAGGAGGAGCTATATATGCAGTAAACTTGAGAGAATGATATGAAGTCAAAGGTAAAGAGGAGATGGTGTGCAAACTGAAGAAGAGCTTGTATGGCCTGAAACAAGCTCCACGTCAATGGTATAAGAAGTTTGATAGCTTCATGATGGAGCAAGGTTATATTAGATGTCATTCTGACCATTGCGTGTATACAAAGAAATTTGAGGATGGAAGTTATATTATCTTGTGTTTGTATGTTGATGACATGTTGGTTGCAAGTAAAAACATGCAGGAAATAAAAGTACTCAAGAAACAACTAAGTGAATCCTTTGATATGAAGGATTTGGGGGCTGCCAGACAAATCCTTGGTATGAGGATAACTCGGGATAGGAAGGAACGGAAGCTGACTTTATCTCAGGAAGAGTACATTAAGAAGGTATTGGATAGGTTTAACATGCAGGATGCTAAACCGGTTGGGACTCCTTTGGCAGGCCATTTTAAGTTATCAAAGGAGCAGTGTCCCAAGACAGAGCAGGAAAGAAACCATATGTCCAAGGTACCTTACTCATCGGTAGTTGGAGTTTGATGTATGTTATGGTATGCACTAGGCACTGATATTGCCCATGCGATAGGAGAGTGGTGAGTAGATTTATGAGTGATCCAGGTAAAGAGCATTTAGCAAGCGATAAAGTGGATCCTTCGGTATTTGAGAGAGGACCATGGGGACAGTTTTATGCTACATGATGGATCGAGACACCACTTTACATGGTTATGTAGATTCGAGACATGGCTGGAGATGTAGATAGCAGTAGGAGGAGCATGATAGGTTATATTTACACTTTGTAGGTGGGACAACAATAAGATGGATTTCATGACTACGAAGTGGCGATGGCTTTTATCGACCATGGAGGGTGAGTATGTTGCTGCCACGAGAGAAGAAAGCAAAGAGATGATTTGGTTACAACAATTGCTTGAGGAGTTGGGGCATAAGCGGGAGGAATGTAAGCTACATAGTGATAGTCAAAGAGTCTTATACACCTAGCTAAGAACTCGCTTTCCACTCAAGGACAAAGCATATACGGTTGAGATATCACTTCATCATGACAACTTTGGAGGAAGATAAGTTGAAGTTGAAGAAGATTCATGCAGTCAGAATCCTCTGCGAGACATGATGACCAAGGTGGTCACTGAGGATAAACTAAAGCTATGTTCAACTTTGGTTGGCCTTTGCGGATGATGACAGTGAAGGGTTGAGAAGCTTGCTCGGTGGAAAATCAGTCTCAGTGGGAGATTATTATGTTTGTGGAGCCTATTTTCATGTTAGAGTGTGGTACACCTACATGTGTTACACTCGGGTATTTTTACTGGCGGTCCCGCTCTTGATGAGCGGAGTCGGGGGGTTGGGGGTGAAGCCCCCAAAGTAAATTTTCATGGGTGGTTTATTAACCCATGGGTAATGGGTAACCGTTATGGGTTGTTTTTGGGCCCATGGTTTTTGGTGCCCATTATTTTGATACCACGGTTTTTGCCCATGGTTTTTGCCCATGGTTTTGTATCAGGTGTATCAAACGCTTAACGAATTGTCTATTTATATGGTCTTATGCATATGATAGATAGACAAGCAAATGTATTGTAGATGTGCTTTGAATTCGGGTGTGAATTCTATAGAGTTTGTTGAGCATAACTCCAAACGAATCCAGGTATTGTATTGAGAGAGTGGAGGCTTGTAATAAAATCTGAGCAAGTGATTCTTGGTGGACGTAGCCCAAATTGGGTGAACCACGTTAAATCTTATTCTCTCTGTGTTGTGTTATTTATTCTACACTTTTATTTGAGATCTGTAATATTTTTGCATATTAGTTCCTCTTGTTGATTACGTAAGGGATTATTCGCATATTTTATCTCTTATTTCCTAACATTTTACATAACATCTTCTTTATTTGGAAATCCCCTTAGTCGTTGCTTTATTCACTTAGGGTTCCCTCAACCCACTTGCCCATTTTGTGAACACTTGGAAACGTTCATGCATTTATTTTGGTTTTTCCGAATGGCCAAATAGTCTTGACTTAGATCCATGATTTTTTGGACCCTTTAGACCAGAGCCTTTATCTAGGAAGATGTCCTCTTAGAATATTAGCATCTTCTTCTTCCTAACTATAACTAGATTTCGAGACTTTTGATGTATTCTTGTATATTCAAGAGCAAACCAAGAAGGCAATGCTCATTGCATTTGTTGTTGGTGTTACGCCCTCATCTCCATCTCAAGAAGGCACGCCATCGAAGAGGTTGCCCCGAGAAGTTCTCGTTGTTGCTCTTAAAGCCAAGTTGGGTGGTCACCATCGGGATGAAATTTAATGTCATCCCTTCAACCAAATTTTTGAGGACGTTCTAATAATTTTATCGACCTTCCGAACACGTTTTTAAAAACATCTTTAACAACATCATACTTCATATTGAATTTGTAAAGACGATGCACATTATTCGTTTGTTTAAAACCTTCAATTTGATATACAATTTTTTTAATGTTCAAAAACTTTCATAGAATATCTAATCACATGTGATGTGTAAAAGAGCTAGTCATTAACTTTTTTATTTTAACGAAATAAAATAATACCAGTTTTGCAAAATGTCTATGTTTGAGGATGTTACTCTTCCAAAATAAAATTAGAGACAACCTTTGTAGAAGGAGATCCATTCACACAGAAATTTTATTAGACAAGATCTATTCTCACAAAAAATTTATTGAACGTGTAAAGGAAGGCTAAATATCCATGAAATTTAAATAAAAATTATAATTTTTTTCAATCATTTTGAATAAAATAAAATAAACAATAACTTACTAGGTAAATATAATAAAAAACTTCTTGAGACTGTGAAGGTGAGATTCAAATGCCTTGGTAAACAACTTTTTAACAGTCTCAGATCTGTTCGGAGCTCATTTAGACCAGACAACCAGTGTTGGGGAACTTAGAATGAGCTTTAATAAAAAAAAATATGCACCTTATGTTTTCATGTCACTGTTCTACTTTTTGCAATTTTTAAAGATATTTCCCGCACAATATATTTCTAGTTTTGCATTTTCCCCAAACCAAATCCCACTGTATTTTTGTTGCTAGCATGTTGATATAGACGGCGATATTATTCACTGCATTAACTATTTCCACCAAAGAATCGTAAAGAAATTATATATAGTTTTTCACACTTGCATAACGTAGGCCTGGTATTTCAAATTATCTGTGCATGTCAAATCAAAATTCGTTAACGGTTTAACTCTTTCAGGTGACTGTAAATTCCAGTAATTTTTATAGATATTTCTATAATCTGTTCATATATATATAAATAGGTATTATATTTTTATATAAATCACTTGAAAAAATTTACGGTTTTTGAAAATTTCAGCCTGTCATTGTCTACGGTTTATAAATTTTTTCACTTGTAAAATACGGTTAAAATCACAAAAAACGGCCTACAGCCTGTCAATTTCCAAGCCTAGGATGTTAATGATATAATAAAAATAAAATTTTCTTTTTATTTAAGGTAGAATTCCAATGAAAATCTAATTAAAAATACAGCTGCAGGTCGCATCAACATAAATAAAACTAGTTTATAAAACAACTCTTAAATTAAAAATTTATAACCATTCATTACTATATCCACAGGCTGGCCATACGGCAGATCACTGTAAGCAAACAAGACGTCTTATGTTCTTATGTAGGCGTCATTTTGACGGAACATTGTTTAAGACGGTTTAAAATAAATACACACTGTAAAATATGTTCCAAAATGCGTCAAATCTCATCTCTCGTCACCACCACTCTCCTCCACATTCACAACATCTTCCCACCAAACAAGTTTCCCCGTCTAGCTCTAAGAACTATTTCTCAAGGCCCAAAACACACCAGAGAGGTGGTTGGACTTGAAGACTCGGCCAATAGTTAAGGGGAAGGATCATCCACGTGGTGGATGGGGCCCAACGACAAGAACATGTCTCTTACTGGCCTCTTTCTTACTTAATTTTCTTGTGCTATATTTGTTATGACTTCATTTAGTCTCAATTTTTTTGTAGTCTTTATTTTAGTCTATACTATTTTATGTTTAAATAAGTAGCTCTATTTCATTTAAAAAAACATTTACACATGATAATGCTTCACATATAGTAATTATTAATTTTTAAATAGTATATAAAAATATGTTGAATATTTTAATAGAATGATTTTAAAAATCCTTGATCTTGGCAAAAATAAGTAGCGGAATGGTCCCACTAAAGCTATAATATACATATTAGATTTAAGTCCCCAATAAAACATGCATTTCATTATTGCACCACATTGAAAGTAAGGGATTGAAGATAATGCACAATTATGCATTGGACATAATCTGGATTCAGATAATCCAGATTAATGGAGTTTGAAACATTTTTGGAGTACAGGATTTCAGTGAACTCTGCTATGAACAGAAGATCCTTGCAAGTAATGGAAAAAACTTATATACCTTGCTCAAATTGGCCTGCAACTCGGTAGTAAATAAGGGATTCTTTTTCTCCCAAAGTATTGATTAGATTAGTCTGCAGAAAATGTAAAACAACAATCTTTGTTGACTACAAGATCAAGCAGTTCATCATTGACATTAATCCCATGTTGCGGGGATCCAATGGGTGTGTTCTGATTTGAAGCCCTGCATTCTTGCAAAACTGGATGTTGCTGAGGAAGCATTGAACCAGGCATTGCAACTGTCACTGCATAGGAATTGTTAGTGCTGTTATTATTATCATTATTGAGGACAAAGTTTGAATATTGTGGAAGAATTGCATTAGCACTGGTGCTTCTTCTGCTCATCATGGTCATGGCTTCAACTGCATCTGCATTGAAATAGGCACCAACATCTTCAAAAGAGCACTGCATGAATGGACTGCCACCCATCTGAATGCCCTGCCCACAAACCTCACTAGAGGCAGGAGAAGTAAAGGGAGAAGAAATAGCTGAGCTATTGGGAACAAATGAGCTGTTTTTATTGTTATGGGAATGAGCAACTTTTCCCATGTTCCTGGGTGATGCAGTGGTTGAACATTCTCCACCTCTAATGTCGGTAGTATTGTCTGTGGTGATGATCCCAGGAAGTATACAGTTGAAACCACCCATGCTTCTTCCTCCACCTCCTAAACTGCTGTTGGGTGTCAATGGAGATTTCACAGGAGCAGCCTGCCTTGCCTGAGAAGTGGCCTGGTTGCCTGATATCTGCTGCATTCCCTGTATACATATCAACAGTGAACCCATGAACAAATTAATACACATTATATGTACCCTAAGAGCTTTAAATGAGCACAAAACCAGAGGATATGAAAATAGAAGAGAGAAGAAGGTATTGTTGTTTTTGCATCAGATAAAATAGAATGGCTCCTTTTGTGTCTAAACTTATATACAATCTTTCATCAAGGATCATAGAATTGGAATTAGAATTGGCTTGTGATATATGCTTGTTCTATCCAGATTAAGAAAATGTACTTAAGAGGCTGTAGAATATAGATCCATTCCCATATGTTTTTATATTTGCATTACCCTTTAGTATGCAGTTTTTCTGTAGACAGTCTATTCCTTACAAACCATGGCCATGTTTGCCTGTGTATATCATGATTTTCAATCCAGGAAGACATGATGAGTCATACACCATGTTTTTTTCCTCCTTGAAGCGTGCTGTTTTTCATTTATTATCTAAAGCAGGGGTACACAAATTAGTAAGTCTTGGGCAATACTACAAGCCTAATTATGTGTATATAATTAAAGAGAGTAAACCAATGTGTGTGTACATGCACTTTCAAACCATCTTTATAAAATGATATGATTTGTTGACAGTCTTGGAACAGTAGTACAAGCTCACACTTCAGGTTGCTCATGACAAAAGTCTTGAAGACCATCACCAAAACCATGGTTTTAATGTACAAAACATCCCCTTGTTTTATGTTCGCCTAAAACAATGTATGAAGACATTTATTGTCAAACCACATCTGTGAAAAGAAAAACGGTAGTTTTCCCTTTGTTGAAGACCTAGCAGGGATGAAACAAAAAAATTCACATGTATCTTTTTCTTAGCAGGTTAGATATGATTTTGAAACAAGGTTGTCTAATATATTCTCTGAAATCCTAATGTAAAATCTTATGTAACTGTAAAAGCATTGAACCAAAAATACATTCACACAGGTTTTCCAAAGTTCTAATTTGATATGGACCGTATCTTGAGTACCATGTAACATAAACTCTCAGTAGCTTATTTCAATATAGGCGGCCTGATTTGTCTGTGTGTAGACATTCTTGGGCTCATATTGACCAGATCAAATCCATTATAAAAATAGGTGTGTATATAGAGACACTCCTGTGTATGCATTGAACAAGATTAAATGGGTGTGTGTAAATATAGTGTCATTCTCGTGTATATATCCAGTTCCACCAACATCACCTTGGTATGTTCATACAGACATTCTCGTGTATATATCATTAAAAAAAAGGGTACATCCACTCACTCACCTGTGCTCTGTATGTAGTACCATCAGGCTCAACTATCCACCCAGCTTCATTTGCCAAAGCTCTCAATACATCATTAATATCAGCCCTGGGAGGCAGATTATAACCTCCGAATTTTCTCAACCCATTGAAAATCTTAGTAGTAATGGATCTCCTGTGCCTCTCTCTTAACTTGGTCTTCTCTCTCTCACTTGTACTGCTCTTTGATTTCCCCTTCCCTTCACTCTGAGAGGATCCATTATCGTTCATCCTCTTTTCACTTAACTCAATCGCCACCATCCAATACCCTCCACCTTCAATCAATCAGATCAACTTAAGCCATTCTCAAATACCAACATAAGAATTTTATTTATTTATTCCTTTTCCCTAAAACCAAGAGAAATTTAATGCAGACACAGCACTGCCTTAAAGCCACCCAATCAGCTAACTAATGCCAGTGCATTGCCATACATACAGGCTAACATAGTAGCACAACAGTACTAGACTTAGCCTACGCATACATTGTAGGGCTCAGATTTGTTCCAAAGAAATGGCAATGAATTTGAACTGCAGATGAAGTCAATATGGGATATAATGTACCCTATTTGTACCTTGTCAGGAGTTTGGCATTTTGTTTATTAATGGGATTTTTTAAGAGTATATACACATTTTTTTATACACTCTTTATTTTTGCATTGGAAGGATGGTGTGAGTAGAGCGCAAGAATTTCCAATAATTGCAGATACTGACAGTCAGTCAGTCATGCAATGCAACATATACACAGAACAGGCCAGAATGCCCTGGCTATGGCAGAGACTGACAGGTGTCAGTATTACATGCCGTTATCCGGTCAACTGAACGGTCCGAAGACTTGGAACTGAGTCATAATTTTGCCCTTTTTGGATGTAAGGGTGTCCATTTATTGGGTGGCACAGAATTAAGCCGGTTGATAGTTTGCCTTTTTTTTTTTTAAATAATTCACGAAAATGTCTTAAAATGCAGCTTTTTGGAAGAGTTGTTTCTTGTATTTAGTCTAAACAAAAATTAGAAGTAAGAAATCAGAAAAGGATCTCATGGGTACTTGACCTTAAGGAAGGATGTAGGAAGAATAACATATAAAATGGGAAGAAAAATATAGTGTTTGAATAAATTTCTTAATCTATATTCGATTCTCATTGTTAATTTTTTAAAAGATAAATTCAAGCATGGCATATTGTTTTAAGACGCTATGGTCTACGTTGGTTATTTTGGAGTTTAAACCAATCATTATGTTGAAGCCAAAGGAGTTGTGTGGAGTTTCAAAGTTGTTGGGGAAATGGGCTTCAAATTCCTCTCAATTGAAGGATTCCTTGATATTATTATCCGCCTTAATAAAAAAAGACTCCCTAGAGTTGGAGCATTAAACAAATTGTTCTTCATTTGAGTTATTGCAAACCTTTGAAGAAGTCACTCTGGAGCATGTCTATAGAGAGGGTAACAAAATGGTTGATTGGTTTGCCAATAAAGGAGTAAATGTATGTATTTTCTAATTACCGTTATTAATTTATTATGTCGATAAGCATTTTTTCAACCGAGGTACTTGATGTTGATGTACTCTCACCAGGGGACCGGTTACCCTTGCATTTACACAGTCGGTTGGGAGGACTCGCCTGCGATAGCGCGCCACAAAGTGTGTCAGTCGTTGGGTCATGAACTCCGTAGTATTAAAAAAACAATCAACGATGTAGGAGGACATGACAAGACCATGTATTACATATTTGTGCTCTGTTCATAATTTAATCTAGATCATATATGTGTGAAGCAGTGCAAATTCTCGACCCTCTATCAAAAACAATTGTGCATGTGATGTAAAGGGTGGGTGTGATTAATAATGGTTTTGGTCTAGGTTTTCATGGTTCCCCATACAAATCAATGTTTCTTTTCACTAAGTATATCTCTTCTACCATTATTATACTCTAGCCACTACACGAGTTAAGCTCGACTAATTGAGCTCCACTACCTAAAAACAAAGAAACCCTCATCTCAATTCATAGAGTCGACATTTTCCCCAAGTCTTCTCTTATCTATATTGAATGATGTTTCTTATAGGTTTGGACATGTTTTCAAACTATTCTCTATAAAAACTATACAAGTAACTCGTGAGTGTCGCATTAAAATTTTGTGTGACCTGGCTCCATCGAGCAGTCCTCCGAGACAACCAAATTAGATCCTAAATTATCCTAATGCTAATAATTGCTCCTAATCTAAGCTAACAATTGCATGGGAAAAGGGAGAGGGAAAACCATAGAAACAAAAGGCGGTGAATACACTAGAATAGTAGGGGTCACTCTCTTCCTATCATTTTAGACACATTGCATTAGAACCCTCTACAACTATAACCCATCGATATTAGAAGGCAAGAGGCCATTTAACACAACAATGAAGGGTAAGAGCCACAATCACGGTTATATAAATGTTTATACCATGCACAATCGATTTCTAAGGGGAGAGAGCCATTCAACACAATACAAATACTCGGCATAGAGGCTTGGGCCACTGAGGAATGGTGGGAACTCAAACTAGTAGAGTTTCCCCACGTTAAGAAGAGAGGACTCATGTATAATGAAAATCATTTACAATAGAACATAGAAGAGGAGAAGGAGAGAAAAGGAAAGTTGGGCTTTGAATAAACAATAAACACCCAAATCTAACTCATAATTGAAAAATCCTCTATATGAGAATGTCAAACCTCAAATATTTTGAGAGCGGGTGGTGCATCAATGCAAAACAAGTATGCATGATGAAACAAGGTGTTGAGTTGAAAAAAGGAAATGAATTCCATTGAGTTCTAAATCCACCCCTAACTTGCATTTAATGAGAAAAATGGTTGGCAAAGCTTTGAATGCAATCTTTTCACAAAACATGGAGGTTCATGGCCCAATATGTGATCCATTTAATGGCATTCTTCATGTTAAGTAAAACTCACTATAAAACACTGTAAGCTATGAAAAATACGCTGATAAACAAGAAAGTAAAACACTAACAATAATACATCCTCCTTTGCGATTTTGTAGCAACCTCAGAATGGGCAAGGAAACATGGATGAGCCCTAATTGCATGATATGTAGGTGCTTTCCTCCAAACGGAGCAAGACCTTCTCTGCAACGAGATCAACTTAATTTGTACCAATGGACAAAGGGATTGTGGATTTAGGGTGCTTCGAGATGAGGCTATTTGGGCATTAGGACGAGGTGGAGGGTTGTTCTTTCCTCAAAGGATGCAAGAACTCGAAAAGGCATTCAAACTTACTCCCATGTGTTTAGAGGGGGAAGGCTATATTTATAGCACTGGGGAAGTGATTATCTTAGAGTGATTTAATTAATCATGGTTTGAAAATATGGGCAAGATTAGGTGATGTAGCCTAGAATGACCGAGTTAACACCCTAGTCGCTACTGGCACATCACTTAGCCTAGATCGAGCGCTCACCCGAAGCACACAAAGGTACTAGGTCCTCTTTAGGGTTCTTTGTTGTGATATGTTAGTGTGATGAAGGAATAAACATATAGATCCATAACTAACCCATCATTCTACAATGCATACCATATTGATTTATGAAAGAACAAGTTTAAACAATAATCATGATTGAATCAAGAACATGCACTACTTGGTTACACACGGGAATGACACTTAGATTCAGCCAATAACTTCCATCTATTAATAAACATAGAAGCTCCTTATAATAATGGCATTCTATATCAATACACGTATGAATACGATACAACAATCGGTCGTATACCTCTATACATATATCTATCTATGTGATTCACATCATATATATAGGGCGGGGACTTGCCCTTCACCACTTCTCTATTCCAAAAATAGGCCGCATGTTATTAATAGCCACGTGTCGTTTATAGTCATAGCCATACATGCAAGTGTGATATCTATAGACCTCTTTGCAGGTTAAGCGAAGTGAAAATCCTATTCTTAGCTCACCTCCATGCAAAATAAGCTTCAATCTAATCCTATAAAGATAGGTAATGTGTGGCGCGCACATCCTGCATCGTTGGTGTGTTCACACATGCCATCTTCTAAAAATAGATCTTCATGGTCAAAATAGGCTAAGTCTTGAATGCTTGAACTTTCCCTCCTTGCGTGTGTGCTTCTTGTCCATTCGCGCCCTTAAGCTCGGCCTGCTTTCCGCGCGGACTTCTTGAGTGAGTTATGTCAAGTGTTTTATGATCAACATTACCTCACACTAATCACATTGTCGCCCGAAAATGGGTATCTCCAAAAAAATTGAAGTAAAGAATATTAAATGGAAAGAATGAGACATAATGCGGATGAATAAAGAATGTTTTAAGAGGCAAAGCATCTCTCGTATCACTTGAAGGATCAACTTTGGATACTCCTCCTTTATTTTGGCCTCAAGGTCTACCATTCATCGAGTGCTTGTTCTGATTTCTTTGGAATGTCCATAGTAATGGATTTTGGCTTATCCCTCATGATCTCTCCTTTTTCATTATGTAGAACCAACACAATCTTTGGACATTGATGTCATTCTTCCTTCTAGAAGAACCATTCTTTGCATACTTGAGCTTCCCAAACTCTTACAACGAGTCTTATGTGGCTCTTGTCTTCTTTGTCGGGGCCTCATGCTTCTGCTTAACCATTGACAATATTTCTATGTGGCCCAATGTTTCGTCCTTCATTGCTCTCTGGACCTCATTGCTTTCTTCCAGGGTCTTTATATTGATAAGCACCTCTGGAGTCGTGCAGATGTTTAAAGCTTGGTATGTTGTCTTCAATACCTCTTGTAGCACTTGTAGCAGCCCTTCATATGATGCAATCTTTCGCATCACTGATGCTTTCTCTCACCCTACCTCTTGTTCTGAGCTCCTTGGTGCTAGTATGCACAGAGGTTCATCTTCAAGTACTAAGTCCACCAACTCTCCTACATAGTGTATCGCTGAAGGAAATGTCAATTGTACCTTGGCCTCCAAGTGTGGCCCGATCTTATGACATTGTCCCCAATCTCCTTGTGATGCTGATAAATATTTCATTCTTCTTCCGCACTAATTCCCTCTCTTGAGTTATGTGCACTACCTCTGCATCATTTGTCTTGAGCTCCTCATGCAACGCTCTTATTGTTACAGCTTTGTCCATGTTTCTCCTTGCAACTTCAGAAGAAACCCTTAATAATGCATTGTTGACCTACTCATCTGACATGACAGTAGGCTTTACTGTCATATGTCTAGATTTTGGTGCCTTCTTCAGCCGTCTCAAAACACATGACTCTTTGCATATATCAAATTCAGGCTCATCCATATGGGTATGCATCAACCATGATAGTTGCTTATAACTTCACACAGTCGCCATATCCTCATCCATTAGCTCCCAGCCAAATAAATCCTTTTGTGCTATCGTGCTTTAGAAGCGGGCGTAGACAATTTTACCTGTGTCCTCCGCATACCCCATGGCTGGTGGAATGTGCTCTCCACTCGTTCTCTAGACCGTTGCTACTTAGGGACCTTAGCTTCTAAATTTGGGACTTGTGTCTCCATGTCCTGAACAATCTCTACACTGTCTCCTCTGGTCCCTTCTCATCCTCTCCTCTTTGCTTTGATTCCTCACCCTGTTCTTCTCTGTTCTCTGGAAGTGTAGGAGAATTAGGTGCGCTTTCCTTTGACTCTTCTGCCTCCTTATTTAACTTTATTTTCCTCCTTTGCATGGTTACCTCCTTTTGTGGAGAGATTCTGGGTGATCGTGCACACTGTGGTTGGAGTAGAACCTTGGGTCCTTGTTCTCTTAAATACCCTCTTAAATCTATGCTCCCCTTGGACTGCATTCATGTCCTCATCATCCCCCTCTTGTGGCTAAGGTGGTGTAGTGGCACACTCAGCTTCACCCTTATTTGTAGGATGTCTCCTACCTCTATGCTCTAAACCACCACTATCTTCGTGCTCCTCCTCCTCATCCTCCACTTCAATTGGCTCTGTGGGCTTAGGCACTGGGATGTTCTCCATTGTATGCTTTCCCTTTGGTGGTGCTGGAAGTGCGAACTCACCTTCCACATACTTTTTATTCTCCATTTTTGGCTTCAGTTGGAGATACACCAACGCTACTCCAATATCTCCCACCGCCAAACTTATTGGTTTAATGCTCAAAACATTAGAAATGAGTCTTTCAACATATGCACCCCGCCCTGGATACACATATTTCTTCCTTAGTGTGTGGTAGTCGCAGTCTACCTTATCCACGTTGAACATCATTCGCCACATGTCTGTAAACCTATGTATTGATGCCTGGAAGTACCTTGCTGTGAATGCATATAACAACTTGCACTAAGGACTTCATGCCCCATCTTTCATTGCAAACCACGCTATACAAAAATGTTGGTATACAACAAATTGAACTGCCTTTCCAACCACTGAAGGCAAGTCCTTGGGGATGCGTCATTCTTCCTCAAAAGCCACACAGAGCCTATCATACCACTTCTCAGCCCATTGCTTAACCTGCTCTGTTATGGATCCCTCACATAGGTACTTCTTGAAGCATTCTGCAGGTAATTTGTGTTCCATCGAGATACTCCCATACCTTCTCCTTCGGTCCATCAGGCACTCCGATCTCCATGAACACTAGTGATAACAGAACAACTCCAAAGCTGATCTTTCCTCCTGCATGCGCTTCTTCAACGATTGTCTCTACGATATACTATGAAATGTTGTAGACTACTCCTTCAGACATCTTTTTGGCAATGTGCAGCCACATGGTGTTCACTTACGACCACCTTTCTGGTCATTGAGCTTTGTAATGAGATGTGTGGTGCTTGTACAACTGGATACTTCTTTAGTTTTTTGATGTCCATACTGCGCGGACCCTTTATATATCCCAACTCCTTCCTGGTCTCCAATATTGTGGTTTTATCTATTAGATCATCTTGCAAATCATCTCGTACCTTTCAACCCTGTCACCGTGGAGATGAGCGTGGCTGAAATTCTGACTCTGCGCCCTGCAAAGTAGAAAAAATCCTCGTGCACTTTGCTCATAAGCCATTGGTATAATGGCTCATACTTCCTGAAATAAGGGAGCTCATAAAGTTGGTAAACCCTATCCTTTGCAATAGCTTCTCACCAACATCGTCATACACCAACATATCTTCCATCATGCGTTTATTTGTCTTCGTGTTCAACAACGTATCAAGCTCCTTCTTGTTCTCAATGGTACGGTGATTGTACTCACTCACTTTTCTTTTCCTTATGTGATAATCCCACTCTTGGCCGACAATAACCCCCTCTAGATATTACATCTCGAAAAATTTCTTTCTGGAGCCATTTCTTCCTCCTCGATGACCACCTTCTTCTTTCCTTTTACTCCTACTATGCAACTACCTTCTTGGGTGCCATTTTTACCTTGCAATCCTTTGTAGATCCTTGCCATTCAAATTCTACAATGTGTGAAGCAAACCCTAGTTCGATTCAGCATTCCCTAGGTGAAATTATGTGCCCCTAACTCATCTCCATCACCTTACTTCACTCAAACCCTTCACCACCGGGGACACAAGCTTCTTCTGTGCACAGATCTCTTCATCACGATTGGTTACACACCTCTCACACCTTAAAATGATCACTCGGCTCTTCGCACTTAGCTTCTTTCAAATACTCTTACTTGCAACAATAAAAATGAATTCACATCCCATCCTTATATAGATTTTTCAAATTTTGATGCATTTATTGCTCCTTCACCTACCAAATATCCCCTCATTCATTGACAAAATTCATTCATTCCATGCGGTATATCTTCGCGCCCCAGCTATAACCTTCTAGCGCGCCTCCCTACGCTCAGTCACGAGACTTCTCTTCGGGCCGCGTGCCCTTGCACCCGAGTACCTCATCATTGTACCTTCTCTTGGTAGTTATCATGGCCTCCACTTACCTCACATTATATTGTTCCTTCTTTCATCTCCATCCTTGGTCACTTGTGAGAAGAAATCTTTCTTTGACTTAAAGCACACCCATAGCAGCTTATTCCTTTATCCTTTCAATTCCCATTGTCTTGTACCTAGATATAAACAACCACCCCACACTAAAAGTATGTGCAAGTCCTCTGCGCATAAACATTCTTCACATAATAAGTAGCTTCATGCGCGCAAGCATGCTTATTACACAAGAACAACAACTAAATTGACAAAGCATAACGACAATGAAGAAAATACATAATTGAAAACCTAATCTAAATGGCAATATTGCCTTATTACAAACACCAAAAAGACTTATTTATAGTAGGGCTTGACCTAATCCCATTGAAGTAACTCGGGTAACCATGTTCCATCAAGTGCTTCTAATCGGTAAGCACATGTTTCAAGTATGTGAGTGATAACATATGACCCCAACCAATGTACTTTCAGCTTTTGTGGATGGCGCAAGAACTTAGAGTCATAAAGAAGTACCATCTGTCCGATCTCAAACTTCTTATCCCTTATGTTTTTGTCATGCACATGCAATGCTTTCTCGCCTTTGGCCTTTTCATGCTTCGACTCTATCATGTTATGGCTCTTCACTCATCCAGTTGAATCATCTTCTCAATATGCTCTTCTAAATCCTGCTCATCAACTAGACCTCCAGCGTGTGCAATGTGTAAAGAAGGTAACATAAATTCTATAGGGAGAACGAATTTTGCACCAAACACCAACTAAAATGGTGTGGCTTTGTTCAATCTCTTATAAGTTGTTCTATATGCCTAAAGAACAGCTGAGAATTTATCATCCCAATCCTTTCTTCCAACATCACAAATTTTTGTCAAAGTTTGGCTCAAAATCTTATTGAAGGCCTCAGCAGTGCCATTTTCTTGAGGATGATAGGGTGTAGTTTTATGGTGTACAACCATAAACTCATCTAATAGGATCCGATAGTCTCATTCAAAAGTGTGTACCCCTATCACTTGTCAAGCTTAAAGGACAACCATATCTTGTAAGAACATTCTCCCATAGAAACCTAGCTACTATAGCCTTTGTATAATCCTTCGTAGGTGCGGCTTACGCACCGTGTTAGATAATCTATGCAAGTAATGATATAGCATGCATGATCTAGTCTGTGTGTGGCTGGTGAAATAGGTCCTACAAAGTCAATGGCCCATTTCTCAAATGATTTAGCACTAGTAATCGGTCTCAAATTCATCTCATCTCTTTGCCTGGTTTTCCTAGGCCTTTGAAAAATGGTCACACGTCTTGCAATACGCCTTACAATATTTATACAAGTGTCTCCCACCATAATCCAGCAAGTAGGATCTTCCGAGAAGTTGCATCACTGCATAGTGGCCACCTGCAATACCACCATGGGATTCTTTAATAATATCCTGCGCTCATGCTCTAATACACAACGGTGGAATGCTTCATCTTTGCCTAACTTGTAGAGGTCACCACTAAATAACATAAATGGTGCCACGTGTATAGCAAGTTGTTTCTTTTCTAATGCCTTCATTCCTTCTGGTGTCATACCAGTTCGTAGAAAGATAGCAATGTCTTCTAATTCGTGGGCGTGTGTTGTAACCTATATAACTATGCATCTAGCATGGTTTCTTCAATTTCTGTGCTTCTTCTCTTGAGTGAATTCTAGACAAGTGGTCTGGTCCAGAATTACTTTTCCCTGGCTTCACCACAATTGTGAAGTCAAAATATTGAAATAGGATTACTCATCTACATATGCGCCCTGCAAGACTTTGTTTGTTCACCAAATAATTCAATGCCACGTGATCTGTATAAAACAAAAATGGCGTTGCTAACAAGTATTGTTGAAACTTGTGTAATGCATAGATCATTGAAAAATCTTCGCGCTCTGTAGTTGTATAATTCCTTTCAACAGGAGTCACTTCCTACTAGCAAAAAAAATTGGATGATCTATAATACCTTCTCTAGGTTGAGCTAACACAAGTGCCAATGGCCATGCCAGAAGCATCCACATGCACATGAAATGGTTTATCCCATGAGGGAAAACGTAGAATGGGTGCGGTAGTAAGTTTCTCTTTTAATATCTCAAACGTGCACTACTACGGTTCTCCCCAATAAAATGTACCTTTCCCTTTTAGTAATTCTTCCAAGGGTGCAACAATTTTGGCATACCCTTTGATGAACTTTCGATAGTAACCCGTATGACCCAAAAATCTGCACACCTCACTTTGACTAGTAGGCACTTCCAGGCCTAGAATGACTGTAACCTTAGCTGGATCAACCAACAACCCTTCCTTGCAGATTATATGCCCTAACAATATTCCAAAAGGTGTAGAAAATATGCACTTCTTGATGTTTAAAGAGATACTCAATTTTCGCATCATTCAAACATTAAGCATGATTGTCACAATGATCTTTCATAAGCTCATATATTGTCCAATCATCTAGATAAACCTACAAAAAGTTGTGAATAAAATCATTGAATTCCTGAACAACTATATGCGAGAATACAACATGCGCATTTTTCAATCCAAAAGGCATCACAAGTATAGGAAAATCTGCCCCATTTAGTAGTAAATGTATTCTTTTCCTGATCCTCCTAAGCAATCCTAACCTGATGATACCCAGAAAAACCATCTGTGAAGGAATATATTTCATGCCCTGTAACTCCCTTTAGGATTTCCTCCGTAAATGGCGTAGGGAATGGGTTTATTACACAGCAACATTTAGCTCCCGTAGTCCACACATATTCTAATTTTTCCATCCTTCTTGATATTGATCACCATCGAGACTAACCCATTCTAACTCATCAAGGGGCTTGATAATTCTAGATTTCAACATTTTATCAATTTCTTCTTTTACCTTTTCATGTAAATTAGGATTCATTTTGTAAGGTCTCTTTCTCATGGGGCGTGCACCTTCCTTAAGCTTTATCTTCATTTCCCCAAGTGATTCATGCACGCCTTTAAGTTCATGATACCCTCAAGGGAATAAGTCCTGATAATCCCTGAGTAACTCAATGATCTTTTCCACCTCCGAGTTTGACCAGTAGTCTCCGATTATGACCTCCTTAGGCTCCGATCATATATTGACCTTTTTGGTCTTCATTGGTTCATGGTATGCACGTGTATCCTTATCTGCACTATCCAAGACCTCGCATGCCCCCTGTGAATGGTCAATATCCAAATTTTCAACTTCCTCATCATCCACGATGTACACCATCTTACCTTTTTCTTTCTTAAGACAAGCACGATCAAGCAATATGGGGTCTTCTCCTTCTTCTTCAAAATGTGCACCTGATTTTGTCTCACCCATTAATTCCTATATGAGTTCCTCAATCTTTGCACTATATCCCATGGTTAACCACTTGAAAATTTTAATGCCTCTTCTATTGGAGGTTGGGAAGAAAAATAGTCAAAGGTCTGGATCATTCCTGAAGTCAAATTTTCCAATTCCCAGTCTCTCTATGTAGTTCTGCATATACATACTAGGTGCATGTGCATCCTTGTAGAGTAGAATACAGTCTATGCACCTGAGTGAAGGTGGTAATGCTTCATGTCCCACTTTGTCCGAGTCTCTCACCTTTGTTGAATGTGATGTTGAGCAGGTTGATGACCATTATAAGTGTAGATCTGCGTAGGTGCATTTCTTTTAACAAACCTGGTAGAAAGGACAATTATGATCTCCTTCCACTCTGTAAGATTATCTCTATGAACTACCCACTAGCGCGTTGCTGTCCCGTGTAATAAATATGCTAACATGTCTCTTCTCTTGACTTGGTCTATGCCTTTGTGCCTCCATAGCTTCCAAAAATACAAGAATATCTTCTTCTCCTATATACAAAGGTACTGCACCACCTATCCGTCGAATAGAACAAAGTCCCTTCTTACGCACAACCACATTTTTCACCTCGCTTCCTACTATTTCATATGTACCATGAGCCCAATTTTCATAAGCAATACTCCTAGTATCACCGATAGAATGATAATCCTCCCATTGTAGGATGCCTTCCTTTGATGGCTCATTGACCTCTGGATCCTAAAAAGCGCGGACATAGATTTTGTTTAAGTCCTCCTCACTTAGAGGCTCAACATATGGTGTAGACTTCCCATTTTTCAAAGGTATCACAACCCTTTCCTCCTTGCTCTCAAAGCTTATATACCCCTTATTGAATCTCAAGTCAGCGTTATTCATATAACACCAAGGGCATCCAAGCAAGGCTGGAAAACTGTCTACTTCCGCAAGTGCTAATACCTCAAAATCCCTAGTGAACTTGGCCCCTTGTATAGTGATAGATGGATCCTTCAAGACTCCTATGGGAGTGGCCTTAGTTTGGTTTGCCATAAAAACACATTAGATGATGGCTGCAATGGGGGTCTCCCCATTTGTACCCATGCATCTAACGTAAGCACATTTACTTCCGCACTTGTATCTATCAGAATATTGCTCAACAACCATCCATCCACAATAGCATTTAGAGTAATTTCTTTGTCATAGTCAATGCTATCAAGGGAATATTTACATGCAGGATCTGCCATCCTGTCTCAATACTTGCGCACGGAGTGTTCCCTTTTAACCAACTTCCTAATAGTGGGATGATGTTCTCCTGGCGCAACATTTTGCATACTTCTCTCAGATCATCGATATTAGTTTGGATTGTCTCTAATGCTTTCTTTGCTCCTTTTAAATCGTATTTCACCCTAAATATTCCTTAGTACTTCCATTGTATCCCGATAAACCTCCTTCTGATGAGCCGGATCTAGGTACCTTGCATGCAAAACCTCCTCCTTGGTGTAGGCTTCTGGTACGATGCCTTTCTTGCGCGTGTCACTTCAGCACGTGTGGTAATATTTATAGTTAAGGCCTCAGGTTTTGGTGTTATCTTGGGCATCCACTGATTTTCCTCCACGTCGTTGGATCCTAACCATCCCTATGCCTTTGTTCTCCTACTTATGTTGTTTATTGAGATGCTCATATAAGTCTAGGAACTCCTCATAGCTATGATTCTTTCCACAAAAAGAACATGTAACATTATGGGGACATTTGTGCCTATAATGATAAGGGGATCCACATGTATAACACGTTCCTCAAGGAAACTCGCTTCTTCCTCCACCACGACCTCATCCTCCATATCCACATCGATATCCACATCCTCTTCCACGACCTCCTTCAAAACAATCCTCATTCCTGTCATAGCGTGTTTGATTATAATCCCGATCCTAGTGCTCATTCTTACCCTTAGAATTATCTATTACACTTGTTTGTCGTACCCAATGTCCATAACATCCTAGATCTGACCAATAAGTTGATAATCCTCGTATCATGGTTCGTGGACCTGAAAATTTTGCAAAATTTGGATACATTCTTCCTTATCATGCGTTGTAACAAAGGATAGTGACTGGCATCATGATTCAAATGATAGATCTCACAGTCTAATAGTAATGAGTGTACTATTTTGTGAGGACAACTATCCTTGGTGTGACCTTCTACTTCACAATCTGTACACCAAATTCCTGAGCGCATTTCATGGGCTGAATTTGTTGATAGCTTCTCTAACTGTTTAGCCATAGCTGCAATCTGTGCCTCTAAGAATGGAATAATGCTAGTGTCAATGCTCCCAATTACCTCAGCACACAAATTTGCTTCTAGTGCTTCACGTAGATCAATGTATGTCTTATGTGACAGTGCTCTTCTGAATGGTGTAATCAATCCTCCAACAAACCATTATGCATGCGGGCTGGTGTGAATATAATAAGAAATCTTAGATAGAAGTGTCTTAAAGTAGGCATCATACTCATGTACACTCTCAGTGGTGCCCTGCTTGATATATTTGAGCACGACTGATACTTTTCTACTCAAATTCTGGGATATAGAACTCTTTTAAGAAAGCATCCTTCAATGCTGCATAATCCACACAAGTTTGATCAGGGTCAAACTTCCTATACCAGCTATGTGCTCATCCCTACAACGTAGTAGCGAATTGACTTGCCTTGTGCTCAACAGTTGTGATCCCTTTCGTGTGCCATAAGATTTCACACATGTGCACATGCTCAACAACATCCTCTATGCCTCTATACTCTAGAAGATGAAGAGACATCTCCATATAAATGTTATGTGGTTGTTGTGGACCTTGACCACTTGATCTAAAAACTCCTATGTTTCCTCTACCTCCAGAACCACCAGATCCACCAGAACTAGAACCACCTATACCTCCTGACTCCCCACCGTAGTTGGAATAGGACTTGTAGATGTACTCCCCTGTGCTTCGATAGTAGAACTATATTGAACCCCTACAGTCTGTGAAGTAGTTCCACTTCTAGAGGTGAACCCAACATTCAGCGCGCTTACGTTTTGTGTAGACGATGCACCTAAAAACACACCTCTGAATAACATTGAAGCCATATGTCTTGCCATTTATGTACTTTCTCTCTTACTTACCAAAATTTCTTATTGATTACTAGTCGTAATAGATATCTTTGAAAAACCAAGCCTAAGGGCTAGGTCACAAGGTGGATTAAGATACGTGCTCGTGGCCCAAGTAGTCTCTACTGGTGCACTTCCACGTGAGGCCAAGGGGGATCTCTGTCATGCTTTCTAAAATGGGGAGTTCCTGATGCTCTGGCTCCACATCTTCTACGTGAGCTTTAAATCCTTCATGAGCCATCTCTCTCCTCAACGCCATACTTTCTGCAATGGTACGCTGCTTCTCTATCTCCCTCTCGTGTGCCTCATTATACTTAAGTTGTCTTTCCTCTCTCTACCTTTCTACCGCTAGGTCTACCATATTTCATTGAACCTATTCCTACCCTCACACGCGATGAGGTTTAGTTAGCCATCGGTTTACTTTCCAGTTTCAAAGTTACCATCAAGATATTGATCGCCATTGGAATGCCTTGCAGATATGTTCCTCTAGGATACCGCAAAAACTGGAATTCGGATACCTTTAGGAAAGAATATGTCAAAATTGAATATTGCAGAATATACTGTTTAGAACACCACGAAACCACATATCCACATCGTGAGTCTAGATCAAAGTCAAAGCATCATAAAAGGCACGAAATTCTTCTGTGTCGAGACAAGTGCACGATACCTCCAATTCTTCTTAGATGCATACGTAATCAGCCACTCATATAATTGTACTAGAAAGATGGTAAAAAATATCTAATATAAGCTATCATACATATTTTGTTCTACCCAAGTGCGTACGTTAAACTTAGATCTACTTCTTTGAACCTGTCGTGCATATTCTTCCTCTAGATCGCATATCCACTCCTCAATACTTTCTAGAGTTAATTGGTATGTTTTCTCGTGAACCATCCTAAAAAAAACTAAAAAAAGAGGTCCCAGCAATGGAACCAATGATGCAGCCTAGAATTACTAGTTAACACCCTAGTAATGCTGACACATCACTCAACCTAGACTGAGTGCTCACCCGAAGCATGCAAAGGTACCAGGTCCCTCTTTAGGGTTGTTGTTGTAGGATGTTAGCGTGATGAAGGAATAAACATATAGATCCATAACTAATCCATCATTCTACAATGCATACCATATTTAGATTTATGAAAGAACAAGTTTAAACAATAATCATGATTGAATCAAGAACATGCACTACTTGGTTACACACAAGAATGACACTTAGATTCAACCAATAACTTCCATCTATTAATAAACACAAGCTCCTTACAATAATGGAATTCTATATCAATGCACGTATGGATCTGATATAGTAATCCTGTCATATACCTCTCTATACATATATCTATCTATGTGATTCACATCATATATATAGGGTGGGGACTTTCCCTTCACTGCTTCTCTATTCCAAAAATAGGCTAGCATGCTATTAATAGCCATGCACCGTTTACAGAGCATAGCCACACATGCAAGTGTGCTATCTATAGACCTCTTTGTAGTTAACTGAAGTGACAATCCTATTCTTAGCTCACCTCCATGCAAAACAAGCTTTGATCCGATCCTCTAAAGATAGACAATGTGTGGCGCACACGTCCCTGCATCGTTGGTGTGTTCCGCACGCCATCTTCTAAAAATAGGTCTTCATGCTCAAAATAGGCTAAGTCCTGAATGTTGAACTTGCCCTCCGCGCTTGTGTTCTTCCTATCCATTCGTGCCCTTTTTCATGGCCTACTTTCTCGCATGGACTTCTTGTGTGAGTTCTTTCAAGTGTTCTCTGATCAACATTAGGTGAGTGGGGACCACCAAGAATGGGTGAGGATTTGATTTTGAATTTTTAATTCATAATTGGAAGATTTAGGTGAGTGAGGACCATGAAGAGTGGGTGAGGATTTGATTTTAAAATTTTAATTCAATAGTAGAAAAACATGGAGAATAATGACATGTGGTAAGGATTAGATTTGGAAGGGATAATTAATCAAATTATATTTGATTAATTCAAAGTGTATTTTTTGTGGGAAATGAGGTGGGGAATTAAATGATTTGGAAAAGGTGTGAAATTAGGGTGTTTACATTTTCCCCTCTTTGGAAGGGTACTATGAAAGTAGTGTCCTTTCAAAGAAAGTAGATGAGATGGAGTGAATATGCCCTAGGTGGCAGGATTGAATATTTTGAAGAGATTCTTCTTGAAGAAGGTGTTCCTTCGATAAGAAGTTGTTAGAGGAAGAAAAGAGAAAGCATTCTTTAAGAAAGAAGTAGAAAAAAATTTCACTTGTGAGAACGGGGAAGAATTCAATCTACTTTTGCTAAGCAAAAAGTAGAGAAAATGTTTTTGGGGAGAGTAGAAGGTGGTAGGTGATGGATGTCATGGTATCCTCGAAGACAAAAATGTCATGAGAAGATGTGATTATGGATAGATGTGATGATGCCCCCTCGAGAGGGCTGACGAGGATGGAATATATGACAAAGCTCTCGAAAAGAGGAGAGGTCAATTCTACGAGAGAACAAGATGAGAATGGGGTGTAGGAAAAGGAATTAACCGCATGATGCAAATGGAGAAAGGATTCAATCGGCCTTGAATGTTAGGTGTGAGGATGTGTGGAAGGATGCAAATGAGAAAGAGAAAAGGGAATGGACAAGAGTAGTGGTTGATTATGAGAAGAGCAAGAAAATTAAATGGTATGGAGATAGAGTAGGGAAAAAGGAAATGAAAGAGGTATAAGAGAATAAGAGGGGGATGATAGGGAAGAAGGAAATTATGAAAGAAAAGAAAGATGAAGACAAGGAAATGAAAGAGAAAAGGGTGAAATTATGAAATGGAGAGAGATGTGCCATATGAAGGAAGCAACAACGATAAAGAGGAATGTGGAAAACGAAGAGATGATAGAGTGAGAAAATCAAGAAGCAAAGTAGAAGTAGAAGATGAAGAAGACAAGGGTATGGTGAATGGGGAAAGATAAATAAGAAGGAGAAGATGAGGTGGGAGTAGGGGTAAAATTGACAAAGAATTTAAAGAAGACGAAAGAGGAGGTAGAACGGAGAAAAAAAAGAAACTATGAGGGACTAGGAAAGTGTGAAAAGATCAGAGAAAAGAAGAGAAACGGGTACAAAATAAGTGAAAAGGTAGGGGTGGTAGAGAAAAGGAGGGGAGGTCAGAAGGAACGTGAAAATTATGGGGGAGGAAGGGAGGATAAAGTGAATACAGGGAGAAGATTGAAGGAACCTGGTCCTCATGAGGAAGACCAAGGTAAAGAATATGGAACAGACCACATGGAGATGCATGTGGAGGGTGGGATGATAAAAATACGGGGACAACGTTGAAGATCCAGGAGTATATCAATGGGGAAGTAAAAAGGGGAAGAAGATGATATAGAGGAAGTGAAATAAGATGAGGGGTGGGAGAGAGAAGAGGATAACAAAGAAAATGATGCAGAAGGAAGGAAATCAAGAATGGGGATAATAAGTGTAGAGTGAGTAGTATAAGGAATGTAAAGAGAAGAAAGAGGGGAGGAATGACACAGATTGGAAAAGATGCGGAGATGCATGAAATGAGGATACAAGGATTACGAGACAATAGACAAAGGATGTATGATGAAGACAATAAATATATTGAAGAGGGAAAAGGGAAGATGGAGAGGTGGGGAAGAAGTGACAAGAAAGGGTGGGAGTGGAGGAAAGGGATGGGAGAGAAAAGAGAATGGGGATAGAAGAGGTAATGCCGGTGAGAGGATGTTAGGGAAAGTCCACTCATAATGAGCGGTGGGGAAGGATGAGAGAAAAAATGAAGAAAGGGAGAAAGGAAACGAGGAATGGAAAGGGTAACACCAATGAAGGGACGTTAGGGAAAGTCCACCCATAATGAGTGGTGGGCCCAGAGGAAGAAAGGAATGAAGAAAAAATGGAGAAGGTCAACAAGAGTGAACAAGGCCGTGTAGAATGAGGATGAGTGAATTTTAGGGAAAGTCCACCGATAATTATTAGCAGAAACAAAAGATGATGATGAAATAATGTTAGGGAATGTCAACAACAATGGTGAGTAAGTGTGGGTAGATATGTGGGAGAATTTGAGAAGATGAAGTGGAAAGAGTAAAGAAAAGGTGAGTGATGAGTTGTGACAAGGTGAAAGAAAGGAGAGGATGTGGAGGATGAGGACGAATGAGGTGAGGATGAAGAAAGAAGACATGAAAATAACGAGAAGAAACAATATGAAGGATGATGAATCAAGAAGGAAAAAATGGGAGAAAGGAACATGATTAAAGGTGGAAGATAGTAAATGTACATTGTGAGATGATAGGTGGAGAAAGAATAATGATAGGAGGAAAATGTGGCTAGTAGGAGAGACCGAGGTGGAAGAAGCGATCAATAGAGTGAAAAAATAATGAGGCGAGGAGAAGTTTAGAATGATGAGTTCCACTAGGGAGGACCACGAAGTAAGACTGTCATGCGATGGATGTGGTTAAGTAAGATTACCAAGTGAGGGATGATGGAGATGAAAAGTGGGAAAGTAAGAAGTGGTGTTTGCGAGAATGCAAGAGGAGGTGAGAGGATGTGATAATGGGGAATGCTGAGAAAAAGTGATGGGTGAGGATGTGTAGTGATGGGGAAAGGAAAGAAGACAAATCATCCTTAAGAGGGACTCTTAAGTGAGATCGCCATGCTGTAGGAGTGGTTAAGTAAGATCGCCAAACCAATAGTGAATATATGCAAGGAGAAAGACAAAATTGTATTGGAGTACGGGGTTGGAATGGTTGGTTAAAGAAGATGAGTGCATTTAGAGGTGGGAGAAATAAGATGGAGGAAATATGATGGGATGGGGGAAGGCCATATGGCAGATCAACCTTAAGAGGGACTCTTAAGTAAGATTGCCATGCGGCAAGGATGGTTAAGTAGGATCGCCAAGCTGAAGAAGAAGAAGAATGATGATAGAGTTGGTGGGAAGAGGGTATGAAAAAATGGACTAAAGGGGAACCCTCAAGTGAATTTTCCATACTATGAGAGTGTGTAAGTAGGATTACCAAAGGAAGATGGATTTAAGGAAGGATGAGAAAAGAGTGAGTGATGTATGCCAGAGTGGAAGAGGAGGTGAGATGAGGTGATAACAAGGAAGAAAGGAAACAAATGAGTGTAACATGAATGGATGGAGGAATATATGTGGTGGAGGATGGAGAGTGTGAGGGGAATCCTTAATTAGGATGCCCACATGGTGAGAGTAATGATGTGAGAATGAGAATCAGAAGAGGTAGAGTGGAAAGATGTGTGTGGTGGTGATTTTTTTTGATGAGCGAGAAGATGGTGGAGAAGCTTCTACAACGGGAAGATCTTAGGGAGAGGGTATACCTCCACCGAGGGTCCCACATAGAAGGGGTTATTAAGTAAGATTGTCAAGTGGGAAGTAGAAGAGTGAAAGGAAAGAATACAAATGGGTGAGAGGGGATAGGAATGGTGAGAAGGGTAATGTGGGGATAAGTGGTGGATGAGTAGAAATGAGGAGCGAGGATGAATGGATCAAATACATGGTGACCATGGTGGGGAGGAGGAGTTCTTTAGATAGTGAATGCTACTTGAGAAATATCTTTAAGTAGGATTCACAAACTGCAACGGATGATCAAGTAGGATTTCCAAATTAGGGAATGCATTATTACGGATGAATGGATGGGGTGCAAAGTAAGATTTTGATCATGCAGGAAGATACTCACATGACGAAAATCATCTAATTTTAATATAAAACATAACATGATGCATCGTGATATAAAAGATCAAGATGACTAGACTGTAATATGTGTGATAGCATATAAAGGGGCCATCAAAAAGGTTTGATGCCCCAAGTACGATATGCAAGTGGAAGAGAAGCATACACAGAGGCCATCAAGAAGGTATGATGCCCTGTACGATATGCAATCACATAACAAAAGTATATTAGAGGAAACACCAGGATACATAAAATCAAGATGCCCCCTGTAATATATCAAGATACAAGAAAGCAATTAATAACTTGTAACTAATAATGCAACACAAGAACCTAGTAAACATGTCCCTAATGTGTTCCACAGTGATGATTGATTGGATGTGCCCCCAAGCAGGGGTACAAGGACATAGAATGGATTGGGTCATTGTCCTCAAACAAGGAAACAGTGAGAGCCAGATTTGCCCCAAGTGAGGATTCACGCGAGGGGAAGTGGTTTGAATGTCATAAGGTGGTTGGAACATTCGTTGGGGATAATAGTTCAAAGGATGAATTGTGGGGTTTTTGATGGTTTTACAATTTTTGTGATTTTGAAAACAAAATTAGTTTTTTTGAGATTTTCTAATGTTTTGTGGATTTTCTAATGTTTTTGGAAATTTTGATTTTCTATTGTTTTTGGATTTTGGAGATTTTCTAATGTTTTGGGGTTTTGGATATGTTCTCATGTTTTTGGATATTTTCTAATGATTTTTTTGAGATTTTTGATTTTCTAATGTTTTTGGAAATTTTGTTTTTCTATTGTTTTTAGAGATTTTGTTTTGAAAATTTATGGACCAAAAGGAAAACCTCTTATGAGAGGTGATAAACTAGGGTATCATCCATATGTATTGTGTTCCTTGTGGTAATTTATGCTTTGAATAATACAAAAATTCTCATTCCATTGATAGGATATGGTGATGATGATATGATGGAAAGAAGTCCAAACCCACTCTTGACTCTATGTAACTAGTAAGATGCGAGGGCTCTTTAAGCGAGAATCAAGAAAGACGAAGGATGCGAGATAGAGAATATAGAGACAAGTGATAACAATAACCCTTTGGGAAAATTGTGACTCAATTATTATTAAGGTCACTGAATG
The DNA here is from genome assembly GCA_018340775.1 of Taxus wallichiana var. yunnanensis. NCBI lineage: Eukaryota > Viridiplantae > Streptophyta > Pinopsida > Cupressales > Taxaceae > Taxus > Taxus wallichiana. Next base: position 643,014,956 of record CM031239.1, on the reverse strand, counting down.
ATTTTCAAAATGAATTTCACTTCATGGGTCACGTTAGACTTAGACAATTATGTGACTGCTAATTGGTAAGATATGAGGTGAAGGGACAGTTATCTCTTCACTTAGGCATCTAAATTACTTCTTTATGGATATTATAATTGTAAGCACTTTTAGATTGATAAGATTTTGTATTCTTGAGATAACTCCCTATGCCTTGCCCTAGGCTACCAGTAAGAAGCAAGGGCTCATCACCAAAGGCAAAACATAGGCGAACAAATGCCTTGTATTTTTCTTGTTTGTTTTTTTATTGTTTTTGAAGTTTTCAAATGTTCGAATGCTTATGATTTTTTTTTTTAAATTTTTGAATGATGTTATAACATTTTTATGTTTTTGAATGACCCTCTACACTTTGCCCCATGCCACTAGTAAGAGGCAAGAGTTTATCATGAAGACAAGCGTAGATAAGTAAGGACACCTCCCTCCATTCCCGATCGACACTACCGGTAAGAATTGTGGGCTTAACACCTAAGCCTGTGAAGGATGAAAGGTCTAACAGTGAATTATTCATTATTTATTTGATTTCTTGACTTGTATAAGAGTGCTTTGTATTTGGGAAGGAACATTTGCCGTTAATCTCAACCCCACGTGACTAGTAGGATGCGAGGGTTCAACACCAAAGAATGAGATGAACGATCAAATGAACTAGGTAAAGAATTTTAGAGCTTTGTTGTGAAAGAGAGAATTTATTTGAAGGGAATATATTACCATTAATAAGCTTCTAGGTATGAACATAGGTGAAAGTAGCTTAAAATGGGAGATATTATAAGAAGTATGATACTCACAAGAATTAATAGGATCTATATTAGCTTTGTCTGTCTCATGATGATGAGTATGAAGATATGATTACGATAATGAGAACATCTACCAATGAAATGGTTTACGATAATGAGAACATCTACCAATGAAATGGTTTATTTTTAATTATTCAAAGATTTAGTAAGATATAAGGAACAATGTGCAAGTGGTTGTCTCCCGAAATAGAGAGTGCCTCAAGAATAAAATTTCTTTAAATGGACTGCATTCATCGGTTCATCAAGTTCCTGGCCATCTTCGGTGGCCAATTTATAAGCTCCAAAGCCAAAATTATCTATGATTAGATAGGGCCCTAACCCATTGGGCTCATATTTGTCTTGTTTGTCTCATTCTTTGGGTGTGTTCTTTCGATTTTCTTTGAGGATGAGATCATCGATCTTAGATTTTCTATGTTTGAATTTTTATGATAGTTACATTGTATCGGTTTTGATATACCTGAAGATGATCTAGGGAGTTAAGTCATTTTTCATCAAGAAGCTCAAGTTCATGATGACATGATTTTCGATATTCATATTTTTTTATTACATCTTTAAGGGATATCTATAAGGACGTGATTTCAACTTTGAGGAAGAATGGATTTATAACCATAGGAAAGGGAGAACAGAGTAGATCTAGTAGGTGTGCAATAAGATGTGTGGTAAGCCCAAAGAGCATGATAGATTTGGGTGTGCCAATTTCTACAATGTGTATTGATTTTTTTTTTCATCATATCTTTTATGTGATGCCCGATAAAAAAACCCACTTGAGACCTAAGAAACAACCTAGGGTTAGTTAGAAAATTATGGAATAAATTTTTTTTTATTAGAAGTGTTCACAACCAAGTTGCAAGGCAACAGTTGACACTATCAAGTTTTGAAACAAATCTAAAATACAAGAACATACTTTTCCTTCATTAACAATTATCAAAGGTCACAAGGTCCAAATTTTAGGGTTAGAAGTTCCAGTTAGGTTCAGGGAGTAATTTACCCCCATACCCACTCTCTAATAGGCTTAGAGTTTCAACTTGATTTTATCACACTTAATGCATTAAAAATTTCCCTAAATCATTCCCATTGGATAGGAAATTTTCTCACCTTTTGGTGATATAAAGAAGTCCTCCTAACTCTTTCAGAAACTCAAGATATGGGCAGGTGGACTTTGGAGGCCTAATTTTCCCTAAGGGGACATGCGGCGAGAGGGGAAGAAAACCCCTTTGACATGTTGGTGGGTCATGGGGCGGTATTAGAAATTTTTCCCCATATGGGTGCAAAGTCCAAAATTTGACCGTGCCTCTGCAGGACCCCCAAGGACATGTGTCGGCTCGAGACAAGGCGGGAGATGATGAGGGAAAGGTGCAGAGGCGAGAGAGAATTGAAGAATTTCACTGAAGGAAAAAGGAAAATCAAATGGTGCCCACGCGCCTGGGTCACCCGGGGACACGTGGTGCACACCAAAAACATGGGGAGGGAAAAGAGAAGGGGAAAGAGGTGGGAGAATTAGAGAATTTTTCCGAAGGGGAGAGATAAGAGGAGAGTTGGATGCACGGGTCCCCGCGCCCACGGAAGGGATCTCCCAAGGCGAGGTGGGAGTGCGGGGCCGCGGACCTTTTCATAAACATTTTCCAAAGGAAAAAAATTCCCAAGCAATGAAGTTCTCCCTCCTCCACTGTCACCTCAAGGTGCCACGTGGCACCCTTTGGTTGGTTGTGGGTCGGGGAAAAGATGAAAATTTTCCAATTTTTTTTTAAAGGCCTAAGTGTAAAAATGATGTCGCACCTCCACCAATGCCCCGTGAGGACACGTGGTGCCATCTGATTGGCTATGGGTGGCGGAGAAAATTTTACAAATTTTCCTAAACCAATTTTTTTAAAAATTCTTTTCTAAGGATTTTAATGAGAAATTTTTGGGCCAGCGGGCCCGCCAGGAAAATTTTCCTAAAATTTCCCCAAAAGGCAGAAAAACTTCAAAGTGCCATAACTTGAGCTAGAAAGCTCAGTTTTGGGAAAATGAGGACTTTATGGAAATCTCTCGATGCCTTCTTTGCATAGGAAAGATAAATTTTATATTTTGATCAAGTTAAAGGGGTAAATTTTACAAAAATGATCTGCAAGCTTTTAAAAGCCAATTGGTAATTTCCAATTTTTAAATTTGATTAAATTGGATCTCCTCCTTCACTCAACATGACAAATAGACATGGAGGATTTCTCTAGGGAGGATTTAGAATGTTTTAGGAAGGTTAATTTTCTCAATTGATTTCAAATTGTATTTTTCCAACAATTGACAGAAAAACGTCTAAGGAAAGGATTGGCTCGATTTTGCAATGTTAAAATTGTTTTCTTAAGTTTTCTTTGTCAATTTGAGTTCATTGGTGATACAACATACTAAATTTTAACATTTCCAAGTTGATTAATGTGTGCAGGTCTGAACTGTACATTTTGATTAAATTTTCTAGTTTAAAATTTACAATAGAGATTCATTTCTAGGAAAATTCTGTATATCCATTTTATCATTTAAGTGTGATATTTTATTTCTACTCTAGTCTAATACATTTAGTTGTTTATAAACAAATCATTTCAAAGCTAAATGGTAAATTCTAATTCCCAATTTCATATATTTCCAAAAGAAACAAGCAATATACTTCCTTCATACGTATTTTCATTTCTTTACAATTAAACTGAGATTTTCAATCACAAATTGATATTCCAATTCAACACAACAATGAAAATGAGAAAAATCTTGCAATTCTTTATTAATTCCAAGTATACAACTTTATATCTTTCCATGTTTGAATGCATTAAAACATTTCTAATTCTTTCTTTCCAATAATAACGAGAATAGAGCATAATTGCCTTCATATTCAAATGTACAACTTTCATAATCAATTACAACATCATTTCTTCACAATATAAATATTACAATTTCATCCACATCAAGTGGGAAAGGATTACAAATAAATATGTGTCACAAGGGACTGTCAAACTACATTTTTCCTTAGCTCCAGGACAGCAACATGCACATCTTCTCTTTCTCCAAGTTGATCACAAAAAAGAGGGGAAAGGCAATGCTCTCCACCCAACCAAAACATCTAATGAAAGGAGAAGCCTTCCTTCATCATTGGCCCCCGAGTCCCAACCAAAATACAATAAGAGATGTAATTCAACCCATGGCAACAACTAGCTTCCACAACACACAACATTCTTTCAAACATGCACATTTCAATATAAAACATATTTCAACACAAAACAACAGTTTACAACTGCAATTGAAAAATTCAAATCAAAACTAAGGCTTGATCATGCAAGCCAAAGGAGCAAGGCCTATGGGGAAGCTACTTATGCCTCCCAATTTGGAATTGGGCATGCACTAGTAAATAATCGCCAATAAATTTCACCATACATATCTTTATGCCCCCACAAATCCCTCCTTATACCCCCACATATTTCCTTATGCCCCCCACAAAGTAAGAAATGCAAGCTATTTCTTTTCCATGGTGGATCCCAAACCCAAACTCCCTCCACAAAATTATGATGCCAATGGCATTCCTTATGCCCCCACATGGATTCCCCATAGCCTTCTCCTACACCACTCCTATGGAAGTCTACCCAACCAGCCAACAAATAAATCAAAACATGCACCATTCATACAACACAACAAGAAAATAACATCATAAAAGAGAGTTAAATTTCTACCTCTCCATGGTAACTTTTGATTCCAAACAACAAGCTTCAAATGCCAAAAACAAAGTCTAAAACAAATATATCCCAAGCATACAAATCTTTCTCCAAACTTCCTCCAAAACAAGAGCTCCAACACAAGAAAATGCGCCCCCCAAAGAAGTTGCCAAATGATTCAACATCCCAAAACAAGCAAAAATAGTTTGAATTATATAGAAGAGGGAAGAAAGAGGATGATGTGGATCCATGTAGGATGCCACATCACACATCCTCAAATTCAAACACAAAAGACAAAATCCATTCTCTCAAGCACAATAAAGAGGTGGGTGAAAATATGAAAAGTTACTTGCACACTCCAAAAAAGCCCACACCTCAAGGGACAACAAAATTAAATAAAATGTAAGAGAGTGAAATTAAAAAACATGCAACATGATTAATAAAATTCATTATAAAAGTCACAAATCACTTCTCCAACCATAAGTATGGTTGGTAAAATAAATTTAGAGGCATGGGACAAGTTTTACTTGTCCCACAAGCCTCCAAAAACAACCCCTAAGGACAAATTCAAATTTTCATGGAGGTGGAGTATTTCATACTCCAAAACTAACTTACACAAACTCTTACACAACTTACACATCCCTTACATATTTAATACAAACAACCAACAACTTCCATTATTACTTTCCCATATCCCAATTTAATTTATTTAAATTTTAACCATATGATTCTTCACATTAATCTACCACATTTTAATTAATTAAAAAAAGGGAACACATTACTAATAAAATACATACAATAATAAATAAAATTCAACCACATTAATAAAATACACAATACCCATGGTCACATGTAAAGGTAATTCCCCCCATGGGAATCCCTAACAAAACAACACACAACACAATAAAACAAGTTGCCATGGTGACCTTGTCGAATTCACCTAGAATTCCATTGTGGTTGGTCTCGATCCCCGATGTTTGTTGTGATATTTACCCTACAAAACACAAATACCTCCTTGAGCCTCATGGCCATATCAGAACATCCAACATGATATAAATAAAATCACAAAATCATCTAAGTATTTAAATCACAACATCAAGGAAGTTTAACATTATAATATACAATTCATCCCAACAACTATATCATCATCTCAAAATATCCAAAATCACATGTCCAAACAACATCCATAAAACATCCATGTCAAATAGTATATCATCATCCACATATGAGTGTCTCTAATAATCATCATGCATCATAACCAATCAAGATCAACAATAATCCATGATCAATGTCTAACAACATACTAAATCAAAACATAATAATGTCTATGATGTAATCACAATATTAAAATAAGCATCAAAATGTGTCAAAGGGAAGTGGGCACTACATCCCCCTCCCCTTAGACTCAACTTCCTCCTGGAAGTCACTGGAACAAATGTGGAAAATGAAATCGTAATGAAGTAGCATCCTCCCATGTAGTTGTAGTCTCATCATATCTATCCCACTGCACCCGAACACGATCAACCTCTCGCCTCGAAGTCCCGGGGTCCTATGATCTAAGATGCAAATGGGATCCACCATCACCTACCCCCGATCCTGCACACCTGCAATGATCTCCAATCTAATACATGAGAAGGATATGTAATATATCTCCGAGAACCGAAACATGAAAAACATAATCTATGTGAGACAAGCTGGGTGGCAATGCTAGATGGTAGGCCAAAGGGCTGATACACTCCAAGATCTCAAAAGGACCAACGAATCTAGGAGCTAACTTAGAACCTTTTCCATAATAGATAGGGCTCTTATGTGGCTTGACATGAAGGAACACCTTCATGCCCACATCAAAACTATGGTCGATCCTATGCTGATCCGCATACTTCTTCTACTGTCTTGTGCCTCCTACAATCTCTGTCTGATCAACACCACATGCTATTCCATGTCCTGTAGAAGAGCTGGTCCAAGAGATACTCTATCCTCTAGCCTATTCTAGCTAAGAGGTGTCCTGCACTCTCTACCATACAAAGCCTGAAAAGGATCCATGCCTATAGAACTATGGAAACTATTATTGTAGGAAAACTCCACTAAGTACAGGTACTCCTCCCATTTAGACTGCTGATCCATCACATACATCCTGAGCATATCCTCTAAAATCTAATTCACCCACTCAGTTTGTCCATCTGTCTCGGGGTGATATGTTGTGTTGAAGTTGATTCTCATCCCGAGGACATACTGCATGGTAGTCTAGAAATGTGAAGTGTACAAAGGATCGTGGTCACAAATGATCTTCCACAGAATCCCGTGTAACCTGACAATCTCATCCAAATATACTCATGTCACTGCTCTAGCTGTATAAGTGGTCTTCACTGAGAGAAAAGTGAGCCACTTTTGTCAATTTATCAACCGTGACCATGATGGCATCGTGGTGATATCTCGACATTGGTAGCCCAACAATGAAATCCATGGAAATGGTGTCCCACTTCCATTCCGGTATAGCATGAGGATAAAGAAGGCTGCTAGATGCTGATGCTCGAACTTAACTCTTTGGCACTCTAAACATCATGACACAAACTAGGCCATGTCTCGACAAAGTCCTCTCCAATGCTACAAATTGTTGTAAGGTGGCGTGCATCTTCTTCACCCTAGGATGGGCTGAATATGGTGCATGATGTGCCTCAACCAAGATATCCTGCCTCAAGCCTCTATTTCTAGGAACATATATCCAGCCTGTGTGCCTAAGAATACCATCTGCCTCTAAGGAAAAACCATCAAAATTCCCCTCAAGGGGTCTTTGTGACTCGATCTCTACTCATACTGCAATTTAGTAGGTGTCAAGAGGAAGTTGTTAAAGAATCCTACTCTGTAAATCTGTGCTCACTGAAGTGGCCATAGCCACATGTCTCCATCTACTAAGAGTGTCTGCTACCACATTCTCCTTCCCCTTCACATGCTCGATTTCCATGTCATACTCACAAAGCAACTCCATCTAATGCCATTGATGAGTGTTGAGATTGGGCTGCGTGAAGAGGTGGTGAAGACTCAAATGATCTATCTGACGAGTGTGAATCTCCTTCCCAAAAGAAAGTGTCTCCATCTAACAAAACATGCATAACTTCTGCAAGCTCAAGATCATGGGTTGGATAATTAAGCTTGTGATATTTGAGTTTGTGAGACTCAAAAGCCACTACTCTGCCCTCCTGCATCAACACACCTCCAAGTCCTGCCAACGAAGCATCTGTGCAAACAAAGAATTCACCCTATGGATCCAAATTACTGCAAGAATAGGTGTTATGGTGAGGCATTCCTTGATGTTCTCAAGGCCTACTCACATCTCTGAAAAACAAACTTATTCCCTTTCCTCACGAAGGGAAGTGATAGGTGTGTAATCCGAGAGAAGTCCTAAACAAATCTCCTAAAGTAACCTGCTAATCCCATGAATTTGTACACCTTGGTAACTATAGTGGGTGTTGGCAAATCCATAATGGCCCTAATCTTGGAAGGATCAACTGCGATACCTTCCCCAAAAATAATATGACCCAAATACTGCACCTCTATCTGAAAGAAAGCACACTTCTCCAAGTTCCCGTAAAGTGCTACTCATGAAGACACTGAAGAACCTGGCGAAGGTGCCCCTCGTGCTCCTCACGCATATGTGAGTATATCAAAATGTCATCTAGGAAGATGAGCATGAAGCAATCTAAGAAGGTCCTGAATACCCCATTCATCAAACTCATGAACACTGCGGGGCATTAGTCAAACCAAAAGGCACCATTGTGAACTCATAGTGCCCATATCTCATGCAGAAGGCGGTCTTATGAATGTCCGCCTCTGAAATCCTCAGCTGATGGTACCCTGACTTAAGATCAATCTTAGAGAAAACTATGGCTCCCTTCATCTGATCAAACAAGTCATCAATATGAGGAAGAGGATAATGATTCTTGATCGTTACCTTGTTCAACTAGCGGTAATCAATACACAACCGCAAGGATCCATCCTTCTTCTTCACAAAGATCACTAGTGCACCCCAAGGGGATACACTAGGATGGATAAGGCCCTTCTCCAAAAGGCCCTCAAGCTGCGTAACTTGAGCTCACAGAGCTCGAGGTGGTCATCTGATAAGGTGCCGTGAGATAGGCTCTACTCCAGGAACTAAATCTATATGAAAATCAATCTCATGTGGGGTGGTAACCCTGGTATCTCCCTTAGAAAGACATCAGAAAACTATCTCAAAATGGGATGATCATCTAGCGATGGTCCACTAGACCCATCCTCTGATCTGTCACTGACTGTAACAACATACATATGACAACCCCGTCGCACACACCGCTTAAGCTACATAGCAGAGATGGTGTGAATAGAAATGGGTCTCCTAACCCCTAAAATCACCGACTCAACTCCCAAATCATCTGCACAAGATATAGTCTTGTGATAACAATCCATCCTGGCCTTGTGTGCTAGATAACCAATCCATACCTAAAATGACTCCATACGAGCCCAAAGGAAGGATACGGAGATTTGAGGTAGTGGTGAAAGGTCCCAAATCCACTACACACTCCTTAACTAAGGAGTCTACAGAGATCTTGGCTCCAGAAGCCATCTCGACATCTCAACTAAGACCCTACCTAATTGCCATCAGCTGCATCACTCTACTAAAGATGGTGCAATGAAAGAATCAGAAGAACTAGAATCAAACAATATAGAGGTAGGAATACCACCAATGCTACATGTGGTCTCAATGACTGTGCTTTAATGCTCTTCTTCAAGCGATTCTCAACTGCTACATAAATCATGTGGCTGTGTCCCATGTCACCAACAGTCGGCTCTAAAATCTATGCCTTACCCTTGTTGTTAGGGTTCTATGGGAAATATCTCCAAAAGTGTCCAGTAACTCCACAAGCAAAACATCCTCCGATCATCCCTAATGAGTAGAGAACCTCCGAAGAGGTGCCCTAGAAGCCTATGGTGTGGACCCCGATGATCCCGGCTATGGTCTACTAAGATCTCTACTAGCGAGCTCCCGCTTTGAATGAGCTCTAGGTCCACCTGTGTCCCGATGGGACCCTAAGAGGAGGCACCATACTCCGACCTCTCTGTGCATCGGCTCTGTGGAGGTCTATGAGATGGGTGGGACTCTCACTGCATTGCTGCTGGCTACTACTGCTATGGCCTAAAGGATGACTGTGCTATACCTTGGCCACCACGAGGAAGGGGTACTGACCCCCTCGATCTACCATCCTACATCTGTTGTATGTGGCTCTTGACTCGGTCTCTAGCCTTCTGGGTCTTTCCTTGAGTCTCCTCTACAATATAGGCCTTCTCAATAGCCTCAGCTAATGTCTATGGGTAGTGGATCCACATAGCACCTCCAATATCTAAATTTAGGCCCTGGATGAACCTGTGAATCCACACCTACTCATCCTGCATATACTCAACATACTGGAGTAGATCCAAAAATATACTCTCATACTCTGCTATAGAAAGAGATGCCTGTCGGAGGTCATGGAACTCATCGATCCTCTCTTTTGTATGAACCTTTATGACAAATACCTGCTCCTGAATCTCTCCTCAAATAGTTCCGAGGTCACTGTCTCTAAATCTACATGGAGCTTCGCTCCTTTATCCTCCACCATACTCCTGCTCCATCCCTAAGTAGATGTATCACAACACGATATTTCGTGTTGCTTAGAAAAAAGGAAAAAGCTTAAAGCAACCGCTCAAGCTCACTAGCCGAGCCTCCATCTAAAATCCATCCATGTCACCTGAGTAATGTGATGGCCAAAGCTTTAGGATCTCCCTGATGTGATCTCTGCTGTGGTATGTCGGCCTCTAGGTTTCTCTACATGCTCATCCCTAAGCCTAGGGCTCCGAGACCTCTCTCTATGCTTTGGAACTCTGTCACCTTGTCTCCTAGGTGGTGACTCTGCTCTAGCTGACTCTACATGGGAGTTCTCTCCTCTATGCTCCTCATTGGGTTGAGGAGATACCTGACCCTCGATAGAAGGGGCTCTATCATGGCTAGTTGCATGTCCTCCTCCTAATCCTCCACATAGAGCGGCATTAACATCCGAAGAGGTCGCAAGATCTAGGGTAGAATAGCTACTACACCTGATCCGGTGGTGGTGGTGGTGGTGATTCGAGTCTTTTTGAAGGTTCCTCTCACTCCGTCTGAGCCTCCTGCACAACCCAAAGTGAGAGTTAGTTTATTTTGCTAAGTTTTACACAACTTCCATGTTTACTAAAATATACAAATTCTAGCTAAGTTATTTTCTAGGTTTAAAAGTGTGCTAGGTTTAAGTTCCATGTCCCAAGTTTTCTAGTGTGCCCAATGGTCCAAGATTTTGAACCACTGCTCTGATACCAAGTGTGATGCCTATTAAAACACCCACTTGAGACCCAAGAAACAACCTAGGGTTAGTTAGAAAATTATGGAATAATTTTTTTTTTGATTAGAAGTGTTCACAACCAAGTTGCAAGGCAACAGTTGACACTATCAGGTTCCAGAACAAATCTAAAAATACTAGAACATACTTTTCCTTCATTAACAATTATCAAAGGTCACAAGGTCCAAATTTTAGGGTTAGAAGTTCCAGTTAAGTTAGGAGTAATTTACCACCATACACACTTTCTAATAGGCTTAGAGTTTCAACTTGATTTTTCTCACACTTAATGCATTCAAAATTTCCCTAAATCATTCCCATTGGATAGGAAATTTTCTCACCTTTCTGGTGATATAAATAAGTCCTCCTAACTCCTTTGGAAACTCAAGATATGGGCAAGTGGACTTTGGAGGCCAATTTTCCCTAAGGGGACATGTGGCGAGAGGGGAAGAAAACCCCTTTGATGGGTTGGCGGGTCGCGGGGTGGCATTAGAAATTTTTCCCCACACGGGTGAAAAGTACAAAATTTTCCTATGCCTTCGGCAGGACCCCCAAGGACACGTGTCGGCTTAAGACAAGGCGGGGAGATGATGAGGGAAAAGGCGCGGCGGCGAAGAGAATTGAAGAATTTCATCGAAGGAAAAACAAAAATCAAATGGCGCCCACGCGCCCGCGGGTGCACTGGGGACACGTGGTGCATAACCAGCAATGCAGGGAGGGAAAAATGAAAGGGCGAGAGTAGTGAGAGAAGTTGGATAACTTTTCCAAAGGGGAGAGATAAGGGGAGAGGTGGATGCACGGGTCCGCACGCGCTGGAAGGGATCTCCCAAGGTGAGGGCGGGAGTGCGGGGCCGCGGAGCTTTTGATAAAATTTTTCCAAAGAAAAAACTTCCAAAGTGATGAAGTTCTCCCTCCTCCGCTATCACCCCAAGGTGCCACGTGGCACCCTCTGGTTGGTTGCGGGTCGGCGGGGGAAAAGATGAAAATTTTCCTAATTTTTTTTTAAAAAGGCCTAAGGGCAAAAATGATGCCGCACCCGCCAATACCCTGTGAGGAAACGTGGCACCCTCGATTGGCTACGTGTCGGCAGAGAGGAAATTTTAAAAATTTTCCCAAACCAAAATTTTCAAAATTTTTTTCTAAGGATTTTAATGGGAATTTTTTGGGCTGCGGGCCCGCTAGGGAAAATTTTCCCAAATTTTCCCACAAGGCAGAAAAACTTCAAAGTGCCATAACTTGAGCTAGAAAGCTCGGTTTAGGGCAAAAAGGGACTTTCTGGAAAGCTCTCAATTCCCTCTTTGCACAAGAAACATAAATTTTACATTTTGATCAAGTTTAAGGGGTCAATTTTACAAAAATGGATCTGTAAGATTTTAAAAAGCCAACTGGTAATTTCCAACTTTTAAATTTGATTAAATTGGATCTCCTCCTTCACTCAACATGCCAACCAAACATGGAGGATTTCTCTAGGGATGATTTAGAATGTTTTAGGAAGGTTAATTTTCTCAATTGATTTCAAATTGTATTTTTCCAACAATTGACATAAAAACGTCTGAGGAAAGGATTGCCTCGATTTTGCAATGTTGAAATTATTTTCTTAAGTTTTCTTTGTCAATTTGAGTTCATTGGTGATACAACATACTAAATTTTAACATTTCCAAGTTGATTAATGTGTGCAGGTCCAAACTGTACATTTTGATTAAATTTGCCAATTTAAAATTTGTAGCAGAGATTCATTTCTAGGAAAATTCTGTATATCCATTTTATCATTTAAGTGTGATATTTTATTTCTACTCTAGTCTAATACATTTATTTGTTTATAAACAAATCATTTCAAAGCTAAATGGTAAAGTCTGATTCCCAATTTCATATATTTCCAAAAGAAACAAGCAATATACTTCCTTCATACGTATTTTCTTTTCTTTGCAATTAAACAGAGATTTCCAATCACAAATTGATATTCCAATTCAACACAACAATGCAAATGAGAGAAAATATTGCAATTCTTTATTAATTCCAAGTATACAACTTTATATCTTTCCATGTTTGAATGCATTAACACATTTCTAATTCTTTCTTTCCAATAACCAGAATAGAGCATAATTGCCTTCATATTCAAATGTACAACTTTCATAATCAATTACAACATCATTTCTTCACAATATAAATATTACAATCTCATCCACATCAAGTGGGAAAGGATTACAAATAAATATGTTTCACAAGGGACTGTCAAACTGCATTTTTCCTTAGCTTCAGGACAACAACATGCACATCTTCTCTTTCTCCAAGTTGATCATAACAAAAGAGGGGGAAAGAAAACGCTCTCCACCCAACCAAAACATCTAATGAAAGGAGAATCCTTCCTTCATCATTGGCCCCCGAGCCCCAACCAAAATATAATAAGAGATGCAATTCAACCCATGGCAACAACTAGCTTCCACAACACACAACATTCTTTCAAACATGCACATTTCAATATAAAACATAGTTCAACACAAAACAACATTTCTGACGCAATTGAAAAAATTCAAATCAAAACTCAGGCTTGATCATGCAAGCCAAAGGAGCAAGGCCTATGGGGGAAGCTACTTATGCCTCCCAATTTGGAATTGGGCATCCACTAGTAAAAAATCGCCAATAAATTTCACCATACATATCCTTATGCCCCCACAAATCCCTCCTTATACCCCCACATATTTCCTTATGCCCCCACAAAGTAAGAAATGCAAGCTATTTCTTTTCCATGGTGGATCCCAAACCCAAAATCCCTCCACAAAATTCTGATGCCAATGGCATTCCTTATGCCCCCCACATGGATTCCCCATAGCCTTCTCCTACACCATTCCTAAGGTAGTCTACCCAACCAACCAACAAATAAATCAAAACATGCACCATTCATACAACACAACAAGAAAATAACAACATAAAAGAGAGTTAAATTCCTACCTCTCCATGGTAACTTTTGATTCCAAACAACAAGCTTCAAATGCCAAAAACACAGTCCAAAACAACAATCTCCCAAGCATGCAAAGCTTTCTCCAAACTTCCTCCAAAACAAGAGCTCCAACACAAGAAAATGCACCCCCAAAGAAGTTGCAAAATGATTCAACAACCCAAAACAAACAAAGATTTTGAATTATATAGAAGAGGGAAGAAGAGAGGATGATGTGGATCCATGTAGGATGCCACATCACACATCCTCAAATTCAAACACAAAAGACAAAATCCATTCTCCCAAGCACAATAAAGAGGTGGGTGAAAATATGACAAGTTACTTGCACACTCCAAAAAGCCCACACCTCAAGGGACAACAAAATTAAATAAAATGTAAGAGAGTGCAATTAAAAACATGCAACATGATTAATAAAATTCATTATAAAAGTCACAAATCACTTCTCCAACCATAAGTATGGTTGATAAAATAAATTTAGAGGCATGGGACAAGTTTTACTTGTCCCACAACCCTCCAAAAACAGCCCCCAAGAACAAATTGGAATTTGTCATGGAGGTGGAGTATTTCATACTCCAAAATTGACTTACACAAAATCTTACACAACTAAAACATCCCTTACATATTTAATACAAACAGCCAAAAACTTCTAATATTACTTTCCCATATCCCAATTTAATTTATTTAAATTTTAACCATATGATTCTTCACATTAATCTACCACATTTTAATTAATTAAAAGAAAAGGGAACACATTACTAATAAAATACATACAACAATAAATAAAATTCAACCACATTAATAAAATACACAATACCCATGGTCACATGTAAAGGTAATTCCCCCCATGGGAATCCCTAACAAAACAACACACAACACAATAAAACAAGTTGCCATGGTGACCTTGTTGAATTCACCTAGAATTCCATTGTGGTTGGTCTCGATCCCCGATGTTTGTTGTGATATTTAACCTGCAAAACAAAAATACCTCCTTTGGCCTCGTGGCCATATCAGAACATCCAACATGATATAAATAAAATCACAAAATCATCTAAGTATGTAAATCACAACAACATCAAGGTAGTTTAACATTATAACATACAATTCATCCCAACAACTATATCATCATCACAAAATATCCAAAATCACATGTCCGAACAACATCCATAAAACATCCATGTCAAATAGTATATCATCATCCACATAGGAGTGTCTCTAATAATCATCATGCATCATAACCAATCAAGATCAACAACAATCCATGATCAATGTCTAACATCATACTAAATCGAACATAATAATGTATCGGATGTAATCACAGTATCAAAATAAGCATCAAAAGGTGTCAAAGGAAGTGGGCACTTCATTTTAAAGTTTAATTGGCTGATTCTGTTGGGCCACTAATTAATTGATGTGATGATAGATTCATAATTAAAGCTTTAAAAGGTTGCGTAAGGATATTCCTCGGTATACGTACCTTGTAGGATGTATGTTTGTAGAAATATTTATAAGTGGTAATCTTTAGTGATGATATGTTTGCAAGACCGAGCATTGGAAGCATAATGGACATGGAAGGAGGTATTATCGTGAGTGTCCAAACTTGATGTGGTTGTGTTTCAAAAACAAGGATAGAGATGGTACGCATAGGAGATGGTAGTGGATTAATAGGATCAAGCTCAATGGTATTTGATAATGGACCCTCTTCTGTAGTATCTACAATTATATTAAGGGTTGAAAGGGAGTCTTGAAGTGAATTCAAGCTCTCATTAGATGTTGGAAGAATGTTGTTTTTCAAAATAGGTTCAATATCTGTTTGGGTTGAAAGAGAGTCTTGAATCAAGGTCAAGCTCTTAGTAGATGTTGGAAGAATTTTGTCATCCAAAACAGGTTCAATGTCTATTTGGGTTGAAAGAGAGTCTTGAATCAAGGTCAAGCTCTTAGTGGATTTTGGAAGAATATTGTCGTCGAAAGCAAGTTCAATGTATGTTTGAACTAATGGAAGAAAATTTGAAGAAGATATGGATTGGTTTGGAATTAGAGAGTCTTGACCTTTGTCATTGTGATCTCGTGGAATTTCAGTATGTATAGGAGTTTCGATAGTAGTCAAATCTTCATTGAAAGTTATGGTATTGGATGTGTCGTTGGTTGCAAGAGCATTGTCATCAAGCTCTATAAAGATGACGTTGTCGTTAATTAAGTCTTGGATGTAATTCTTAAATCACACACATTTATCTATGTGATGACCATCAATGTGATGAAATTCACAGTATGTGTTAGGTTTTTACCAACATGGCTTAGATTCCCCTTCGACAAAGGGTTTTGTAATTGAATATCTTATCATTTTAGCCTCTTTTAGTTGATGAAAAACACTAGAGAGAATTTCTTTGAGGGGGTAAGCTGACGTTGGAATTTACGTGAAGTGATGTCTTTGTTAGGTTGTATGATTGGCTTTTTGGGTAATTGTTCACTGATTTGGGTAGCCATATGAGAGAGTTGTGTTGTCATCTTATTATTTTTTTCTAATATCTCATTACATGATGTTTTTCTTGAATTCATCATGTTTGAAAGAGAGGGAGAATGAAGAAAGGTGCGATGAAGAACTCAACCTATTGATTGTGATCTTCATTTTAATTTAAGTGAGTATTTAACAAGGCTATAAGGAGTAAGCTCAAACAAGCTACTTGGGATAAATATGCGATAGCTCAAACAAGCTATAAGGAAAATGGTTTAGATTTGGCTTAAACAAGCTTAACAGATGACAATGTAAGGAATACACTCAAATAAGGTACTCGATACAAGTGGGATATAGCTCAAACAAGCTATGATGAATATGTTGATTGGTTTGGCTTAAACAAGCTTTGGATTGTTGATAGGAAGAGTTTTGTTTGGTATAACATCCATGGCCTTTGGTATAACATTTTGTTTGGTATTGAATCTGTTGAGAAATGGTTTTGTGGAACACGAATAAGATTTAAACTTCACAATGAACACATTGATATCAACCAAGTTTTATGATAAGAACAATAATACACTATTTTGTTTACAAATAACAAGCAATCATGTGTATTAAATTCTTTTGGATCAAGAGGTAAATTCTTCGGGAATGATAATTGTTTCATGCAATCATACAAGTATGTTATGGAATGATGGATGTAGGATCTTATCACTCCAAAAATATGTGTCCTCTAATATACCCTAGTCTGATATACCTAATTTTGTACAGGGACAGAATTGGTATGGGGAACCCTTAGAGCATTGGAGGAGACTCACCAATTCTTATTTACCTTCTTTGGAGTGAATCACCATGTCAAGACAGTTTTGTGAAAATGTGGAGAGTGATGGGGGATGAATGTGTATGGTGTCTTTATAACTTCCGAAGAATTTACAAGGACAATACCTAGGCTTCATTGTTACATGACTATTTAGGTGCGACTCACATGTTCCGCATGACAACATTGCACTGTAAGTGAATAACATGGGCGAGGTAGATCGATCGTTGTGATGAGACAATGTCTCAAAGTGAAATGTAGATGCAAATGATGTTGGTGTGTGGTATTCAAGTCCACATCATTAGTGTAACTTTGGTGGTGATGAAATCCACCTCTACTACATGTAAAAAAAAAATGATGATGTGATTATATGCAAGGTTCTTTCCAACTTGAAATAAATTATCGAGAAAATGAGAATGTACTGCATGTGCAATTTTTTTTTTGGTTTCAACAATTTTCTCTTTTAACGGTGGTAATTCTATGGGAAGTTTTTTTGTGTTTTTGATAATATTCTAGCGGCACGGTCTTGCAAAGAATAGATTAGTAGTTTTCCTGCAAACAAAATGTTAGAAATAAAAAATGATCGTGGTTGTTTTTGATTTTCCAGATCACTTGAAGGCGCAAGAAAAGAGCATACACAACCAACAATCGATCAAAATATGAAGAAGCAACAAAATTGAAGTGACAAGTTAGTTAATGATGAAAAGTAGAGCTAAAAATGATTTTAATTAAGCTACAAAAGGCCGACTAGTACAAAATGTTGATTTAAATTTGTTGATTTGATTGGGGATCCTGCAATGTTAGAACAAGAAACTAAACAATTACGACCATTTATGATTTTCTAGATCACTCGAAGGTGCAGGAAAAGAGCATACACAAATACAATTGGGACAAATTTTGGTAAAAATGTTGATAATTATTGCACTTAATCATGATTGTGAAATGACAATAACGATTATCTTCACAAAAAAGAAAAAGGACGAAAGAAAAGATTTAAAATGTTACCAGAAGTGTCGTCGTGGAAAGTTGGAATGTAAGGCAAATTGTTTTTGTTTTGTGGAGCCGGGTGGCTTCCAGTGTGCAAAAGATGACGGGGAATGCAAACCCGATAATTTTGGCGAGATAGGTGTGAAAAGGTCTGTTTTGTCGGAAAATGTCCTGCAAGAAAATTATTAGTAGTTTGTACCTGCACATAATGTTAGTAGAATGATCACTAAAAATAATTAATTATAATCACGAAGTGTTAAAAATCACAAAATTAAGTTGATAAAATAAAATGTGGAGATTGTGAGTGAGGACGCAAAAATAAAAAAACACGATTACAAATGATTTGGAAAAATAATCACGAAAAAGTGATAAATATCACATGATAAGTTGGAAAATGGAGCGCAAAAAAGTAAAGAAAATTGTGAAAAACAGTTAACAAGTTGGCATAAAGTGATTAAAAGCAACCAAAAAATTAGTAATGATAAAATACCTAATTAAATAATGTTTTATTAAAATCCTAGTAAAGAGAAAATAATAAAATGACTCAAATCTACAAGTTGACGGGAGTACGAACGTGTTTGGTTTGAATAAGCTCTTATATGAACTTTTAAGACAAAATGTGGACTTATACGACAATAATGTGGATCAATATGATGAAAAGGTGGACTTAGACAAATACAAATGTGGGACGTAATGTGAACGTGTCAATGAAATCGGTGAGGTGAAAATTAGTTCGAAGAAATAAAAATAACACTTTGGGGAGTAGATTGTAAATAATATTCAAATCTATATTCAAAGTAACTATACAAATCAATTCAAATTACAATTGGTGGTCTGAGGATTTTAATTAATGGTTTGTTGTTGTTGTAATGTGTGGTCGAGTGGCTTGCATGGGAGTGAGGGGAGAGAGAGGATTCAACTCGATGTTGGTAGGAGTGGTATTGGGATTCGGGATGGGAGTCATGTAGGTTCGATGTATGGGGATAACTAAGGGTTGGGTAGTAAGTTAGGATAGGGGATGAGCTAGGGATGGGAATCGGGAGATGTGAGCAAGGGTCTATTAGGATGGGAGATAAGTCTAGCGAGTGTATCGGGGATGGGTGGGGGTGTCCACGGGGACATGGTTAGTCAAGTTAGGGGGTTGTGAGATGAGAGTGATGTGGAGAATGGTAGAGATCTTGCAATAGGAGCTTGGGCGGAGGGAAGGATGGGCGTGTGGGATATGGGGATGTGCAAGATGAGGGCTCGGGTAGGGTTCTACGAGGTTTTTGGAAGGAAATGGAGGGTGTGGT
Organism: Taxus wallichiana var. yunnanensis; assembly: GCA_018340775.1. Lineage (NCBI taxonomy): Eukaryota > Viridiplantae > Streptophyta > Pinopsida > Cupressales > Taxaceae > Taxus > Taxus wallichiana. Next base: position 642,995,577 of record CM031239.1, on the reverse strand, counting down.
GTTGAGGGAGATAAGTGGTAGAGTTGGGATTGACGTGGAAAGAAGTGGGAGAGTTTGGGAAGCGAGGAGATGAGTGTAGGGATGTGGAGAGAGAGCTTTGTTGAGTGGCACGAGGGAGGGACATGGGTATAAGTAATTAGGTGGGGATGGGTGAGAGGAGAGAAGTAGAAGTTTGGCTGAGCTGAGCTAGCCGAGTGGGTAGGATGGAAAGGGGTGGTAGATAGTTTAGAATAGGCTTTACAATGTTGTTTTGTTGATTTTTTTGGTTTGCTTTCTCATGTTTATACAAAGAATGACATATCCTGAATTAATATAAAATAGAAAACGAGAAAGTATACCGAAGCTAGAAAACATGATTATTGTGATCAAGAGTAGTATAGACGATGGACTCAACTAAGTATCAAACCAAAAAAGACAACCTTAATTTTTATTTTTAGAAATCTAGATCAATATACGTGGTAACACTAAGATTTAAAATTTCAGACTAGTTTTCATGCCGGTAGAAATCAAAGTATGTTTTTTTGGAAATCAAAATGTATATTGATTTTAAAATGATGAACTAAAGGTCTATTAGTAACTATATATATATATATATATATATATATATATATATATATATATATATATATATATATATATATAATTTATAGGAAGGAGATATGATATTTTAGGCTATTTGATTTTGCAGGAATATTTCAAAAAAGAAAAATGACGACAAAAATTTGCTTCTTAAAACTAGAAATTGAAAACCAAACTAAATGTAACTTTTGCGAAACACCATAAGACTATGAATAAATGTCATGGTCCATGAGTATCTGGATCGGTGATGGACCTTCTTCTTCCGAGCATCAAGGAGATTAAAGATAGGATGAGCGTCGTAGTTTCATTATTACTATAATTTGTATATGCACCATAAGACACCACACAACAAAAACACTTCCCATAGTGTGAAGGTTAACCAAATAAGGCCGTAAGGCACATAAAAGGAAATAATACTAAACAAAGAATGAATAAAACCACTAATTGGGAAATCAAAAGTAATGAGATCAACCAGAATTCCAGAATGTATACTAGGAAAAATACTGATAAACAAGAAAGTAAAACACTAACAATAATACCTCATCCTTCGTGATTTTGTAGAAAACCTTAGAATGGACAAGGAACCATGGATGAGCCTTGATTCCATGATATCTAGGTGTTTTCCTCGAAACAAAGCAAGGCCTTCTCTACAACGAGATCAACTTATTTTGCACCAATGGAAAAAATGATTGTGGATTTTGGGTGCTTCAAGATGAGGCTATTTGGGCATTAGCATGAGGTGGAGGGATGTTCTTTGCTCAAAGGATGTAAGAACTCGGACATGGAATTCAAGCTTATTCCTCGTGTGTTTAGAGGGGGTAAGACTATATTTATAGCCTGGGGAAGTGATTATCTTAGAGTAATTTAAGCAATCATGGTTTGAAAATGTGGGAAAGATTAGATGAGTGGGGACCACGAAGAATGGGTGAGGATTTGATTTTGAATTTTTAATTCATAAGTGGAGGATTTAGGTGAGTGGGGACCACGAAGAGTAGGTGAGGATTTGATTTTTAATTTTTAATTAAATAGTATAAAAAAATGGAGAATAATGACATGTGGTAAGGATTAGGTCATTTTTAGATTTGGAAGGGATAATTAATCAAATTATATTTGATTAATTTTAAGTGTAGTTTTTTGGGAAATGAGGTGGGGCAATTAAATGATTTGGAAAAGGTGTGAAATTAGGGTGTCTACAAAACGGATTGGCTTGTTTGTATATGGTTGTTCAACACACACACATACACACACCATATCCCATATAGCTTTGGAGGTTAATTATTCCACATTAATATAATTGTAAGGCTTCCTCCCTATTATATAATCACATTTTGGTACAAAAGTAGGTTAGAGTAGGGGATTGCATAATTTCAAGCCAATGAGGAAGTAAGAGTTTTCTGAAGGAATTAGGAGCATGCAAGAGGAAGATGGATCTTCAGAGGAGAGCCATAGAGCCACTCATCCCCTTCCCAAATAATTCCAAACATCTCCACCCCCTAGAAGCTCTATAGGATCTTGTGTAAGTTTTTTTCAAAGCAAATCGGTTATGATGTGCCTTTGGGAAAGGAGGAGTCACCCATGCATTTCTTCTTGCACTAGGAAGCTCTCGGTAGACTTAGAAAAATAAAAAATCAAGGAATGTTTTCCCCATTAGGGGTTTTATCTCTAAAATTGGAGATAAAAATAGTCTCCTCTATCTCTAGTAGAATCACTAAATTTAGATGTCTACAGATCCATCTCTCTTTTGGTCTCTTGGTGGGTTGTGGGAAAGTTGGTTCACCACCAAGCTAGTTAAAGGGGTGAGTTAGACAAGGAGAGAGCTCTAGGCAAGTTGTGTTGAAGTGTAAGTTCCCTAACCATCATGTCGAGTTGCATTTGACATCTATACATTCACAAATGAGTTGGAATCTGCATCGAGATAGGGGATTTAAAGTCTTAAGCTTCCAATCTCGAATGGAAGTTCCTTTGCAAGAAAATCACATTGGGTGAGTCGGGGTGAGCCCAAGTTGGGTGAATCATGTTTAGATCCTAGAAAAGTGGATTGAACAAATAAGCTAAACACAAACACCAACCAGCCCAAACTATGAGGTGATCTCTCCATTCGAATGATTTTGATCATAGCTCCAATCGAGCCACATTTCATTATTCGTTAGGGTTGAGTCATGTTATACACCATCAAGTTGGTACTGTCGAGTTGGAGGTTAAATAGCCAAGCTCCTAAATCATTGACCTATGTGGCAAGCTAATTATTGATAGAGTCAATCCCCCTGTAAACCCTCCATTCCATGTTGAACCTACCAAAATCCCGCACATAAGAAAACACAAACAATCCTAGCGGCGGTGAAGAAAACAAAGTACAAAAGATAAGCAAAGGTAATACAAAAGCAAGTGACCTAAACCTAACTCAAATCACCAAGTTTTTGGGCCATGTCACTTGCCATCTCGGCCAACTAAGTAGATAAAGAGGTAAGTATTTGTTAAAATAATTTTGTATTTTGGTGTAAATTTTATCCAAAATGCCAAATTTATAAAAACCTCTACTAAACACCTAGTCACAACTACACCCCAACTAAAGTTAGTGAGAAAAACCCTTATTTAGGTCAAAATTTCTCTTGATTAGCTCAAAAAGTGATTTTATGCATCTTTTTAAAGGGAATTTCTCATAATATTATTATTATTATTTTTGAGAAATTGTCAATTTTGAGTCATATAGTGCTCAAAGAGGCCACTAGGGCTCGAAAACAAAAAAACTTGTTTGCCAATAAATTTTTCCCACACAAGAGGATGATTGTATTGTGTTAAGGAGCCATTTTTTGGGAGAATTATAACCACCATCTATGGCTAACAATGATCCAAAACAATTTCTTCCTAACTTGTAGCTACTATGTGGTGACAACTATGCCACGTGGAATAACAAAATTCGAACTCAAGCTGAAGTTTGAATAATTGTCACCTATTGTAAATAGTCTCAGTAACTAGATCACCAAACAATGCATTATAAATGTATTAGTTTGATAGGGCCAATCAGAAGGCCAAATTGATCATCTTTTTTGGTGTGTCTGATGACATGCAACCACACATTCGAGATGACAGAATGACCAAAGAAATGCGGGATAAACTCATCAAAATGTACGAGGTGAAAAACATCAACACTATATTGAATTTTAAGAGTTAGATACATGAACTAAAGTTTCAATCTTAATGAAAAAGTTGATGCTTTTTTAGTAGAGTTGCAACATTAAGGGCTTTACTTCTAGCCACGGGAGAGGGTATATCGAGATGACACTCTTGTTCCCATTTTTTAGAGAAGTACCTCCCTCATACATGATTTTTGTGATAAAACTAAAATTTTCAGATCAAACCATCAATTTCAAAAAGATGATGAAGTTGTTGTAGCAAGAAAAATCGATGTACAAAAAGAGGAAGAAGAACAAATCCCATTCTTCTAATAAGTCCCAAAAACAACATCAACAAGGGGAAAATAAAAATAAAAAGTTTCATATTTGTAATAGAGGACCTAATTTGTGGGTTGCTGGTATAACACACATATAAGAAGGGTTCATCAAGCAATTCGAGACCCAATATTCAACAATCTCAACAGGGACAATCTAGCTACAAGTAAGGGCAGAAGAATGGGAATTGGAGAAAGAAACCCCTTCAATACGATAATGTTGTTGAATAAGAGGACTACTCATATGATGAGGAATTCTTGTACACTTTGCCCATTCCATTAAAGTAATCATGTCTAGTTGTGTTATACGGTACATTAATTTTATTGATACTCGACACATGACCAAATGTAGAGACTTGTTCTCCAAAATGTAAGACACACCCTCCAAAAACCATGTCTCATTGGGTGATGACTCACCTTACAAAGTGGCCAAGGTATTAGGAAAATTTATTTACCTCTTAGTACATGTAATTATAGGTAATTTTATGTATTGTTAGTCCTTGGTTTGACAAATATTTTTTTATGAGTTAGTCTTAGTCAACTTCTAGATCATTATTAAAAGATTGATTTTGATTTTAAAGGTAGTAAGAAAATTCGTTTGATTCGAGATAATTTTAGAAGCTCAAAAATTGTTGCAAGAGCTTCTAATGTGGGACAAATTTTCTAGATTGATTTTTCTAGAGAGATGATCAGGAACTTGTGGAAAAATACACCTCCTCCACATAGTTGTGGCATTAGAGACTTAGTCACATCATTTTTGGATATCTCGACACACTTCACCAATATGATATGGTGAGAGGTTTTTCATCTCTCAAGGACACATACAAGTGTCCCAATTTCCTCACAAGAAAACAACATAGAGAATCCTTCCATAAGAGTACATATTGAGCTCCATACTGCAAGCTTGATTTGGTGCACACTGATATTTATGGTCTGATGCAACCTAGTCATTCTAGATTTCAATATTTCATGATTTTTGTTGATGATTATTCTATAATAATTTGATTTATTGTCTTCATACTAAATATGAGTCTTTCGATAAATTTTAAAAAAATCAAAGTGGTTGTTGAGAATGAGACCGGTGTAAATAAATCAAATCTCTCTGCTCAAATCGAGGGGAATTCACCAGTAATGAGTTTAAATCCTTTTTGGAATCTCATGGGATTCATTGATAGATTCCTCCTCCACATACACCACATAAAATGGTTTTATTGAGAGAAGGAATCATACTATTATGGATATGGTGTGTTGTATGATTGATGATTCAAGATTTACAAAGATATACTAGGAATAAATAATGAAGATTGCAGTGTACCTTTTGAAAAAATTTCCCATGAGTTGCTCTTGATGGAGTAAAACTACACAAGGAATGGTTAGAATGGAAACCATCCATTACACATCTCATAGTATTTGGGTGCAAAGATATCATGCACATTTTCAAGCGAGAAGAAAGAAGTTGGTTATGAAAGTAGAGAAATACTAAGGTAAAGACTAATAGATCGAAGACTAGGAAAGTATACGGTGAAGAAGATCTTAGGTACATAATAATGGATCAAAAACCAGGAAAGTATACACCAATAAGGATGTAGTTTTTTAGAAGAAATATCTTAGGATCCTTCCAAAATCTCACTAGATGTACAAAGTACCCTGTTGTGAAAATAGAAGTTGATGTTCCCCGATGATGATAGTGATGATGCGTTAGGACCAAAACCCACAAGAACATTTCAACGTATGCCTAAATGGTATAATAATATGATTTGAGATTCAAAATTAGATGGTCCTTTGAACACATCCACTTATAGACCATGAATTTGAGGCAAATCTCATGACAAGGTAAATTTGGCCCTAATGAGTAGAGTTGTTCAATTAGTTGAGCCATATACAATTTATGAATCCATAAAGTTCAAATCTTGGAAAGATTCCATGGATGTTGAGTATCAATGAGTGATGAAGAATAACACAGAAAATTTTTGGTCTTCCACTGGGGAAGAATCCATTTAGATGTGGATGGATTTTCAAAACAAAGTACAAAAGAGATGATACCATCGTAAAAAACACAAGGTTAGACTTGTAGCAAAGGGGTATGCTTAGAAGGAAGGAATATACTATGAGGAGAAATTTTATCCCACAAATAAGATCAAAATGATGACAATAGTATTTTTTGTAGCTGCACAATTTGGATGGAAAGTTTACCAGACGAACATAAAAGTTCCTTTATCAATGGAGACTTACACGAATAATTCTACATGAATCAACTAGATGGTTTTTTGTACCTAAAAAGAAGAAAATGTATGTAGACTCATCAAATCATTATATGGTCTTAAACAGGCTCCCCGGGCATGGTATATCAAGATTGATGAGCATCTCATTCAACATGGATTTGAAAGGAATCCATATGATCCCAATCTCTACCTCAAAAATTAAGGGGCTAGTTTCATTATTTTTGTATATGTCGATAATCTAGTCATCACTAGAAGCAAAATGAATATGATCGATGCAATGAAGAAAGATTTGAATCGATTGTTCGACGTGACATATCTCATGTTGTTGCATTATTGTCTTGGTTTGGAAGTATGGCAAAAGGAGAATCATATCTTTGTTTCTCAATTGAGACATTCCAAGATTATTCTTGAGAAATTTAGGACATGACAAATTAAAAACTGATTGCCATACCTATGAAGACTAGAATTCAATTGTCTCGTATAGATCCATCACCACTAGCAAATGCAAATCTCTATTGACAATTGGCTGGGATTTTCATTTACCTAAGCTATACTAGGATATATATGAAATTTTGGTTAGCTATCTTTCACTAAGTTTATGCAAGAGCCCAAAGTTTGTCATTAGAAAGCAACAAGGTGGATGTAGAGATACATCAAGAGCACTATGAATTTTGCCCTAGATTACAAGAAGAATGATCAATTGTTCTTCACTAGATATTTCGACTCGGATCATGCATGTAACATTGATGAGAGGACATCTACTTATAGATTTGTAATCTTATTGGGATCAGGTCCAATATCATGGGGAATCAACCACACATTAAAATCCTTAGCCCTTGGTCATATGGCATGGTCATATGAGGGCTTAAAGATTGTGATTCCTACTAGTTAGTTCTTAACTTCAGCCCCTTTATTTTTATTTGTGTGATGAAGGAAACAACAATTTATTTTGTTTTAGTGGTAACTAAAATAAATAAGTAGAGTATAATCTTGCAAAGCTTGTAACTTTTGATCGGTAACTCGGTTTTGAGTGCCGCTTTTTGCAAAAGTGCTTGTTTTTCCATGCTATTTCCATTGGAGTTATTCATTTTGAGACTTGCACTATAAATATAAAGTGCCAAATATGGAGGAGTGTTGTAATCAATTATGGATGCAATTTGGCTAATCGATGTCCTAAAATTTTGAGAGTTACACTTTTTACCTATCATGGATTCTGAGAATGATATGCTTTTCTTTGAAGTATGTGGAATTCAAGAGGATATTGTAAAATTTGTGGAAGAAAATAGATCGCTCAAGAAGCGAAATTCTCTTCTACAATCACTCATTCACGATAAGGATACAATAATACACTCCCTACAGAACAAACTTGCTAGCCTACAACATCACCATCATATTGTGGACAACCATATCCATGCTCCTAGTCCACTTGCAGTTGTTGCTCTTGTACCCAATGACATTGATTTGCCAGTCTTTGATCTTGAACCTGATTTTGATGCTTCTAAACCTGTGAGGCTTGTTACTACATGCTCTTCCACATCTGTGCCTATTACAGTACCACATGTTGTGTATCCTACTTCTACTCAGTTGCATGGCCTTTTTGAGAAGCATACCACTGCATTCAGATCTCGCATGCTCCATTCTATGGGTCTCACTAGCGGAGTCATTGGCAGACATTCACAGGGTATTATTTCCTCTATTCCACATGTTAAGTGGAATTCTTGTCATGACATTGGTTTTGAGAAGATACTTCATTGGGATCACACATTGACAGAGCTCCTTTTTTGTTCACTCGACTCTTTCTAGAGGATCATGAGAAACACATGAGTTTTGCACCTTTACTTAGGCTTGAGAAACCTGAGATTTCAGCTGTCAAACATGATCAACCTAACACACATTCTAATTTTCTTTTGCATGCACCCATTGTGCATTTTACACCAAGTCATATGCATACATCTTCTTCATCCATTAGTGTTGATTTGGGGTGGATATCTAATCACTCATGGTGGTGACATAGGCATTCATTAAGAGGACTCTATAGGCATGACTCCTCCACCATTTTGCCTCTTACTCCACTTTCTATACCTTATGAATTGTGATGCTTCTTTTTTGAGAATTTTTCTTTAGCGAGTGAAGTGTATCTCTCTTATTTGTTGAGAGATTTTGTATCTCGTATTTGACACTTTTGGCATGTTGACATTATGTCTTATGGGGATCTATTACGATGTATTCCGGTGTTAGTTTGTCGGTGTTCGAGTAGTTTTTTTGACAACTCATACAAATTTGTAGCATCACTCCACTAATTTAGTAGTATGGGAGGGTGTGGTGTTGATCCTGCTTCTTTGGGTTTCATGTCCTTGCCTTGTTACCTTGGATTTTCTTGGATCGTGACACTTTGGCATTTATGTCCTTTCCTTGTTGCTTTGGTTATTGTTCTTGGATCGTGGCACGCCTATTTGCAGCAGATTGATCGAATTATTTTTGTTTTTTTTTGCACTTTAAACATCACTCCATTGACAGTCTCCTTGTATGGAGCTATTCTAGTGAAACCCAGTGTCAATTGTTTTTGAGTTTTGTGATCGAGCAGTGGATTCAGACCATAGTGCACACCAAACTTCTTCAGCATTGTATGAGTTTTTTTGAGCCGAGCTTCTTGGGATGCCTTGGAGTGGGTCTTTACTCTCTTTACTTTGTTGTTACTAGTTTTGGGTACCTTGCGGTGTCCCTTTTTCCTATTTATTGTACATGAGTACCTCATCAGACCTAGTTTCCGGGACTCATATTGTGGACATGCCACATCTATTTTGGCCCCTAGCTTCACTTCTTGAGGGGGTGTTAGAGTAGGCATTTACCTTAGCTCATGTTCACCTAGGTACTTTACTTACCTTATTGTATTTATCCTCACCCACTTATGTGTGTGGATATTTATTTAGATATTAGGAGATATTATCTAGTTGTTAGGTATATTTCTTTCCTTGATCTATGGTATTAACTAGATCCTTGATGTCTAGTTCTCTCCTAAATCTATGGTCTTGACTAGTTCTTTCTTTGACTAGTTATTTCCTTGATTTATGGCTTGATCTACGACCTTGAATGGTTCTTAGATTGTTATTTCTTTCCTATTTAAGCAAGGCCCATTCTCATTGTATTGAATTGAGTTCCATAATAATATATGATATTGCTTCTCATTTGTTTGCAAAGGTTTATGTGAATTTATTTTGGCGAATTGCTTTCATCTTATTGATCGTGATGTTTGACTAGCATCTGTGTTCTTGGTTTAGTACGATCTAGTTATCGTTCCTTTCAATTATTTATCTATGGTTATTCACACACACACACACACACACACACACACACACACACACACACACACACACACACACACAACAGGAGTTTATTGCCCGTAAAACCAACCAATTTCTTTATATATATATTTTAAATAGACACGCACACACAACCCATATATCTCTATAGGTTAATTATTCAACATCAATATAATTGCCAAGATTTCTCCCTATTCTACAATCACACTTCAAGAGTTTTCCAACAATTCCTTTTTTATTTATTTAGTGGCCTTAGTCAAAGGATGTGGTCAAAAATCCAAAGATATGTCATTTTTGTGCCATACAAACTTGGAAGAAAATTTGGGTTTTAAACTATAGTCCTCTCGCCCTTTTCTCCTTAGGCCATGTGACATGGTATATTTGATTTTTATTGGTGCCATGTGGCAATTTCCACTACTACCTTTGGATGATCCATGCTTGAATGTAGGACAAATAGTATTTTTAAATCTAAAGATGACCCTATAGAAAATGACCAAAGGAATGGATCCCGACTTCATTTGTAAGCTTGTAGTCTTGATGCACAACTTCAATACTTGTTTGTATTAATGGACATGTGATAATTTAGAAAGACATTAAAGTGGATGGAATAGATGAGAGGTTGGTCTCGATGAGTAACAATAAAACAATCCTTACATGAATAATACCTAATCTCTAACAAGCAACATAAAATAAAACCATTTAATCCCTGTCTAAAGAGAGGGGTTATTACAATACAAACACATAAATTAGTGTCATGTGTTGATCTCTAGTTGGTTATCGAATCTCTAAATTGGTGTTACATGGTAGGATATGGTTGGCTATGGGCTTCAGGATCTTTCTTTCCTTGAGCTAAATTTTCATTTTCAAGATTCCACTCTCTTGTTGCCCAAATTTTTGAGATTACAACACGTGGTGCTATCTTGGTCTTTATACACACTGAATTTTGGCTTGAGCTTAGGGTCACGTGCTGCCCATTAGGACCACCTCATTTATACCAACTATGTGAATTTTGGGGCCCAAATTTGGGCCATGTGGTAGTCATTCATATTTCCACACTTCATCAAATTAGCTTTGTTTTGGGTCCGCTCAACATTTTGCAACATCGATTTCTTGGGTGTCACGACCCAAAATTGTCTACATTCTAAAAAATGTTTAACTTGAAAAATTGGCATATTATTGATGGAAATTGATCATTATATATAATGTAATTTCATATGTTAAATCTATTGGATTAGATGAAAGATATGGTTTAATTTATCGTATCTATTTGATCTTAGTGTAGTTGGCATTTAGTGATTTAATGAATGCATTTCTAAATTCAATTGAGTTGGATATATATTTTCATGACAATTTAACCATGTGTTGTGTGAGCTATAGATGCGGGAATAGGTTTCCCTCACTAAAATTGAGAAACATAGAGGGAGGGTATAATCGAGGAGAAGGTAGTAGATCAAGAAGTAAATTAATGTGCATGATTTAATTGAGAACCAACACACGTGCACATGCATGCACATAGAACTAGCTTGTATTTAAATAACATAATGATTCACATAATTTTGGCTATTGTTGTGCAATGAATGTGTTGTATCCTTTTTTAATTAGTTGAATATGAATTGTTTTTAAATGTGACAATACTACCTTGAATTTTGCAAGTCAATTTTGAGCTAATAAGAATATTTGTTTATGTTAAATTGCTAGTTAATTTCATGATTTAAATATAATTAATTTAATTAAACCTGAATTGTAAACACCCAATTGAAATTCAACCTTAAAGAGGAGATCATGTCATGAAAGGGTTGTTACCAAACCCAAGGTGCCTTCATGAATCATGAAAAATATTTATATGATCAAAATTACTATTTATAGAATGATTTAATGAGTTTTTAAGCAAGAAAATAGGTTGTATGATATATATATATATATATATATATATATATATATATATATATATATAAGTAATATGTAACTAGAGAAGGAATTTCATATATTAAACCATTTTTGCAATGCATTGGGATGAAATATTCATTGGGTCGATAGGCATTACTAATATCAAGTTTCTTGGAAAACTATCACCACTTCGTCATATTCATCTCATTCATTTTTACTATATATTTTTATAAAAACTATAGTTGAGGTAGAGAAAATGGAATGTTTCCTCATCAAAACAAATCCTATGTATTCCTTATTTTCCATTATAAGTATGACAGTGGCACACACTAGATTAAATTAAAAGCTGCTGAGGACACCGTGATGCCTTTCAATGGTCCGGAAGCCACAGTACCAAGTATCTCAGACCTATCTCCATCATAACTAACACCCATTTCACATTTTCATATTTGTTTTTAATTTTCCCATCTTTGTCATAAATTTAATTGAATCAATGTAACGGGAGTTAATGTTTAAAAGTAAGAAAATTTATAGAGGCATCTGCTCTATGTGCCACTGCATTGCCAATTTTTCTTTATACCTAAATCCATTCGATTTTTACATCAATCTTAGTTGTCCTACCATGTATGACCTTACAAACATTACAGTATCATCAATATACTTATTATTGGGAGAGGTGGACTGATGGTTCATACTTCATTATCCCCTATTTATAATCCATGGTTTTAGCCTTATCACACATCACAAGGAGGAGGAGAGGTTTGTGGTTTATCAATCACAAGCATGAATATCATGGGTTTGGTGATGGTGGTCTTGTTGTTTTTGGGTTGTGTTGGTTCTGTGACTTGTGAGAATGATGACGGGGATGCCAAGGTGTTTGATGAAAACTTTAAGGTAATGTGGGCAGAGGACCATGTCAAGATCTCTTAAAATGGTCATGTATGGAACCTCTCTCTTGATCATGAATCAAGTTATTCACTAGGTTTCTTAGTTCATTTATTTGTGTGATCTTATTTGTATAAGAAATACTAGTTTTCAAGGGGATTGAATAAGTTTTTGTGCGGGATCAGGTTCTAGTCAAAGCACAAGTACAAATTCGAGATGGTTAAGCATGAAGCTTAAACTAGTGCTAGTGTTAGGACCGAAATACATATGAGACATAAAATGGATTTAAAATAGAAATAAAAGAAGAATGCAATCACAAGATAAACCCAAGATTTAACGTGGTTCACCCAATGTGGGTCTCATCCACGAAACAAGCCATACTTTTCCTTTCTTCAGTCTTGAGGAATATAATACAATTCTCTCTTTTTAATACTATAAAGAGTAAATCCTTGCACGCACTCACACACACACACACATACACACATAACAAGTGCACCTCTTTGTAAAAGTTTTCTTCAACCAAAAGAAACCTAAATAACACATGCTTATAATATTTATCTTCAACCAAAAGAAACCTAAATAACACATGCTTATAATATTTTTCTTCAACCACGAGCAACCTAAATATCACACGCTTATAAAAATAACAACTACAATATATTAATAACAAATCCGGTATATCAATAAGACAATGTTATTTTTATCCATGACTAAGATTTAATTCGAAAAAAAAAATAAAAAAGAAAACCAAACTACCACTTTAAATGGAAATCACGCTCCACAACTTCAACAATCTCCCACTTGGAGATCGATCGCTACATCCCACTATTAGAGCTCATCCTCAAACTCTTCTCGACTTATTTCTCTTCTTCAAGATCAATCTTGAAGACCTACCAAAGCCGAATAACCTTCCAAATTCTCTTTTTCACCACCTTTGTCAACATATCAACGGGATTCTAACTTGTATGGATCTTCTCTAATTCCATCCTCCAAAACCGATCTAATAAAGTGATACTTGAGTTATATATGTTTGGTTCTTGAATGGAATGATGAGTTCTTTGTAAGAGGAATTGCACTCTCACATCCACCGAACAACTGTAATTATCCTTCTTCTTTCCTAACTCTTTTATGAACCGATGCATCCATATGATCTCCTTGCTTGCTTTTATAGCAGCAACATACTCGCCTCTTTTGTAGACAAGGAAACGATCTTCAATAGTTTAAAAATCCAACTAAATTTCATGCCACCAAAGTGAACAAATAACTGTGGTGCTCCTCCTACCATCCAAATCTCCAGCCATGTCTGCATCAACATATTCATGTAAGGAAACCTCGACACTCCATAGCATAACTATCTCAAGCATCGGTCCCTCTCAAGTATATGAGAATCCATTCGACCGCATTCTAGTGCTCCTTTCCTAGATTACTCATGTATCTACTGACAACTCCCACTGCATGGGAAATGTCTAGTCTTGTGCATACCATATCATACATCAAACTTCTAACTCGCTAAAGCATATCGAACTCTAGACATATATTCAATCTCTTTATGTTTTTAAGACACTATTCTTTGCTTGAAGTGCCCCGCCAACAATGTACTCACTTTGGTTTTAAATCTTGCATCCTAAAATTTTCCAAAACCTTGTTTACATACTCTTCTTGAGACAAAATCAATATTCTAATCTTTTTGTCTCTATTGATTCTCATGCCAAGAATTTTCTTTGCTGCACCTAAATCCTTCATGGAAAATGTATTGGCTAACCTGTCTCTTTAGCTCATTTATATCCCGCATGTTTGACCCGCCACAAGCTTGTCATCCACATACAACAATAGGATAATATAGGTGCCATTATCTAGTCTTTTAAAATAAACACAAGATCGAATGACATCTAGAGTAACCTTGTTCTATAATGAACCCGCACAAATCTCAAATACCAATTTCTTGGAGCTTACTTAAGGCCATACAAACTCTTCTTCAAGATGCACACAAATGTCTCTTTCCCCCGACTTCATATCCTTGTGGTTGCTCCATATAGTATTCTTCCTCCAAATCACCATGAAGAAAACAATATTTCAGATTTTTGGAGTTTGAGGATCTTGCTATTATTTCGATTTTGATCTACGAATCAACACCGACTATGGCATGATTGATGGAAAATTATTTATTTTCTATCCCTTTAAGAAATTATTTATCTTTTATGTTATCAAGTGTTACATACTCATAATTTTCTAGCTTCTTGTCCTGTAGATGTTCCCTGTACATAACCCTTTCATTAAAAATAACATCCCTACTCCTAATGAATTTATTCTCATCTACCCCACAACCTGGAATTCAAAATCATTAGTTTCATACCCAATGAACTTACATTTATTTGGCTTAACTTATAGCTTGGTCCTATTCTCATTATCAATGTGAGTAAAATCTTCACAACCAAAAACTTTTAGAAAAGAATAATTTACCTTCTTACCGATCCAAGCCTCCTCTCGGTACTCCACATTTTAAAGCACTTGAAGGTCCCTTGTTTATCAAGTAAAAACAATATCTACATCATCCACCCAAAAATGTAAGGGAAATATAGTATGCAGTCTCATGCTCCTCGCACGCTCCATGATAGTCTTGTTCATCCTTTCGACACACCATTCTGTTGTGGTGTTTTAGGAAATATCTTCACCCTACGGATTAAATTATGTAAATAATAGTTATTAAATTAATTGCTGTAGTAATCTCCACCATTATCTAATCCGAGACACTTCAAATTCAAACTGTTTCACTCTCAACCAGAGCTTTCCACTTCTTGAAAGTATTAAATACATCATATTTCTTCTTTATATAGTAAGCTTAAACCTTCCTAGTAGCATCATCAATAAAATTAACATAATACCATGAACCACCACGAGAATATACCCGATGTGAACCCCACATATCCGTATGAACAAGCTCTAACTTGTGCTCCTTATTAGCTAATCCAACCTTGAGAAATCTCACACGCTTTTGTTTTTCATACACACAATGCTCAAAAAGTCAAGGTCTATGTTTTTCAAATTTGAAAAATTTCCCTATGAATGTAAAATCTTCATCCCCTTCTCACTCATATGGCCAAGTATACGATGCCACAAAGTTGTGTCTATACCTATAAGAGCTAAAATAGAAGAGGGTGTTTTACCTAATTTGTTGCTTTTGGTTAAAACTAAATAGGAAATAGGTTAGAAGGAATACCTATGATATGTAGATCAAAGGTTGAATCCGAGCATTAATGAATTTTTATCTAAGCTTACCGTGAAGATATTCCCTTTGGCTAGGAGGAACGACCTGTATAAGAAACACAACAAGACCACCAAATAGTATTAATAATATAGGTTAGTGGATTGCCTAGCGAGTGCTAGATCCGGGAAGTGAGGTGCTCCCTCAAAGGCTGTTAATCCAATTTCAAATAAAATTTAATGCAAATATCATGAAGTAAGGAAATCCTACTATAGTTATATGATTTAGGTATCTCATGCAAATACAATAAGAAAATATAATCTAACAAACAAGGTTATGATTAAATCTGGAGGTTTGGTAGGTTATTCTGGGTTTTTGTAGGTCTGACAGGGGTCTGGGGTTGATCGGGTAAGGTCTGGGTTAGTTTTAGTTGATTGAGAGGCTTGTTGGTCAAAAGGAATGAAATGACAGAGACCGGTATCATTCATGTGATTGATGTCAAGTATGGAGGTGAAACTGATGGTGGTTAGGTAACCGACGTTGGTAGGGGAAATTGATAATAATTTGATAAAAATGGTTTTGGGGCTTCTTTGTGATTGCACAAAGAGTAAGAAGGGTGTGGTTAGGTTTGTGATATTACTGAGAAGACTCAAGGATACAGAGGGGGAAGTCATGGAAGGAAAAAATTCTATAGGTGGTTGGGTTGGTAGATTGGTGAGGAGGTGGAGATAAAGGAATACATGTAGAAATAAAGTATAATGAAAGAGGTAAGGAATCTATACTTTAAACAAGCACAATATGATTAAAATCACATATACTTACTTGCATTTACAGATATGGTAGGTGAAGGTGGAGGGTAGTTGATCCGTGAAGAGATTATGGAGTCAGTGTCATGGCAAAGTACTCGTAATGTTCCCGTGAGTATTCCAATGCTCTGGAAGGAGAACCAAATGCTTTCTTGGGCCTTTGGTTGAGTATTTTGTGTCATTTGGATGCTAAGAGGCTTTGGATTCACACTTGAATGCAATAGTTCTCTCAAAAATGAAAATGACCAACCTGGGTAAAAGGTTGTAAAATTGTATATAAAGTAACTGATGGTGGTTAGGTGATGATGATGGTTGAGGAATAACCAACATCAGTTAAGGTGGATAAGTCTAGGTTTTCCAAAAATGGCCTGATCTTTGCTATTTTTGGTGTGATTGATATCCTTAATCGGGTCTTAAGTGATAGATTCTTCCCAGATAAGTATGAGTTCTTCTAGGAGAGGTAGTGGGAGTTAATGCTAGGTTTAGACTAAGTCTTAGTTGGTTAGGATTGGTATAGAATTAGTCTTAATTAATTAATAGGTTGTGAATGGGTCTTTGAGTGAGGTGGATAGGTGAGTTGGCTATATGTGAGGTGAGATAATTAATTAATTTTATTATTGTAATGAAATTAATTAACATGTGTGCACTAGGGACATGAGTGGGTATAATATGAATTTATTTAATTGACGGGGTTAAGGGAATTTGTCTTAATTTTTAGTGTCTACATTTTCCCCTTTTTGTTGCATAGCTTGTATTTGGTAAGTGAATCTTGACAAAAAAATTGGTTTCCCCAAATATAGGTGAGAGTGGGGTTGGCCTGGTAGGAGTGAAGGTGATCCCCCTCAAACCAGGAATTGTTGAAGTTGTAGGCGAAGTAGTGAGTGGTTTGATAAACATGCTCTTGATAAAAAAGGGGGATTGGTTATAGGTAAGGGTAATGGTCGGGTCGGGTAATATGTAATGGTAATAAAATACACACACACACACACATATAGATTGTGATAAGGTACCAAGTTGAAGAGCTTATAAAATCTATTTCGTCAAAGGTCAATAGGTTTATCCAAATGAGGTTGAAGTGGTTCAGGTATCCAAGGTATAGGATATGGTCTTGAATCACAACTAGGAAAGGTGTAGGAATAGGTAATAGGTTTTGTTCTAGGGCACGAAAGGTTTGGTTGGGATAAACATCACAACCTCGGGAAAGTAAGGTCACTAGGATGAACAACATGGGTAGAAACATCACAAGGTATAACGAGTACACACATTTGAATGTCAAAAATTTGATTTAGGCTAGGTATGTAGGTCGGGGCACGAGTAAGGACGAGGTATATGTAAATAAAATGTTCCTAAACACAAGTAAGGAAATGTATAGGTAATGTATTCTTGTGGGTGATTTTTAAATAGGTGTTGGGAAGGGTAAAATTTGTTTGAAAACATTGGTTTTAGGAAAAGTGGGAATTTTGAGGCCATATGGTTAAATTGAGATGACCAATGTCGGTTAGAGGTTAACCAATATCGGTTGACTAGGGCACGAATTGACCGACATCGATCATGTCGATTTGGGGCTAAAAAGGAAAAATACACTTTTTATGGATTCATTTGTTGATTGTTATTTATAAAAAATGACAAGCGAGAGGTGTGAAAGTGGAAAAATGATAGTGCCAAGTCGTGGGTAGAGTCAACAACTGTGAGGAGGTGATTAACATCTAGTGGATGGGCCCACAAGATCAAGTGGATCTATTTGATTGGTTATGAGTGGAGGAGTGGATTTTTGGCCATGGTGGAGCCGAGAGAGGGAGCATGTATACCACCTACGTAGACACCCGAGGTACCACCGAGGAGATGACACCGAGTAGAGGTAGGAATCAATCCTTAGGCCTTGTTTTAAACAAATTTGGGTAAAAATGAATGAATTTGGGTGGGGAAGTTTTGTTTTTTAAAATATGGGTGAAAATGGGTGAAATTGAGGTGGGGAAGGGAAAATATAGGTTAAATAGGTTGGGAAATGATTGTAGGTTGAATTTGGGTGGGGTAGGATAGGTTTTTAGTGGGTTTTGGTCATTTTTTGAAATGGGAGGGTGTGGGGTTTCAATTTATCACCAAAGCATGATGGTAGCGTGTTGAGTTGCGGAGCTCATTTACTTGATTAGCATGCAATGTAAAACTTTCTAGAAAACACAGTAATCGTCATCGGTTAGGAGGGACCGACATTGGTCACCTAGGACCGACATCGGTTAGGCAAGGAGGAACTGGCATCAGTTAGGGAGAACAAACATCAACTACTTGTGCGAGGATGTTTTAATTTACTCTTGAGAATTAGATATATTTTTAGCATTAAAGTATATCTATTGATTGTAATTGCATGGCTAAGTGCTCTAAGTCTATAAATGACTATATAAACATGAAAGATAGGGTTTAGAAGTAAGTATTAACAATAATTAAGAAGAACTTGCAAAAATTGGTAAGAGAGAGAATTCTTGGTGATGAAGAAAAAGTTTGAGAGAAAGAAAGTATTGTACATTTATAAGGCGTGGAAGATTTTAAATCTTCAATTGTATATCTTATGAAAGCTTTGGATAATAGATTAGTTTGTTTCTTGGTGGACGTAGCCCACACTAGGTGAACCACATTAAATCTAGTGTTGATTTATATCTCTTATTTTATATATTTCTTTTGGTTGAATATCCACTTTTATTTGCACGTATGCTTGGATCGATATATTATTTATACAACCAAAGTGTGCTAACCCTAACAACTGGTATCAGATCTTTGTTTGAGCATTTTGTGTGTTGACATATTTACTCATAAAGGGTTTTCTAATTGAGTGGGAGGTACAACAATGCGAGAAGAAAACAAATACAAGGGAGAGAAGTTTGACGGCAAAATTAGTAATTATATAAGATGCAGATTGAGGATTATCTATATCAAAGAGATTTGTATTTACTATTGGATGAGAAGTCTAGACCTATGAAGATGACTGATGAAGAATGGAATATTCTTGATAGAAAGGATTTGGGATCTATAAGATTGAGCTTGATAGCATCCGTGGCTTCTAATATTACAAAAGTGGCTTCTACGGAAGAGTTAATGAAATCTCTTGCTAATTTTTATGAAAAGCCTAGTCCAAATAAATTTTATTTGATGAAGAAACTATTTACTTGAAGATGCATGAAGGTGTATTTTCATCTAGTCATTTGAATGATTTTAGATCTATTGTAAATTAGTTAAAATCGGTTGATATTGTTTGATGATGAAGTAAAAGTACTTTTATTCTTATGTTCTTTCTTTGATAGTTGGGATAACTTGGTAAGGGTTGTTAGTAGTACAACATCTACTAATAATATTTTTAAGTTTGATGATGTGGTTAGTATAATATTGAATGAAGAAATTCATAGGAAGAGTACGAGAGGAATCATCATCTAGGAATGTTTTGAATGTAGAAAACAGGATCGGGAAGAAGGAGAGATCCAAGAGTAAGAGTAATGGGAAATCAAAGTCAAGGGATAACATATCTAAATCTAGAAGTAAGGGAATTACTGTTGGAAATGTGGAAAGAAAGGACATGTAAAGAAAGATGGTTGGTCGAAGGATAAAGAGAACCAACAACCAGATAAAGGTAAAGAAGAAAATATTTCTACATAAGAGGTAATGCAAGATGCTCTTATTCTTTCTTTAGATAATATAATTGAATCATGGGTTTTATATTCAAGAGCTTCTTTCCATGCAACCCCTAATAAGAGTTATTTTAGAAATCATGTCCAAAGAAATTTTGGGCATATTTATTTGGGTGGTAATGAACCTTGCAGTATCACCGGTAAAAGGGAAGTTCATCTAAAATTGCATAATGGAAATACATGGGTATTGAAAGATGTGAGACATGTGCCAAGCCTAGGAGGAATCTTATTTCGCACAAAAATTAGGTGAATTTGGTTGCATGGTTATTTTTACGGGAGACTTTCAAAAGTCACGAAGGGTTCTCTTTTTGTGGAAAGAGGTAAGAAGGTAGGAATGTTATATTTATTTACCTATGTTCTTGATTCCTTTTCTATATTATCTACTTGATTGAGATGTATGCATGTGGCGTAACCAGATCAAAATTTGTATGAGTAAAAAAGGAATGTAAATATTAAAGGCTAAGGGTAAGTTATCAGATTTGAAAGATTTTGAAATTGATTTTTGTGAGCATTGTGTCTTTGGAAATCAAAAGAGAGTGAGATTTCTCAAAGTTAGGGCAACTAAGAAGGAAAAAAATTGGAGCTTGTACACTCAGATGTGTGGGGACCAGCTCAGGTAGCTTCTCATGGAGGATCCTAGTATTATGTTACTTTCATTGATGATGCTACATGAAAGGTATGGGTTTATTGTATTAAAAGTAACTATGATGTTTTTGAGACTTTTTAAAGATGGAAATCCTTGTTGATAATGAATCAAATTCTAAGTTAAAGTTCCTTAGATCTGACAATGGTAGTGAATAATGTAGCAAGGCTTTCAATGATTATTGTTTAGTGAATGGGATACGTAGAGAAATAACGGTTCCAAGAACACCACAAGAGAATGGTGTTGCTGAAAGAATGAACATGACAATCATAGAAATGCTAGAAGTATGAGGATACATTCTAGACTGCCCTTACAATTTTGGGTAGAAGAAGTTGATACATTGATTTATTTGATTAACTATGGGCCTTCAAGTTCACTAGATGGAGGAATACCGAGAGGACACTTGAGTGGGAAAAAGGCATATCTTTCTTTTCTTAAAGTTTTTGGTTCAAAAGCTTTTGTGCATGTTGATAAGGAAAATAGAAAAAGTTGGATGCAAAATCTAAGAGATGCACTTTCATTGGTTATGGATATGGTGATTTCGGATTCCATTTTTGGGATTTAGAGAATTCTAAAATTATTAGGAGTCATGATGTTGAATGGAATGAAAAGAGAATGTACAAGGATCAAATTTTGGTACCTAAGGATGAACCGGTTGAGAATTTTGTGAATGAAAATGAACTCTCAAATTTAAAAGTATTACCGATAGGGTTACACAGTAACTGGTGTCAGTTGACCCCTGACTGACATAGACAAGATGAACTAGTATCAGTTATAAAATATCCAAACCAACATCAGTTAGTAGAACTGACATCAGTTATAGGTGACCGGTGTCTTTCACTATCGATTTGGATACAAATGTCCAGGAGGTCCAGATTGAGCCTTCAGTACCCCAAACTCTTGTGAGAAGGTCACAAAGGGTAAGTAAACCTCTAGAAAGATTTACACCTTCTCTATTTTATTTATTATTATTGAGTGATAATGGTGAACTAGAGAGATTTAAAGAAGCAATGCGCAGATAAGACCCACGTCTAATGAGAGCATGACATGTATGAGGAGATGGACTCCTTGGAATAGAAGCAAACTTTTGATTTGGTTAAGTTTTGGTAGGTAAGAGGACATTGTAGAACAAGTGGGTTTATAGGATTAAGGAAGAAGAGAGTGGATAGAAAATATACAAGGCCGGGCTTGTAGTAAAAGGATTTGTACATAAATTAGGTATTGAATTTGGTGAAATATTTTCTCTTGTTGTTAAGATGACTTCTATTAAATCTTGTATTGAGTTTAGTTATAGTAGAATATTTACATTTAGAGCAACTAGATGTGAAGATGAATTTATTTCATGGTGATTTGGATGAAGATATTTATATGCAACAACCACTTGGGTAAGGAGAAATTAGTGTGCGAGGTTGAAAAAGAGCATATATCGGCTCAAGAAAGCTCCAAGGCAATGGTACATGAGGTCTGATAGTTTTATGCATGAGCATGGTTACTTGAGATTTGAATCTAACCATTGCATTTATTTCAAGAAGCTTGAAAATGAAAGCTATATTATTTTATTCTTGTATGTGGATGATATGCTTATTATAGGATCTAATATACGGGACATTGGTGAGCTTAAGGGAAAGCTAGCTCACACATTTTCCATGAAGGATTTAGGATGTAAAAAGAATCCTTATTATGTAAATACATAGAGATAGGAAAAACAACAAAATTTTATTTTTCTCGGGAGGATTATATCTATAAGGTGTTAAAAAGGTTCAACATGCAAAATGCAAAAACCTGTTAGTACACCTATGGTTGGACACCTCAAATTGAGAAAATATCAATGTCCACCATCACAAGAGGAGGTCAAATACATGACACGAGTGTCATATGCTTGATAGTTGGGAGTCTCATGTATGCTATAGTTTTAACCAGACAGACATTACATAGGAAGTGGGAGTGGTGAGTAGATATATGGCTAATCCAGAAAAGATCATTGGAAAGCGAGTCAATGGATACTCGAGGTATTTGAAAGGGAAATCTAGCATGAAATTATGCTATAGAGGTTCAAATATTTCATTATGTGGCTATGTTGATTGAGATATGGCTGGAGATCTAGATGATAGAAGGAGCACTACTGGATATATTTTCACAGTAGGTGGGATGATGACGATTAACTAGGTTTCAAGTTGTAGAAGGTTGTGGCTTTATCTCTACTATAGAAACAAAGTATGTTTCAGCTACAGAGGCTAGAAAGGAGATTATATGGATGAGTAGGTTCATGGAAGATTTGGGAAAGGAGCAAGGTAATTGTAAATTGTTCAGTGACAATTAGAGTGCAATTCATTCAGAAAAGAACTCAACATTTCATTTGGGAATGAATTACATTTAGTTAAGGTATAGCTTCATATGGAAGGTATTATAGGATGGAAAATTGAATCGGAAAAGATTCATATGGGAAAGAACCTCATGGATATGCTAATTGAGCCATTAGCAAAGGAGAATTTGGAGCTACAATCCACTTGTTGATCTTTGAGTTTGAGACTTGAAGAGGAAGAAACAAATAAAAGGAAGGATCCAAAATGATGATGTACAAGTATGGTGCGATAATCAATCTCAATTGGGAGATTGTTGAGTTGTGGAGCTCAATTACTTCAGATTAGCATGCAATGTAAAACTTTTGGAAAACACAAGAACTATCATTAGTTGGGAAGGATTGGCATTGGTCACCTAAGACTAACATAAGTTAGGCAAGGAGGAACCGACATCGGTTAGGGAAAACCGACATCGGCTAGGGAGAACCGACATCAGATACCTATGCGAGGATGTTTTAAATAACTCTCAAGAATTAGATCTATTTTTAGCTTTAAAATCTATCTATTGATTGTAATTGCATGGCTAAGTTCCCTAAGTCCATAAATGACTATATAAGCATGAAATCTAGGGTTTAGAAGTAAGTATTAACAAGAATTAAGAAGAACTTGAAAAAATTGGTAAGAGAGAGAATTCTTGGTGATGAAGCAAAATATTGACAAAAAGAAAGTATTGTACATCTGAGAGGTGTGGAAGATTGTAACTCTTGAATTATATATCTTGTGAAAGCTTTGGATAATAGATTGGCTTGTTTCTTGGTGGACGTATCCACATTGGTTGAACCACGTTAAATACGGGTATTGATTTATATCTCTTGTTTTGTATATTTCTTCTGGTAGAATATCTGATTTTATTTGCATGTATGCTTAGATATGATATATTATCTATACAACTGGTGTTCTAACCCCAACACGAAAGCAGTCAAGGGTTTGCCAATGTTAGTTTTGTTTTCCAGCATCGGTCGGTTAAAGTGTGACCGAAATTGGTCAAGAGGACCGATTATAGTTAAGGCGACCGATGACGGTCACTGTAAAAAGTGATTGGGTTAATAAAGAGTTAGTTAGGAAAGCAAACAAAGGGTGAATTAGGGGTAGGTGAAGACTAATGTAGGTGGAAGAGGGAAAAGTGAGTATAGGTAGGGCATGATTGTGCAAGTGTGTGATAGGTAAGTAGGT
Organism: Taxus wallichiana var. yunnanensis; assembly: GCA_018340775.1. Taxonomy (NCBI): domain Eukaryota; kingdom Viridiplantae; phylum Streptophyta; class Pinopsida; order Cupressales; family Taxaceae; genus Taxus; species Taxus wallichiana. The sequence goes on along the minus strand of CM031239.1, from coordinate 642,971,378 downwards.
GAAATGATTGATGATAGTGGGTGAGTATCAGAATGAAGACAATAGGGTTCTAGGTGAAATAGGTAAAGGGTAGGTATGGAAACTAGGTGCAGGGTAGGTATGATTAATGGTGTTAGGTATGATTTGGTAAAACAATGGATAAGTATGAGGTCAATTGAGGTTTGAGGAATAGGTGATGTGAGAAGGTCTTGACTTGACAAAGTGTTGGTTTGGTTGATGCAAGCAAGAGATCAACTGACTATGAGAGATGAGTATCACCTCTATTGGTATAGATGTGGCTGAGCGTGACAGCTAAGGAGTGGGAGCACATAGAAGATGTGGGACTTAGTTCGATTAGGTGCTATAGGCGTATAGGTTGAGATCCTAGCTTGATGGTCACTCTCATCGACAGATGGGACTCCACAACCAATACCTTTCATCTACTAACTGACAAGATGACCATCACATTGGAGGACATGTATAGGATCCGTGAATTCCTATTATTGGGGAGCAAGTGTATTCGATTTCATCAGAGGCATCAGTGGATACCATAACGGTGATATTTGGTGAGGTGATGGGCATGCTAAGTTATCACAATGTGAGTATGAGTTATGGGGATATGTATGTGGCATATCCACAGGAGACCGACTACCTATTTTGATGATGGTGGTAGTAGGTTGTTTTTCTCTCCTAGATTCCGAGGGTGGGATATTTCCACAAGCTCTGATGGGGATGCTACAAGACATGATTGAGGAATGGGCCATTTTTCTTAGGCACCAACTTTTCTAGTCCAAATGTATAGGGAGCTATGGGCCTATGGTAGGTATAGGAGATTTGGTGTGTGTTGTATATTCTTGTTACATTGTTGGGTGTATGAGCACATTGTGTGTGTGTGTCTAGTTGGGTTACCATGATAGGAATGGTTTGGGGTGGTTTGTACAGAGTGGGTTTCAGGAGATGGGTACCGGTGGAGGCAACTGAGAGAGTGGTCGGGGCCATATATGACGTTACATACTACACAGTGGCTATTGGAGGGTCTATCGGTGGTTGATATTATCGGCAGCCATATGTTTATTTTTATCATATAGAGGCATGGCTGAGGATTTATAGGAGATTTAGTTATTGAGATGGATACGGGCGATGTTTGGTGAGCACAAGATGATACACTGTGGATAGGCTCAAATGATAATTTGGCTGTGGGCAGATGTGCCCCCACCTTTCCCACAATACCATAGAGATGACATGGATAGACCCATGTCACCACCACATCGAGTGTTCCCACACGGGGTAGGAGGAACAAGTGCTAGATCGCAGATTGCTGATGTAAGCATCACCGATGGATATAAGTAGTGGTAGGTGGCACAACTACATGTGGTATCGTTGAGGCTAGGAAGCCTAATTTAGTGATAGTCATAGTATAGAGGATACATTCAGAGGGCATGTGGCTGACTTGTAGGCACATATTTTAGGATTACGAGGATAATTTATAGGGGCACATGCATAAATGACCACCTTCAGCAGCACTGGTGATGACCCTATAGGCCCAGGTAGCACAGAGCACAGTACGTGCTCCCACACGGGGTGGAGATGGGGAGGAGGTGGGTAGCCACCATATAAGCACATGTAGCCAAATTATAGGGCCACTTGGCCACAACAAAATCACTAGTTGCGGCCCTACAGCCCATGTAGCTAAATTGGTACCACCACAGGCACAAGGACATGCTCCCATAGTATAAGCACCTACACGAGGATATGGTACACTTTTGGTCAAGCGAGTTCACAGGGGGTAGTTAGGCCAATGGAACCACCATAGACTGTATCCATGGTGAGGTTTAGGGATGTCTTGAATGAGGCTTGCTATTATCAGGATCATCTAGCCACCGCAGGATTGATGTGCCTTCATATGTCAAGTACCGAGCCCAACAAGTGGCTAGTGAGTGGACTAGATCCAGGACTCACAGTTATGGTAGCACAGGGGGTCATTGACCCCAAAGAAAAGGTGAGGGTGAGGTTACTAGCTCTCAGAGACTAGGCCCGATAGAGGGCCAGGAGGAGGAGGTGGAGGTCAGGAAGGGACCAACAGAGGGTGGTGAGATGTTGGTAGGGTGCTTGACTGGTAGGGAGGAGGAGACATGTGAGACCGGAGAGGAGGGCATCAGGTGGGGGTGATTGGTCACTATATGTGATATTGTACCATTATTGTGATTTTTGATATATATCAGCTTATGTACCAAAGATGTGAGATTGTACATGAGAGTTTTGAGATACTGATATTTATTTATATCTATGTATATATGTATTGATACACATACACTCCCATTATATATTTGATGATGTTCTTGGATGGATGATGTACTTGCTTTAATTGTCATTGTTATTATGTATCATGGAAACTAGTTGAGTTAGGCATGATTGAGTCGAGGTCATATAGGCATGGTTAAGTATAGGTGTAATAGGCATGGTTAGGTTTAGGTCATTTAGGCATGGTTGAGTTTAGGTCACATGCATGATGGAGTCGAGGTCATATAGGCATGATGGAGTCGAGGTATAGGCATGGTGGATTTAGGTATAGGCATGGTGGAGTCTAGGTATAGGCATGGTTTGGTTAGGTATAGACATGGTGGAGTCTAGGTATAGGCATGGTTTGGTCATGTTTTTGTGTTTGATTTAATTTCCAAGTTATTGTTATTATGGAAAATAATGGATTGTATGTATGTTGTGGTTAAATTTCCAAGTACTTGATATCATGGAAATGCTAAATGATTGATGTATGATATGGTTGATGTTATAAAATGGTAGGTATGTATGTTTTTATGATTGTTTAATTTCCAAGTTTTGTGTAAAATGGAAACTAACTAAGGTAAAATGTGAATATAAAAGGGGAAAATTGGTTAGGGGAAAAAGTGGTGAGCTAACCTCCAAGGGCCCCATGCCCTTGGAGTGCTACCTACATAGCCCTGATGAAAAGGGGCCTCAAGCCGATGTAGTTCTCCCATAAGCTAGGGAAGAATATGATAGGGGAGATGAATGGGTTGGTAGGTTTTAGGCATGATTAAGTCTAGGTCATTTAGGCATGGTTGAGTATAGGTTGAATAGGCATGGTTGAGTATAGGTTGAATAGATATGGGTGATTTTGGTGGAAGAGGAATTCCCATAATGTAGGTGTCGAAGGTTTGGTCTGTGAAGGAGGATCAATAAGTAAGAAAAGAGGTGAATGGTAAGAGGATACAAAAATCCACCTAAGTGGTAAGAACCATTATGAGTCTATCATATCAAAGATTATCCTATGAACATAAGACCCTAAAGGTGTTGCATGATTGATTGTTCTAAGGGTGAAGAAGGTCACATGATCACAAAATTTCACATTTGCGGCACGTCCCTTGAGTAGGTAGAATATTAGAAAGGAAAGATAGTGAGGTGAAAGAAGTTGTTTTAGCATAACCTGGTGTGAGACAACATGCCTCTTCTACAAGATACCCAAGATCAAAATAGGTGAGTCCATGACGAAAAATTTATCTTTTTCTTTTTGCTTTTGTTTTATAGACTGATCAATGTGGGAAGTCTATGTGGGATGGGTAGAATATCTCCGGAGGCCTTCGTGAAGCCGATCGATGCGAGAAGCTTTCGAATATTTTTATTTTATTTTTATAGAGCTAGTCTTATTTTTGGATATGGTATGGCTAGCTTTATATATCTGTCCTTTCATGGGAGAAATCTATTTATAACGAAAGATAGAAAGATAGATTTCCTTTTGAGGTAGTCATCTATTTTCTAGAAGTTTGACTCAAGGAGTTTGAATTTGAAAATCTCGTATATTACTTTTGAATTTTTTTTTTGGACTTTTAGGTCATGGACAAGACTATAGAGAAGTATAGGCTTCTTTTATGAAGACAAAACCATAGAATACAAGGGTTAGCTATGAAAGAGAGGTTTAAAGTGATGAATGACCATGGGATTCCATCTTGAAAAGGAAAAAAATTATCCATGAGAATCATGCCATGAGTAGAGCTATGGTACTCATATTGAAGATAAGGCTGAAAGGTGATAGGTAATCACATGATTCTTGTTTAGTTGTTGATCCTTAAAATAGGTAAATGGAAGGTGGATGTTACTCAAGGGACAATTGTGTAATAGATAGAGGATGATACGGGACTTGATTAAACAATAAAATGGTCAAAGATGCAAGGCATTGAGGGGGTCAGGTTTGAGTTTATCTTTGAGTGAAGATAAATGATAAACACCTGATCTGTAGGCATGACTAACGATATATGGTCCAAGAAAATTAGGAGAGAACTTTCCCCATTTACTTTTCTCCACTTTTTTACATGTTGATTTTCCTTCAGGACGAGGTCACCAACCTGGAAGGTTCATTCTTGGACATGTTTATCATAGGCATGTTTGATACGTTTTGGTAGATTTGAAGGTGATCAAGAGCATTTAGATGATATTCATCTAATAACTCAAGTTGTGCCAAATGGTCCTAGTGAAAATCATCATCATTGAGAATATCTTTGAGTGAGATACGAAGATATGGAATTCAGACTTTGAGAGGTAAGACAACATTTGTACCGTAGACCAAAGAGAAAGGTGTGGCAGCAGTTGAGGTGTGAATACTAGTGTGGTAATCCCATAAGGAGAAATGAATGTAAGTATGCCAATCCTTGCTAGTATCATCAACCACTTTCATATGAATTTGGTTTAAGGTTTTGTTTGTTGATTCAGCTTGGCCATTTGTTTAAGGATAATAAGGTGAAGAAAAACTGAGTTGAATGCCGAAGGTGTCACAAAATTTCTATAGGGTTTTGTTTTTGAATTGTTTTCCATTATCAGTGATGAGGTGGTGAGGAACACCAAAGCAAAAAATTATGTGATGATTGATGAATTGACATATTTTCTTAGCCTTTGTAGAAATAAGAGGTAAGGCTTCCACCCATTTAGTGTAATATTCGGTAGCGGTAATAATCCATTGATGGTGTTGGGAAGAATGAGGGTTGATCTCTCAAAAAGATCCAAACCCCATTGACTAGGGGTGTGATGAAGATTAGCATGTTCGCGACACTTCACACAACGCTTGACATAGTCACAACAATTACGGTTTATGTTTGGCCAGTAATAGCCCAGGTGAAGGATGTGCTTAGCAAAAGCTAAACCACTGAAGTGACCCCCACAAATCCCATCATGAACTTCCTTGATGATGTATGGAATTTAAGAACTCATAAGGCATCGATAGAGGATAACATCAAAGCTGAATTTATAGATAAGAAAAACTATGATGGCATAATGAGAGAAACTTTTGAGAAAGGCTCATTGTCCATTGCGAGTAAGATCTGGAGGTAGAATTGAAAGGGAAAGATAGTCAACAAATTGCTTATACGAAAGGTCACGTGGGTTAGTTTAAATGTTTCCTACAAGGTTAACATCTCGAATTAGATAAGAAGGTGATTGCAACCTTTGTAATGAGACAAATATTTTTGATTTAGGGGACAAGGTAGGGATTTGAGAAGCAAGAAAGGCCATGGTGTCCAAAAATTTATTAGTGGAATGCAGGGTGGTTTAAAGTTCATAATGGTCAAAGGTAGTCAAAAGTATGTCAACATGATGCTTATACTTTTGAATTATCTTGTTACGACACTAGTATATACCATTAACTTGGTTCACAACCAGTTGAGTGTCACCAAAGATAGTAATTGATTTAACGTCTAAGTCTATGGCGGTTTGAAGACCTAACACAAGTGCTTCATATTCAACGATATTTTTAGTACAATCAAAATCTAGTTTGAAATATAATGGCATAGGCTCACCATCAAGAGGAATGAGGATAACTCCGGCACTACCCCCATGCTGAAATTTGGAACCATCGAAGAATAATGTCATCTGGTAAATGGTATCATCTAGGGAGAGGGTAGTGATGGATTCATCAGGGAAATCAAAGTTAGAGGATTGATTTCGAAGAGATGTGTGTATGTGATTTGGGCAGAAATTTTTGTCATTTGAAATTTTTTATGGATGAATTCAAAATCTATGCCTGTAAGAAGCATGAGACAACGTGCAACATATTGATGTTGGTAGGGCTTAGCGTACATGTAATGTAAATGATCAATATTGGTGACAACAAAGGTTTTATGATGGAGTAGGTAATGGAAAATTTTTGTGGCAAAAATACTAAGGATAAGAATAATTTTTCAACGTGAGTATATCTAGTTTCTAGTCTAAAAGTGTAAGGTTATATAATAAACCACTTACTCCCTATGCTTCTCGTCACTTTGAGCGAGAATGACACCCAGGAATGATCAGTAGTAGAAATGTAAAGGTAAAATGGTTGGTCATCCTTAGGGGAATGAACATAGGTGGTTAGAGGAGGTATTATTTTAAGGCATCAAAGGCTTTGTGGAATTCATCATCCCATTTGAAGGAGACATCCTTTTGAGGAGATGATGAAATGGATGGCATCGGTCAAAAAGATGAGAAATAAAGTGATGAATAGATTACAAATTTCCTTGCAAACTACGAAGTTGACGAAGGTTAGTATGTGGAGGCATTTCGAGAATAACCTTGATTTTAGTAGGATCAACTTCAATGCCATGCAAATAAACAATAAAACTAAGGAGCTTTCCGGAGAGAACAACAAAGACACACTTCTTAGGTTGAAGGTGAACATAGTATTTGATGAGACAGTCAAAGATAACCCTAAGGACTATAAGGTGTTCGGCCCGATGTTTAGATTTTGAAAGAATATCATCAATGTAATCTTCCAATATAATATGCATGATGTCACAAAAGATATAAGTCATAGCCCACTGATATGTAGCACTAGTGTTTTTAAGGCCAAAGGGCATGCATTGATAGTAGAATGTCCACCAAGGAGTGATGAAGGAAGTTTTGTGTTGATCTTCTAGGGTGAGTAATATTTGGTTATAACCCGAGAAACTATCCATGAGTGATAACATCTCATGGCCAGTGATGAGATCAACTAGTTTGTTAATACTAGGTAGAGGAAATTCGTCTTTGAGGAAAAATAAGTTAAGGTCATAGAAATCCATGTAAATATGAAGTCCCCTATCGCTTTTGTGATAAGAATGAAGTTAGAGATCCATTAGGGATAATCAATGGGTAGAATGAAGGAAACTGAAAGAAGGGGTTGGAGTTCTTCTTTGACAAGAAGGGAAATGTGAGGATGCATTTTCACAAGCGTATTTTCATGGGTTTAGCATCGGGGAGGCTTATGATATTGTGGACCACAATGTTTGGGTCAATACTAGGAATATCAACGTAGGAACAAGAAAAAGCGTTGCCATGATCGAGAGGAAATAAGTGAAGGCTTTCTATTCAAAGCAACATCTATAGACTAGCATATTTTTAGAATGTGTGGGTTGTCCTGAGTGTGAATATTGATTTTGATGGTTGATTCATTCAACATGGTTTGTGTCTTAGAAGGTAATGACTGGTGAATATAAGAATCTTCCACACCAAGGTAGGTGAGAATAGACTCATCGTCCTGACATTGAATAACGTTAATAGAAGGTGTATCATCATCGATCATGTCAGGATACAGGAAGGGAAGAGAAGAGGGAGCCTCGCCATCATGTTGATAAGTCAGAGGTCCTAGGGAAATGATGTTCATGAAAAAAAAGTTAGGAGGAATGGATTTTGGGTCCATAGACTCTGTAGGTGAAGGTGGTGAATGGGGTGGGGAATGTTTATCATCCTTAATGAGTTTGAATTGGGCTTTTCTAGAAGGTGGTTTGGAAAATTCAATACCACTGCAGTCTTTATGCTTACGAGTGGTGCAAGGAATGACAATATGATGACCTTGTTCATAGAAACCAAAGCCAAATCCCTTCCAAGAATAATGATGGAGGAAGGTGTGGGAAAATTGGTGGTTGGTGAGATATTTAAGGTTAGAGGAAAATGGTCGAGTTTGGGAAGGTGTCTCAGGCGAGTAGGTTGAAGCATCAAGTCCCACATACATTAAGTGTGTGTGAAGGTGGGGAGGACCATAAGGGAAAAAATCACCTATGCGGTGATCATAATAGGGATGTTGGTGAAGGTTACCATACTTTTTAGGAGTAAGGAATGTGTCAATGTTATAAAGGCAATACCCACCTAGAGTGAGGCATTGAAAAACACCTTCTAAGGGATCAGTAATTGATATGTGGGTAGTGGGAATGGATGAATCACTAGATATTTGGGAAGAAGAAGAATTAGTTATTTGAGAAGTAGATGGGTTGGTTGATGGGTCAGCTGTTGAAGTTGTGACAATAGTGGGAATAGAGGAGTTAGTTGTGGAAGATGTAGTGGAAACATTGGTGGATGAGGAAGTGGTGAAGAAGAAGTGGTAGCAGTGGTAGATGCCTTAATTGGTATAAGGACATCATTAGGTCGATACAACATGTTACAGGTATTGAATGGTGAAGGGTCAATTGGAATGGTATAGTTGTGTCCTTCATGTTCAAATTTTAAACAATGGTGTAAGGTTGAAGGAACATAACCCATGGTGTAGATCTAAGGTCGGCCAAGCAATATGTTGTACTAGAATTCCCCCTCTAAGACATAGAATAATTTAGGAATGGTACGGGGGCCCACACGAATGTGGAGAATGATGGTGCCAAGGGTGGAATTCATAACATTATTGAATGAATGCAACATAACTAGGTTATTATGCATGCAATTGGTAGGGATGCACATTTGGTTGTACACATGAGAGGAAATGATGTTAATACTAGCACCACCATCGATCATAATGCGTCGAATGTGTATATTATCAATGTAAACAAAAATAAATAGGGCGGGATTAGGATCATCTGATTGGAGAGGTACAATCTCATCATCAAGAGAAAATGAGAGCAACTACTTGATGAGTGGTAGCGAGATGCAGAGGAAGGGGATGAAGTGGTGAGAGATGCCACATGATGAGGAGTGATAATGGATTTAATGAAGTAGGGTCATTAGGTACAACCTTAATAGATTACAAGACTTCAATAATGGCCCGCCGATGAGACTTAGAGGTTTGGATGAGGTCTTAAAAGACATTTTGAGAGGATCTTGGTCTGTTGTTTAAGCATTATACAATGGGAAACCCAAAAGTCAGAAATAGGGTAGGACAAAGGAAAGGAGAAAACAACTAGCTTATCCTCTACTCTTTTACCTAATATTCTTGTGTTTTCGACCTCAAAATCCCCCCCTCCTTTTAAAGTCAAATTCTAAAATTTTGAGCTCACGCCCTCTAGAAGTGTTCAAGTAAAGATGGAAGTTAGAAAAGATAGAGAAATTCATGCTTTGAAATTGTTTAAACTTTTCGGTCTACATGTTTTGATAAATTTTCCATTTTCCTATCTAGACACGTGAATTTTTATTGTTGTCCTCATTTGAATGAAATTATCAATCTTTCTATGGCCATGGATCATTGAACCTTGTATTGTTTTCAATTCCTTGGTTCACAAAAGAAATTTGAAAATCGGGCACGAAATGGAGTTTTCTTCTTCTTTGCATTTTTCCACAATTGTGAATGACGGGCATTTTCTTCCCCGTAAAATTTTGGCCCCATTATCCATGGGTACAGGGAAATATCTAATTGGATGCGAGGCGAGTCCTTTTTACATTTGAGGCATTGTGGTGAAAAGGAAAAAGTCAAATATTAAGCCTGCATTGAAATTCAAAGCGAGGGAAGCGGGTCGGTGGGGAGATTTGAGGTTTTGAGCCTTTTTATAAAAAGGGATAAAATTCATAAAGTGACCTGCAGTCCCGATCATGCTATGAGGAAAAAGTCAAATATTAAGCTTGCATTGAAATTCAAAGCGGGGAAGCGGATCGGTGGGGAGATTTGAGGTTTTGAGCCTTTTTGTAAAAAGGGCTAAAATTCATAAAGTGACCCACAGCCCCGATCATGCTATGAGGAAAAAGTCAAATATTAAGCCCGCATTGAAAGTCAAAGTGGGGAAGTGGGTCGGTGGGGAGATTTGAGGTTTTGATCCTTTTTGTAAAAAGGTCTAAAATTCATAAAGTGACTGTAACCATGATCATGCTATGAGGAAAAAGTTAAATATTAATTCGAATCGAAGGTCAAAGTAGGGAGGATTTGAAAAGAGTAATTTGTGCTTTTGAGCTCGCATTGAAAAAAGGTAGAATTATAAAAGTGACCCGCGACCCTGTCTCCACTCAAGTAAGTCCACATGTCAAGACCATATCAAAAGCGAGTGAGTGGACCCAAAATGTAACAAATTCTAAATCTCTATAAAGTCACAAAATGCAAAAGGCATCCTCCACACCCACTCCAGTAAATTTCTCCCACATGGATGACTCTGGTTTAAAGTTTCAAAGGCAAAATGAACAGTTCAAATTAAAAGTTACAAAACGAGTGTAACGACTGCATTATGAAAAGTCTGGTTTTTCTCGCCATTGGCATTTCTTCATGAATCAAGAATCTGAATAGACGCGAATTGTAAACCATTTCTTGCTAACAAAGAAGAAGTTGTAACTGTTTCTTGCAAGATATTTAATGGCTTCTTCACGCCATTATAAAGGGAGGGCGATGGATCTTGTAGACTCGAGAGTGCATTGTACCTGGAGAAAGCAAAGGAAATAGCCATTTTTCTTCTACTTCCCTCCACTCTCAAATTTCTTCTATTCGACACCACGTACAACCTATGTTTAAACAATCAATACAAGAAGGAGTTTCTTGCTTTCTTTGACTAAGGGGTTTCTTGATACTTTGTGATCGACGAATTCTATTTAGTCTTATTGTGATTCGCACAGAGTCATTGTTTCTTCTCATGAATGCATGTGTTGAATTTTATAACTAGTGCGTGCATGAATATGATTTTCTACCCGCAACATTAGTTCTCTTACCTCTTTTCTCAATCCCTTTCCCACCTTTATAGCAAATTCCCCCTACGAGATAACTACAAGAATTTTCCACAGGGTCGAGTGGAGTGCCCTTGTTGGATCACGACCGAAAGGTCACCACGTAAATCCACACTTTCTCGCACATGTATACACGGTAGCGCACCTTTGGTTAAGTAGAGGGACTTAGATTCCCGAGTGTTGGCAAGGAATCACAAGTTTTTTTCACTCAAAAAATTTCCTCACCAACATCTTTTAGCTCCCACATGTAAGGAGACTTAGCGACATCACACTGAATGTGACGCAAGGTCGAGAAAATTCAAAATTGAAAAAGAGAAAAATTTCTATAATTTGAATGGCTATATGAGCCGCATGGATTCAAATCATGAATTTTTTTGGGAAACCCTCATGTTGAAAGACCTGAATTACTCTTCCACATCTAAGAAGATGTTGCTTCAAATTTTAGGAAGCTATCGACATAATAAACAAAGTGCCAATCACTACTTCATTGCCATGATAATTCTAGACCTTGAAGAAGAACGCGCTGCTGAATTGGAGAGGCAAAGAAAAATTCCAGCACCGTAAAGAAGAGCATAGATTTTTAAGCTGGCGGATAGAAGATACACCGACAATGTGAGAGATAAGGAGGGCAAAATGACCCCATTTTTGAGGAACTTCAAAGGAGACAAGAGCTACTCGGAATCTAGAGGCTTCCTTTTCAAGAAACCGGACACGTTGGGAACTTGAGTGTTTCCAATCCTTTGGATGGTGAATTTCCATACATCAACGAGAACCTTTTAGAATTCATTGACGTGAATATCTAAGAAGAAGATAGAGAAAGAGAGGTGAGAGTGGACAAAGAAATAAGAGCTCATCTCAAAGAAATTGAGAGACTTCAAGCCGAGGCAGATGAAAGAGAAGCACGAAAGCCGCAACCTTAGCAAGGTTGGAAGATAGAAAAAAAAAAATAGAATGGGGATTGTGATAGTGAGCATGAACATGATCATGAGGCTCGTAGGCATAATTTACCATGGGGAGGAAACAACGGTCCACTAGCTCTTGGTCAACCACTCCATGAGCTACCGAGAGGCTTGAGAAAAACTTCCCAAAATTTAGAGAGGATCGTTCTCAACTCCCGAAAAGAATGTAGCAGTATTTATCACTTCTTGTGGTGTGTTGGGTGTTGAGGATGAAGATGTGTTAGTCGAATCTTTGTGGATTCACTCCAAGAGAAAGATGTCGAATGGTTCTACATGCTACCCCCGAGGTCCGTCACCTGTTGGGAGGATATAAGAAGTGTATTCAAACATAGGTTCAAGAGCATAGAATATTATCAGGATATTTTGGTCCAATTGGTACAAATGAAGAAATAAACCTTCGACTCAATGAGGGACTTTGTAACAAGATATAACAGAGTGATAAGAAGAATCCCTGAAGATGTGGTGCCTCTAGAAAATAATTTGAAGAGATTCTTCATCAGCGCCTTGCCATCAGAAGTAGGTTTCTTCCTTAGAAGAATCCAACCAAGAACATTAAGGGAAGCTCAAGACCATGCATAGTAAGCGATGATGATCTAATCTTGTCTAGTAAAGTGAAAGTCCCATATGGGAAACAAAAGGATCATAATTCAAACTTAGTTACCATAGATCCAATGTTCCAAAAAATGGAAAATGAATTGGTTTCCTTGAAGAAATAACTATCTCGAGATCACAATGCGAGAATGCTTCAAGGAAACCAAACCCTCGAGATAGGCCAAGGATTTCTCCACCTTCTCATCAGCTTGCTCTTGAAGTACCACCATCAATGCCATTTGTGACACCAAAGAGCCGAGAGGGGGAAGAAGACATTGATGAAATTGAAGAAGAAAATATGGAAGACTATGAAAACTATCTTGAGGTCGAGGAAGTTGATATGAAAAATGGCCTAATTGAGTACCTTGAAGATGAAGATGAGGACAATGAAGAAGATCCAAGTTTCTCAGTTGTTGTCTTCACTCATGCACAATCAAGGAAAGGTGCTTCATTATTAATGGTTGTGGTAAAGGATAAGAAGAATAAATAAGATTCTCCTTCAGAGGTCACACAAAATAAAATCATCAGTAGAGGATCACCATTACCACCTTCTATGGAGTCGGGTGATGAAAAACCAAAATCATTGGTTGTCGGGGATCATGCTACTATGCCAAGTCATCTAATTCTTCTCCCAGCTCAAAAGTTTCTAAGAACAATTCTCCTTTAAATGTTGTTCCTATAAAAACATCTAAGGTTCAATCAAAAGCTACACCCTCACCCCCTTCCAAGCCAATTGCTACACCCGAAAAGGAGAACTCAACACTCAAAGTAGCAAATCCTCTACCATGTAAATCTTCCTCCATTTCGGAACCTCTTCCTCGCTCACCATAACCCCATTTGACTTTGTGGAACATGCAAGCAAAACCAAAGTCCAACTCTCAGAAATAGAATACCTACAAACACACCCTGCCTAGTTTGACAAGTTCATTAATGTAGTTTGTGGTGGTAACCCTGTATCCTTGAGTCCTAATTCTAAAGGCTTACTTCCCACACCATCCACACCACCTTCCCAAAACATGCTAGCCCTTAGTGCCTCCAAAACCAACAAGGTTGAACCTTTCTACTTGTCACTCCTCATTAAAGGCTTCCAACTAAATAATTATATCATAGATTTCGGAGCCTCAGACAATGTGATGCCAACCAAAGTTACAAATGCTCTAGGCCTCACCTTGACCCGGGTAAATGGCACCTGCTACTCAATGGAATCCAAACAAGTGCCATTGGTAGGAAGAATCAAATATGCAAAGGTAGCATAAATAGATTTTCCAGACAAGAAGGTGCTCCTAACCATATTGGTAGAAAACATCCCAACATCCTTTGGTATGCTATTGAGTAGGATTTTTTGTAGAGATCTGGGTGGAGAGATAAAAATGGATTGGTCATTTGCAACTATCCTAGTAAAAGGTGAGATGAAGAAGTTGCTTATGAGTAAGAAAGATGAAGTTCACAATATGAAATTGATGATCTGAAAGCAAACATTCTCTTTCAAGATTGTGGGCTAGGAAACTACTTCCTCACATCAAGAAAAGAGGATAACTTTCCACTTCTCATGGAGGAAGAGGAAGATCAAATTTAGACAATGGAATTTGATGGTAGTCATTCCAGTGTGGGCTTGAGAGTTGGTGTAGTATTTTTGAGACTCTCAAGACGATTGCATAACATGGAGCTTTTCCCAAGTGTAGGACCTCACAAAATCGAAGAAAAGCTCTCCGGATGAAGGCTAGTTCCTATTCCTCTGTTGAGATGCACATGTAAAAATGCAGAGGGTTTATTCAAAACCTAAACTAACTTTCCAAGGAGACAGGTAAGAAGATGCATAAAAATAAACCTAAACTAACAAAGCGATGCACCGAGGAATGAAGAACACTGTCTTGCTAATAAGCACGAGACCATTAAAATGCAATGCAAGATCATGCAAGAGATAACTTGAGTTTGCGGTGAAAGATCGGGGAAGATGCAAATGAACACGAGAGAGGGTTGAGAATCATCCACAGACATGCATTATTTTCTCCAAATATTGATACAATACACCACAAAATGCCAAGAGGCAAAGTTGCATTACTGATTTTAGATGGGAGGTTTGAACTCCTGATTCACCTACCAAAGAGAAGAAGGGAGGGCAAAACAAGAATGTCCAACCTTTAGAAAGAAGCCCCCTTACAATTTATAGGAAGAATGAGAGAGGGAAGAGAGAGGAAATCCAAATCTACCCCAACCACCTCCAAGTTACATTTAATTTATCTCATTATGGTGGTAGGTGAGGACCCTAGCAAACCCAAAAATTGGTGAACTATATTTTGAATTTTTAAGAACATTTTCCCACCTAATTAAAGATATCCAGTCGTAGTTAGATAGAGGACCTCATAAGCTTTCCAAAAGTCCAACCTTGCATGAATCTAAGATCCTGTCAAAAGTTATGGCCATCTGAATATCTGCGCCAGGGTCTGCTTCCTGTCAGCGCTCAAAATGTTGCGCCTCCTAAAGGTGCGCCATGGCGCATCCATCTTTATGTCAACATACCCTTATGTGCACCAAGGTGCACATTTTTCCATGTCGACACCCATTTTCATGCGCCCTTAACCTGCGCCTTGGCACGACTTTTTGCATGTCGACATCCATTTTCATGCGCCCTTAACCTGCGCCTTGGCGCATCCATTTTCATGTCGACACCCATTTTCATGTGCCCTGTCACAATAAACATTGGGCTTTGAGCTTCTTTGGTTTCCATATTCTTCCGTTTGTCTATATTTACACAAGGGGAAGATATTTACAACAAGTATTATACACTCCTTCCAATGAGTTGTACCCCTTTGCCTACAAGCTACAATTTGATAATACAAATAACACTTTGCATAGTATGAAGCACTACTCTTAGGAATGAGTGTGTGAGAGAACATGGGAATCAAGAAACCGAGACGCGAGGTGATGTAGAGGTTGTAGTAAAGTAGGTCCTGAACAATATCATGTGAAGAATCCAAGAATCGACATTACTGAAATAGAGTGTGGGAATCGCATTGAATCTTTTGATGCATTTTCCATTGAAGCTATTCCAAGGGAAAAAAATGAAAAAGCTGATTTTATTGCAATTTCAGCCTCTCTAGTGACACCTCATCCTTATTTTGGTAAAGACAAAGTGCTAATTGAAATGGTATTCATGCCTAGTGTACCAGATAATGAAAATCATTGGCAAGTCTTTAATGATGATAACCAAATTCTAGCCTTTTTAGAGAAAAGGGATAATTTCAATAATCTCTTCTTCAAAGGAGGTGAAAATCCACACTAAGAAGCAGTCCCAAAGAAGAGAAAGAAGGAATTGAAGGGATTGATGATGAGGGAGTAATCAAATTGAAAGGGAACAAAATTCCCAAAGGCCTAGTCTCTTTAGAAGACCTCTTTGACAAACATGACATGATTCATTCAAGAGAAAGAAAAGCAATCTTCTCGGTGCCCAGCTGATTTTGATAAAGAAAACATTAGTACCTTAGAGGAGCCAAGGATGGTCAATATTGGAAATTTTTTCTCTTGAAGAAAAAAGAAGGTTTGTTGCATTACTCAAGAAATACTCAGATGTCTTGGCCTACTCTTATGATGAACTCAAATCCTTCTAGCCAAAGGAAATGCATCACTCAATTCCTTTGAAGCAGGGTGTTAAGCCCTTCAGAGAAACAAAGGCTGTATAACCAAAAGATTGCTGATACCATCAAGGAGGAGGTAATGAAGATGCTTAATGCAAGGATCATCTTTCCCATCCACCATTCAACATGGGTGGCTAACATTGTGCTAGTGCGGAAGAAGAATGGTGAAATAAGGATATGTGTAGATTTTTGCAACCTGAACCAGGCATCACTAAAGGACAATTATCCTCTTCCTATCATGGACCATATCCTACAAGTAGTCACTAGATCTGAAATTCTTTCATTACTTTATGGATTCTCAGGATATAATCAAATCAAATTGACAAAGGAGGACCGCACCAAGACAACCTTTACAACACCTTAGGGCACTTTTTCGTACAGTAGAATGCCTTTTGGCCTAATTAGTGTAGGAGATACATTCCAAAGGGTGATGGATTGACATTTAAAGATCGAAGCATTACATTGTCATATATCTTGATGATCTCACCATATTTTCAAATAATAGGGAGATCATATCTATCACTGGAACATGTACTTGTAAGGTGTAGGAAACATGGCATATCACTAAATCCAAAAAAATGCATTTTTGGAGTCATAGAAGCAAATTTATTGGGGCACATTGTGAACAAACATGGAGAACACATTGATCTTGAGAGGAATAGATCCATTCAAGCATTAGCCCTACCCACAAGAAATAAATGAGTTCATTCATTCTTGGAAAGGTGAACTTTATTCATCGTTTTGTGCCTGAATTTGCTTAGTTGACAAAAGCA
This sequence comes from Taxus wallichiana var. yunnanensis, assembly GCA_018340775.1. Taxonomy (NCBI): domain Eukaryota; kingdom Viridiplantae; phylum Streptophyta; class Pinopsida; order Cupressales; family Taxaceae; genus Taxus; species Taxus wallichiana. Next base: position 642,954,581 of record CM031239.1, on the reverse strand, counting down.
CATCACTTACATGATGAAACCAAAAGAAAACTTCAAATGGAACAATAAAGGGAAGGCAACATTCAAAGAAATCAAGAAATCCATTCCTAAGGCTCGACTCTTGTATCTCAGATTTTAACAAAGAATTCATCATGTATTGTTATGCATTAGAGCATACACTCTCTGTCATTCTCGTTAGAAAAATGATGAAGGCGTGGAAGCACCTATTTCTTTCATGAGTTTTCATTTGAAAAAGAATGAGCTAAAATAAAACCAATTGGAGAAGCATGCATATGTAGTGGTCAAGGCTATAAAAAATTTTAGGTTTTACATCCTTAATTCCCATATGGTGGTGATAGTTCCCGATAGTGCAATCAAGTCCATCTTAACACACGGCAGATCCCGAGTTAAAAGAAGAAATTGGATTGTAAAGACTCAAGAATATGAGTTGGAGATTCGACCCTCAATTTGGTAAGGGGAAATGGCTTGTGCAAGTTGATTGCTGAAGATGAAACACTCAAAGTTCAACATGGCAAAGAAAATTGTGCTTGCTCAACTTATTCAGAAGACAACCCATAGGTTCTCTTTATCACCACTACTAATGAGTGATATGTTGATATTGCCTATTACCTAACTTATGGAGAATTCTCTCCCCATCTTGATTACAAGAAAAGGAGAACACTCAAGCTGAAGGAAGCTAAATTTGTAATCTGGAATCATGTGCTTTACAAAAGAGGCATGGATGGTTGTTTCCTCGGGTGTGTAGATAAAGAGCAAAAATAAAAGTTACTTAAAGAATACCATGACCAAGCATGTGGTGGGGATTTTTCAGCAATGGTCACTTTGCACACAAGATCCTCGAGGAAGGTATTATTGGCCCACCATCTTTGAGACACTCAATATTGGGTTTCTAAATGTAAAGCATACCAAAAGTTCGTTGGAATACCACAACTTGCTGCATTACAACTCAGGCCTGTGGTTATTGAAGAACCATTTCAACAGTGGGGGTTGGACTTCATTGGTGTTCTAAACCCTCACTCAAGCATAGGGCACACCTTATGTACTCACAACAACAACAGACTACTTCATGAAATGGGTGGAAGCCATTCCAGCCAAACAAGCCAACACTAAAACAATATGCAAATTCATCAAGGAGAATATCATAGTCTGCTTTTGAGTGCCCAAAGATTATAACATATAATGCTGCCTATTTCTCTTTAAGAGAGCTGACTAATTTTTGCTATAGCTACGGAATCTTCCTATCTCACTCTTCTGACTACTATCCACAAGGAAATGGATAGGACAAATTAAGAAATAAGAACATTGTGACCATTGTCCAAGCTTGTAAACGAGAATCAAAGGAATTGGCACAAAAGGTTGTATGACGCATTGTGGGTGGATAGGATCACTCCCAAGAAGGAAATATGTATGTCACCATTCCAACTACTGTATGGAGTTGAAGCAGAAATTCCTCTCACAATCAAGATGCCAGCTCTCAAGCTACTATAGGAAATAGAAGATGGTCAGTACAAGGATTCCATTTACAAGAGGATATTTTTTCTTGAGAAGATGGAAGAAAATAGACTCCAAGTGGTGGATCACATTAAGAATCACAAATTCAAAGTAAAGAAGATTTTTGATAAGAAGGCCAAGGCAAGAGAATTCAAATTTGGAGACTTCATCCTGCTATGGGACAAGAGAAGAGAACCAAAAGGAAGCTATGGAAAGTTCGATTCATTATGGCTTGGTCCATTCCAAATTCGTGAAGCTTGTGGAGAGAACGCTTTTCTTCTCTCATATTTGGATGAAACACCCATTGGAATTGCCTTGGAGTGGGCAATACTTAAAATTGTATCATAGTGAAAGAAGGTTGTTCCCCACCTTATACCATAGTTGTGTTTCCCTTTTCGTTTGTGTGGTTTTATTCCCTTTACATTGCGTGTCATGTGTTTCCTTCTGTTGTGTGCTTGTGTGTTGCCTTCTTGATCTTTCTTTATCAAAGTTTTTCATGAATCTACAAGGCTTAAGGGATAAGGCACTTTGTCAACAAATTATAGGGTCTAGAGATTGAGATTCTAGATTCCCATGTCATGTCTTCACTATGCTCAGTCCATGTCATGTCCCCAAGCTAGAGCTAGCTATTTTCGACCTCAAAATCCCCACCTCCTTTTAAAGTAAAATTTAAAATTTTGAGCTCACGCCCTCCATAAGTGTTCAAGTAAAGTTAGAAGTCCAAAAAGATAGAGAAATTCATGCTTTGAAATTGTTTAAACTTTCCAGTCTGCATGTTTTGATAAATTTTCTATTTTCCTATCTAGACGCATGAAAATTTTATTGTTTTCCTCATTTGAATGAAATTGTCAATATTTCTATGGCCATGAATTGTGGAACCTTGTATTATTTTCAATTCCTTAGTTTGCAAAAGACATTTGAAAATCAGGCGCGAAATGGTGGAGTTTTCTTCTTCTCTGCATTTTTCCACAGTCGTGAATGACGGGTGTTTTCTTCCCCATCAAATTATGGCCCCATTATCCATGGGAACATGGATATATCTAATTGGATATGGCAGGATGGGTCCTTTTTGTGTTTTGAGGCATTGTGGTGAAAAGGAAAAATTCAAATATTAAGCCCACATTGAAAGTCAAAGCGGGGAAGCGGGTCGGCGGGGAGATTTGAGGTTTTGAGCCTTTTTGTAAAAAGGGTTAAAAGTCATAAAGTGACCCGCAACCCCGATCATGCTATGAGGAAAAATTCAAATATTAAGCCTGCATTGAAATTCAAAGTGGGGAAGTGGGTCACGGAGAGATTTGAGGTTTTGAGCCTTTTTGTAAAAAGGGCTAAAATTCATAAAGTGACCCACAACCCCGATCATGCTTTGAGAAAAAGGCAAATATTAAGCCCTGCATTAAAAGTCAAAGTGGGGAAGTGGGTTGGCGGGGAGATATTAGGTTTTGAGCCTTTTTGTAAAAAAGGCTAAAAGTCATAAAGTGACCCGCAACCCCAATCATGCTATGAGGAAAAAGTCAAATATTAAGCCCGAATCGAAGGTCAAAGCGGGGAGGCGGGCCGACGGAGCAATTTGTGTTTTTGAGCCCACATTGAAAAAAGGTAAAATTATAAAAGTGACCCACAACTCTGTCTCCACTCAAGTAAGGCCATGTGTTAAGACCATATCAAAAGTGGGTGAGTAGACCCAAAATGTAAAAAATGCCAAATCTCTATAAAGTCACAAAATGCAAAAGGCATCCTCCATACCCACTCTAGTAAATTTCTCCCACGTGGACGAATCTAGTTTAAAGTTTCAAAGGCAAGATGAACGGTTCAAATTCAAAGTTACAAAACGAGTGTAACGATTGCATTATGAAAAGTCTGGTTTTTCTCACCATTGGCGTTTCTTCATGAATCAATAATCTGAACATATGCGAATTGTAAATCGTTTCTTACTAACAAAGAAGAAATTTTAACCGTTTCTTGCAAGATATTTAATGGCTTCTTCACGCCATTGTAAAGGGAGGGTGATGGATCTTGTAGACTCGAGAGTGCATTGTACCTAGAGAAAGTAAAGCAAATAGCCATTTTGCTTCTACTTCTCTCCACTCTCAAATTTATTCTATTTCAACACCATGTACAACCTATGTTTAAATAATCAATACAAGAAGGAGTTTCTTTCTTTCTTTGACTAAGGGGTTTCTTGATACATTTTGATTGATGAATTCTATTTGGTCTTGTTGTTATTGGCAGAGTTGTTTCTTCTCATGAATGCATGTGTTGAAGTTTATAAATAGTGCGTGCAGGAATATGATTTTCTACCTGCGACATTAGTTCTCCTACCTCTTTTTCACTCCCTTTCCTACCTTATAGAAAATTCCCCCTTGTAGATAACTGCAATCATTTTCCACGGGGTCGGTGGAGTGCCCCTATTGGATCCCGGTTGAAAGGCCACCACAAAAATCCATGCTTCTAGCACATACATTCAATGACAATGCACTTGGATTAAGTAGAGGGACTTAGATTTCTAGAGCATTGGCAAGGAATCCACAATTTTTCCACTTGAAATTTTTTCTCGCTAACATCCTGGTAGGTAAAGGAGAAATTGAGTCTTGATAGGGTTAGCGACAAGTTAGGAAAACATATGGTGAGGGCATATACTAGTTTTATGAAAATATTACAACACATTAGCATTTTACGAAGGTTTGGCTAGCTCTCTTATGCGGATCATATTGATCTAAAATGTTAGAGGAGTATAAAATGGTTATGGAGGGAATGATGAAGGTAATTGAATAGAGTGTACACCTAAGGACAAGGATGTATGGTGATAGGTGTAGGTGGAAGAGGGTCCTTATCTAAAAGATCATCATCATAAAAATTTTCTTCGAGAGGACATAGTTGGAGAAGAATAGTCTTAAGAGCCTTACAATTTTCCACATCATGCCCTGACACACGATGGTAAGCGTAAATTTTTGTATCGTCAAACCCTTTTGGTTTAGGTTTGAGTGGGTCGTAAGGTCTAAGTGGTGGAAATGTGATGACAGAGGTTTCCAAAAGGTTAGCTAAGATGTTGGCATAAGACCCTGCCAATGGATCACAATGTGAAGTAAGTGTGGGTCTGAATGGAAGTGTGGGTGACTTTAGTGGGAGAGGCACCACCGGAGGTGGAATTAGAGGTTGAGTAAGTTTGACCACCTATTTAGTAGATAGTATGGTTTTAGGTTTGGATTGCACCTTCTTGGGTAAAGATGTAGCAAGTGAACTAGTTATTGAAGGTGGTGTAAGTTTAACTAACTATTTTGACGGTAGTGGGTTCTTGGACTTTAGGTAAAGGTGAAGAAGAAGTGCGTGATGTAGAAGGAAGGAAGATGGTGAAAGGAGCATGTTAGACGGGGTGATAATAGAGGTGCGATGAAGGTTGTAGTAAGAGGAAATGTGGAAGGTACTGGTTGAAGAGAAGGGAATGTCATAGTTAATGACGAGGATACTGGAAGTGGTGTAGGTATAGGTGGTAGAAAATATGTAGTTGATAACAAAGGCGTAAGCTGTGTAGGTAATTTGGGTGGAAAAGAGGATCATGAAAAGGAGGTAGGTTGTTGTGTTTTTGGTTTACCTTGGTTAGGAGGTTATTTGACCAAGGTTGATGGGTGGGAGACCTAGGATAGATGGAAGTGGTAAAGGTGACAGAGGGGTAGTGGGCGAAGCCGGTGTTTGCGGCCTAAGAGGTTGGGTCTTCCTCTTAGGTGGGAGAATATTCTTTGTGATAGCTTGTGAGGAAATGTCTAAATCTAGTTTTATAGGAAGATGGACTAGGCTTGATGTCAGTATGACTCCCAATGTGGTAGTGGGTATAGACACATAGGAAGATATAAGTTAGGGTAAGGTTTTAGGCATAGGAAAAAGGTTCATTTTATGGTAAAGGTTTATGTGTGGGTGAGGGTGATGAAGAAGAGGTCAATACAACTGGCATGGGCATGGTGGATTTGGTTGTTTGAAACTCCTTTGGATAGATTGTAGAAGTATTGGTACAGACAACATTTGCATTTGAGTTGAGAAAGGCAGCCGAAGACATCCCCAGAGCATGGAATTGTTAACATAATCCAAGCGTTCAGCCAAATGTGAAAATGACACCATTGTAGGTGGGATGATGTTGATTTGGTAGTAATCCCTATAAGGAATGTATGTGAGACATGGAAATGGTTGGATTTAGACTCTATGGGTAAAAGAGACGAGATTAAATATGATCCTTGAAAGCCAATGGTGAATTATCACCAATAGGAAGGGATGCTACTAATGGATACCTTGTGGGTAGGGGAGATGAAAATTTGGATGAGGTAAGTTCATATTTTGGTGAAGAAGAAGGTAATCATGACTCTGTCGTGGGTATAAGAGTAAATCTTGTGGGTTGTCGGGTTGAGAGGTGAGTGGGAAACTACATTGGTGGATATGGTAGAATATTCCATGGGTGAAGGAGGAAATAAGGGAGACTCCTATGTGAGTAAAGAAGAAGATGAAAAAAATACCTCCATGGATGAAGGATGTTGGTCAGAAATATTGTTCTAAGGAGAATAGGCACGAGAAGATTTGCGTGCGGGAACAAGGCACATTTGAAGGTGCGGAAGGATAGGAAAGAAAACGCATCTTGGGACAAGTTGATTTGGGACTTAGGCATTTTCATGGTTATGGGATATTTGTGGAGATAACGTGCAAATCACACGTTAGGATGGAGACTTGCACAACACACAAATGCTATTTTGGGAATGAGCATATGATAAGTGCCATGCATGAGTTTGAGATAATAATAGGATTACTTCTTCCAGTTAACTATAGGATGTCTATTATTAGCGCACTTGCATGTGTGAATGTTATTGTAAAGGCACATGGCTATTTTCAGCATGTGACCTATTTTGGGAAGTACATAAGTGGTGAAGGGAAAGTCCCCACCCCTATAAATATGTAGTGAATTGTGTAGTTTAGTAGTGGTGAAGCTATTATAGAATTATGTTCTTTGGATCTAATGCACAAATGACTCGATGGTAATACTTTGTAATGTAAGAAGATTATATGTATTAGTGTTTAATGCAATGGAGTATATTAAATGGATAATTGTACTAAACATGACTATGAATCTTGGTTCTTGTATGGTTAATCTTATCAAATTTATTGTTTAGTTCATGATTATCTTAGATATACATTTTTATGCATGTGGAATGTTTATGCTTATTTATGTATTTGTATATGCTCTATCTTCATCACACTAACATCTTGTACAAATAAATCTAAAGAGAGGACCTCATACCTTTGCACGCTTTAGGTGAGCACTCAGCTCAGGTTGGGTGATGTGCCAATGTGCTTGGGTTTTATAGTGAATTCTAGGCTACATCATTGGTTCCGTTTTTGGGACCTCTTTTTCAGATGTTTTCAGGATGTTTCATGATGAAGACGTACCATTTGACCTTAGCAAGTGTTGAGGAGTGGATAAAGGATCTAGAAGAAGAGTACGCTCAGAGGTTCAACACTAGATCTGAGTTTGACGCACGTGTGTGGGTGGAGAAAAATTTGTATGATTGTTTGTATGAGAGCTTCTTTGTTATCTTTCTAGTAGAGTTGTATGAGTGGCTGGTTGCTTATGCATCTAAAAGGAATTAGAGGTATCACACACTTGTCTAGATGTAGGAATAATTTCAAGCCCTTTATGATGCTGATTTGATTTGGATGTGTCGTTGTGGATACTTGGTTCCATGGTGTTTTGAATAGTTATGTTTTGAAGTAATCAATTTCCACTTACTTGTGCCCAAAGGTAGTTGAGTTCAGTTTTCTACGTTATCGGGGATATTATTTGCAAGGTATTCCATTAGTGATCAAAATATTGATGGTAACCTTGAACTTGGAAGAAAAAATGATGGCTAGCTAAACCCCACCATGTGTGGGGAAGGAACATGTTTGGTGAAATATGGCGGAGACATAGCGATAGAGAGGCAAGAGAGATGAAAGGTGACTTAAATATAATGAGGTTGTCAAGAGGAGATAAGAAAGTAGCGTGATATTGTAGAGTAGATGGAATTGAGGAGAGATATGGCTCATGAAGAATTTAAAGCTCACGTAGGAGGAATAGATCTGAGCATCTGGAACTCCCCCATTTGGGAAAGCATAATAGGGAACCCTTCTCGGCCTCACAGAGGAGCGGACCAGCAGAAATGACTTGGGCCATAGGCACATATCTGAATCCACCTACTAACCTAGCCCTTGTGCTTGGATTTTGAGTATCGAGTACCACCTTTAGTCATTAACCTAGTTTGGGTAGTAGAAGATAAGGTTAGATAACAAGTACATCTATAAGTTAGGAAAAAATATTCTTTGTTGTTTGGAGGTACCTTTTTAGTGTATTTTCAGTAGATAACTCAAGCGCATAGAATTTTGGAGTTAATTTTGGGAGTAGTACCGCTACGCATAGATTGTAGGAGTCTAGTTTAGTACCATTATTGGGAAACAGGGTAGTGCATCCTTGGTCCACTTCGGCTACGGTGGAGGATTAGGGGGCATATGTGGCTCTAGTTCGGTGAATCTAGTTGTTGGAGAAGCAAAGGTAACACAAGGGGTTTTGGATCGGATGGGGTGGTCTGCGCACCAACCCCAAAATATTTACATAGAGATTTCACTTCATCTTCCAGAGTATAAAGGCATATAAGATGCTACGAAAACATGCACATGTGTAAGATAATGTGGCACACAAAAGGAGGTATGTGTTCTAAGTGCACAAAGGCAAGTTAGTTTGTAACTACATTATAGGGACACACACACATTTGGTATAGGAAGTTTGACCCTGATCAAACTTGTGTAGATTATGCAACATTAAAGGATGTTTTCCTTAAGGAGTTTCATATCCCTGAGTTTGAGTAGAAGATTATAAGTGTGCTCAAGGATATTAAGCAGGGCACTACTGAGAGTGTTCAAGAATATGATGCCCATTTCAAGACACTATTGTCTAAAATTTCTTATGATATTCATGCAAGCCAACATGCACAGTGGTTTGTTGGGGGCTTGATCACACCTTTTAGGAGGGTGTTGTCACATAAGACTTATACGGACCTACATAAAGCACTTGAAGAAAATTTACGTATTAAGGTAGTCGGGAGTATAGACCTTTGGAGTGAGCCCATTCCTAGAAGGCACAAATTGTAATTATGGCAAAGTAGTTGAGAGAAACTATATGTAAATTCAGCACACAAGATGCGCACTAGGATTTGGAGTACCAATTGTGAAGTGGAAGGGTACACTAAGGATATTTTTCCTCATAGATCAGTGTGTTCATTTATTATTGGAATATGAGATATGTAATTGAGACCATGATGCAAACCACTACCCATTACTACAACACGTGATAGGAAATAATGTATCCTATTACTGTAAAATTTTCGAGTCCACGAATCATGATACAAAAGATGTAGGTTGATTGGTTAGATCCACGATGCCATAGATATCGAGTGTGTGATAGACTAGAGTAATAGATAATTCTACAGGAAAAGTGAGCACCATGATCATGATCACACTCAAGTGTGCTATGATTGGAATGAAGGGTGATTTAAAGGAGGTTGTGGCAGAGGTCAAGGATACCATGGTGGATTTGAGGGCTGAGGTCATGGTGGTGGATGGGAAATTTCCCTCATGGAACATATTTTACATTTGGATCTCCTAACCACTACAGGCGTGAATGTCCTCATAATATTAGTTATTATTTTTCTTGGGAAGAATCATAGCTATGAGGAATTACAAGACTTATATGAGCATATTAGTAAGTACCATAAACATGAGAACAAAGGTGTAGGGATGGTTAGAATACAACACACTATGGAAAATCAGTGGATGCTAAAGATGGCACTTTGGAGCACGAGGTATTACCTGTGAATATTACTACACATGCACTTTGAAGCTACGTGCACGAGAGAGGAATTACAATAGAAGCCTACCATCATCAAGAAGGAATTTTTACATGCAAGGTACTAGGATCCTGTACATCAAAAGGAGGTTTATCAGGAAACTATGGAGGTACTCAAAAATCATTAGGGTGAAATACAATGTTTGAAGGAAAAATAATGGAAGTTAGAAAAAAAGAAGGCAAGTAGAGATAGTCTAATCAAATATTGATGACTTAAAAGAGGTATGCAAGATGTTGCTCTAGGAGAATATCATTCCATTACTAGGGAATTGGATAAAGGGAAACACACCGCACACATTTATTGAGAATGGATGATAGATCCTACATGTTAATCTTCCCCCTCATAGCTTGGATTATGACAAGGAGATCACTCTGAATGCTTTTATGGATGGGTGGCTCTTGAGTAATATATTAATTGATACATGTATGGAAGTTAATGTGCTTACTTTAGATGCATGGGTACAGATGGGCTAGACCTCCATTACAACCATCCTCTAATTGTTCATGGCCAATCAAACTAAGGCCACTCCCATAGGAGTTTTAAAGGATGCATCCATTACTATACAAGGGGCCAAGTTCACTGGGGATTTTGAGGTCTTAGCACTTGCAGAGGAAAATAAATTCCTTGGTCTACTTGGGAGTTATTGGTGTTATACAAATAATGATGATCTACACTTCAACAAGGGGTATATAATTTTTGAGAACAAGTAAGAAAGAATAATTATCCATTTGATAGATGGGAAATATTTGCCTTATGTTGAACCTTTGAGCAAGGAATACCTAAACAGGATATATATACACATCATTCAGGACCTAAAAGTACTTGAGCCATCTAAGGAAGGAATCCTCTAGTGGGAAGATGCATAGTCTATTAGTGATACTATAAGTATTTCTTGTGAAAATTGGGCACATGACACTTATTAGGTGGTTGGGTGTGAAGTAAGAAGAGAATTTACGTGGAGAAGTAAACCTTGATGTATTTGGAGGATAGGTAACAACCATGTACCTCAATACACTGGAAAAGGAGATCCTATGGTATACTTGTGCACCATGGAGGAGAAGTGGATGAATCAAGTGGAAAGGAGAAATATGTTAGTATATATACCATGCGTGGGATAGTAACACGCTGGTGGATGGTTCATAGGGATAATATTATAGAATGGAGTGAAGTCAGAATTTCTCTAACCACTCGGTTCTTAAGAAGCTATGTGCCTACTACAATTTGCATGTATCATGGTAATCAACCTGTTTAGCACCACGTTCAATAGTATGAGAGACTCTTCACAGAGGGGTAGGAAGCTTTACCACCTTCACTTTGGGTGCACAAAATTTATTCCACTTTACAAGGTTGCGCATGAGCCTAGTATGTTTATGTAGAGCTGCATAGGGAGACTGGAAATTGGCAAGACTTGATTGCAGGAATGACCCATACTTTTGACTACTTCTCCACTATACCTCTAGTGGAAGAGTCATTAAGTGTTATAAAGTGCTTAACTATGGGAGACAGTGTAAAGAATGAAGAACTCATTAAGGATTTTTTTGGTGAGGTAGACTCAGGAGCATGTTTTGATGAAGTAGAAGAGAGATGCCACACTACTTAAGCCCACTTACTATGAGAAAAAAAGGAAAGATGGTATACATAGTGGATGATGAAGAAGTAGAAAATATGGATATAGATCATTCAACGGTATGTGTGAAGTGTTAGGCAGTGTAGATAACAATGCACGTGCCTATCATGAACCTATGAATACTTAGAAAGTGAACATTGGAATGAATGTTGAACCTAAAGAGGTAATAATTAGGGATTATTGGTCTAATTCTGAAGTGGCAAAGATAATTGAGTTACTACAGGATTATAAAGACTTATTTCCCTAGGGCTACCATGAGTTAAAAGGAGTGCATGATTCATTAGGAGAGATGAAGATTAAGTTAAAGGAAGGAGCGCACCTGGTCAGGAAGAGACCTTACAAGATGAAACCTAGCCTGCACGTCAAAGTTAAGGAAGAAATTGACAAAATATTGAAATCTGGCATCATCAAGCCCCTAGAGGAATAAGAGTGGGTTAGCCCCATTGTGATCAGTATAAAGAAAGATGGTCAGATTAGGATTTGTGTGGATTATAGGGAACTGAATGCTACATGTGTGATTGATCCTTTTCCTACACCTTTCACTAGAGGAAATATTAGAAGGAATTGTAGGGCACGAAGTTTATTCTTTTACAGATGGATTCTCTAGGTATCATCAGGTTATAATTGCATAGGAGGATCAAGAGAAGATGAATTTCACCCAGTGAATATATAATATGATGCCCTTTGGTTTGAAAAATGCACCTGCTATATTTTTGTGCATAGTTGTTCAAGCATTTCAAGATTTTATTCACAACTTCTTGTAGGTTTACTTAGATTATTGGATGGTGTATGGACTTGTTAAGGATCATTGTGATAATTTACACTTAATGTTTGAAAGATGTAGACAATTAAGCATCTCTTTAAATATCAAGAAGTGTGTGTTTACTACACCTTTTGGAACTTTGTTAGGGAACATCATCTACAAGGAAGGTTTCTTAGTGGATCTAGCTAAGGTTGTAGTTATTGTAGGCATGGAAGAGCCTACCAATTAGCGCAAGTGCAAAGATTCTTGGGCCACATAAGGTATTACTGAGAAAATTTATCAAAAGATATGCATAGATTTCCACACCCTTCGAAGAGTTACTAAAATCGAAAGGGATGTTCTATTGGGGAGAACCACAAAGAACGTGCATTCAAGGTGTTGAAGGAGAGACTTACAATAATGCCTATTTCGCATTTTACTTCATGGAACCAACAATTTCATGTATATGTGGATTCCTCTAGCACAACCATTGTCGCGAGTGTTATCTCAACTTAGAGAGGGTAATATAGATCATCCTTTTTTTTTTAAGTATAAATTTGACTCCTACAGAGAACTATACAACAACAAAGCATGAGGCCTTGTTGATGAAATATGCACTGCATAAATTTAGACAATACTTACTAGCAACACATTTTGTATTCTATACTGATCACATGACATTAAAATACTTGGTAAATAAGTCCATTTTACAAGGGTGCATATGTCGATGGGTTCTCTTATTTCAAGAATTTGATTTCATAGTTGTGGTAAAACTAGGTAAAAGTAATTTTGGCCCAAACCACTTATCAAGGATTCAATCAGGGGAGGATGCGTAGACAATTGAATATACAAGTCTAGATGCACAATTGTATAGGTTACATTGCATGCCTTTAGAATTGGAGGATAATAATATATTTTTACGCATGAGTATGGTGCTAGAAGGAATGAAAGCATTAGAAACAACTTGTAATTCATGTGTCACCCTTTATGTTGATCAGTGGTGAGTTATACAAACTAGGCCGAGATGAAGTATTGTACCGGTGTGTACTAAAACATGAGCACAAAAATATCATGGAAGAGGCTCATGGTGGTATTACAGGTGGGCATTATGCAGGTGACGCCACTGCGCAAAATATTCTACTCATTTGATTATGGTGTAAGACCTTGTACAAGGATTGTAAAAATATTGTATGGCATGTGATTACCTTTTTGTCAGAGGGCATTGGAAATCCTATGCAAAGAGATGAAATGCCTCGAGGCCTATTGCTAGTGCAAAGCCATTTGAGAAATGGGCTATAGAATTTGTGGGTCCTATTACCCTAGTCACATGTAAAAGCTGGATTACGTTATATTATCACTTGCATAGATTATATTACAAGGTGGGCGAAGCAACACCTACAAAGATTGATACAACAACTATAACAACCATGTTTTATGGTAAAATGTTCTTACTAGGTATGGATGTCCACTAAGCTTGACAAGTGATACGAGAACACAATTTTTCAATGAGATGATAAGATCTTATAGGATGAATTTATGATTGCACACCACAAGACTACACCCTATCATCCTTAGGAAAATGGTACTATTGAGGCCTTAAACAAGATATTGAGCAATACCTTGATAAAAATCATGATGTTGGAAGGAAAAATTGGGATGATAAAGTTTCTATTGTACTTTTGGCATATAGAACAACCTACAAGAGGTTGAATAAAGCCACACCCTTTCGGTTGGTGTTTTCAGTAGAAGAAATTATTCTTATGGAATTCATGTTACCTCTTTGTGTATTGTGCATCTTTGGAGGTCTCATTGATGAGCAAGAATTAGAAGAAAAATTGACAGGTTATTACAGTTGGATGAGAGGCATGCCATAACACGTTGGAGTCAGAAGTAGGAAAAGGCTAGACAAAAGGCATGGCATAGCCGAAACATAAGGGATACAAATCTTGAGGTTGGAGAGATGGTACTATTGTATAATTCTAATTTTCTCTACCATCTAGTAAAGCTCAAGGTGCATTGGTTGGGACCGTATATTATCACTTATATACTTGACTCAGAACTTTCCAGTTAGAGGCACTTGATTGAATGTGGTTATCTAGTTACTTTAATGGGAATAGTGAATCCCTACTACAAATAAGTCTTTTTGGTGTTTGTAATAAGGCATTATTACCAGTTAGTATAGGTTTCCCTTTTTGTATTTTCTTCTTTGTTGCCATGGTTTGTCAATTTAGTTTGGTGTTTTATGTAATAAGTACATTTACGAAATGGAAGCTAATTACAATTTCAGTATTTTAATGCGTAAAGGAATGCACATACCATTGGTGTGGGGTGGTTGTTATTTGTTATTCAAAAATGAATACATATGAGAAAAAACTATCAAAGGTGCTATTTGAGTATGGAAAGGAGCTATTAGAAAGGAGATTGCTTATTTAGAAGATCATAAATGGGAAGGAATGTATGAACAATATAACTTGAGGTAAGCAACGGTCATGGAAACTACTAGAAGAGGGTGCAATGGCAAGGTACTCGACAAATGGAAGTGCATAGAAGAGAATTATGAAGTGAGATGGTAGGAAGGCGTGCTAGAAGGTTATAGTTTGTGACACAAACTTGCACCATGTAGAAAGTTTTAGAAATTGTGAAAATGGTCAATTAATGAGAGGATTGTTGGTAGGTGAAGGAGTCATAAATGCACTAATTTTTTTAAAATCTATAGAAGGACATGATGCGGGTTCATTTTGACTTTTCCATCGAAGTATTCGAGAGAACTAAGTGCTACCAATCCAAGTGAATCGTGTTGAGGTGTAGAGAATTGTGAAATCAGTCATGGAGAGTATATTTGTGTGTGGAAGAAGCTTGCATCCCCATTGGTGAAGGGTTTGAGTAAAGAAAAAAAAAATTTAGAAGGAGCTAGGGCACATAGTTTATAGATAGGGCATGCAAATTCAAGCTAGGGTTTGAGCTTACTTGATACAGAAGATAAAAGGAGGGATTTTGACAATGGCACCTAAGAAAGCACCTGCAGTAGGCATGAAAGGAAAGAAAAAGGTAGAAGTGGAGGTCGAGATTTCTCCTAAGAGTAATTTTTAAAGATGCAATACCTAGAAGGAGTGATAGTTGGTTGAGATTGGGATTCATACATTCACCGATGTAAGATAAGTGATTACAATCATTGCACCACCGACAACAGAGGAGAACTGGATGTGTTGTTGAACAAAAAGACCAACAAGCACATGGTGGATGATATGCCAGTGTATGATGACGTTGGAGAGAAGTTGCTGAAGAAGGTAGGAGTTTATCAGTTATATGAACTCCCTTATTTTGGAAAACCAGAGGCTTTATACCAATGGTTGATGAGAAGAGTCCATGAGGAATTTTTCTATTTTGCTGGATGGAGGGTAAGGATCACATCAGCTCATGATTACCACATTGACATGACTGAAGGGCACATGGACAAATATCCTAAGTGACCTAACTGATAAGAAAACTATTATAGCTACTAGTAAGGAGTTGGGATACTCCAAAGGTATGCAAAAAATGGACATAGACAAATTGAATACGTTTCTAGTAGAGCGCAGAAACCACACATCGCTCACAAAGTTAAATGATCAAGAGAGATGGTTGCAGGTAAACACAATATGGCTACACATTACAAAGAAGATGACAGGGGGAGAAATATACAACTTGGCGGGATCAAAGGTAGAAATTATCATTGAGGAAGCGTGCACAGGTGATAAGATAAGTTTTGGCGCTATCCTACTATCTTTGGTGTTTGTAGAAATTGGAGTGCCCGATGGGCCAAAGAACAAAGTTTGGGAATACCCAATGAGATAAGAATTCCCTCTTGGAGAGGTTTGAGAAATATTTGTGTGAAGGTTCAATGAGTGGGCTGCTTAGAAAAAATCGAAATGTGGTATGGCCGAATTCGTGCGATGTTTGAGGAGGAGTGGAGCCTCTCTGAAGGAATTTCCCTCGATGGTAGGTAAGGAAGCACGATTCATGGTGTATCAACATTTCTACATCGCGTGTTTTTCTACAAAGGATGGACTAGATTCCATGGTGTCAACCGACCTATGCCTTCATAGCACGCTACTTCTAGGATTTAGCTCACAGATTCACCGATATGTGCCGACTAAACTTTGATGCAAAGAAAGGTAGATTGTGACTACCACACTCTTAGGAAAACATATGTATATCTAGGTCGGACTACCTACATTGAGAGGCTCATTTCAAATGTCATAAACATCAAGCTAGTAAGCTTGGCTATTGGGGACAGTGGAGCCATGCTCATATATCTTCATCTCAAGCCTAGGCTAGAGAATAATAAGTATGTGGAGAATGAATTTATGCTCCCAGGGCTGCCTAAGGGAAAACATACAATGGAGAATGTACCAGCTCTAAAGCCTACGAAACAATAGAGGTAAATGAGGAGGAAAAAGAACATAAAGATAGTGAAGGCTTAGATCATAGAGGCCAAAGGAAGCCCATAGACATAGTAGAGAGTGAGCACACATATACTCCACCATAGGCGCAAGAAGAAGAAGAGGACTTAGATGTGGAAGTAGTCCCTAAAGAATGAAAATTTAAAAGGGTATTCAGAAGAACTTGGATGCAAGGTGTAGGAACACCTCACTGTAATAAGATCACCTCAACTCCCCCTCGAAAGAAGCACCTATAAAGAAAAGGAGAAAGTTGAAGCTTAATGAGGAGGAAGAGGAGTCATAAGAGAGCATGCCTAGAACCCCAGTGTAACCAGAGGATGTGGAGGAGTCTAGAGATGAAGAGATGAGAAATGAAGAATAAGGGGTGAAAGAATTAGAAGAAACTATGCATGGGAAAACGAGCACGCTAGATACAACTTAGGTAGAAGAGCCAACTCCAAACCTTGGCGCTCAATTTCCAAAGGGGCCAAGGATGAGGAAAAGTGAAGAATATGTTGTGCCAAGTTTGGGCTACGCCGAGGACATAGGAAAGATCTTCCGTGCCTGGTTTGAAGAGCACGGTGAAGCTTAAGGAATTATATGGGTGGGAGCTGATGGACCTAGATATGGCCACTACACATGTACGTAAACAACTATCCTGGTCTATGGAGACTCACATGGATGAACCTTATTTTTATGTATGCGCAGAGTCTTGTGTGTCAAGGAGAGTGAAGGCAACACCTTAGAGTAGGCACATGAACATAAAGCCAACTCTCATGTCTAATGAGCAGGTGAGCAATGCCTTAGTTAAGGTATCTACAAAGGTGGTGCAGAGGAATATTGATAAGGTCACCACCATTAGAGTGCTGATGGAAGATAACAAGGATAAAACTGTGGAGATAGAGTGCCTAAAAGTAGAGAAGGAAAGAGAATGAACAAAAAATGAAGCCTTCGTTAGCATGGTAGAGGTGATTGGTGATTACATCCCGAAGGTAAGGCCTCATCTAGAGACAAAGGTACTGATAAATTTCCTTCCGCAATATATTATGTGCACACATTGGTTGACTTGGTGCTAGAATATGGACCGATTCAAATGCCAGTCCAAAAGGTGCTTGAACAAGAAACAAAGAGAGAAATTAAATTTCAACTTATGAGGCATTGCTTCAAAAATTAAAGGATGAGCTGAAGAAAGAAGACCAAACTTTGAATATTTATGCAACACCAGAAGTAGTAATAAGAACCATAACTATAATTAAAGACAAAAATTTATGAAATAAATGAAGGATGAAACAATAGGGCACGAAGAAATATTGGCACCAAGTAAAGCAAAAGTGCGAATCCCAGAACAACCCAAGATCCACATAATGAAAGAATAGATGAGATTGGGAAGATGATAGCGGAAAAAATGGATCTTTTAGAGGGAATGATGACTGCTATGGCTAGTGTTGTCCAAGTATTACAGAATGAAAAGGATAAGATTACTTAAGATGAGCTAGATGCACAGCCACAGACATTCCAGAGAAGACAAGGACCACACTAGATGACTGGTAGACATTGGAGGTGGAGATCAAAAGTGAATATCCAGAGTTGATCCTCCCAATTAAAGAGGAGGGTGCTATAGAGTAGAGGTATATTCTTTGTACAATAATTCTTTACATTATTTATATTATTATTCTTTATTATTTGGAGGCATCAGAAAGAAACCCCATTATATGGATGAAAATGTAGTTTAGTGTGGGGTAATGTTGAGTAGACATATTATTCTAAGGAGAAGACACACGAGAAGATTCACGCATGGAAAAATGGCACATTTGAATGTGCGGAAGGATAGGAAAAAAATGTGCACTAGAGAAGATGATTCGGGACTTAACAATTTTCATGGGTAGGGGATATTTGTGGAGATAGCATGTGGAGCACACATCGGGATGTAGACTTACGCGACACAAAAATGCTATTTTGGGAATGAGCATCCGATAAGCACCATCCAAGAGTTTGATATGATAATAGGATTACCACTTTCAGTTAATTATAGGATGTCTATTATTAGCGCACTTGCATGTGTGCATGTTATTGTAAAGGCACATGGCTATTTTCAGCATGTGACCTATTTTGGGAAGTGCACAAGTGGTGAAGGAAAGTCCCCACCCCTATAAATATATAGTGAATCGTGTGTATTTTAGTAGTGGTGAGTTATTATGCGATTATGATGATGGATTTAATGCACGCATGACCGATGGTAATAGTTTGTAATGTAAGAAGCTTATATGTATTATAGTGTTTAATGCAATGGAGTATATTAGATGGATAATGGTGTTAAACATGACTATGAATGGTTCTTGTATGGATAATCTTATCGAAGTTATTATTTAATTCATGATTATCTTAGATCTAGATCTAGTTATACATGTGGAATGTTTATGCTTATTTATGGATTTGGATATGCTCTATCTTCATCACACTAACATCTTGTACAAGTAAGCTGTAAGGAGAGACACGGAACCTTTGCGCACTTGGTGAGAGCTTAGTTCAAGTTAGGTGATGTGGTAGCACGCCTAGGTTTCATAGTGAATTATAGGCCGCATCAAAGGAGCTTGTGCAAGAATCTCCTTGATAGATGGAGTAGGAGGAAATTGAGTAGGAAGAGCTGGTATGATGTTGAAAACAACATGAACCTCACGAATGTTATTGTCATTGGTCGAGGTTTTCTAGTTTGGTTAGATGACGGGGTGTGATTTGGGAATGACTTCTTGAAGATGTGAAGGTTTTGATTAGCTAGTGCATTAGGATTATCCAAGATGAGATCTCCATTATCTAACATTTCTTGGACAATATTTTTAAAATTTATACAATTACCATCACTATGACCTCTAACGCGATGATAGTTGCAAGTAATCATTTTATTTGTACCATGTAGGCACAGGATAAGAGGGGTCTAAACCAGTAAGTGGTTCGATGGGTGGAAGAGTGACTACTCGTATTTTAGAAGTTTTTCTAAAACTGAAGAGTAGGGTTCTCCTATGGGAGTATATTTTCATTGCTCCCGCTTGAACTGGAAATCCTGAACAGGAGAAATATTAGAAGAAGGCTTTGATTGGTTGGATGGATGAGATGGGTTGGATTTCAAAACTCATGCGTTGGCGAGATCCTTTTACTTTTAAGTAATTATTTTCTAGTTTGGAAAAATAAGGGGTATCGTTTGATTTAAATGCAACATTATTTTTACGTAATTGTATCTTATTCTCTTCAATGGCACAAATTTCAAGTTTCGGGACATGGTGAATGCCTCATCAAACGTGCGAAGGTTTGAACTTGGAGAGTTAGAGAGATGTGTCTAGCAAAAGCTTTGGTGAAAAAATTTATTAACTTGGTTTGAGGAAGTTGGAATGTGGTCTAGTCGATCAGACTCTGCCAACAAGCAAAAAAATCTGTGATAGATTCATCTTCATATTGGCATGTTGCATACAAGTTGGTCATGGTGACCTTCTTGACAATGTTGATAGAAAAGTGGTCTAGAAAGGCTTGAGCTACCTGATTGAATGAAAAGATGGAATGCCTAGGTAGAGCACTATACCAATCCAAAGTAGGTCTTGTCAATGACATTGGGAATGTTCGCAAGAGCAAAGTGTCATCATGAGTGATCAGATAACACACATGTTTAAAAGATCGAAAGTGTTGTTGTGGGTCTTCTTTGCTGTTAAATTGGTTGAATTTAGGCATTTCCCAATGGGGAGGGTATGGATGAATTGGAATGGATGGGTGAATGGGCTCATTGCAAATATCATCATATGTCAGAGAGTTATGTGAGCCAGAGATAGATGCTTCTAATGTCTGCATCTTGTCCATCATCATTTTGATAAGATCATTAGTAGGTTGTAATGATTGGGCACCCCCTGTAGTATAAGGGGGTAGATGAGGAGGGTATGATGTGGGTGACATCCCAGTGTGTGGTGGTGCCAAGTATGAAAACTATGAGGAAGGGATGTAGGCAGGAATAAATGTAGATGGAAAGTATCTAGAACAAGTGATAGATGAAATATGGGTTGTTGGTGATAATTGTAGGTAGGTGGAGTGGATGTAAAGACTCTTGTAGAAATTAGAGGAAGAGACTGCGGGATGGAGAGGACAATGTTTTGGAAGGGAGTATGGGCTTCCAACACCATTGGTGGCTGAAATGCAATAGTTATATGAGAGGTGGCGGTTGCAGATAGACCTATACTCAAGGCGGTTGATAAATGCATGGTTGACATTGTAGGAGTGATAGACATCAAAGGCATGAAAAATATAGTAGGTGCAACAAATATCGATGATGTAGGGTCAATATGGGATACCAAAGATGGTAAGGTGCAAGAGGGTAAGGCCAAGCTAGTAGTAGGCGATGCAGACGTGGGTGTGAGTATAGGAGGAATTGACACATGCATGCCATATACAAGTTGTCCTAACGAATCGTGGGTAGAGGAATGAGTGAGATAATACTAAAGAGTGATAGGGTTGTGATCAAGGAGTCTCATGAACTCCTCATCACTAGTGGGTATGGCAAGATCCTGATTGGGGTCCATGGGTGATGAGATTGAAGGGGTGATGGGATAGGTGGGAGCGGCTAATGGCTAGCATGAAACACGAGAGTGTTAGATTTTTATGAGTCAAAACCATGTGACTAATGATAAAACAGGTATTCGAGCTTTGTTGATGATGTGAAAACATAGAAGTAATGGGAAAAATTAGTCTAAAATGAGTGATTATATCATTGTTTTGATTGGAAAGTTAGAATACAAATACCAACATCGGTTAGGGTAACCCATGTCAAGTATAAGGGTAATCGCTTGCCGTTGGTTAGCTTAGATCGATGTCGATTCTTGTGAAAAGTGAGAGACTCAAATATTTGGCAATGAAAGGTGAAAATGGGTCAACATGGATCCTGAAAATGATATTAGAGATTCAAGAGTGGGATAAAATGGTAGAACAAACCATGAAAAGAACAGGAAGGTGGAGAATACTATTCTAGAAAAAATAACCAAAAAATCATTTAAAGCGACATTATTGATTAACCAATGTCGGTAATATGATACAACTGATGTCGGTCATTGGACCGATATCGGTTGTTGTGAAATCTGGGAAGAGAAGAAAAAATAAAGTTTTGGTGATTTTAGATCAAATAAAAGGGCCAACCCAGAGACTGAGTATGGCTATGAGGAGACCTAATAAACCCAGAATAAAACCGAGAATACACCAGTCGTGATGTGGGGCATAAAAGGATAAGAAAGAATGAAGAAATGCAACTCACACCTCAAAACACAAGCAAACAAAAAGATAACAAACATGAAATCCTAAGCTGTAGATTTTATGTTGTGGTTTATGCCATTTAGGACTGACTGTAAGCAAGATAGAATTTTTGGTTAACAAAGGTGCCCTATAAAAGCCGACAACTATGGATGGTTTCAGGTAAGTTTTGGTGTGGGAGATCCTTCTTTGATATGATGAATGGATAAAGAAACCAGATGGAGCCCACTGTCAATCCTCTGATTATGTGATTGTTGAAAACTTCTTCCAAGAAATATGTTGTTTAAGAAATGTGTAGTTTGTTTTTAGTGATTTGGTATAAAGAGTGTGCAAAATGTAAGCTATGGTTCAATTTTTCAACCATCAGCTAGGAATGACTTCCAACATATAGGTTGCTCACAATTTATATTAGCTATGATGTACCAAAATCAACAATACAAGTGCACACGTTTTAAAACCCAAATCCATAAATTATATTCGATGAGAAAAACTTACGAAGAGGTTAAGGGTATGCCTTTCACTAAATGCAATACAAGAAAAATAAAGAAGATTTCTTTTAATCCCAAAAACAAGTGTCACCTAGTCAATTAGAAGAAAATAATAGTTCCAAAGAAGAAGCTTAATGTGAACTTGTTTCAAATGAAAATAAACACACAAGATTTTCCTAGGAATGAACAATGCAAAGAACCTATGATGGGTTCCACAGGGAGTGTGTAGTCATTTTAATACCCTTCATAGAATAGGAAAATCCCATGCATGTTGGCCTATCACCCGCTGGCGCTAGGCCCTCGCCCAAGGCACGCATGGGTGTCAAGTCTCTCCTTTATGTGAGTTTTGTGAGAATGCATCATCTTAGAATAAATAATCAAATGCGGACAGAAAATAACTAAACCACATTCTTATGAACTTAGGAATAGTTATCATCTCATTATATGCAGGTAAGAGAAATAACAAGCAACACATGCAGATGATTCATATAGAAAGGAAATGCATAAGTATTGAACACAAATGATTTATAACAGAGCATTATATTCATACTATCAAAGTTAATAACCCACATTACATCCCTTGAGGTCATAACAGATCCTCATATAATTATGCAGAGCCAAGTCATGCATTAGAACTATACTAGGTTCATCATATTACAAAGAAAAATGAGAACCCATCCCCTTCTATATGCTATTTCTCACAGAGCTCTCCTAATCCCTAGCCCATAATATTCTCCATTTTTTTGCAGGGCTTTGCCTCTCTTCAACTATATCTACTATATCCCTTTCTTCTACCGAGCGCTTGTATATATAGCCTTAGCACCCACCGCCATGCCTTCTAGAAGTTACAGATCGGTTACCAAGTGTCGAAGTGGTCCTCCATGGAAGCATGCCTTTCCAAATCCAAGCTCTCCATTCCTTGCAATGATGTCTTCTAGAAACTTCCATCGCATGCCTGGAATATTCCCTTTTTGATCCATAGTCACCAAGATGGCACCTTATCCATAAGGGTCATGATTTTCTCGTGTGCTTCCTAGGATGCCAAATGCGGCTAAGTACAAAACCCATTTTCCTTGCACACGCACACTATGTGTTATGCAAAACCCTACGAGAACCCCTTCCCCTGCATGCTTTCAACCCGAATGACCTTCTTCAACTAGGTCCTACGTTCCTACGCACCTTCTTGTACTTAGCTGATATTTTGGGGCCCAACAAAGCATGCCAATGTGTTTCAACTAATTAGTTTCTTTTGGTTACAAATGAATAGGAAATAGGTTAGGAGGAATACTTGTGATATGTAGGTCAAAGGTTGAATAAAGCGCGTTAATGAGTTTTTATCCAAGATGATCATGAAGAGCTTCCCTTTGGCTAGGAGGAACGACATGTATAAGAAACACAACAAGACCACCAAATAGTATTAATAATATAGGTTAGTGGATTGCCTAATGAGTGCTAGATCCGGGAAGCAAGGTGCTTCCTAGAAGGTTGTCAATCCACTTTCAAATACAATTTAATGAAAATATCATGAAGTAAGGAAATCCTACTATAGTTATACGATTTAGGTATCTCATGCAAATACAATAAGAAAATCTAATCTAATAGGCAAGGTTATGATTAAATCTACTAATCTAACATGAAAGGTTATGATTAAATATAGAGGTTTGGTAGGTTATTCTAGGTTTTTACAGGTTTGATAGGGGTCTGGGGTTGATCGGGTAAGGTCTGGGTTAGTTTTAGTTGATCGAGAGGCTCGCTGGTCAAAAGGAATGAAATGACACAGAGATCGATATCGGTCAAGTAACCGATGTTAGTATGGAGGTGAAACCGATGGTGGTTAGGTAACCAACGCGGTAGGGGAAATTGACAATAATTTGATAAAAATGGTTTTGGGGCTTCTTTGTGATTGCATAGAGAGTAAGAAGGGTGTGGTTAGGTTTGTGATATTACTAAGAAGACTCAAGGATACAGAGGGGAAGTCACGGAAGGAAAAAAGAATATAGGTGGTTGGGTTGGTAGATTGGTGAGGAGGTGGAGATAAAGGAATACAGGCAGAAATAAAGTATAATGAAAGAGGTAATGAATCTATACTTTAAGCAAGAACAATATGATTGAAATCACGTATACTTACTTGCATTCACAGATCTGGTACGTGAAGGTGTAGGGTAGTTGATTTGTCAAGATATTCTAGAGTCAGTACCGCAATAGTACTCCCGTAATGTTCTCGTGAGTATTCCAATGCTCTAGAAGGAGAACCAAATGCTTGTTTGGGCCTGTGGTTGAGTGTTTTGTGTCTTTTGGCTGCTAAGAGGCTTTGGATTTGTGCTTGAATGCAATAGTTCTCTCAGAATTGAAAATTACCAACCTCAATAAACGGTTGTAAAATTTTATATAAAGTAACTGAGGGTGGTTAGGTGTCTAGTTCCAGTTGAGAAATAACCGACGTTGGCTAAGGTGGATAAGTCTAGGTTTTCCAAAATGTCTCGATCTTTGTTATTTTTGGCGTGATTGATATCCTTAATCCGATTCTCAAGTGATAGAGTTCACTCAAATAAGTACGAGTTCTTCTAGGAGAGATAGTGGGAGTTAATACTATGTTTAGAATAAGTCTTAATTAGTTAGGATTGGTATAGAATTAGTCTTAATTAATTAATAGGTGTGTGAAAGGTCTTTGAGTGAGGTGGATATGTGAGTTGGTGTAGGTGAGGTGGATGGGTGAAGTAATTGATTAATTTAATTATTGCAATAAAATTAATTAACATGTGTGCACTAGGGACATGAGTGGGTATAGTATTAATTTATTTAATTAACGGGTGTTAAGGGAATTTGTCCCAATTTTCAAGATCTACTGAGAGGGATAAATACTAATAATGGATAAATACAAAGTACCTACTTTCTTACCTCTTGCAACCACAAGAGCACCCTTGGTAACTTTCCAAGAATCTACTATAAGTGTAACCATACAACCCTCATCTCCTAATTTCCCTATAGAAATTAGATTCCTCCTTAGGCTAGGAACATGCCTGACATTCTTCAACACCCAAGTGTTACCATTCTGCAATTTAACTTGAACACTACCTTTTCCAACAATGTTACATGGCTCATCATCACCAAGATATACATGCCCAAAATTCCCTTAAACATAGTCTTAAAAATATTTTCTATGAGGAGTTACATGAAATGAAGCACCAGAATCTAAAACCCAAGATTCTAATTTACTATCCAAAGAAATAATAAGAGCATCTTGTAACACATCACCTGTTATGTTTTCCTCTTTATTCCCCTCTTGTGTATCTTTCCATGATTTTTAATACCAACAATATTTCTTTGCATGTCTTACTTTTCCACAATTCTAGCAAACCATCCTCCTTCTAGATTTAGATCTTCCCTTCTTAGATCTTCCACAGTGTCCAAAACTTTTTACTTTTTCTTCTATCTTCCCCTATTCTCTAAACTCAAAGAATTACTAGATGACTCACATATGATTTTTCTTCTCATATCTTCGCTAATAATCACACCAATAACATCATCAAACTTTAAAGTATTTGAACTAGAAATAGAATTACTCACAACCATAACCAAAGTATTCCAAATTTTAGGCAATGAGTACAATATCAAAAGATCCCTAACTTTATCATAAAAACTTACTCATACTGAGCTTAATTGATTAGTAATTGTGTTGAATTCATTCAAATGATCATTTACTGAATCACCTTCTGACATATTCATATTAAACAAAATTTTCATGAGAAATACCTTATTGGAGGCTGAGGATTTTTCATATAATTTACCCAAATTTTCCATCAATTCTACCATTGTATTTTCCTTAGAAATATTGAAAGCTACCGTAGTTGTCAAGCACAACTGTATGGTTCCCAGTGCCTTCCGATCAAGAACATCCCATTCTTCATCTTTCATAGCTGATGAATTCAAATCTTTCCCTTTCAATGGTAGATAAATATCCTTCTAATATAGGTAGTCCTCCACTTGTATCTTCCATAGCTGAAAGTTCTGGATGTTAAACTTCTCAACCCTGAACTTGCTATCTTTTGCCATTGATCCCACTCAAATAAGAAACCCTCCTATGAGATTTTTCTGCCAAAACAAAATCCTTCTCTGATACCAATTGTTAGGATCAAAATACAGATGAGCAATAAAATGGAATTAAAATAGAAATAAAAGAAGCATGCAATCACAAGATAAACCTAAGATTTAACATGGTTCACCCAATGTGGGCTACATCCACCAAAAACAAGCCATACTTCTCCTTTATTTAGTCCTGAGGAATACAATACAATTCTCTCTCTTTTACATACCACAGAGTAAATCATTGAACATACATATAACAAGTGCACCTCTTAGTAAAAGTTTTCTTCAACCACAAGCAACCTAAATAGCACATGCTTATAAAATTTTTCTTCAACCACAAGCAACCTAAATATCACATGCTTATAAAAATAAAAATACCAGTCTATTAATAAGACAATGTTATTTTTATCCATGACCATGATTTCCTCCCAAAAATAGAAAAATAAAACCAAACTGCCACTTTAATTGGCAATCAAGCTCCACAACTTCAACAACTAGGGGACTCTGGAGGAGTGGTCACTTCTTATTATATATGCTTTTATTATTCCATGTTTTGGAACTAAAAATTGTTTAACAATGTATAAATGATGTGGGTGGGTGTAGATGTCTTCTATACTCCATATAATATATTGATTATTATTTCCACTTTGTGAATCTATTGTTTTGACATATTTCTGGTTTTTGAAATATATTCATCAATAACAGTACCTTCATCATTCAAAATTTTATCTTACAAGTCCCATTCTCACGAGAAATATTTCAAGTTAAATTGGAAGCATTACCTTAGGCACTAATTGAAATATAGAATGTGGACATCTATATTTCAAAATAAACACATAAACTTACAAAGTTCAGCCATTTGAATCTCGTGTTGAGGCATCGAGGGATTTACACTCAATAATAATTGATCCCTAGTAGGCTATATGTGAGCCAAAAAATGCCCTCTTGGACTAAATGCCTGGTATTATTAATCTTGTTTTTTAAACATTAGGCATGTGCCTATCGGCCTTCCACAAGTACCTATAAATGTTTTTTCTAGTCAATATTCAACTTGGAGGATGAATATTTTAGGATTAGAGTGGATGTGTTAAGGAAGAAAATTTTAGAGAGAAAGGAGAAGGCTCTAACAATTTACTAAATGTTATCAACTTTAAACAATTACCAAGCACTAGTTTCAGTTGTTTTTTTTTGTGATTAATAAATGAAAGATTTCCAAGATTAAATCTTGCTTTGTAGAATTGATGAAATATATTTTATATTAAAGATATAGGTAAGTGAAATTTGACTAATATATGAAAATTTCCCCTTCTTGAGAAAAATGGATATTTGGAGTGCTTCTACATGAAGAAAGTATGTCAATACCAATGTAGAGATTTGAAGTCCATTTGCACTTTAAAAACCTTCCTACAACATTTCGAAAAATTACGTACTTATACATATGAAAAATATGATCAAAAGTTTTGGGGATTTTCTCTTTCGCTAGCACTTAAAAATTTTGATCTATATTTAATTGGAGATTCAACCCACTCCTAGAATAAAAAAGTATTAATTATTGTATTATAAATTTTACTTGCATTTGCACATGAAAAGTTTGATATATACTTGAGTGGAATTTTGGGATCCGAACTCCACATGTAATTTACAAATGAATTGTAAATATGTCTCAAAATTTAAAATTCCTACTAAATAAATAAATTCAGATCATTTAAAGTTTTGAAGGTCCTGGATACAATTTGTATGGAAATTATAAAAGTGTTCCAAAAGTATGAAAGCCATATCAGATTTTGTTAGGTAATTAATTTGTAAGCATGACCCAAAATGCCAATAAACTCTTTGAGAGAATTAACTTGCAAGAACAACCCAAAAGCTTGATAAACTCTTAGGTGGATAATTAACTTATAGTAACAACCCAAAATAATGATAAAATATTCACTAGAGAATTAAATTTACAGTGCAATCCAAAACCCAATTTCCACTCATTAGGGATTTGGCCAACTTTTGCACTATAGAAGTCAAAATGCACTCTGCGAGATTGTAACTTAAGTCAAAATTAACTTTTGAGCACCTAAAATTTGGGGTTTTCCACATGACTTAAAATCAAGAATATTTGATTCTTTTAATAGTTTATATCTGATTAATAATATTTTGTCAAGTATTTATATGAAACTTAAAAATAGAAAATAGTTCTATGGAGCATATTGGTTTATGGAACCATATTGTAACCTTGCTTAAAGTGTTGAAAACTAAGTCTACAATACTTTAATCTAGAAAACCTAGGAGATACATCTAAATATTGTTGGAACATCGATTGAGATTTAAATGATATTTTCAAGTAAATTTTGTGGGAATTGGCATACAAGTATGGTAAAATTTCTTACTATGATCGAAGGTTTGTTTTTCACTATGAAATGTAAATTGACTTTTAGACTCCCAAATTATAGGGTATAAACAACATATTTGTGATGAATATTTTAAGTAATTTTATAATGATGTCAAATATAGAACAATAGGAAATTGTGAATAAACATTGGCAAACTCTAAGGTGGATATTTTGACCAATTTCTTAGAGTGTAGCATAGCTTTACTAGTTGTTAGTAACTAAATTTCTAGATGGATGAAGGGGTGTTTATAATTATATCTAATGGACTGTACAATGAATATGATTGAGTTTTATAAATATATAATATACATTATTCATATGTATTCATGTCCAAATAGTTGTGTATGAATTGAAAAGACCTATATCTTGAGTGTGTGTAAACCATGAGACAATAAACTACTAAATTTTTTTAGAATGTTTTACTCAAACTAGTGTGATTTATGTTATCACTATCTTTTCACATTATCTTATAGTTGCATGTTGTTTGAAACCATTTTGTGCTCATGTATAATTAACTATGCTAGATGAATTGAAACTAACACCTAATAGTTCCAAAGAAAAGCTAACTAAACACAAACCATCAAGATAAGAGCTTATGGAGACTAAACTTCTTCAAATGCATGCAACTTTGAACAAAATCAAACTAACATACTAAGATAATCTCTACTCTTTAGATTGCTAAACTACAAATGAACCTAGATAGATCCATAGCAATCAAAGTTGATTGTTTGATCTCAAGGTTTGAGAATGGAATCTCATCAAACATGGCTACAAGACCATTTGATTCTTCCCATATTACTCAAAGCTTGGATGGATGAAATGCAAGATGAAGATGCTAGCTCAATTCTAATGGAGAATGCTCAAGATCAAAATGCCTATAGTTTATGTTATATGCATGTAAGGTGTAAGAAGAAAGGTAGGAAGAGGGGTTATTTATATAACCCTTTGGTTTGAGAGATATTTGCATCCTATTGTATGTGGGATAATAGAAAAGCAAGGTTAGTAATGGATAAGCACACTTTAGAATAAATAATTTTGCTATAGGAGAGTTTAATTTATCATTAGTGACTCATGGGAGTTGAGGGGGTGTCTTAATTAATCAAGGGTGATTAATTAATAGGTAAGTGCAAGCTTATAGAAGATTTTTGGAGGAAATTTAGTATGATATGGGTTATGAGAGGAATTTAATCCAATATACAAAGTGATGTATTGATTAAAATTAGTGGTCGTAACTAATTAGAAGGGTAAGGGCCAAGGAGGAATACATGTTAAATGTTGGTCTGTTGATAGTTAAATGATATATGATAGTGGACTGCCTAGCGTATGCTAGTTCCAGGAAGTGTGATACTTCCTAGATGGTTGTCAATCCACTATTTAAAACAAGTTAATGTGAGAAATAAACAAAGTCCTATTGTAGTTGATATGATTTAGGTATCTCATTCAAGTACAATAAGAAAATCTTAACATAACAGGCTAGCTATGGTCAGATAAAAAAGGTAGGTAGTTGTCAGGGTGTTGGAACTGGTTAGGGTCAGATTCTGGGTTGTTTAGGTCAACTGGTGAGATGATTGTTGGGTTCTGTTCTTGGTCAAGGTGTAAAACACAGAGACCGATGTCGGTCGGGTATGACCGATGCGGTTTAGGTGGAACCGATGATGGTTGTGGATAACTAGCATCGGTATGGTCGAGGTAAAAGAAACTCGAATAGATCAAATGGCAGGGGATGATCTGAGGTCAAATGAGGTTGGGAGGGTGGATGAGAAGGTCTGTGGAGATCTCAAGTATACTTAGAAATGGATATTAGGTTGAATGGTGATTTGGTGGTGTGGGTAAGGGAAATGGTGGGATTACAAGCTATTAAGCAATGGAGGAATGAACATGCAAAGTATAAACTAATGACAGGATGAAAAAGTTAACTATGCTGAAATAGACAATGTTGGTAGAGATGTACTTACTGTGATGTAGATTTAGATGGCTGAATGGAGGTGGTTGTTGATCAGAAGAATGGTGTTGGATATCATAGCAGTGGCTCCCAGAATGATTTCATGTGAGTGCAATGCTTCAAAATATGTCCTGGTGATGGCTCTGGATGTCTGGATATGTGAAAGGATGTTGGTTTCACTTGCATGCAGCTCTGATCTCCTTTCCTTGCTCTTAGAATGTGCCAACCCAAAAACAAGGTTGTTTGGGTGAATAAATGGTAACCGATGATGGTTCGGGTTGACGGCATCGGTTTAGGGGTGATCAGCATCGGTTAAGGTGGGATTCCCTAGGTTTACTAAAATGGGTAGATCTTTCTAATTTCTTGGGCCCAGTTAGTTTATTCTCATGGATTAGAATGGAAACTTCCCTTCTAATGAGTGGGAATGTGGTTAGAGATTTTAGGGATTGATTTTAGGGTTAGACCAAATCTTAGCTCATTAAGGAAAGTAAGACTTAGTTATTGTTGGTTATGGAAACATGCCAAGAATAGGTCTAGGGTGAGGTGGTGGATGAGGTGTCTAGGTGAGGTGGCTAGGTGAGGTGGTGGGGTAGAAATTAAGGTAATTAGATATTAAATATTGTGAGGATACATATTAATTAATTAAATTAATTAAATTAAAGGTGATGTGGGGTGGAAGGGGCCATGGTTAGATGAGTATGATTGAGTTGGTTATTTGACAAAGGACCAAGGGGAGTGTGACCCAATTTTGGTGTCTACATTTTCCCCTTTTTGTTGCGTAGCTTGTATTGGTAAGTGACGTTGAAAAAAATAAGATGTGGTTGCCCCATGTGTGGGTGAAGGTGATCCCCTCAAACTAGGAACTGATGTGGTAGAAGATAGAATGGTGAGTGGTTTGATAAAAGGTGGATGTGATGAAGAGGAAGGTGGACACTGGGGGTAATTGGGTAAAGATCCAATCGGGTAATCTAGGTAATGGGCAAGGTCAAAGGTAGCAACAGTCAAACACACACACACGTATAAACTTGTGGCATGGTACAGGTTGAAGAGCATGCAAACTCTACATCATCTAAGGTCGATAGGTTTATCCAAACAAGGTTGAGGTGATTCCGGTATCCAAGGTATAGGATATGGTGTGGAAGCACTTTGCAGGTCAGGTGCAGGAATGTTTAGGTATGTTCGGTACACCAAAGGTTGGGTCAGGATAAATGACATGCAATAGGCAAGGTAAGGTCATTAGGTCAAACAACACGGGTAATAGTGTCGCAAGGTATAATGAGCACATGAGGTCATAGGTTATTAACAATGTTTTAGGTCCAGGTAGTGAGGTCACGACATGGGTAGGGCCGAGGTATGGGTAAAATAACAAGTCCCTAAACACAATTAAAGATAGGTATAGGTAATGTAGGCTTGGAGGTAGGTTGCGATAAGGGTGGGTAAGGCCAAATGGTGGTTGGGTTGGTTAAGTTGGGTCAGAAATGGGGAAAGGGTAGTTGACAAGAGCATGATGGGTAACCGATGCCGGTCATATACGGAACCATTGATGGTCTAGGTAAACCGACCATGGTTTTTTGGCACACATGACCGATGTCGGTCTGGGTATAACCGACTATGGTGTTCTAGGGCACAGGACCGATGTCGGTTTAGGTATAACCGATGTCGTCGGTCAAGTCGACGTGGGTATATAAAAAAAAAAATCCATATAATATGGGTTCATTTGTGTTTTGGATTTTGTGAAAATGACAGAGTGCTGAACGAGTTGTGCTTTGTCGGGAGGAAAGGATGAGGGATGATATCCTGTTGAGGTGGAGAGATCTAGTTGGTTAGAGGAGCTAGGTAGATGGGTCCATGAGCACAGGGGGATCGATTGTGATTGGGTGGAGGTCAGGAGGATTGGATTTGGTGATTGGACATGGCAGAGGTGGGAGAGGGATCGGGTGGACCACGGTGCAAGTGGCCTGACATGCCACCATGGAGATGCAAGCATGCATGATGAGGTAAGAGTCAATCCCTTGCCTTTTTTTGTGAGGTAGATTGGGTATATAGGTTAGGTAAGGAAAATGGGTTTTGGGGGAAAAGGGGATTTTGAATTTGGGAAGGAAAATTGGGTAAAATAGGAATGGGGAGAGGTGTGGTTAGGTGAATGAGGGGTGGGGAGGAGTTGAGGGTAGATTTAGGTAGGAATGGGTGGGTAGAAAGGTAGAAGAAGGGAGTTGTTAGGAAGAAAGGGGTTTGGGTGTCATGGATTTTGGTGTGAAGTGTGACCTAGCATCGGTCAATGGGTGGCCGATGTCGGTGGTGTCGAGCTGGTATCGGTCATGGATAAGGTGACCGATGCTAGTTTGGGAGAGACCATGGTCGGTTAGGGGTAACCAGTACCGGTCATCATGTGGAGAAAAAGGGTCCAAAAGAGCCCTAGGGTGGGTGGGTGAGATAGATAGTGGGAAAAGAAGATGTTGTTGATGAAAAACATAACATGGGTAAGAGGTTGAAATAGGTATGGTTTGAGTGATAGTGGGTGAGGGTTGGGGTGGGTAGATAGAATATGTGATAAGAAGGTAAGTTGTGAGGGGAAAAAGAGGGAGGGTAATAGGTGTAGGTGAGGTGTCAAGAATGATTGTGGGTATGATTAAGGTGTATTAATGTGATGTTTTTGTTGGATGTAGGTGAGAGATCAGCTGCGGATGATGAGAGGGTGCCGCCCCTGCTCGTGATGGTTCGAGGAGGTGTGATAGTTGAGGATTGGTGGCATGTTGTAGAGGTTGGCCTGATTGGGGTCGAGAACTACGGCATGTAGTCTAGAAGCCGAGTTTGATGGTCACCCTCATCGATAGATGGGATTCGATGACCAACACATTCCATCTCTACGATGGGTGAGATCATGGTCACCCTGGAGGATGTGTACAGGATCCTATGGTTTCGATGATAGTGGGGACATAGGTATATTGATCTCCTCAGAGGCATCTGAGGAGTTGATGCTTGATAGTCTTTGGTGAGGGTTGGTGGAGTTGAGGTTCCACAGTGCTAGCCTGAGTTATGAGAGAGATGTACCAAGCCCATCCAGAGGAGACTAGGCTTGTTGTGTTGTTGATGGAGGTAGTCTACTATTTTACATTGCAAGATGTAGAGGGTGGGAGATTCCCATGATCATTGATGGGGGTCCTGCATGATATGGTGATAGACTAGACCCATTTTGCATGGGTGCCAACATTCCTAGTGTAGCTATATAGGGAGTTATGGGCTATGGGTGGCTACGGAGGTTCAGCTTATGTTGCACTTTCCTACTTCATTGTTGGGCATATGAGCACATTGTGTGTGTGCCCAGTTGGTATGCCCCGGGATGATGCATTCGAGCCAGGTTTGGTTTGGGTGGGTTATAGGTGATGGGTGCCTATTATTGGAGAGTGTCGAGTGACTAGGGTGACTCATGATGTCACCTACTACAGGCATTTATTGGAGGGGTTTTCAGCATGGACATCATTTGGAGACCATATGTGGGTTTTCCCTCATATAGATAGATGGCCATGAGTTAGATGGATTACAACTACTTAGATGGATAGAGGGGGCACCATGTAGGAGAGCACATGAGATGATACCCATGGATAGGGTTAGATGGCAGTTTGGGCTGCTTCAGGATATACCGCCACCTTTCCCATAGTACATAGGAGGGATGATGTGGAGAGGCCTCTACCTCTACCACAACCGAATGCCGATAGGGTAGGAGGAGCAGTGAGAGACCGGTGGATTGATGATGATGATGTCGGGGTTATAGATAGATATAGATAGTGGTGGGTTGCACACTTATGAGTAGTATACCGAGGCCAGGGCAGCTAGATTTAGCCACCATCACAAGTGTAGAGGGATGCCCTATAGGGGTAGGTGGTGACCTTGATTACATAGTTGGGTATAGTGCAGGGGTAGTTGATAGGTTCAGAGGCACAGGTTGCTATGTTACAGGCATATGTGGCCACTCTATAGCCTAGAGTCACACACAGGGATAGACAGTACCACATAGGGTGGAGATGGAGATGGGGTACATGTGGCCACCCTATAGGCATAGATTATAGGTTTGTAGGGCAGTTGGCCACTACACAGGTGTAGGTTGTGGCCCTTCAGCCCAGATATATAAGAAGGGGAGGGACAGGTCCCTAGGATAGTAGGCACACGGGCAGGGACAAGGTCCCTCTTTATAGGTATTAGTGGGACAGGTCCCGAGAGATAGGTGTAGGGGCCGAGGCCGATGGCACCACCACATAACAGTACCGATAGGTAGGTTGAGAGATGCTTTAGGTGAGGTGGTATTATTAGGATACTTTGATGGCCACAGGGATAGATTTTCTATCCTATGGGGAGTATAGAGCACAACAAGCCTCGAGTGAGAGGATGAGGTCACACACCCATAGTGTGGAGAGCACAGGGGGCCATCGAGCCCCGAGACAGGGTCAAGGTGAGGCCACCAGTTCACGGAGGCCAACCCCAGGTGAGGTACTAGTAGAGCTCGGCCAGGGCGATGATGGGTGGTGAGATGCTAGCTGGACGTCATATGGGGCAGAGTAGAGGAGGAGGAGGAGATAGGTGAGATAGATATGGAGGATATCAGTAGGGTGATGTATATGATAGCCATATATACCTCCTATTTTGTATAGTTGTGTATTTTTTATATATACCGGCCTGTGTGAAGAGAGTGAGGATGTACATGAGAGTTTTGAGATTTTTGATGATATACCGGCCTACGTGCCGAAGATGGTGAGGATGTACATGAGATTTTTTGAGATTTTTGATGATATATTATGATTATTATTGGGATATATGTTCACATGTTTTTATATATGACTTTTGAGTGATATATAGATGATGGATTGTTTATAGTATAATGTGTACATGTTTTTTTTATATATTTATATTATATATATGATGGTGTTTATAGTATGATATGTACATGTTTTAATTTTCATATATATATATATATATATATATATATATATATATAGGCATGTAGAGTATGTTGGATTAGGCATGATGGAGTCAAGGTCATAGGCATGGTGGAGTTAGGTCATAGGCATGGATGGAGTTAGGTCATAGGCATGGATTGAGTAGAGTTCACTTAGGCATGATGATGGAGTTGAGTTAGGTCTTAGGCATGGATTGAGTTAGGTTGGCTTAGGCATGATTGAGTTTAGGTTATAGGTATTGTTGAGTTAGGTTGGTTTAGGCATGGTTGAGTTTCTAATTCATTAATTTGTGTAATTAATGATGATGTGGATCGTGTTAAGATGTTTTGTAGGAAAATGTATGATAATGGTAAAGAAATGGTAGACAAGATGAAATGAATGTATGAGTGATGATGGTAAAGATGTTAAGAAATTGTTGTTTGTGTGGTTTAATTTCCAATGATTGATATAAAAGGAAACTAACTAGGGTAGAATGTGAATAGGAAAGGGGAGAGGGAATTGGTTAGGGTAGAGAGTGGTTGAGCTAACCTCCAAGGGCCCCATGCCCTCGAGAGTGCTGCCTACATAGTCCCAACAAAAAGGGACCTCAGGCCGATGTAGTTCTCCCATAAGCTAGGGAAGATTATGATGAAATAGTGGAATGGGCTGATAGGTGTGAGGCATGGGTGATGTAGGTCATAGGCATGATTGAGTTTAGGTTGTAGGCATGGTTGAGTGATTTTTAAACATAGGTGTCGAGGGTCTGGTCTGTATAGGATAATCAATAAGTAATGAGGAAGGTGAATGGTAAGAGATGGTAAAAGAGTTACTTAATTGATAAGAACCCTAATGAGTCTACCATACCCTAGATGGGCTTATGAATGTAAGACCCTACAGGCCTTGCATAATGGACTATTCTAAGGGTGAAGAAAAGTCACATGATCACGAAATGTCACATTTGTGGAAAGTCCCTTGAGTAATGAGGAATTTAGGTGAAAAAGGAAAGGGGTGAGAATGGGAGGTTTAGCATAACTTAGTGTATGATGACGTGTATTTTGGAACAAGAAACCCAAAATCCAAAATAGGCAAGTCCATGATGAAAATTTCATCTTTTTCTTTTTTTTTTTTTTAATAGACTGATCGATGTGGGAAGTCTATATGGGATGGGTATATTATCTCCTTGAGGTCTTCGTGAAGTTGATCGATGCGGGAAGCTTTTGAATAGTTATTATATTTTTGTAATGACTGTATATAGTTGTCCTTCAAGGGAGTAGTCTATTGATAGTGGTAGAATATAAAGAAGAGATGTCCCTTTTGAGGGAGTCATCTTTTTCTGGAAGTTTGACTCAAGGAGTTGTATCCCTTTTTGTTTTTAGATGTTTAAGTCATGGACAAGACTATAGAGGATGATTAGGTTCTTTTTTAGAAGACAAGATCATAGTACACAAAGATTAACTATGAAAGAGGTGGTTTTGAGTGATGAATGACCATGGGATTCCATCTTGAAGAAGATGAAAAGTATCCATGAGAATCATGCTATGAGTAGAGCCGTGGTACTCATATTGAAGACAAGGCTAAAAGGTGATGGGTAATCACATGATTCTTGTTTAGTCATGGATCCTCAAAATGGGTAATTATGGAAGGTGAAAATGCTCAAGGGATGAGTGATCAATTGATAGAAAGTGATATAGGACTTGATATCAACAATAAAATGGTGAAGATGCAAGGCATTAAGGGGCTCAGGTTTGGGTTTACCTTGAGTGAAGACAAATGATAAGCACCTGATCCATAGGCATGGGTAACGATATAGGGTCAAGCCAATTAGGAGAAAATTTTCCCCATTTACTTTTCTCCTCTTTGGTTACATGTTGATTTTCCTTCAGGATGAGGTCACCGACTAAAAGGTTCATTTGTGAACACATTTTTCATAGGCACATTTGATACGTTTTTGGTAGATTTGGAGATGGTCAAGAGCATTGAGATGACGTTCATCTAATAATTCAAGTTGTGCCAAATGATCCTGGTGAAATTCATCATCATTGAGCATGTCTTGTAGTGAGATGCGAAGAGATGGAATCTAGACTTTGAGAGGTAAGACAACCTCAGTACCGTAGACTAGAGAGAAAGGGGGTGTGGTAAGTAGTCGAAGTGTGAATACTAGTGTGATAAGCCCACAAGGTGAAAGGAATGTGTGTATGCCAATCCTTCCTAGTATCATTGACTACCTTCATAAGAATTTTGTTCAAGGTTTTATTGGTTGATTTGGCTTGACCATTGGTTTATGGGTAATAAGGTGATGAGAAACTGAGTTGGATGCCAAAAGCATCACATAGTTTGCGTAGGGTTTTGTTTTTGAATTGTTTTCCATTATCCGTGATAATGCGGTGAGGGACACCAAAGTGACAGATGATGTGATGGTTGATGAATTCACA
The DNA here is from genome assembly GCA_018340775.1 of Taxus wallichiana var. yunnanensis. Lineage (NCBI taxonomy): Eukaryota > Viridiplantae > Streptophyta > Pinopsida > Cupressales > Taxaceae > Taxus > Taxus wallichiana. Next base: position 642,916,851 of record CM031239.1, on the reverse strand, counting down.
TATTTTCTCGGCTTTGGTGGAAATGAGGGGAATGGCTTCTACCCATTTAGTGTAATATTCAGTAGCGGTTATGATCCATTGGTGGCGTTGTGAAGAATGGGGGTTGATCTCACCAACAAGATCCAAACCCCATTGAGAAAAAGGCCAAAGGTCTCATGTGACCTGTAAGGCATGACTAGGGGTGTGATGGAGATTAGCATGTTGTTGGCATTTCACATGCAGCATTTGACATAATCACAATAGTCATGGTTTAGGGTTGGCCAATAATAGCCTAGGAAAAGAATGTGTTTATGACAGCCAAACCACTAAAGTGACCTCCACAAATTCCATCATGGACTTCCTTAATGGTGTAAGGAATTTTAGAACTTGTAAGGCATCGCAAGAGAATGTTATGAAACCACATTTGTAAAGAAGACCACCCATGATGACATAATGGGAGACACTTTTAAGAAAGGCACGTTGTCCATTATGAGTGAGATCGGTGGGTAAAATGGAAAGGGAAAGATAGTCTGTATATTGCTTATACCAAAGGTCACTTGGGTCAGAGCAGTGGTTCGATAGAGTAGACTTCATGAGGAAAATAAGAGGGTGATTGTAGTCTTTGTATGGTGACAAAGATTTTAGAGTCGGTGGGAAAAGTAGGTATTTGAGAAGCCAAGCAGGCCATGGTATCTACAAATTTATTGGTAGAACGTGGGGTGGTTTGAAGTGCGTAATGGTCAAAGGTGGTCAAAAGTATGTCCACGTGATGCTTATACTTTTGAAGTATCTCATTATGACACTAGTATATACCATTGACTTGGTTTATGACCAACTGAGAATCACCAAAGATGTTGATTGATTTAACATCTAAGGCATAAGCAACCTGGAGACCCAATACGAGTGCTTCGTATTCAACAATATTGTTTGTACAATCAAAATTGAGTTTGAAAGACAAAGGCATAGGTTCACCATCAAGTGGAATGAGGATAACACCAGCCCCACCCCCACGCTGACACTTGGAGCCATCGAAGAAGAGTGTCATTTGGTAAGCGGGTTTGTCCAAGGAAAGGGTAGCTATAGACTCATCTGGGAAGTCAAAGTTAGAGGGTTGATTCTGGAAATAGGTGCATCGGCCAATTGGTCGGTGATAGCCTTGGCCCTTGATGGAATTTTGATGGATGAATTTGAGGTCGAGGTCAGCCTAGAAGCATAAGCCAACATGTGTGGCACGTTGATTTTGATAAGGTTTGGCATACATATAGTGTAATGGGTCAAGTATTAGTAATGACAAAGGTTTTGTGGTTGAGTAGGTAATGGCGGAGTTTGGTGGTGATGAAAACTAAGGCTAGGAATTTTTTTTGGCATGGGTATATCTAGTTTCATAGTCAAGAAGGGTATGACTTATGTAATAAACCACTTGCTCTCTGTTGGTTGTCATGATGAGTGAGCATGGCACCTAGAGAATGGTCAGTGGTGGAAATATATAGGTAGAAGGGTTGGTCATCCTTAGGAGGAATGAGCACTGGTGGTTGAAGTAGGTATTGTTTCAAGGCTTTGAAGGCTTTATGGCATTCATCATCCCATTTGAATGAAACATCTTTCTTGAGAAGATGATGGAATGGTTGACAATGGTCGGAAAGCTATGAGATAAAATGATGAATTGATTGCAACTTTCCTTGTAGGCTGATGAAGTTGATGGAGATTAGTGGGTGGTGGCAGCATTTCAAGAATAGCCTTGACTTTAGCAGGATCAACTTCTATGCCATGCAAAGAAATGATGAAACCTAGGAGTTTTTGGAAAGTACCACAAAGATGCACACTTTTTGGTTGAAGATGAACACAATACTTGATGAGGTGGTCAAAGATGACTTTAAGAATGGGAAGGTGTTTGGTTCGATGCTTGGATTTGGAAAGCAGATCATCTACATAATCCTCCAATATGTGATGCATGATGTCATGGAAGATGTAAGTCATGGCTCGTTGATATGTAGCACAACATTTTGAGGCCAAAAGGCATGACTCGATAGTAGAAAGTCCCCCCAAGGGGTGATGAAGGTAGTCTTGTGTTGATCCTCTAGGGCTAGTAATATTTGATTGTAGCTGAGAAACCATCCATGAGTGATAACATTTCATGGCCAGCGGTGAGATCAACTAGTTGGTCAATGCCTGGTAGTGGGAAATCATCTTTGGGACAAGTGAGGTTGAGGTCACAAAATCCATGCAAATGTGGAGTCCCCCTATCACTTTTGTGATAGGAATGATGTTAGAAATCCATTGGGGATAATCAATGGGTAGAATGAAGGAAACCGAGAGAAGGCATTAAAGCTCTTCTTTGACTAGAAGAGCAAATGAGGATGCATTTTCGCAGCTTTTGTTTGATGGGTTTGGCATCAGAATGGTTACGATATTGTGAACCATGATTTTTGGGTCAATACTGGGCATATCGGCATAGGACCAAGAAAATGTGTTGCTATGGTCCTGAGAGGAAAGAGGTGAAGGCTTCTTGTTCAGTAGCATCTAAGGATTGGCTGATCTTTAGAATGTGTGGGTCATCTTGAGTATTAATGTTGATTTTGATGGTCGATTCATTCAACATGGTTTGCATCTCAGAGGGTAATGACCGATGAATATAAGAGTCTTCTGCACCAAGGTAGGTGAGGATAGACTCATCATCCTGACATTGAATGATGTTAATTGAAGGTATATCATCATCGATCATGTCAGGATAGGAATGGGAGAGAAGAGGGAGCCTCGCCATCATGTTGATAGGTCAGCGGTCCCAAGGAAATGGTGTTTATGAAAAAAAAAAGTTAGGAGGTATAGATTCAAGGATCTATGGACTCCGTGGGTGAAGATGGTAATGTGGGTGAATGAGAGGGGGAAGATTTCTCATCCTGGATAAGGTCGATGTGAACCTTCTTAGAGGATGGAGCATCAAAACCAATGCCACTATGGTCATTGTGTTTATGAGAGGTACAAGAGATGATCAGTGTGGTGGCCTTGTTCATAAAAATGAAGCCAAATCCCTTCCACGTGCACCGGTGGAGGAAAGTGTGAGTGAAATGGTGGTTAGTGAGGGAGTGTAGGTCGGATGAAAATGGTTGGGTTTGGGATGGAGGTTGGGTTTATAGGTGGCCATATCAAGTCCCCCATATGTTAGGTTGGTGCGAAGGTGGGGAGGGCCATAAGGGAAAATGTCACCGATGTGGATGTCATAACTAGGGTGTTGATGTAGATTCCCATACTCTTGTGGGGTGAGGAAGGTATCGATATTGTATAGGTGGTATTCCCCCAGAGTGAGGCATTGAAAAACACCTTCTAAGGGATCAGTAGTTGGTATGTGGGTAGTGGGTATGGATGGTTGCTAGATGAAGGGGAAAGGGGTGCAGTGGTAGAGGCTACAACTACTGTAGTGGGGATAACAAGGTTAGATGTAACATAAGTAGTGGCAATTTTGGTGGATGGGCTCATGGGTGAAGGTGAAGTGGTTGTGGTGGTGGATGCCTTGACTGGTACAAGCACATCATTGGGTCGATATAGCATGTTATAGGTCTTGAAAGGTGAGGGGTGGTAGGGATGGTGTAATTATGTCCCTCGTGTTCAAATTTGAGGCATCGATGTAACGTCGAAGGGACACAACCCATAACATGGATCCAAGGTGGCCAAGCAAGCAAGTTATACTGGAACTCCCCTTCTAGGACATAGAAAAGTTTGGGATGGTGTGGGGACCTACGTGGACATGGAGAACAATGGTACCTAGGGTAGAGGTCATGGCATCATTGAAGGAATGCAACATAATGGGGTTACCATGCATGTAATTGGTAGGTATTTACATTTGGTCATATGCATGGGAGGAGATGATGTTAATGCTAGCACCACCATCGATCATAACATGTCGTATGCATATATTATCGATGAAGATGGGATGAAAAGAGTGGGGTCGGGGTCATTGGACTGGAAGGGAGTGATCTCTTCATCTGAAAAGTTGAGGGTGGCCACGTGGCGAGTGGGTGGAGGTGTAGAGGAAGGTGAAGACCTAGTGAGAGAGGCTACGTGGTGAGGGGTAATGATGGAGGCCATAGGTGTGGGGTCATTTGGTAAGACTTGATAGATTGAAGGACCTCCATGAGGGCTTGATGATGTGACTCGAGGTTTGGATGAGGTCATATAAAGACATTTTGAGGGGGATTGGTGTAGTTTTTTTAGCATTGTGCGATGTGTGACCCCGTCGGAAATGGGATATGCAGGACCTCGAATGATGACTTTGGGTGTGGGTGTGGATGGTATATTGGGTATAGGGTTGGTTGATGGGCCACTTGCTTTCTCCTTTCCCTTGTCTTTCTGAGCATGGGTGGCAATGTTGATCATGTTAATCGAGAGAGGTGGATGAATGGAGAAGTGTGTGGAAGGTATAATGCATGAGGGAAAAACCCTAGTGGGGGATACGATCCTTGTGAAATGAGTAGGGTGCATTGGCATTTTGGTGGTGGTTTGGCCAACTCTCTTATATGAACCATGTTAATTTCAAATCTTGGGGATGGATCAAAGAGTTGTGGGGGTGGAGATCTTGGTCATTTGAGTAGGTGATGGGAGAAGATATGTGGAAATTGGTGAAGGTGAAATGGGGTCCTCATCAAGAAGATCATCATCATCATCAAAGTTTTCTTTAGGAGGACATAATTGGACAAGAGTGGTTTTTAAAGCCTTATAGTTCTCTACATCGTGTCCCGCACACATGATGGTAGGCAAATTTTGGTTTTTTGGTTTCATCAAACCCTTTTGGTTTGGGTTTGAGTGGGTCGTAAGGTCTAAGAGGTGGTAATGTGATGACAAAAGTTTTGAGGAGATTGGTTAGGATTTTGGCGTAGGACCCTGCTAGTGGATCACAATGGGAGGTGAATGTGGGTTTGGGTATAGGTATGGCTGATTGTGGAGGAAGAGGCTTTACAAGAGGGGGAGTAGGTTGGGCTACTAGTTTGGTGTGTGGTGTGGTCTTAGGTGTTGGTTGTATCTACTTGGGTAGGGGCATGGTAGATGAACTAGAAATGGAAGGTTTGGTTGGTTTAACTACCTTATTGGAGGGTAGCAGATTTTTAGCTTTAGGTTGCATCTTTTTGGGAAAAGGTGATATGGGTGTATGAGATGTGGAGGAAAAGTAGATGGTGGAAGAGGGATGGGTTACCCATGGGGGTAATCGAGGTGTTGTGGAGGTAGGTGGTGTAGGTTGGGCATGAGGCGTGAGTGAAAGAGAAGAAAATGTCATGGGTAGTGAAGTAGTTATGGATGGTAGTGGTGGTATGGGTGGTAAGAAGGTTATAGGTGAGGGTGGAAGTTGTGTGGGTCACTTGGGTATATTAGAGACTTGTGATGAGGAAATGGGTTCTTTGTTCTTGGTTTACCGGTGGATGGGGTTTTTTGGCTAGAGGTCGAGGGGTGAGGTCCTAGGATGGATGGAAGGGGTGAAGGTGATAAGGGTGTGGTAGGTGAGGTTGGGGTATGAGATTTAGGAGATTGGATCTTCATTTTAGGGGCTGGTTTAAGTTTGGTGTTAGTTTTGGAAGATGTAGCTAAATCTAATTTGATGGGTGGGTGAGTAAGGCTAGTTGTTGGTATGACCCCTAAGGTAGTGATAGGTTTAGGTAAGGGTGGTGATATAGGAAAGGGTAGGTGTTTGGGTGTAGGTGTATGTTGGGTTATGGGCAGAGGTGTGAGTTGGGCCAGGGGTGGTGTCATGGAAGGTGCATTATAATAGTCGTGATTGTGTTTGGTTTGGTTGGTCACTGAAACACTTTTGGATAGATAGTGGAGGTGTCAACAGGGGACAACTACATTTGTGTTGAAACAAGAAGTAGAAGGCATCCCCAAAGTAAGGCTCTATCGACATAGTCCAGGTGATCAGCCAAGCATGAGAATGGTACTGATGTAGGTGGGGTTGACGTGGATCAAGTGGAAATCCCCATAAAATGTGTTTGAGATATAGGGAAATGGTTAGCCTCGGACTCTGTGGGTAAGAGAGCTAAAAGCAAGATCAATGGGATCTTGAAGGTCGATGGTGAATGGTCATCTAAAGGTAGTGGTACTTCTATAGTATCCTCCATGGGTAGAGGAGAGGATGGGCCAGATGAAGTGGACTCTCCTTGTGTTGGTGTAGGTGGTGGACTGCATCTTCTATGAGTAGGAGAGGTGCCACTAACAATTGCTCAAAATTTTGAGGGGTCAAAGGTGGTGTGCTAATTATAGGCTCTTCCATGGGTGAAGAAGAAAATGAAGGGGGTGTCTCTATGGGTGGGGGAGTAGATGAAATTGGTTCTTGTGTAGGTAGGGGAGCTCGGGCTAAGATCTCATCTATGGAAGGAACATGAGGTAATTGGGAAGCAACTGGTATGTCATTGAAAATAGCGTGGACCTCATGGACATTGCTATCATTGTTTTGAAGTATCACCAACTTGGTTGGAAGATGGGGCATGATTAGGGAATGGCTTCTTGAAGATGTGTAGGTTTTGGTTAGTGGGTGCATTTGGGCTATCCAAGACTAGATCTCCATTGTCTAACATTTCTTGGACAATATTCTTGAAGGTGATGTAGTTATTATCGCTATGACCTTTGACATGATGATAGTTACAAAAGTCATGTTCCTTATACCATGAGGGCATGGGTCACTAGGGTCAAAACTAGTATGTGGTTTTATAGGTGGGAGGGTAATGGCACAGCCTTAACAAGATTTTTCAACATAGAAGAATAAGATTCTCCTATGGAAGTGTACTTTTGTTGTTCCATCTAAACTGGAAAGCTTGGACAAGAGAGAGATTAGAAGGGGTTTGGTTGGGTTTGATTGATGAGGGGGACCAGCTTTGAGAACTATGGCATTGGAAGACCCTTTGGGTTTTGAATAGTTATTTTGGGGTTTTGAAGATGAAGAAGCATCATTTGATTTGAACGCGTGATGTTCTTGTTATGAAGTTGAATCTTCTTTTCTTGATAGCATGAATTTCCAATTTCCGTGCCATGGTGAATGCCTCATCAAAAGTATGAAAGGTTTGCACCTGCAGGGTTGGTGAGATGTGTCTAGCACAAGCCTGAGTAAACAACTCTATGAGTTTAGTTTGAGGTAGTTGAAATGTGAGTTGATTGATTAGGTTGCGCCAATGAGTGACAAAGTCAGTGATAGACTCATCATCATACTGTCAAGTGGAATAAAGATCAGTCATGGTAACCTTCTTAACAATGTTGATAGAGAAGTGATCTAAGAAGGCTTGGGCTACTTGATTGAATGAGTAGATGGAATGTCTTGGTAGCCCATTGTACCAGTCTAATGCAGGTCCTATCAAGGACATTGGGAAAGTCCTCAAAAGTAAAGTGTCATCATGGGAAATCAGGTAACACCCATGTTTAAAGGACCACAAATGTTGTTGTGGATCCTCTTTTCTATTGAAGTGGTTGAACTTTGGCATTTCCCAATGTATGGGGTATGGTCGAATAGGAATGGATGGGTGAATAGGCTCATTACAAATTTCATCATAGGTGAGGGAATTGCGTGAGCCAGAAACCGATGCTTCTAGTGTCTGCATCTTTTCCATCATCAACTTGATGAGGTCATTGGTAGGTTGTGATGGGGGACACCTCCTGTGGCATAAGGGGGTGGATATTGAACCTGATAGGGAGGTTGAGAATAAGGAACCAACATAGAAGGCACATATCCAGAATGGGTGACAGATGAGATAGGGGTTGTTGATAGTAGGTGTATGTAGGTGGGATGGTCATCATGACTCTGGTAGTGATTGGGGGTAGTGTTTGTGGGATGGAGAGGATGAGATTATGGAATGGAGTAGGGGTCCGACACCACATGGGTGGTTGTGTTGTAATGGGTATTTGTGAGACAATGGGTGGTGTAGGCTGTGCTATGGTGTGCAGGGGTGGTCGATAGGGACAAAAATATATGATAGGTGTGAGTGAAACTATAGACACATGCAATGGTCATGGCGGGTATGGGGCCTAGCTATGCAAAACTATCGGGGGTGAAGTAGGTGAGGGTAACACCACATTATTAGGGGGGTGATGATGAAAGCATAGAATAAGGGTAGAGAGAGGATACATGGCATGTGTATATCAACTGACCTGAGGAGTCTCGAGTGGAAGAGTGGGAAAGGTAGAACTGTAAGGCCATGGGATTCTGATCAAGGAGTCATGCAAACTCTTTGTCACCTACAACAATGGTGGTAGGTAAGGTTGGATCCATGGGTGACAGGATGGAAGGTGGTGAGGGACTAGGTGGGAGTGGTTGATGACTAGCATGGAATATGAGGGCGTTAGTCTAGGCTGTGAGTCAACACCATGTGAACAAGTGTTGACTGGTAAAATTGTATTCTGTAGATGACATAAAAAATAGTAGAAACAGAGAATAATGGGGTCGGGAGGTGAATCTAGTCAATGTCTAGATTTTGAAAATCAAACATAGGTAACGGCAAGAAACGGTCGATGGTTGACCGGTGATGGTTGAGGGAAAACCGATGATGGTCAGGTTGATGAAGTGATGTTGAGGAAAACCGATGATGGTTAGGCTGACTGGTGATGGTTGAGGAACACGATGATGGTTTTTAAACCGATACTATGGTCATTATGGAAGAAAACTAGTCTCAAAGAATGAAATAGGAATGTTGGATGTGTACTTGAGAAAACTAGGTATGATAGTAGGTATCAACAGGGGAGAAATATGATGATGCCCGAGGGCCGAAAATAAATAGAAATAGTGATGAAGGATATTCTAGGTAAAGTAACTAGAAATCAGAAGCCATGACACTAGTTAGGGTTTAACCGATGATGGTCAGATGTGAACCGGTGACAGTCGTTGGACCGACGTCGGTGACTATGAAATTAGAAAGAAATGAAGAAAATGGTTTTGTGAATTAAATTAAGTGAAGAATCAAACTCAGAAACCTGAGAATGAGGAGATGGGGCCCTGACACACTTAGAAAAGTTAGAATACTCCAACTACGATGGTGGAGTGTGCAAGGAAGAAGAAAAATGGAGAGTCGTAGTCTCACACCTCAAAACACAAGTCAAGAAGAATGCTAAGAAAAAGCATGATCCTAATAGTGATTTTCTTATGTTTGTTTAGCTTATGCTATTTAGGATTGATTGTGTGTATTTAGAACATAATTTTTTGGTTAGGAAGGCATCCTACGAAGAAGGATATCTAAAAGGAGAGGTTTCAGGTATGTTATGGTGGGGCGGGCCATCCTCTGAGATGATGACTCGATAGAGGCAATGAGCTGGGGAGTACCTACCAATCGGATCATGTGATCACTGACAGATGTTCTCGGGTAAGATGTTGTTTAAGAAAGATGTGTATATTTTGATTTTGTGCAAGTTTGGTAAGACAGAGAGAGAGAGAAAAATGTGCTTTCTATGATTCTTTGTGTCAACCATCAGTTGGGCATGACTTCCAACATATAGGTTGCCCTTAGTTTTAATGTGAGCTAATAATGCAACAAATCAGAATGCAATGCAAGTGTTTTAAACCCAAATCAAAGTGTGATATTGATGTAGCAAGTGATGAACAAGAAGAGGGATGCTCTTTCACTAATGCAATGCAAAAGAAAGGAAGATGTGTTCTTTTTAAAGCACCAAAAATATGATTGTTTTTAGACAATAGAAAGAAGGAGAATGATTCCAAAGAAGAAAATTAATGTGGAAGATTTTCAAAGGGAAAAAACACACAACTTTCACCTAGGAATGAATAAATGCAAAAGAACCCTTGATGGGTCCCACCAGGGTGCCAAAATGTTTCACCATTTTCTTTACATTTTGAAGTGATGAAAACAGATAAGGGTAAGGGCCAAGGAGGAATACCTATTAAATGTTGGTTGGTTGATGGTTGTTGTGCATTCTGACTTCTTGATCCATGCGATCATGTGAGAGCTTCCTTTTGGCTAGGAGGAACTACCTGTAATAGAAAACAAGACCACAAAAAGATAGTTAAATGATATATGACAATGGATTGCCTAGCATGTATGCTAGTTTGGGAAGTGTGATACTTCCTAGATGGTTGTCAATCCATTGTTTAAAACAAGTTAATGTGAGAAATAAACAAAGTCCTACTATAGTTGATATGATTTAGGTATCTCATTCAAGTACAATAAGAAAATCTTAACATAACAGGCTAGGCTATGGTCAGATCAGAAAGGTAGGTAGTTGTTAGGGTGTTGGAACTGGTCAGGGTTAGATTCTAGGTTGTTTAGGTCAATTGGTGAGATGATTGTTGGGTCTGTTCTTGGTCAAGGTGTAAAACATAGAGACCGACATGTCGGTCGGGTATGACCGATGCCGGTTTAGGTGGAACCGATGATGGTTATGGATAACCGGCGTCGGTATGGTCGAGGTGAAAAGAAAATTGAATAGATCAAATGGTAGGGGCTGATCTGAGGTCAAATGAGGTTGGGAGAGTGGATGAGAAGGTCTGTGGAGATCTCAAGTACACTCAAAAATGGATATTAGGTCAGAATGGTGATTTGGTGGTGTGGGTAAGGGAAATGGTGGGATTCTGAAGCTATTAAGCAATGGAGGAATGAACATGCAAAGTATAAACTAATGATAGGGATGAAAAAAGTTAACTATGTTGAAATAGACAATGTTGGTAGAGATGTACTTACTTGTGATGTAGATTTAGATGGCTGAATGGAGGTGGTTGTTGATTAGAAGAATGGTGTTGGATATCATAGTAGTGGCTCCTAGAATGATTCCATGTGAGTGCAATGCTTCCAAAATTGTCCTGGTGATGGCTCTGGATGTTTGGATATGTGAAAGGATGTTGGTTTCACTTGCATGCACTCTTGATCTCCTTTCCTTGCTCTCAGAATGTGCCAACCCAAAAAAAGGTTGTTTAGGTGAATAAATGGTAACAAATGGTTCCGGGTTGACCGGCATCGGTTTAGGGGTGCGTCGGTTAAGGTGGGATTCCCTAGGTTTACTAAAATGGGTAGATCTTTCTAATTTTTCTTGGGCCCATTTAGTTTTATTCTCATGGATTAGAATGGAAATTCCCTTTTAATGAGTGGGAATGTGGTTAGAGAGATTTTAGGGATTGATTTTAGGGTTAGACCAAATCTTAGCTCATTAAGGCAAGTAAGACTTAGTTATTGTTGGTTATGGAAACATGCCAAGAATAGGTCTAGGGTGAGGTGGTTGGATGAGGTGTCTAGGTGAGGTGGCTAGGTGAGGTGGTGGGGTAGAAATTAAGGTAATTAGATATTAAATAGGAAAGAGTGGATAAACATGTTTGAAAGAGATTAATTAAAAATTAATGATCCATGGGAGACAAGGAAGGTTTAATTAATCAATTAGGAATGTTTAGCTTGTAGAAGCCATTTGGAGATGATTTAGAGGGAAATTAGTATAATTATAGGGGTTTGAGAGGGTTTTAATTAATAAGAGGATTTATTAATTAAATACTAGATTGTGAAAGGGAGATTAATTAATAATGATTAATTAGTTAATTAAAAGAGGATTTTAACTAACAAACCAATGTTAATTGACATCCAAGATGAGGGAAAGTTCCAATTAACTAACAAGATATTATTAATTAACCGAGAGGATGGTGAATATTAGAAAATTAGCGGAAAATCACTAATTATAGTGTAATGACAAGAAAGTGGGAAATTACTGCAATTTTAGTATTAACATGACATGGTTTAAATTAGGTGCCTACATTTTCTCCTCTTTGATGTGGTGTAGAACGAGCAATGCCATTTCAAAGATAATAGACAATTATATTTTATATGGGTAGAAGAACAATTAGTAGGATGGATGATGCCACCTTAAGGGTCGATGGGGTGAAAGAAGATGGTAATTAATGCTCAAAAAGAAGAGAAAAATGACCACAATAGAAGAAAAGCCCATCGTAGCAGCTGGTAGGCCATCGTATTGGTCAAAACCATCACACAAGGTGTTATAAGGGGTGGGAGGGGTGAAAAAAATTCATTATTACCCTCTCGGTTAGTAGATAAGAGTTATGAATGATCACGATGAGTAACCATGAGCGCCCTGAGTTTTACGCATCATGCCGAGTGAGTTCAAGAGTACCGATAGACACATACCTATAAGGAGCAGGTGTAGGTGATGTTTTCAAATATGTTTTTATTTTTGTATTAAATTATGACCACCTTTAATATCCCTAAATCCAAGGAGTGCGAGTCCGCTGAAATTTTGGAGGTCAAATTTAGCGGTTTTGCATGCATGTGTGGTGGTCTTTTGAAAAATATGGTATTCTTTCTTATGTTTTAGAAACATCATTGCATATTGTGGTGGCCTCGCTGAAAAGCAGAGACATTGCTTCAACTAGGATTTTTATCATGTTCAGTTACCTCACCATAAGGTGTAGTAACCTTGCCAAAAATAGTTATTTTATTAATTTTTAGTGTCTTTGTGCTAGTGTGCGGTGGCCTTGTTGATTTTTAGCATCCTTACACTAGTGTGTAGTAGCCTTGATATAAGGTAAGGTTTCCCAAGTTTTTGAAGTGTTGTAGTATTTTTGTAAAAATGGATAAGTATAACATGTGTTTTTGTCTTTTTGTGATTACGAGAGCGTTTGGGTGAAATTTAGCTCCATGAGTACCACTCACATGATTTATGAGTATTGAAGGAATTCCATATACATGATTGGTACTTAGTTGACGATTTGGGATTTTTATATGTGACCTTGATGCCCGTGATTCACACTGAGATAGAGAATTTTGAATACCACGACTAAGAGGTGGCATTGGATGCCAACACTTTATAGCTCTTGACAGGGGAGATGACCACCACTTTAGAGGATGTGTACCGAGATACTATGAGTGTCAATCGAGGGCTCCATTATATTGTGATATTACCATAATGGACTATAAGATGGTTAGAAGCGACCAAATGGTCCAACTTGACTAAATGATGGTAGACCAAAATCATGTTTATAAAGATATATGATCAAGATATGGTTGAGTACTTTCCCCTAGTCCTTATGTCTCTTATAAGTGGCCTCCTGCTACTTGATAAGAGTGTTAGATACTTTCATGTGGGATACATGGGAGTGGTAGAATATATGATTGAGTATGGTATAGTATTTTCATGTGACTACCACACTTTGGGGTAGTTGTATATATATTTACAATTGGTTGATCACTACGAGGGTCAACGTATATACCATACCACTTTGTTGTAGATATGTTCATGGGATCACATTAGTGTCGGCCAACAAGTAGGTAATTTTTCTCTATTAGAGGTTGATGATCCTAGATCATTTGGATAGACCAAGTATAGGAAGAGGTTGATAGGGCCTTAGAGAGTGATTGGTATCTTGTGGTGCCATAGATGAGATAATGTCAGCCAATATCAAATAAAGACCTTAAGCAGATTTTTCATCCTGGATGGAGACTTATGGGGAGCTATTCTATGCCTTATAAAGTGCTATCTAGTGGGCCATAATAATTTTATGGTAGAGAGCGACATAGGCTAGACATGGCACAACATCATTTTTTTGGTCTAGGAGTTCCCTCGGCATGACACATTTTCGCTCATGTGACTAGGGAGGTCCAATTTTGGGGTCATACTATAGACATAACAACAATAGTTGAAGAATATGTAAATTTTTCCTATAAAGTGTGGGATATGCGTCGAGATATTATATAACTAAGTACTACATAAGAGTATTAGGTGCAGTAACAATAGTTAAGACCATTTCGGGTGACTATACCAAGGTTTAGTCTCATAAGTGTGGCACGTATATGACAATAATGTCTCAACATAGATGTGTTGGTTGGATATTTTTTAGACCAAAATATGAGGTTCAACCACAGTACATGGGATTAAATCCCTCCTCAAAGACAAGTGAGGCATCCTATTTATTACTAATCTAAAACACATCAGAAATAATATATACAATATCCACACTATTCTAACCATTGGGGTTGGGATACAATCCCGAAATCCATATCAACACGAGATGGAGATGTTACAACTTTAGAAATGGAATGGATTAGAAAGGAAACTATTAAATACGAAACAAAGTGGAAAGGGAATGAGAGGAACATATTTTCTTTCAAGAAAACACAAATCAAGAAATACTTATATGAGTTTTAGATAATGAGTGTAATATTTGAAATGATTAAAATAATCAAGAACACTAAACAAAGAATAGCTTAAGATCTTGGACATAAGAACAATATCTCAAGATAGATGAATCCCACAACACAAAGTTTGTAAAATAACACCTGTTTCTATTCCTCAATGATTAAAAAGAAAATACAAAGTTTTTCTTCTTCTTCACAATAGCTCTTAATATTCTAAAAATTTCTCTCCCTTTTGGAATGCATAAGCATCCCTTATTTATAATAGAGAGAGCAGAGAGAAAATAGGATAAATCCTAGAAAATAGTTATTTAACAAGAGTCCTATTTTTCTTGACTCTCACGCAGGAGAACAAGTCAAAATTTGCTTCCTATGTGACGAAACGAAAATGAAAAAGACATGACAATTTCTTGATAGAAATGACATGAAACATTATGCTTATTTTGCTTCGTCATCCTTGTCTTCCTCTAATGAAGACTTCTTATTACGAAATTATTGGAACTTTCAGATTATTCCCTATATCTTAGCTTCATCGGTACACTAGAATAATCACTTAGAACCTCACAAGTTTCTGAGTGTCACTTGCGTTGCAAGAAGTTTATTCAATATTTTGTTGAGTTTCCTTAGTGATTCCAAAAATTCTCAATCCTTATGAACTTATCAATGGTTGTTAGATCAAATATGGAGGTTGGTTCATGTTGAATTGATTCTTGAACTTGTTTATAGAGATCGTCAGTAGGTAGAATACTCGAGCTTTCATCTAACACCTTGGCAAAGATCCTAGACAACTCCTTTTCTATACCATTGGTGGCATCAACCAACTGATCTCTAGATTCCATAAACTTGCTACAAGCTTCATTGAGAATCTTTATCCTAAATATGATGGCTTTGGCTATGCTGAAAATGCTTATCCCATGCGAATGATTCCTTCTTCCATTAAGATCCGGGATGGAACTGTTTCACTTGCATTGAGAGCCTCTTAAGTTAACTCAAGGTTCCGACTTACTTGTGAAAATTCATCATCTATTTTTTCGCCATCCTTATTTACTTCCTCCAAGGATTTATAAACCTCCATTGTGTCATCTATGACCTCTCTTCCTTGTAGGAGTAGCCTCTCAATCCATTCATCAACCGTTCTTCCCTTCTCGTTGATCTTTTCAATCATAGGTATCGATGAGAAATAGAACCTAATAAGAGTAAGGGTAAAAGATGACGGTGTTGACTGAGAGGGATTTGAGAGCTTGACCAATACTTTCATTAACTATTCAACTTTCTCCTTTAGCTCATCTCTAATCACCTTTGTTTCCCTCGAAACACGGCATAACACGTTCATGGCATCTTGTGCATCTTGTTGTGCTCCTTCTGTTGTTACCTTTCCCAGATCAACCCTTGTAATATGATAATCAGTAACCACTATATCCTCCTTGGTTTTTTTGGCCACGAGAGTGGAAATCTCTGCAAACTTATGCCTTGAGGCATCCACTGAAACCCTTGAAACTGTTTTGGGTTTCTTAGCAGATTTGGCGGGAGAGGCCTTGAGTGAACTGAAGTCGAAGGCTGGTAGGGGAACTACCACCTTCCTCTTCCTTGAAGTCTGATCAACCAACCATTGAGGTACAGTGGAAGAAGTTTCTCCTATCGGAGGTGTTATGGTTGTATCTGTAGGTGGAGGAAGGTTTACTTATGGAGTAGTAATGAGTTCAAGTGTGGTGATTGTGGGGATAGATTCAAGGAATGAAGGTGCGGAAGGAGGAGGCATTTCTATGGCAATATTAGGTCCAGAAGAGAGAGGTGAGAGGTCAGAGAAAATTTTGGGCATGGCTAATGAGAGTGGCATAGAAATATGAGATGAGGAAGATTGGGAGAGAGGAGGTAAATATTCTAGAGTCAAATCTTGAGAAGGAAGAGAGAGACTTACCTCTGATGAGAAATCGAAAGGAGGAATGAGAGGTTGAACAAACTCATCTTCCAAAGGAATTTTTCCTTGTTTTGGTGGAGGAGGTGAATCTAGTACCTCAATTGTTTGTGAAGGAGTGGCAGATGATTTGGCTCCTTGCTTTTCTCCCCTTCTGAAAAACTTAAATTTAATCTACCTCTTGGTAGGGCTTTTATCCTCTTCCCTCTCTCCCTTGGAGGGTCCCACTTCTAAAGTAGCTATTTTTGAAAAGCTCTTTTCCTTATAACTCATTCCCCAAGAAATGAGTCATGCCTTGGTATAGACAAGAATCTGAGTAGCTCTTTCAGTGATAGAAGCTTTTTCAGCAATGGACCAATAGATAGATGGGAATCTGAGTTGGTCTCAATCTGACTATTCGTACCTAGTTTCAAAAAACTTTCATTATCAGTGGTACCTTCAGGATATCAGCCGAGATATAAAATCTGAATTTATTCAAGTGTCAATCTACTTTTATGTTTTCTTGAGATGGAAAATTCATCCCGAAGATCAACCCAAATATCTTCCACATTGGGCACATGCAGTACAAGGTTCCATATGAAGCGAGGACTCCTCGATGTCAAATCCATCCCGAGCTTCATATGTTTCTTCAATTTTTCTGAAGCTCATGCACAACATTCTTGGCCTTAACCATGGTAGCGCATGTTTACCTTCCAATGGAAATAGGGAAGGAGATGGTGGATTTGTGCCTGCTTTGTTGGAATTTGTGAAAATCCAACAATTGTATGGATAAATCCATGAGGATCAATTTTTCACTTGGAAACCTGGGAAAACAAAAAGAGTTACCCTAGATCCTCACCACCTGAAGATAAGTAAACTTCTTGAATTATAAGAAATGCAACCCCATTTTGACACTTCATCCCTTGCTTTGTCTCGAAACCCTTTTCTTCCTCAAATCGAATCAAACCTGCAAATGTTTTCATTAAGCAGGCATCCTTCACTATTCTATATTGGTCTTTAGACCCTTTTATTGTCAGCTAAGGGAGGTATTGATATATGTGTTCCATTGCTCGGTTTCCCTTTACATCTAGCCCTACATAGTTCCTCATTCCTATTTGTTGCATAGGTGACATTTGACATCATGTAGAACTTTTTGGTAGACAAAGACTGTTTTAATTTGGGAGTCTATTTCGTCACTTATTAGGCTACCCCAATCGATCCCTTGGTCATTATTCTTTATTATGACCATGTCTTGTCACATCTATCCTTGGAATTCCTTTGACTCTAGGAGCCCAAATAACTAGCTCAGCAGGGTGATGATATCACTGACTTCAAGAATAAAACCACTTCTAGGGACTAACTTAGGAAACGTAGAAACATCGACTTAGCTTTGATCAAGAACTTCTTGCTTACATGTTTGATGCAATCTTTCTAATATTTTTCCAAGCCTTTTGTGCTTATTTAAGGTCTAAATCAACATACTCCACAAAGTTGGGAAACCTTAGGAGTTGATTGAAATAACCTCCGTCTAATTTCACTATAGACTTGTTTCACTATATGGAATGCTTAGTTCTAGAATAGAGTTGCTTCTATCCTTTCATTCCTTTGAGAAGCAGAGATAAGGGTTAGGGCTAGGAGGAATACTGTTGAATGTTGAGAGGGTGTGTGCGTACACGTAGAGAGAGATCGAGATCGATTGCAAAGAACTCCTTTTTATGCAGGAAGGACTACTGCAAGTAAGAATACAAGACCACGATTCTAATTAGATAATGAATGAGGAGGCGCCTTGGGCCTAGGAAATATTAGACTTCCTTTCGAAGGTGGTCGGTTCCCCTACTAATATGAATTGACACAAATTATAACAAAGAGGCTATTGCAAAATTACAATTTAATTACCTTGTTAAAATAATAGAGAAAAGGTTGGTCTTGGTTTTGAATCACAAGAGTGACCAATGCTCGGTCATCATCACCGTACCGGTTTTACGCTAAAGCGATATCGGTAGGGGCAGTGGTTTAGGGCTTTTAGTGAAGGTTGGCTATAAGGTGGCTATGGTGTTTATAAGGCTGGTAAATGATTGGGGATAGGTAATGGGGTGATGGAGAAGGCTCAGAGGGTATGGGGGCTATTCTTAGGGGCAATGTAGGGGTAGAGGAATGACAGTTAGATGGAGGGTGTTACCGGGTAGTAGATCTAGGAATAGACTTGTAATTACTGTGATTCAGAAATCCAAGAAATGTTATTAAAAGAACGTATAAGACTTACTTACTAGTTCCTGATGAAGATACAGGTTCAAGGACTGTGATGACGAAGGCAGGGTTCAGGTAGGATGATCTGACAATCCAAGATGAGCTATCTTCTCTCCCAATGGTTGGGACGAGTGTCTCTGGGCTCTGGTTACTCAGTTGCAGTCTTGGGCTTGATGTCCTTCTTTGTAAACTCGTCTCTTTCCTTCACTTGTCTCTACTCGGCCAAGTGAATTCTGGATTCTTCCAATGACTTCTGATCCGGATCAATGAAAATCCAACCCCTTATTTTTGGTTGGGGGAGGCCATTTATAGGGAACCGATGGCGGTTACGTAACCGATGGCGGTCGAGTAGGAACCGATGTCGGTTAAGTCAAAAGCTTCGAGCTATTTTTAGTAAAATAGCCAACTTTCCCTCCTTTTCTCCCAGGGATTAGTTGTGGGCTTGGTCAAGTCATTATGAGGTTGGTTTTGGGTGCGGGTGAGGAGTAATTAGTCATGGGTGTGGATGTAGACCAAGTTATAGGTCTTAATTAGGTTAGTTTAGGGTTAGGACTAGGTCATGATGAGGTGGCGAAATGAGGTGGCAGGTTTGGAGATGTGGATTTATTAATTATAAGGTAATTAATAAATAATTGTGTAAGGTTTAGGTGATGAGGTTAGGTTGTGAAATGAGATGCGGGGCACAGGGGTCGTAAGACACAAATTTGGTGTCTACATTAGCCCCTTGTTGTCGTGTATCTTGTCTTGTAAAGTTGCATTGACAATAATAAGAAGTTTTTACTCCTGTTAAGGGTATATATAATCCCCTCAAATCTATCACAGATTGAGGTAGCGTGAAATCAGGGATAGGGTTGATAAAGGATAAATGGTGTTGAGATGATGGTAAGATGGTGGGGTAGGTCCAAGGAAGCAGACGCACGTTGAAATGTAGTAGTGCGACCAGGGTACATGATTTGAAGAGCAAACAAGTAATTCATAGGCAAAGGTCGATAGTTTATCCAAACAAGGGTGATATAATCACTGGTATCAAGGCATAGGAAGTAGCTCAGGGGATATAGCGGGTAAGTATACAGAGCGTTTAGGCATGTTCGGAAGTACAAATGGTTAGTTTGGTTGAGATAAATGTCACCGATCTCGAAGTCTAGGCAAAGTTGGTCGACTGATCAGGTCAAGTACCCTAATCATGCTAAAACACGAACAAGTGAGCTCGATTGAACAAAAAGCTACATGAGGGGTGGATAAAATTGTAATTTGTTAGTTTTGGGCGAGGTATTTAATTGGTGCGGCCATAGGTCGGGCCGATTGATTAGTGAGGGCCATGGGTCGGGCTTGATTGGTTGGTTACGGCCTTGGGTCGGGCCAAATGGTTGGTTGCGGCCTTGGGTCGGGCTAAATGGTTGGTTGCGGCCTTGGGTCAGGCCAAATGGTTGGTTGTGGCCTTGGGTCGGGCCAAATGGTTGGTTGCGGCCTTGGGTCGAGGCCAAATGGTTGGTTGCGGCCTTGGGTCGGGCCAAATGGTTGGTTACGGCCTTGGGTCGGGCCAAATGGTTGGTTGCGGCCTTGGGTCGGGCCAAATTGGTTGGGTGTGGCCTTGGGTCGGGCCAAATGGTTGGTTGTGGCCTTGGGTCGGGCCAAATTGGTTGGGTGCGGCCTTGGATCGGGCCTGGTTGGTTGGTTGCGTCCTTGGGTCGGGCCAGGTGGTTGGGTGTGGCCTTGGGTTGGGCAAATGATTGGTTGCGGCCTTGGGTCGGGCCAAATTGGTTGGATGTGGCCTTGGGTCGGGCCAAATGGTTGGTTGCGGCCTTGGGTCGGGCCAAATTGGTTAGGTATGGCCTTGGGTCGGGCCCGGTTGGTTGGTTGCGGCCTTGGGTCGGGCCAATGAAGTCAAAAAAGGCTATTTAGCAAAGGAGGGTATAGGCGATGTGGTGAGAAAGGGAGATTAGTGAATAAGGGCAAAAATTGCGGTAAAATAGGGATTAAACCGATATCGATTAGCTATGACCGGTATCGGTTAGATGACCGATACCGGTTGTTTAGGGCATAATATAACCGATATCGGTTATAGGTCAAAAACCTATAAAAAGAAAAATACGGCCTGTCATTGTCACATTGTCAATTTGAAAACCAAATTTAGTTGTCTGAGGTGTTTTAGTGATATTGTTGAGTTTGTCGGCTGAGGTGGCATTATTTGAGTGGAGAAGTGAGTGGTTGGTAGACCCCAGTGAGTAGGAGGTAGAATTTGATTGGTGGAGAACCCAGCTGAGGAGATTTGGAGCCATGGCATAGCCAGGAGGAGCAGGAGGTGCTGGACCAGCTGGACCACCACCACCTATCCCACCACGATGACGTGTAGTCGTACCGGTAGGCTCTGAGCTCTTACCTTTGTGAATTTAATGAGTTTAACTTAGATGTGTGGTTTGGGTAGGAATTCTAATTTTAATAAAATAATTAATAAATGGAGGTAATTTGAAAAATGGAGTGGGTAGGTAGGTTAGTTAGGTCAAGGCGGTAGGGTGGGTAGGTTTTTAGGGTTTTTCAATGGGTAAAAGGGTAGAAATAGGCAAAAATGGGTTTTTGGGGGCCGCGTCGGGTTTGGCTCGGCCATGGACAGTGACCGATGTCGGTCACTAGGTGACCGGCATCGGTCACGAAATTTTGGGCAAAGTGGGTTGTTGGTAGACCGGCATCGGTCGTATGTCGACCGGCGCCGGTGTATATCATGTGTTGTAGGGGACCGGTGGTGGTCAAGGGTGACCGGTACCGATCATTAGTTAGGATTATTTATTTTTTTGTTTGGTTTTGTTGTTGTTTTGGGTTTTTGGTTGTTGTTTGTTGTTGTGTTGTGTGTTGTGTTTGTTTGTTGTTTTGTTGTTTGGTTGTTGTTGTTGGTTGTTGTTTTGTTGTTTGGTTGTTGTTTGGGGTGAAGAGGGAGGGGGTAGAGTTGATAGGAAAGGGGATATCGTAGATGTTTTAGGGTAAGATAGGTGGGTGTAGATGTGTGTTATAGAGTCGGGGTGTGGTCGGGTGGGTAAAAGGGGGTATAGAGGGTTAAAGTAGTTGTTTTTGTAAAGGGTAGGTCTAATGAAGTGGGTTGTTTTTGCAGGCACGTCAGCAGCTTACGATGTGGGATCGGATGCCCCGCTATTGAGACGGATGCGGCCACATGTGTCCGCAGTGCAGTGGGCCATTATGCGCGAGGTGGGACTCGGCGGAGTCCAGCGGTATAGGGCTGTGGATAGGGACCACAGCCTTATGGTTGCCCTCATCGAGAGATGGGATCCGGCAACCAATGTTTTCCATCTCCCTACCGGAGAGATGACTATTACCCTGGAGGATGTGTATCGCATCCTGAGACTGCCGATCGTAGGGGAGGTAGTATTCTAGGTAGATGTGGAGACGGCTATGGACAACATTCTTTAGGTATTTGGGGATGCAGCCGCATTATTGACTTATCACAGCGCGAGCATTGCCTATGGGGACATGTATCACACCCATAGACATGAGACATGGCTTGCCGTGTTGATGATGATAGGTATCACCTGCTTCACCCTCCCGGACTCAGAGGGAGGCCACTTCCCATGGGCTTTGATGGGAGTGCTGCACGAGATGGTAGAGGAGCATACGTGTTATGCCTGGGCACCAGTATATCTGGTGCAGCTATACAGAGAGCTGTGGGGTTATCGCCAGATGAGGTGATTTGGGATTTGCTCCACATTTTTGTTACACTGCTGGGCATATGAGCACATCATATGTATACGACTAGTAGGGCTGCCCCAACAGCTAGGGCCACAAGTTATATACAGATATGGCTTTCAGAGGTGGTTGGGGGTCGTGGGCCAGCCACGAGCAGTGCTCACAGGACGGGACGTAGCCTACTACCGACATATGTTAGAGGGCTTGACTGTGCTAGACATTGTATGGAGGCCCTACAGAGGCCATCAGCCCCGAGGAGGAGCCTGAGCATAGATGCGCTAGATCCAGTATACTTTCTACGGATAGCGGACGGAGGCACGGAGAGCATGAGCAATACCCTTAGAGAGGGTATGACGGCGGTTGGGGCTGCAGCAGATGAGCCACCTCCCTTTCCACAAGACGAGGGATGATGTAGAGGCCCCAGGCTGCCTCGCACCGTAGCCCGTGACCCGTTGACCCATTAGGTAGCAGAGAGGCCAATAGACGATACAGTGGATGACGCCGAGTGCACCGGTTCATTTTTGGTGTGGTGGGCAGGGTAGAGAGTAGCCAAGAGAGCACACCCGCACGCCCAGATTTAGCGGGTTATAGCGAGAGAGGACCGGCTTGTAGGATAGGTGCAGTTATTACAGGGGCAGCTTGCTGCTGCTGAGCACAAATCGGGGGTATTACGAGGGTAGTTTGGCATAGGCATAGAAGTACAACCCAGTAGCACCATCATCGGCACCGTCACAGATCACACGAGCACCACCACAAGCATCGACCCAACCGCAGTGACACGAGAACCGCCACAGTACAGCACGAGGTGTACCGGCCGGACAGGGGCCACTATTATTAGGAGTCGGGGGACCAACCCCAGCAGCCATGGTGGCATGGGCCCGCTATATGGAGGCGAGAGTGGAGGCCCAGTATTATCAGGATGTCCTTGATGGTACCGGGGCTGACTATCAGCCATATGTGGCGCACAGAGCCGAGACCTCTTGGAGCCAGAGATCCCAGGGGGGTGCAGCCACAGCCGGTGGGTCGGTGACAGGGAGGAGGTGAGAGCCAGCACAGGGACCAGCAGGGAGAGGAGCTGAGGGCGGTGGGGAGAGCTGAGACATCCCTGGAGCGGAGATGGGTGTTTTGTTTATATATTGGATATAGGCACCGGTTTGCGAACCGATTATTTATATAGAGGCCTGCGTGTGCACATATGATTCATTTATTCATTCTTGTTGTATATACACGGCTGCGAGTCGAGTACACGGGTTGTATAGTTGATACCGACTGCATGGCGAGTATATTTTGATATGAGAGACTACCCTATGAGCCGAGTTGAGATTTTGACAGTGATTGCAGCCTGCGTGCCGACTTTGTATTATTTTGAGATCACAGAGGCCCCCATGCAGGGAAAGTTGTATATTTGAAACATTGATATATATAGAGATGATGATTTTGATCCATATGCTGTGTATAAAATGTTTTATGTATTTTGTCGATGGTTTTTGAAATTGAATGTATGTAGATGATGAGTTTGATCCAAATGGTGTATATATTGATGGGTTTGATGTATTTTGTTGATGGTTTTTTGATTGTAGATAGATGATGTTGATGAAATTGTGATGATATATTGATGTGATTTTGATGACAAATATTGATAATGGTGTCGTTATGCAGGAAAAAGAGGTGGGCGCCACAAAAATTTGCAAAAAATAAAGAAAAGGCCAGGTTTAAGAAAAAGGAGGCATGTGACCGATATCGGTAAGCTAACCGACGTTGGTAGAGTATGGACCGATATCGGTTAGGTAACCGATACCGGTTACACAAAATGAGCTTTTCTAAAAATAGAAAATCTTGGGCAGCAACTTAAGTTCTTATTTTTAGAGTCATGCAACAAGTTAAATACGCGAATGCGACGCTGTTTGACGACTGATACAGGTAATTACATGAAAGAATTGAGTGATAAGGAGGAAAGAGACAGGTGAAGTGAGTGTGGGCTGAGATTAAGAAGTTAGAAAGGCAAATTATATTTGAAGAGGGTGGTGAACATGGCTGAACGAGGAGAAGCATCCAGCAGGCAGGGACGAGAGGGAAGACAAGTTCCACCCCAAGCTGCTGCATCCCGAGAGGTAAACTGTTTGGTTGTATTTTAATTCTTGCATGTTTTGATGAATAGGATGAGAGAAGGTAAGAGGGTAGAGATGAGAAAGAAAAGGTGATAGGCAAGGGTTTGGGATAGAGTGAGTGTTATGGGGTAGGTAAGCAGGGTGTTCACGTATGTTTATAGGTATAGAGAGGAGTAAACGAGTAAAATAATTATCGTAGGTGGATGTTTTTAAGCGAAATTTGTATATATGTTTGATGATGACCGGTATCGTTTAGAGATAACGGTATCGGTTATCTATAACAAATCGTTATCTGTGTAAATTTCGAATGTGAGAAAAAAACCCTTGGGGATTTGATTTATTGAATGGTTGTGTGTCGTTTTGATGTATGCAGGCGGAGGCAGGGTTAAGGATGAATGATAGTGTGCCAGCTTTGTTGTCATGAATCCGAGCGGATGTAACACCAGCTGAATGGGCATTGATAAACCGTGTGGGGTTAAGTGGAATCGCTTATTATTCACAAATCATGCTATGTTGCGGCGTTGATTGAGAGGTGGAATCGGAAAAGAATACCTTCTATCCGCCAACGGGGAGACAGCGAGTGACATTGGAAGATGTGTTTAGGATCTTGAGGCTCCCAATTATAGGAAGACTAGTGTATCAGGCATTGCCTAGCGTGGGGCGGGGAGTGATAACAACAGTATTTGGTTCAGCTACACAAGATTTGACATAGTGAGGTTTGACATTCACTTATGGTACAATGTATGCAACACACCCTGAGGAAACAAGGTTGGCAGTGGTATTAATGATAGCGGTGGGGTATTATGCATTACCGAGGGCGGAGGGGGGAAGATTTCCAAAAGCATTGATGAGTGTTATTTGGGAAATGATAGAAAGGAGCGTGACTTTCGCATGGGCACCTACATATCTGGCGGAGTTATACAGGGGTTTATGGGCCTGCAGGTGAAAACACAGGATGACACTGGATTGTTCATACTTATTACATTGTTGGGCCTATGAGCACATTGTTTGTGTGCGACCGATAGGCCGACCCATCCAGTCGGGAGAGACAGGAGTGCAGAGGTTGGGATTCAGACGATGGGTCTAGACAGAACAAGAGGTGAGATCCCAGGCCATGATAGATGACATCGAGTATTATAGGTAGGTATGGGAGATGGTGACGATTGCGGATATTTGTTGGAGGCCTTACGGGAACTATATGGTGACAGAGAACATAGCTGAGGAGTTGAGGGGTGTAGAGTGATTGAGGTGGATCGTAGGGCACAGGCCAGGTGAGTACGAGAGGATTCCTCTAGATCGCGTGTGGCGACAATTTGGATTTGTTCAGGATATACCTATGGCTTATAGACCATACATGAGGATCGACGCCGAGGCAGCATTCTCACCTCCCCGGCCAACACCTCCAGAAGGGCCAGAGGAGATAGCAGCTGATCGCAGGGTAATGGATGCGGGAGTGACAAGAGGCCTATAGATTATGGTGGGTAGAAGAGTTGCGAGGTGTATGTGATTTTCCTAACATATTTGTGATTACATGCGAGAGAGATCCTCTGCGCAGGTGTAGTTCATCAGCTCTAAACGCGGGTGAATGAGACAACAGGATTGTTAGTGGTTGCAAAGTCACGAGTGGAGAGACTAGAGGCAAGATTCCTCCACGCAAGAGGATGTATTCGTATGTTACAGGAGATGTTGGCGGATCAGTGGGAGGAACCAATAGCAGTGGCACCTTTGAGGATGGAGAGGCCAAGTGAGTGGCATCGACAATCACGATCACCACCTGATTCGGGAGGAGGCACAAGGGTCTAAGTGAATTTCATAGGAGTATAAGAATAAATAAGGATGCCGACCTGCGAGTCGATGATAGAGAAGATGTATTTGTTTAACATCTAAATAAAACTAAATATGTATGTTGATTTGAGTGATGATAATAATAAGAATGGTTGTGTTTTGAATGTTTTTGTTTGTTTTGAAAAAGGATAAAGATGAATGTTGTCAAATAGAAATACACAAAAATATTTATATTTACAACACATGATAGGTTATGGTAGGGGATGGTCGAGCTAACCTTGGGAGACCCCATGTCTCCTAAGTGCTGCCTACATAGCCCATTGCACAAAAAGCAAGGAGGGGCCTCGGACAATGTAGTTCTCCCTTAGGACCAAGGAGAGGTGAATTTAGGTAATTTAGTTGTGGTTAGGAAATTTTTGGTTGGTAAAAAAAATTGATATTGGTAGGGTAATGTTGTTGGTGTTGGTAAGGTATTGGCGATGTTGGTGTAGGTATAGGTGAAGCGAAAGTTAGCTTACCCAAGTAGTAGGGAATCATGTCCTGATTAAGGTCAACGCACAATCCTAGAGTCAAGAAAAAGAGGAAAAAGTGTCTCGTAGTTGAGAAGAGCTAAAAAACCACATATTAACATAGGATGAGCTTGAATCCCTAGGTACTCTTGCATAGGCGAGAAGTCGATAGGTGAAAAGAGTTGTATAATCACAATATATCGGATATATGTCACGTCCCTTGAGTTTTGTTGCTTTGACGAATGGTGAGGGTAAGGTGGTTGATATAGGCGGGGTGTAGAGAACTTATTATAAGGTGATTATTCACGAAAGAGAACTAAACCTAAATAGACAAGTCCATGACTCAAAAGTGATTTGGAATCGCTTTTATTTTTTTAACAAGGTAATTAAATTGTAATTTTGCTTTATTTTTTTTTCTTGATAAGACTGATCGATGCGGGAAGTCCATGGGGATATGTATTTTGTTGTTCTTGAGGTCTGATGATGAAGCCGATCAATGCAAGAAGCTTCGATAAAGGCTGACTTTGTATAACCTGTCCTTCAAGGGTAGTCTATTTATAGTAGCGAGATGCCGTTTTTGTGTATAAATTTGTCCTTCTGGGGGAGCTTGATCTATTTATAATAGTAGAAGTGGCTTTGCACATAGCTGTCCTTTGAGGGAGTAGTCTATGTATAACTTTAGAGGTCTAGATGTTCATTTGGCATGAAGCATCTAGTTTTGTAGGAAGTTTAACTCAATAATATCCCATAAGCGTATAATTGAGAACATGTTATTTTGATACTTTTGAGTCATGGACTAGACTAAAAAGGGGAAGGCATCTTTAAGAGGAGGTTATGACCAAACCATGTGAGCTTGATTTTATTTTGAGATGCATGAAACAAAGTGTATGAGGTGGTAAATGAGCTCAAGGGACAAGCGCAAGGTAGATAAGAAGTGATGTAACACTAAATTCAACAGTAGAATGGTCGGATATGCAAGGCATTAAGGGGTTCAGGCTCAGGTTTACCATTAAGCGAAGCTAAACGATAAGTGCTTGATCCATAGATGTGAGTGATAATGTAAGGCCCAATCCAATTTGGAGCAAATTTGCCACGTTTGCTCTTTTCTAGTTTGGTTACATGTTGATTCTCATTGAGGACAAGATCACCAACCTTGAAGGTATGCTTATGAAGTCACTTATCATAAGCACGCTTGATGCGTTTTTGATAGATTTGAAGGTAGTCAAGAGCTGTAAGATGACGCTCGTCAAGAAGCTCCAATTGGGCTAACCGCTCTTGGCAGAAATCATCATTGGTGAGAATATCCTGAAGAGATATTCTTAGGGAGGGTATTTGTATTTTGAGAGGCAAGACAACCTCGGTACCATATACCAAAGAAAAATGTGTGGCATTAGTGGAGGTACGAATGCTGGTATGATAAGCCCAAAGGGCAAAGGAGATGTGATCATGCCAATTTCTTCCAGAATCATTAACAACTTTCATGAGGATTTTGGTTAGGGTTTTATTAGAAGATTCGGCTTGACCATTTGCTTGTGGATAGTAAGGTGATGAGAAACTAAGTTTGATACCAAAGTTGTCACAAAGGTCTTGTAACAACTTATTTTTGAAAGATTTTCCATTATCTGTTATCAGGCGATGAGGAACGCCAAAATGACAGATAATGTGATGGTTAATGAATTCGACGATTTTTTCTTTTTTGGTTGAAATGAGTGGAATGGCTTCCACCCATTTAGTGTAATATTTGGTTGCTGTGATTATCCAATGGTGACATTACGAAGAGGGCGGGTGAATCTCACCGATAAGGTCTAAACCCCATTGTGAGAAAGGCCAAAGATCTCATGCGACCTGTAGCAGATGGCTAGGAGTATGTTGAAGGTTGGCATGTTGTTGACACATAACACAACGCTTAACATATTCATAGTAGTCATTATTAAGAGTAGGCCAATAATAACCTAGGCGAAGGATTCATTTGGCCACGGAAAGGCCACTAAAATTTCCACCACAAATACCGTCATGGACTTGTTGGATGGTATAGGTGACCTCCGTACTAGTTAGACATCGAAGGAGGATGCCATCAAAGCCACGTTTATAGAGGAGTCCCCCTATGATGACATAACAAGAAACACTTTTAAGAAAAGTGTGTTTTCCGTTACTAGTAAGGTCATGTGGGAGAACAGAGGTTGTAAGGTAGTCGTGAAAGTGGTGATACTAGGTATCCTACGAATTAGCAAATAGATTATTTATCATACAAACAACTGGGGCTGAGTAAGATGGGGCAAAGAGTTGTTAGACCAAGATGAATATGTCAGAGTCAGTTGGTGAGGCAGGAATTTGCGAGGCTAAGCAAGCCATAGTATCCGCAAATTTGTTAGTGGAGCGGGGAATGGTTTGGATAGAATAATGAGTAAATAAGGTCAAAAGTGAATCCACGTAATGTTTGTACTTTTGAAGTTCCTCATTTTTACATTGGTAGATGCCCATAACTTGATTGACAACCAATTGAGAATCACCGAAGATGTTGATAGATTTGACACCTAAGTGTAACGCAACCTGGAGACCCAAAATAAGGGCCTCGTATTCCGCTATATTATTAGTGCAGGGTAAATCGAGCCGGAATGAAAGAGGCATAGGCTCAAGATCAAGAGGAATGGGAACAATGCCATCTCCTCCACCGTGTTGGCATTTGGATCCATCAAGAAGAGGGTCATTTGATACGAATCCTCACTGAGTGAAAGAGTGGTGATGAGTTCATCGGGGAAATTAAAATTGGTAAATTGTTCCCCAGGTAAAGGGGCTTCCGCGAGTTGGCCTGTAATAGTTTGTCCTTTTATTGATTTCTGGTGTACAAATTCAAGGTCGAGGTCAGCAAGGAGCATAAGCCATCGGGCGATGCATTGGTTTAGATGTGGTTTGGCATACATGTAATGAATGGGGTCCGCGTTGGTGATTACAAAATTTTGTGATTAGGGAGGTAATGTCGAGTTTGGTGGCTACGAATGATAGGGCTAGTAGGCACAACTTTTCTACATGTGTATACCTAGTCTCGTAATCCACGAGAGTATGAATTATGTAATAAATGGCTTGTTATCTATGCTCGGAGTCACGATGTGCGAGCATGGCTCCTACACCATGGTCAGTGGTAGAAAGGTAAAGATAGAAAGGGCGATCGTCCTGAGGTGGGATAAGCAAGGTGGCTGCAAGAGATAGGATTTGAGAGCCTCAAAGGCTTGGTGGCACTCTTCGCTCCATTGAAAGGTAATGTCCTTTTTAAGGAGATGATGGAAAGGTTGACATCGATCCAAGAGTTGGGAGATGAAACGCCGGATAGATTAGAGTTTACCTTGCAAACTACACAATTGTTTGAGGTTAGTAGGTGGGGGCATTTCTAGGATAGCTTTGACTTTAGATGGATCGACCTCGATGCCACGCAAAGAGATGATAAAACCAAGAATTTTTCCCGAAAGGACACCAAAGACACATTTCTTTGGTTGAAGACGAACACAATATTGTAATAGGTGATCGAAAATAATGGTTAAAACATCGAGATGTTCACTACGATGTTTAGATTTGCCAAGAAGATCATCAAAATAATCCTCAAGGATAGTGTGCATAATGTCATGAAAAATGTAAGTCATAGCCCGCTGATAGTCGCACCAAAGCATTCTTAAGGCCAAACGGCATGACACGATAATGTAAGGCTCCCCAAGGAGTTATGAAGGTAGTTTTATGTTGATCGGCTGGGGCTACCAAAATTTGATTGTATCCCAAGAAGCCATCCATGAGAGAAAGCATCTCATGGCCCGCAGTGAGATCAACAAGTTGATCAATACTTGGGAGGGGGAAGTCATCCTTTGGGAAAGTGAGGTTAAGGTCTCGAAATCCATGCATATCCGAAGTCCCCGCTTTCTTTAGTAACAGGTACGATGTTAGAGATCCATTGAGGATAGTCAATAGGTAAGATGAAGGAAATAGAAAGGAGTCGTTGAAGCTCTTCTTTGACCAAGAGGGCAATGCGTGGATGCATTTTTCTTAGTTTCTGTTTAACTGGTTTGGAATCGGGTTTCAGGGTAATGTTATGGACAGCAATGTCAGGATCAATTCCTGGCATGTCAGCGTAGGACCAAGCGAAAGCTTGGTTGTCAGGCACGGAGAAAGGTAGTAAAGGCGGCTTGTTCTGATGCGTTAAGAGATTGTCCGATCTTCACAATGTGAGGATCATCCTCGTGTGGATGTTGATTTCTATAGTCGACTCATTCAACATGGTTTGAGTTTCAGATGGTAAGGTGTGTTGAATATAAGAGTCATCTCGCACCAAGGTAAGTGAGGATGGAGTCGTCATCCTGGCACTCAACAACATTAATTGAAGGTGAATCCTCTTTGATCATGTCTAGATACAGAAGGGGAAGAGAAGATGGGTCCTCATTATCACGTTGATAAGTGAGAGGACCCAGGAAGATGGCGTTTATGAAAAAAAAGTTAGGAGGGATAGATTCAGGGTCTATCGACTCTGTGGGTGACGATGGCAAAATGGGTGATGATGGTTCAGTAGGGGTGACGTTGTCATCTTCCCGGATACAACTAACACGAGGTTTCTTTGGTGTAAGTGTTTCAGGAAATCTAAGACCACTATGATCTTTGTGTTTGCGTGTAGTCACGGGAATGATTGTATGTCGGCCTTGTTCATAAAGACCAAAACCAAAACCTTTCCAAGCACAACGAGTCAAGAAGGTGAGGGCGAAACGATGATTTGTCAGGTATTGAAAATCGGATTGGAAGGGAACCACACCAAGGGGAGGTTCAGGGGTAATGGAGGATGCGTCAACACCCCCATACGTTAGGTTGGTGCAGCAATTAGGTGGTCCGTAGGAGATTACTTCCCCACACAACGGTCGTAGGTAGGATGCGCATGTAACTGTCCGTACTCCTGTGGGGTATGGAAAGAGATAACGTTATATAGGTGATACTCCCCCAGCGTAAGGCATTGAAAAACATCTACTAAGGGGTCTGAGGTTGGGATGTTGTCTACGGGAAAGGAAGTGGTATTTGCGATGGCGGTTTCATTGGTTGAAGGTGTAGGTGCGGTTGAGGTGGATGGTTGGGTTGGATGAATGGGTGTCTTGACCGGTACAAGCACATCATTAGGGCGATATAACATATTGCAGGTTTTGAAGGGGGGAGGATCAACTTTTACGGTGTAGGACTTCCCCTCGTACTCAAATTTTATGCATCTATGTAAGGTGGAGGGAACACATCCCATAGCCCGGATCCAAGGGCAGCCTAACAACATGTTATATTGGAATTCACCCTCAAGGACATAGAAGAGTTTGGGTAAAGTACGTGGCCCTACACGAATGTTAAGGATCACGGTGCCTAAGGTAGAAGTAATAGCATCATTGAATGACCGTAACATGATGGGGTTTGCACACATGCAGCTATAAGGGATATTCATTTGTTGGAAGGCTTTGGAAGAGATGATGTTTAGGCTAGCGCCCCGTCAATCATAACACGATGCACTCAAATGTCCCGGACATAAGCTAAGATGAAAAGAGCGGGGTTAGGATCTTCTGCACCAAAGTTGACAATTTCGTCTTCGGAGAAACTGACAGTAGCGGCTTGCTATACAGAGACAGAAGTGGTTGGGGAGATAGGTTGTTTGGTGAGTGAAGCAACGTGATTGGGTGTTAAAATGGAGGCAACGGGCAAGGTTTCATTAGGTAAGACCTCTATCCCTTGAAGGATTTCAATGAGAGCTTGTCGGCGAGATTCGAGGTCCGAATGAGATCATATAGTGTCATTTTTACAGGTGATTGGTGAAGCTGTTTGATCATGGTTCGATGGGAAACTCCATTAGAGATAGGGTAGGAAGGTCCACGAATAACCACTTTAGGTGGTGGTGCGATCGGGATGGTGGATGGAGAAAGAGAGGCCGTAGGTGTGCTTTCTTTAGCTTTCCCATTGTTTTTCCGCCTCGAGCAAAGCAACACTAATCACGTTGATCTCGTGAACACGAGAGGAGGAAGATGGTAGGGATAAATCATGGTCTTGAGCGGTGGGGTTGTAATAATGATAGATCTTGGTGAGGCGGGGATAGGTGGTATAGAGAGAGAATTGAAGCTAAAGGTCTCTCCTTCATAAGTTGTCTTTCTTAACCTTTCTATCTCGAGAGAGAGGACTGACGAAGAATGGATTTCAAAGCTTTACATTCCTCTATATCATGTCTGGTGTGCGGTGGTAAGCGCAGATTTTAGACTCATCATAACCTATAGGTCGAGGTTTAGATGGATCATAGGGTCTAAGTGGGGGTAGGGAAATGGTCGCATTCTCCACCAACATAGCAAGGATTTTGGTGTAAGACCCTTTGAGCGGGTCAAAGTCAGAGGAAGATGAGGCTATTGACTGGGTGGGTTTCGGTAATGACTGGGTATGGTTGATTCATACGGGTGGTGGCTTAGCCAAGGGGTTTTGATAATTAGATTTAACTAAACATGGCTTCTTTGGCGCAGAAGTTATGTTTAGCTGGTCAGATGATGTGGTAGCAGAAACAACCACGGAGAAAGAGGAGTGACAGTAAACAAATCCTTTGATGATGGAGTTTGTTTAGGGTTGATAGGTGGATAGGATACGTGGGGTGACGGTGTTGATACACCCATGGATCTTTGTATGGGTGCAGAAGGTGTAGGTTGTTTTAAAGAAAATGTAGGAGGCATGATATATTGATGTAAGGTGGAGGGATGAGGTCCAATATAGAAGGTAGGTGTGTGGCGATGGTTTTAGTTGTGATAGAGGCATAGGTTGGGATTGAGGAGATTGGGTTTGTCTCTTAAGTGGATGGACGGCTTTACTTTTGGATAAATCTAACCGTTTAGTTGGGTGTGTTAGATCGGATATTGGTGAGGTCCAAGCGTAGGGGAAGGTTTGGTTAGGTCAATAGAGGTGGATGAGGTATTTGGTAGAGATGAGGGGGTGAAGATGAGGATATAGGCATTTTAAGCTTTTGTAAACACTTCGGGTATATGGTAGAGGCATTTGGATCGGTCATCTGCATTTGAGTAGAATATGGTGTACTCAAACGTTCCCATAGGACTCGTCTATCTTCTGAGGGGTGACAATCCTCACGTGTAAATAGGAACTTTTGTATGGAAGAAAGGTGGGTTGTGATTCCTGGTCCACTGTGGGTGTGATACAGGGGGTAAATGAGGCACTGTATCAATGGGTGTTAAGAGGTCAACCGGTTGCTGAAAAGATTTAGGCGATGAAGAACTAATAGGTAGGAGGGCATGTTTGAGAGGATCCGTCATGATTAAAGAATTTGGTGATGTCGGTTCAAGGGGTTTCTCGTCTAAGGATGACAAAAGAAGTGGTGAGCCTTCCTCTTGTACAACAAGAGTGGTAGAAGGAGATGTTTGGGAAATAGATAAGTTAGATAACATCTCGCAAGGATTAAGAAGGCTCATCTATGAGAATCCGCCTAAAGGCCAAGTCTTTGTTTTAAGGATTCGGGAATGGTTTGTTGAAGATTTTCAAATTTCGGTTAGAAGGGCATTAGGATTATCGAGGGCTATTTCCGCATCAACCATTTCCCGCACTATGTTTTTCAACATCTTGTAGTTTTCATGATTGTGTCCCTTCACAAGTGGAAGTTACAAGTCATTTTCTTTTGTCAAGAAGGTATAGTGCGGGTGGAATCAAACACTGGAGTGAGGTTTAACAGAGGTAAAGTAATAGCTCCTACTTTGAGAAATTTTTCCAATATCACACCATAAGTTTCTCCTAAGGGAGTGTAATTGATGGGCTCGGCTTTATACTTATAGGTGGTTTTTGGCGGGGTATTAGACGGTGCTTGGGATTTGACCATCACCGCGTGGACAGCTCCTTTTGATTTCAAGGCTGATCGATGCATGAGGATTGGTGGTGTTAGGTTTGTTGGTGGAGTCTTAGGTTTGGAAATTGGGGTTTTTATCACAAGAACCACAATTTCTTTTCCTCTAAGGCTCGAATCTCTAGTTTTTGAGCCATAGTAAAGGCCTCGTCAAATGTGTGGAAAGTTTGAATTTGGAGGGTAGGAGAAAACTTCTGCTTAGCAGCCCGCATAAAGAGTTCGATAAGTTCACCTGAGGCAAGGCATAAGTAAGTTGGTTGATAAGGCTCCGCCATCGTCCAACGAAATCTATGATAGATTCGTCTTCAAATTGTCGGATGGCATAGAGGTTGGTGATAGATACTTTCTTGGAAATGTTAATGGAGAAATGATCCAAGAAAGATTGGGCTAATTGGTTAAAAGAGAAGATTGAGTCTTGGGTTAAAGCACCGTACCACTCAAGGCGGGTCCCGATAAGGACATGGGAAAGGTACTGAGTAAGAAGGCATCGCCATGAGCAATCGATAGCAGAGGCATGTCTAAATGATCACAAGTGTTGTTGAGGATCCTCCTTACTATTAAAACGAGTAAATTTTGGTAATTCCCATTGAGGAGGATATGAATGAAGGGGGAAAGAAGGGTGGATAGGCTCGACAAACTTGCTCGTATGCCAGTGGCACTATGGCTTCTTGAAAAATGTAAGCCTCCATATTTTGCATCTTGTCCATCATTTGTTTGATTAAATCAGTAGTTGGATGAGATGATGGTGTGGTTTCGTAAACGGAGGAGGATTGGGCAAGGGCCACCACTAGACAATGGTGGGGTTAAATGTTGATAAGGTATTGTTATCCAAAATTCACCCCCTAGGGTAAATTTTGATAACATGCATCGAAGATTCAAATCCCAAGCAAATTGATTGATTCAAAGAAAAATCAGGTTTCTAGGGTCCCTTCGTGTATTTTCTAACTCCCTGGTCAAGAAACAGGAGCAAGCTCGAGAAAATGCAAAAAGTCGCAGAAAGGCAAGTAGGTTGATTCCAGAAAAAGTGTGAAAATTGGCTAAGTCCTACTCAAAAAGCGATTGGGACATCCGGGCGCATGAAGGCACGAACCAGCCGGCTCGGCTGAAGTAAGCACAAACAGCCTGCAAAGCAAACAGGACATCCGGGACCAATCGGGAAGCTGCCACGTGTCCTCACAGGAGAAAAAGTCAAAAGGTCAAAGGGGCGAGTTATCGAGCGCTGAACCGAACCAATGAAATGGCGCCACGTGTCCAAGTTTAAGGGGCCCACAAGCAATTTCAAAAGGAAGGCCCGCGAAAGATGGAGGACAGAGAATTGCTCGTCCAATCAGCACGTGCCACGTGTCGTCCAGACGGTGAAGAGCGGGAAAACATTTTAAAATCTGTCTTGGTCTGCTCCGTGCCCTAAATCTTCAGATCGCCATATCTTTTGATCCAGAGCTCAGATTTCCACGTTCTTTATATCAACGGAAAGCTCATGAAATTCTCTACATGATTCTGGGGTTAATCTTGAGTTTTGGTGCAGTTTGGAGAGAGAAAATCAAGAAACGGCTCTGACGCGTGATACAACAGAAGTGACGCTTCAACAACCAGCTTTAATGCAGCAGACAGCCCGCCATTTTGCCAGGATCCGCCACTTATACCATAATGAGATGATTTAAAATACAACCTAGGGGTGGTTGGAGTAGATCTGACTTTCCTCTTTCTTCCTTCTCTCATTCTTCCTATATATTGTAAGGAGTGGCAAAATAAAAGTGGTTGTTCATTCTTTCTGCTCTTGCCCTCCCTTCTTTTCTTCTCTAGGGTTAAAAATGGAGTTCGAGCCTCCTCCCCGCTTTCTGTAATGGCGTTTTTGCCTTTACTAATGGAATGATGTTACATGTGCAAACCAAGCAACAAAACGTGTTTTGTGATGCATCATCCATCCTTTCTCGTTTTTGCTTGTTTTCTTCTTGCCTCTCTTCATTGCGGGTATCATGTGCATGTTTGAATGTTCATTACAGGTTTGGAGATGTGTTCATGGAGTTTTGGGACATTTTCTGTGTGAAATCTATCCTTGGGCTGTGATGCATGTGTCCATCCTTCCCATTGCACACCTCTCTTTGTCCCATGGTAGTTTTGATAGATGTTCAACATCCTCCTTCTCTGGTGTATCACCGTTTTAGTGTAGGCTTTTCTTTTTTTTCCCTTCTCTCTCTCTCTCTCTGTCTCCTTGGCATGGTTAGATTAGGATTAGATTAGCTTGCCTGCACTGGAATAGCTTGTGGCAGGTAGTTTAGGAGCAAGGAACCAGCCTTCTCTGGAGATTCCTCTCTCGGTTTCACAAGTCCCACGCTTGGAGAGAGGTTTCCATGTTGTGCAATCACACTGGATGCCTGAACATCAACCTAGAAGCCTGATGTGCGTCCAGGGGTGCTGTGATTTTGCACTAACAGTTTTGGCACGCCCGGTGGGACCTTAGAGGTCTTTCACTTCATCTTTTGCAGGTTGATGTGTTCCTGTGAAGATTTCAGCCTTTGGAGGCACTTGCAAACACATCTGGTGACTCCATCTGGTCAACAACCCATCTCTGAAGTTGCAGACCTTCCTTTCCATTCATTTTCATTCATTTTCCATTCATCCTTCTTTCCATCTCTTTCATTCTTTCCCATTCCATGAGGTTGTGCAATCATGACTTCATTTCCATCATGGATTTCACATCAACAACAGCAGTATATTCCACCTCCAACACGTTTTACAAATCCTCCAGATCAGCATGCATACTCATATGAACAGCAGTGCCAAAGTCAGTTTGGCTATGGAGCTTTCCAAGAGCAGGAGTATGCATATAACGAAGACCATCAGATGCAAGATGCTGGTCTATTGGAGAAAATCCAAAAGATGGAGGTGGGGATGGTGCAGTCCAGGGCTCAGGCACAGATGAGAGCATTTGGAATCGGTTGTGGAGCACCCTGTCCATGGGTGGGACCTTTTCCAAGTCATTACAGCCCTCAGGAGAAGCTTGACTTCATGATTGCAACGCTGCCTTTGCTTGCAAAGTGGATTGAAGAAATAGAAGTGTATGAGAGAAGTATTCAGCAACCTTGTCAACAGGTAAACACACCATCTCATGCCTTTTCTTTTCCTCTTTCCCAATCTGTTTCAGTTCAGCAGTGTCAAGTTTCAAACTCTCCATCTGCTGTCCCAAATGTTGAATCCATTTCTCCATCCCCTAGTCTTCCACCCCATCTCGATTCTTCTTTCCTTTTCCCTTCCAAACAGTCATCCCCTCCACAAGAGCTAACAGAAATACCCCCTCCTCCAAAGAAACAAGAGTTTCTACCTCCTCCACCACCACAAAAAAATGTAAAATCAATCGAGTTTCAACCCATTCCTCCTTTTGCATTCCCAATTCCATGTGGGAAAGAAGAAATTGAAAAAATCAGTCATCAAGGACAACAAGAGGAAGAGCCAAAAAAAAAGAAGTGAGACAACTTGAAGAGTTGGGCTCTTAGATTTGGGATGACAAAGATCCCCTTGATGGTTAAGCCTACAGAAGAGGCTGAGGTTGAACAAATGGTGGTGAGGACTGATTTTGTTGGAGAAGAAGATCTTGCATTCCCAACTTGTCCTCTAGAGCAAAAAATTGAAGAGTTTGACTTGACAAACTTCATGCTGGAGAAGGAGTTCAATCAAGAGCAAGATTTCCTTCAAACATTGGAGGAAGGAGAAGCTGCTCCAAATCCAAAAGAAGAGGAGCACAATCTAGCTGTGGAGGAGAAAAATGCAGATCCAAGGGCTTTGAGCACAAAGCAGGTTACAGAAGAACCTTCAGTTCTTCTTTC
This sequence comes from Taxus wallichiana var. yunnanensis, assembly GCA_018340775.1. Taxonomy (NCBI): domain Eukaryota; kingdom Viridiplantae; phylum Streptophyta; class Pinopsida; order Cupressales; family Taxaceae; genus Taxus; species Taxus wallichiana. The sequence goes on along the minus strand of CM031239.1, from coordinate 642,878,834 downwards.
CACTTCATCTCTCTCAAGTTCTAGCACTGAAAAGGAGTTTGATCTCTCAAACTCAATATTGGAGAGTGAAGGAAACCATGGTGGTCAAGTTGCAGATCAAGAGGACACCATGGAGGAAGTTGAACACGAGCAGCAGGACAGCAATGAGGCAGTTTACCTGTCAGATTTGGAGGACTGTTTTGATGGAGAAGAGCCGGTTGAGTTTTCACCATTCTCTCTTTCATCATCCACATTCCAAACACAAGAGTCTGCTGTCATGAAGGAGAGCATTCATTTGTAGCAGCCTGCATCTTATAGCAGCCCTTTGGAACCAAAATTGGAAGATTTAATCTTCCCTGTTCTTCATTAGAGGAAGAGAAAGGAGAAGGATTCCACCATTTCTTCCACACCATCCATTCAAGGTGGGTCTGCTGAGAAAACTCCATTCTTGGAGTTGAAAATCAGAGCTATGGGCATACTCAACGGATCAGACCTTGCCCAATCAGGTACTTGGCTTCATTGGAGCCAAAGGAGAAGCCACAACCAGTCATGCTTGCTTCTGAGCATGAGGATGAGCTAAAAAGTACCAAGGATCAAGCTGCCATACCTCTCTCAATCAAATGCGAGCAACTAAAAGAGGTATTGGATTTATTTTCAGTTGATACCTTGATGATTTGGATAGAAGACCAGCTTCTTGTTGATTTTCCATCCATCCAAACAGCCATGATCAGTGCCAAATCAATTGCATGGCTGCCAATTTTGAAGAAAGGAAGCTATTTCTCACAACCAGTTGCAGGGTTTGTTTAGCTTGCCTTTGCTTCCAGTTAGAGTAAAGTAGCTAGGTTTGCTTTCAGCAGAAGAAGTGCTTGTGCACACTCTGCATGTTCCATTTGGGGCATGTATGATTTTCAGTTTTGTACATAGTTTTTGGTGTTGCTGGTTTTGCTCTTGCACAGTTCTTTTCAGTGATTTTTGGTGAGAAAAACTCCATGCCCGGTGGGTTTCCAAGTGGCTCAGAGGAGAGATTTTCAAAGTTTAGATCAGTTTTCAGGCTATTACTTATGACTCCATGCCCAATGGATTGCTTCAGGCTACTGGTCTTTTCATCTAGCAGGCAGATGACCCTGCTGAGTCGCCAAATTGTTATCCAAAATTCACCCCCCTAGGGTAAATTTTGATAACATGCATCAGAAGATTCAAATCCCAAGCAAATTGATTGATTCAGAGCAAAATCAGGTTTCTAGGGTCCCTTCTGTATATTTTCTAACTCCCCTGGCCGAAGAAACAGGGAGCAAGCTCTGAGAAAATGCAAAAAAGTTGCAGAAAGGCAAGTAGGTTGACCCAGGAAAAAGTGTGAAAATTGGCTAAGTCCTACTCAAAAAGCGATTGGGACATTTCGGGGCGTCAAAAGGCACGAATCGGCGAAAAGCCTCCGAAGTAAGCCCAAATTGCATTTGGGACAATCGGGCCAGAAGTACGCGAGAGGCGCGAAAAGCCGATCCGGCCGAAGGAGGAGAAAAATTGGCTAGCTAGCTGTTGAAGAGGGTAGCATTCGGGGAAGTGGAACAAATGGGACGCGAAATGCTCGAATCGGCGGATCAGGTGAAAACGAAGTACAAGGAGCCCAAAAGCAATTGGGACGAAAAGCGGCCAAAAATGCTCGAACCGCCCGAACCGGCCGAAAGGCGAAATGAGTCAGAGGGTCCAAAATCAAATGGGACGTCCGGGACAAATGGACGCGAAATGCCCGAACCGGCCGAAATGAGCACAAAGGGCCCAAAATCAAATGGGACATCCGGGACAAATGGAGGCGAAGTACGCGAAGGAGCCGAAGGAGCCGAGGACCAATCAGAAGCTGCCACGTGTCCTCACAGGAGAAAAAGTCAAAAGGTCAAAGGGGCGAGTTATCGAGTACTGAACCGAACCAATGAAATGGCGCCACGTGTCCAAGTTTAAGGGGCCCACAAGCAATTTCAAAAGGAAGGCCCGCGAAAGATGGAGGAGAGAGAATTGCTCGTCCAATCAGCACGTGCCACGTGTCGTCCAGACGGTGAAGAGCGGGAAAACATTTTAAAATCTGTCTTGGTCTGCTCCGTGCCCTAAATCTTCAGATCGCCATATCTTTTGATCCAGAGCTCAGATTTCCACGTTCTTTATATCAACGGAAAGCTCATGAAATTCTCTACATGATTCTGGGGTTAATCTCGAGTTTTGGTGCAGTTTGGAGAGAGAAAATCAAGAAACGGCTCTGACGCGTGATACAACAGAAGTGACGCTTCAACAACCAGCTTTAATGCAGCAGACAGCCCGCCGTTTTGCCAGGATCCGCCGCTTATACCATAATGAGATGATTTAAAATACAACCTGGGGGTGGTTGGAGTAGATCTGACTTTCCTCTTTCTTCCTTCTCTCATTCTTCCTATATATTGTAAGGAGTGGCAAAATAAAAGTGGTTGTTCATTCTTTCTGCTCTGCCCTCCCTTCTTTTCTTCTCTAGGGTTGAAAATGGAGTTCGAGCCTCCTCCCTGCTCTGTAATGGCGTTTTTTGCCTTTTACTAATGGAATGATGTTCTGTGCAAACTTCTGAAGCAACAAAACGTGTTTTGTGATGCATCTGTCCATCCTTTCTCGTTTTTGCTTGTTTTCTTCTTGCCTCTCTTCATTGCAGGTATCTGTGCATGTTTGAATGTTCATTGCAGGTCTGGAGCTGTGTTCATGGAGTTTTGGGACATTTTCTGTGTGAAATCTATCCTTGGGCCTGTGATGCATGTGTCCATCCTTCCCATTGCTCACCTCTCTTTGTCCCATGGCAGTTTTGATAGATGTTCAACATTCTCCTTCTCTGGTGTATCACCGTTTTAGTGTAGGCTTTTGCTGTTTTTCCCTTCTCTCTCTCTCTCTGTCTCCTTGGCATGGTTAGATTAGGATTAGATTAGCTTGCCTGCACTGGAATAGCTTGTGGCAGGTAGTTTAGGAGCAGGAACCAGCCTTCTCTGGAGATTCCTCTCTCGGTTTCACAAGTCCCACGCTTGGAGAGAGGTTTCCATGTTGTGCAATCTGCTGGATGCTGAACATCAACCTAGAAGCGATGTGCATCGGGGGGTTGTGATTTTGCACTAACAGTTTTAGCACGCCGGTGGGACCTTAGAGGTCTTTCACTTCATCTTTTGCAGAGTTGATGTGTTCTGTGAAGATTTCAGCCTTTGGAGGCACTTGCAAACACATCGGCGACTCCATCCATCGGTCAACAACCCATCTCTCAAGTTGCGAGACCTTCCTTTCCATTCATTTTCATTCATTTTCCATTCATCCTTCTTTCCATCTCTTTCGTTCTTTCCCATTCCATGAAGTTGTGCAATCATGACTTCATTTCCATCATGGATTTCACATCAACAACAGCAAAGTATATTCCACCTCCAACACGTTTTACAAATCCTCCAGATCAGCATGCATACTCATATGAGCAGCGGTGCAAAGTCGGTTTGGCTATGGAGCTTTCAAGAGCAGGAGTATGCATATAATGAAGACCATCAGATGCAAGATGCTGGTGCATTGGAGAAAATCCAAAGATGGAGGTGGGGATGAGTGCGATCAGGGGCTCGAGCACGAGATGAGAGCATTTGGAATCGGTTGTGGAGCACCCTGTCCATGGGTGGGACCTTTTCCAAGTCATTACAGCCCTCAGGAGAAGCTTGACTTCATGATTGCAACGCTGCCTTTGCTTGCAAAGTGGATTGAAGAAATAGAAGTGTATGAGAGAAGTATTCAGCAACCTTGTCAACAGGTAAACACACCATCTCATGCCTTTTCTTTTCCTCTTTCCCAATCTGTTTCAGTTCAGCAGTGTCAAGTTTCAAACTCTCCATCTGCTGTCCCAAATGTTGAATCCATTTCTCCATCCCCTAGTCTTCCACCCCATCTCGATTCTTCTTTCCTTTTCCCTTCCAAACAGTCATCCCCTCCACAAGAGCTAACAGAAATACCCCCTCCTCCAAAGAAACAAGAGGTTTCACTGCCTCCACCACCACAAAAAATTGTAAAATCAGTTGAGTTTCAACCCATTCCTCCTCTTTTGCATTCCCAATTCCATTTGGGAAAGAAGAAATTGAAAAAATCAGTCATCAAGGACAACAAGAGGAAGAGCCAAAAAGAAAAGAAGTGACAGACAGTCTGAAGAGTTGGGCTCTTAGATTTGGGATGACAAAGATCCCCTTGATGGTTAAGCCTACAGAAGAGGCTGAGGTTGAACAAATGGTGGTGAGGACTGATTTTGTTGGAGAAGAAGATCTTGCAGTCCCAACTTGTCCTCTAGAGCAGCAAATTGAAGAGTTTGACTTGACAAACTTCATGCTGGAGAAGGAGTTCAATCAAGAGCAAGATTTCCTTCAAACATTGGAGGAAGGAGAAGCTGCTCCAAATCCAAAAGAAGAGGAGCACAATCTAGCTGTGGAGGAGAAAATGCAGATCCAAGGGCTTTGAGCACAAAGCAGGTTACAGAAGAACCTTCAGTTCTTCTTTCCACTTCATCTCTCTCAAGTTCTAGCACTGAAAAGGAGTTTGATCTCTCAAACTCAATATTGGAGAGTGAAGGAAACCATGGTGGTCAAGTTGCAGATCAAGAGGACACCATGGAGGAAGTTGAACACGAGCAGCAGGACAGCAATGAGGCAGTTTACCTGTCAGATTTGGAGGACTGTTTTGATGGAGAAGAGCCGGTTGAGTTTTCACCATTCTCTCTTTCATCATCCACATTCCAAACACAAGAGTCTGCTGTCATGAAGGAGAGCATTCATTTGCAGCAGCCTGCATCTTATAGCAGCCCTTTGGAACCAAAATTGGAAGATTTAATCTTCCCTGTTCTTCATTGGAGGAAGAGAAAGGACAGAAGGATTCCACCATTTCTTCCACACCATCCATTCAAGGTCTGCAAGAAGACTCCATTCTTGGAGTTGAAAATCAGAGCAATGGGCATACTCAACGGATCAGACCTTGCCCAATCAGGTACTTGGCTTCATTGGAGCCAAAGGAGAAGCCCAACCAGTCATGCTTGCTTCTGAGCATGAGGATGAGCTAAAAAGTACCAAGGATCAGCTGCCATACCTCTCCAATCCAAATGCAGAGCAACTAAAAGAGGTATTGGATTTATTTTCAGTTGATACCTTGATGATTTGGATAGAAGACCAGCTTCTTGTTGATTTTCCATCCATCCAAACAGCCATGATCAGTGCCAAATCAATTGCATGGCTGCCAATTTTGAAGAAAGGAAGCTATTTCTCACAACCAGTTGCAGGGTTTGTTTAGCTTGCCTTTGCTTCAGATTAGAAGTAAAGTAGCTAGGTTTGCTTTCAGCGAAGAAGAAGTGCTTGTGCACACTCTGCATGTTCCATTTGGGGCATGTATGATTTTCAGTTTTGTACATAGTTTTGGTGTTGCTGGTTTTGCTCTTGCACAGTTCTTTTCAGTGATTTTTGGTGAGAAAAACTCCATGCCCGGTGGGTTTCCAAGTGGCTCAGAGGAGAGATTTTCAAAGTTCTAGATCAGTTTTCAGGCTATTACTTATGACTCCATGCCCAATGGATTGCTTGAACTCTTGGTCTTTTCATCTAGCGGCGAGATGACCATTTGAGTCGCCAAATTGTTATCAAAATTCACCCCCTAGGGTAAATTTTGATAACATGCATCGAAGATTCAAATCCCAAGAAAATTGATTGATTGAGCAAAATCGGTTTTAGGGTCCCTTGGTATATTTTTCTAACTCCTGGCCGAAGAAAAGGAGCAAGCTCGAGAAAATGCAAAAAAAAGTTGCGAGAAAGGCAAGTAGGTTGATCCGGGAAAAGTGTGAAAATTGGCTAAGTCCTACTCAAAAGCGATTGGGACATTGGGCCGCAAAGGCACGAACCAGCCGGCTCGGCCGAAGTAAGCCACAAACAGCCTGCAAACAGGGACAATCGGGACAAAAGTACGCGGTGGGCGCGAAAGCCGATCCACCGAGGAGAAAAATTGGCAATCTTTGAAGAGGGGACAAAGCATTCGGGAAGAGGGAACAAATGGGGCTGGGCGAAATGCTTGAATCGGCCGGATCGCGCGAAAAGCGAGTACAAGGAGCCCAAAAGCAATTGGGACGAGCGGGCCAAAAATGCTCGAACCGCGGCGAACCGCCGAAATGAGTCCAGAGGGTCCAAAATCAAATGGGACGTCTGCGGGACAAATGGACGCGAAATGCCCGAACCGGCGAAATGAGCACAAAGGGCCCAAAATCAAATGGGACATCCAGGACAAATGGACGCGAAGTACGCGAAGGAGCCGAAGGAGCCGAAAGCCAACCAAAAGACGCCACGTGTCATCAAGGAGAAAAGTCAAAAGGTCAAAGGGGCGAGTTATCGAGCGCTGAACCGAACCAATGAAATGGCGCCACGTGTCCAAGTTTAAGGGGCCCACAAGCAATTTCAAAAGGAAAGCCCGCGAAAGATGGAGGAGAGAGAATTGCTCGTCCAATCAGCACGTGCCACGTGTCGTCCAGGCGGTGAAGAGCGGGAAAACATTTTAAAATCCGTCTTGGTCTGCTCTCGTGCCCTAAATCTTCAGATCGCCATATCTTTTGATCCAGAGCTCAGATTTCCACGTTCTTTATATCAACGGAAAGCTCATGAAATTCTCTACATGATTCTGGGGTTAATCTTGAGTTTTGGTGCAGTTTGGAGAGAGAAAATCAAGAAACGGCTCTGACGCGTGATCTGGTGAAGTGACGCTTCAACAACCAGCTTTAATGCAGCAGACAGCCCGCCGTTTTGCCAGGATCCGCCGCTTATACCATAATGAGATGATTTAAAATACAACCTGGGGGTGGTTGGAGTAGATCTGACTTTCCTCTTTCTTCCTTCTCTCATTCTTCCTATATATTGTAAGGAGTGGCAAAATAAAAGTGGTTGTTCATTCTTTCTGCTCTGCCCTCCCTTCTTTTCTTCTCTAGGGTTGAAAATGGAGTTCGAGCCTCCTCCCTACTCTGTAATGGCGTTTTTTGCCTTTTACTAATGGAATGATGTTCTGTGCAAACTTCTGAAGCAACAAAACGTGTTTTGTGATGCATCTGTCCATCCTTTCTCGTTTTTGCTTGTTTTCTTCTTGCCTCTCTTCATTGCAGGTATCTGTGCATGTTTGAATGTTCATTGCAGGTTTGGAGCTGTGTTCATGGAGTTTTGGGACATTTTCTGTGTGAAATCTATCCTTGGGCCTGTGATGCATGTGTCCATCCTTCCCATTGCTCACCTCTCTTTGTCCCATGGTAGTTTTGATAGATGTTCAACATTCTCCTTCTCTGGTGTATCACCGTTTTAGTGTAGGCTTTTGCTGTTTTTCCCTTCTCTCTCTCTCTCTGTCTCCTTGGCATGATTAGATTAGGATTAGATTAGCTTGCACCTGCACTTTGGAATAGCTTGTGGCGGAGTAGTTTAGGAGCAGGAACCAACCTTCTCTGGAGATTCCTCTCTCGGTTTCACAAGTCCCACGCTTGGAGAGAGGTTTCCATGTTGTGCAATCACTGCTTGGATGCACGAACATCAACCTAGAAGCCCGATGTGCGTCCAGAGTGGGTTTGTGATTTTGCACTAACAGGTATTGAGGACAAATATGTTGAGGTGACCGAATAGGGATGTCCTATATAAGATGTTGAAGTCATCAGATACGTGTGTGGAAATGAAAAGGTGGGCGGGGCTTGAGAAGGAAAGCTTGTGTGGATAGGTGGCAGAGAGCAAGTCATGAAAGGAGCAGTCTGCAAGAGAGAAGAGGTAGGAGCAGTCGGCGGTAATGATATGTTGGGTCCCAGATTAACCAAAGGGAAACCAATATGTGCCGTATGAACCCCCGAAGCCACTGAGTTGGGTGACGGGGCTAAGGATGAAGAAGGCAAGGCGGAATTATCAGGTGGAGAGGGAGCTAAATGAGCAGGTATACTAATAGCCATGCCAACAAGGAGTTGACCATCGGGTGTACGGTCAGGGGCATGAGACAAATAGTACCGTACAACGCTAGGATTAGCGTCCAAAAATTTCACAAATTCCTTATCTCCTATAGGGATTTTTGGAACCTCGCTGGTGTCCATAGGATTCCCATAGGATGTGAAGGGGTGATTCGGGAAAAGGCATGGGGCGGACATGTGAAACCATGGCTGCGGCTTGTTTCGAGTGATAACAACCATGGACAAGGGTACACAGTAAGGATGTAATCTATCAAGAACAGAAGAAGCAACGAAATGTTGGAATTGGTAGGTTGCTGGTTTTGGGAGTTGTGAAAGACAGTAACCGATATCGGTCAGGTAACCGATGTCGGTCACAAAGCATAAACAAGCGTCGGTAAGTTAGCGATATTGGTAGAATAAGACCGGGTGTATGAAGCTGAAAGAAGATGCTGATTTGGGGTTAACAGTGCTTAGTATGCCTACCAAACTGTTTTGAAGTGATCACAGTAAAAAGAAACTTGATGTATGACAGAGAAACAAAACTAAAAACAAGCAAGATGCACAAGTAAATTAACAGACTAACCCTAGGATTAGTTTTAATTATTGTGGGCTTATGCCTTAGACGCAAGATGATGTCAATCCTAAACAAAATACTTAGGGGAAATGTCAAGTTTGTTTTGGCTTATAAGGTTACCTCAATCAAAGCGGAGGAATACCGCGAAAAGGGGGATGTTTTAAGTTTGTTGTGTTAATTATGATGTGATTCAAGATGTGTTGTGCAGTGAAAGTAAGATTAATTTCTTGTCAATACCATGGATATCACCCCCACGTGTACGACCTGTTACTTAATCTATGTTCACTAGAATTGAAAACAACAAGCAAGAATGTGATGCAAGTGTTTTAAACCCAAATCAAAAATGATATTTGATGAAGCAAAGAAGATGACTTTCACTAATGCAAAGATGTGAAAGCAAGACAAATTCTTTTACCAAAAGATAACAAAATATCTTGTGAATATTTTAGAAGAAGAAAATAGCAAGTATGCTCCCTATATGAAAGCAAGCAAGAAAGAAAGAAACCCAAATGGGTCCCACCGGGCGTGCCAAAATGTTTCGCATAGGAATGCTTCAGTTCTGGAATAGAGTTGCTTCTATCCTTTCATTCCTTTGAGAAATAGATAAGGGTTAGGGCTAGGAGGAATACCTGTTGAATGTTGAGAGGGTGTGCGCGTACCGTAGAGAGAGATCAGATCGATTGCAAAGAACTCCTTTTTGTCTGGGAAGGACTACCTGCAAGTAAGAATACAAGACCACCAGATTCTAATTAGATAATAAATGAGGGAACTGCCTTGGGCCCAGGAAATATTAGACTTCCTTTCGAAGGTGGTCAGTTCCCCTACTAATATGAATTAACACAAATTCTAACAAAGAAGCTATTGCCAAATTACAATTTAATTACCTTGTTAAAACAATAGAGAAAAGGCTAGTTTTGGTTTTGAATCACAGTGACCGATGCCGGTCACTGTCACCGGTACCGGTTTCTACTAACCGATATCGGTAGGGGCAGTGGTTTAGGGGCTTTTAGTGAAGGTTGGCAATAAGGTGGCTATGGTGTTTATAAGGCTGGTAAATGATTGGGGATAGGTAATGGGGTGATGGAGAAGACTCAGAGAGTATGGGGGCTGTTCTTGGGGGCAATGTAGGGGTAGAGGAATGGCAGTTAGATGGAGGGTGTTACTGGGTAGTAGATCTAGGAATAGACTTGTAATTACTGTGATTCAAAAATCCAAGAAATGTTATTAAAAGAATGTATAAGACATTACTTACTAGTTCCTGATGAAGATATAGGTTCAAGGACTGTGATGATGAAGGCAGGGTTCAAGGAGGATGATATGATAATCCAAGATGATCTATCTTCTCTCCCAATGCTTGGACGAGTGTCACTGGGCTCTGGTTACGCAGTTGCAGTCTTGGGCTTGATGTCCTTCTCTGCAAACTCCTCTCTTTCCTTCACTTGTCTCTGCTCGGCCAAGTGAATTCCGGATTCTTCCAATGACTTCTGATCTAGATCAATGAAAATCCAACCCCTTGTTTTTGGTTGGGGGAGGTCATTTACAGGGAACCGATGGCGGTTACGTAACCGACAATGGTCGAGTAGGAACTAATGTTGGTTAAGTCAAAGCGGGCTATTTTTAGTAAAATAGCCAACTTTCCCTCCTTTTCTTCCGAGGGATTAGTTGTGGGCTTGGTCAAGTCATTATGAGGTTGGTTTTGGGTGCGGGTGAGGAGTAATTAATCATGGGTGTGGATGTAGACCAAGTTATAGGTCTTAATTAGGTTAGTTTAGGGTTAGGACTAGGTCATGATGAGGTGGTGAAATGAGGTGGCAGGTTTGGAGATGTGGATTTATTAATTATAAGGTAATTAATAAATAATTGTGTAAGGTGTAGGTGATGAGGTTATGTTGCAAAATGAGATGCGGGGCACGGGGGGTCGTAAGACACAAATTTGGTGTCTATAAGACTCTCTGTTTGATTTCTCACCGAGTGGGAGGTCGAGTCATAGTGGGAAGTACAAGCCAAGATGAATTCAGGGCATTGAGCTGATGTTGGGAATCCGCTTTGTGAGAGGGAGACCACCCTGCTATCGACTTCATCCAAGAATTTTGAGAAGAATCCTCAATTCTCTTCCATAAGTCCTCCATATCTATATTACCGAGCTCTGTGTCCCGAATGTCATAATTGTAGCTTATGTAGGAGGAAGACTCCATCTTTTGATACTTATACTTCATCTTTCCTGACTTATCCTTAGATTGGATGGGGTCCAACATGAGGAGTCTTGAAGAAGAAATGCCTTGATGATTTCTGGAAGAGCAATCAGGCTTGAAAGCTTGTTGAATAGGTGCACAAACCCGCCACACTGTTCAGATTTTGAAACTTGCAAAACACCTTCGGAAACCCAACATACTGAAGTGTATGTTGAAAGTTAGGAATTTTCAAGCATTGATGAAAACCCAACACACTGCAGAAATGAGGAGGTGCCATACAAGTGGGAAAACCTGTCACACACGGTGGAACTAGAGGATGTCAAGCAGGTAGAAATACCCGACACACTGCAGATCTGGATGGATGTTGAGCACACTGAAAACCGACACAAGGTGGAAATAGTAAGATGTTAAACACCCTCAAAACCCAAAACAAGTATGTTGGGTTTTCGATGTGTCGAGAACATGAAAAATTTTACCCCATGATTACTTATGAAATTTTAGAATCATCTTGAAATCCACAAGTTACAACCTATGAAAAACAAGTAAATAACCTAGGGGTAACTTTCAAACAAGATCCCTCATGAAAAAGACAAGAAACAAGAAAAACAACCCAAAACCCTAAAATAAAAAAGAATGAAAATAAATGAAAACCCCAAGAAAACACTTCACAAATAACCCAAAAAGCTTCTAAAAAGAAAGAAGAGAAGAATACCTTGAACTAGATTGAAAAATGATCCAAAATGGTTGGTGAAATCAATCGGGAAGCTCGATTGGGTTTGGAGGTAGAGGAAGCATCAACGAAAATCCAACACAGCAAAAATGAATGGTAACAAATGATGTGGAAAAATATGACTATTTATAATAACCTAGCATTAATTACACCTCACTTGACACATGTGCCAACTACTAGAAAACTGGACATTAATGACATATCATCATGCTTGGAGCATCCGAAAACCCAATACACAGGATTTGATTCAATTTAGGTTTTAGGAAACATGAGACATGATGCATGATTTGTTTAGATGCTTCTAAGTCCCAAAATCCCGACACAAAGGCTTCATTCGGGTTTGAGTTTCGGGAAACAAATGACATGAAACATGCATTTGGCAAAGCATGTTCCAATGCTTAGAAGTTCTGAAAACCTGAAATAAAGGGCTTATATAATTGGGTTTCAGGTTTTGGGAAACATGAGACATATAACATGTAAGAAACATGTTTTCATGTAATAAAAACCCGAAAACCTAAAATTCTCTTTCAAAGGGAATTTTTAAGAGATTTTTCCAAAATTTTCCTATGGTTATCTCATTTTTAGCTAGAATCACTAAAACGAGATAACAATTTGGCTCCAGTTGGGGACTTTCTTTGAGACATCAAAGGAAGAGAACTCATGTATCAAAAATCTTTATCCATTGGGCTACGGAGTCGGGAGAAGAAAAACCAAAAACAAACAAACAAAAAAAGAAATAAAGAAAACACACAATAGAAAATAAATTATAATACAATGCAAGAGAGCATCTTGCATTACTGATGAAACAACTTCAAATGTTGACAAATGAAAGGTAGAGGGATAAAATATCCATCAAGATATGATAGACAGAAGCTATTTTCACCATTCAGCTGATGGATTTTGAAAGGGCCTTTCCATAAAGAATCAAACTTGCCATGCATCCCTTTCTGTTCCCTTCTCTTATCCTAGAGAAGTACTAGATCTCCAATCTGGAAATCACGTTGCTTTGATTTTTTATCAAATTTATTTTTGACTTTGCTCTGATGATCTGCAATGTGATCAACCACCTTGCTCTGTTATTCTTCTAGCCTAGCTTGGTACATTATCCTTTTCTCAATGGAACTTTGAAAAGTTTCATCCTCGGTTGCTTTAGCCAATCATAAGGGTGGAAATTCTACGAGAGATAAGAATCTCAGAATCAATTCCATACAAAACCCGGAACAAATAAATTCCAATAGCTTCGCTTAGGAGTAATCCGATCTGCCCATAATGCATCATATAATGCTTTGTGCCATGTCCTTTGATTCTCCTCGACCAACTTTCTAATTATGGTCACCGGGTTTTGTTGCTAAATTCAGCCTGACCATTGCCTTGGGGGTAATAATTAGATGAATGAGTGAATGCCATCCCAAATCCATGGAAAAATTCTGTCAACTCATGTGATGAGAAATTGGAAGCATTTTCAGCAAAAATATTTTGAGATATGTTGAATCTAACAATTATATTCTCCTTGAGAAAGTTACACACAACTTCGGAGGTTTCCTATTTGATTGGCGCGACTTCCACCCACTTGGTGAAATAGTCTATGGCGGTGAGAACATAATTATGACTAGAACTGGAGGTATGATTCAATACTCTAATGAAGTCAACTCCCCATTGGTGAAAATGTTCTTCAATTATCACAGATTCAAGGGGAGAGCTGCCAACTTAGGACGACCAACGAAATGTTAACAAGCTTCACACTTATCCACCCATTCTGATGAATCTAAAAATAGAGTAGGCCAATAGTACCTAGCCCATAAGATATTGTAAGCCATCACAGATGAAGAGAAATTTCCTCTACATGCTAGATTGTGGAAGGATTCTAGTAGCCTTATCTCTTTGAGACTTATCAACACATCGCAGGAATACACTATCAATACCCTTCTTTTATATACCATTATCCCAAATAATTTATCTTGCGGACCTTAATTTAACTATCCTCTTTTCTTTTTGGCTTAAATATGGGGGACATTTTTTGTAAGTTAAAAATAAAGAGATGTCTGCATACCATTCATTGGTTGTGCTTACAAAAAGCACCATGGGTAGTTCTGAAGAAGTATCTTTAGTCTCCTTGCATTCTGTCTCAGAATTGTTTTCTGTGATCAATTGGCACAAGCCTCTTCCTTGTACCAACTTGGTAGGTCTAATGTCCAAGTCATATTCTTGGACTTTGGCTATCCAATTACCCCGTTGAATACCCAAATCTTTTTGATTCAAAATGGACTTAACTGCGATATCAGGAACAAGAACGAGAGTGTGAGAACTCAACACATAATACCGAAATGCTTCACTTCTCTCACCACTATGTAAGCATGATTTTCAATTTGTGACATCTTCAATTAATGTTGCTTTAGTGGGTAGATCATGAAAGCAATGGGATATTTGATTCCTTCTTTATTCTCTGCATCGGGATGGGCGATCTTGTATGTGTGGAAGCGTAGCAATAGATGATGAAATTTTTCTTGAAGTTTGGGCATACCGAAGAGGAGCATGAGCAATTTCTCTTTTGACTCCTTCAAAAGAAATCTTCCTTCGGTGCTCCATCAAAATGGAGTTTTACCTTTCATCATCCCAAGGATATCATTGGTTTTGTTGGCAAAGTCGGTATAAATGTTCTTAGGAAATTGACCTTTCGAAAAGGAATGCACCCCGGTTTTACTTGTAGGTAGGGTAAGACTTTGGATGATTTTCACCCGCTCTGAGTCAATCTTTGTTCCTTCTTTAGTTATGATATGACCCAAAAACTTACCTTATGTTACTCCGAAAATGGAATTTTTAGGATTTAATGAAATCCCATGACGCCTTTGCACCTTAAGATTACCTACTCCAGGTGATCATAATGATCACTTCACTTCTTAGAGAAGATCGTCAATTCATCCAAATATTCAAATATGAATTTTCCCATCAAATATTTGAAATCTAAGTCCATAGCTCTCTAAAATGTGGCTCTGACATTAATCAAACCAAAAGGCATCCTCTTGTAAGAAAAGGTCCCCCATGGGGTGGTGAATGTTGTTTTATGTTGATCCTCAGTGGCTACCTCGACTTGATTATACCCGAAAATCTGTCAAGCATGGATAACATTTATGATCTAGTGACAATCTATAATACTTGATCCATGATAGGAAATGGGTAATTTTCTTTCAATGAAGATTGATTAAGGTTCGGAAGTCAACACAAATCTAAATCTCACCATTCTTCTTTCCGAGGGACAATGTTAGCAACCCAGGTAGAATGATGGATTGGGAAGATAATCCTTGCGTCTAACATCTTTTGAATTTCTGCAAGAATAGTCCCTAAGATCTTTGGATTATAATGCCTTTGCTTCTTCCTTTAGGGTTTGACATTAGGTTTCAAAGGGATGTTATGTTGCACATCCTTGGGCTTGAAAGACTTCAGATCCACATAGGACCACACCAAGATGTCCATATATCTCTTCAGGAGTGCAGTGAATCTTCCTTTCTCCTTAGGATGTAACACCCTCGACAATGATATATTCCTCTTTTGTATTTCAAGTGTTGACATGTGGTTTTTCGAGATAAAGATGTGTTCTTTTGACTATTGAAGAACGTGCTTAATAAGGATAAATCTTTTTGTTCTTAAAAATCATTAGACTAAAATTATATGGTTATCAAGAATTCATTTTCACTTTGGAAGGAGGAGTTGCAATTTGGCTTTAAGAGTTGCAGACTTATTCCTTCTTCTAACTCATCCTTGGATCAATTTCAGTGATCCAAGGAATGTTTCAAATCTTCTTCATAGACTGAATGATAAATTGGCATTCAGTAGTTTAAGGGACATAGAAGACTGAAATTTGTATGATACAAATTTTTTGGTCTTATGTGAATATGTTTTCATTCAAGTTGTATGTTGTGCTCGGGTCTTTGGTGATTGATCTTGGTAGGACATAAAGGACGTAACAAAATTCAATTCTCTGAGGAGTTCAAAGTCCTAAAAACCTAAGGATTATCCTAACAGTAGCCTAAGCTAGGTAAGAACACCTATGTTCTAGCTACATTTACTTATTTGGATTTTATTCTAACCTAAGCCTCTTATTCTATTTTGTTGGGTGGCATCCTAACCTAAGCATTGTGCTAAATGGATAAGGGAAGGATTACTAAAGTAATACTAGACTATTTTAACTAATACCTAATACTAAAGGGTTATGAATTGAATCTAACCTAAGTGGAAATACTATTGGTAAATGTTTTTAATACCTAAGTTGGTTATTGCTAGACTAACCTAAGTTCTATTGGGATCCATCCTAAACTATTAAAGGGAACCTAAGGGGTCACATGTCACAAGGGCGATGGTTCCAATGGAATTTAAATGAGTTGAAAGGGTTTAAATGATGGAAGTACTACCAGATTTGGCAGGGGCTAGTAGACTTGGTGGAGGCTTACATGGAAGCTCCACTAAAAGATGGAATTGTATTTTTGTGTGGAATTGGCATTCACCAAATTTAGGAGGCAGTGGTAAGGAAAGATAAGCAGGAATTTTGGATTGAATGGAATTTATGGCATTAATGAGCCTCGGTCTTTGTGTGCAAACCATCTTGGAAACTTAGAAGGCGGGTTTGTAGGAGGTTATTTGGTTTTGCATGCATGGCAGATTTTTTCTGCATGGAGCTAACTGGTTCTTCGAACCAGCAGTTTGACCTTCACTTCAAAGCTATTTTTGGTTTCTTCAGTCTATTTTTGATCAAAGGAAAGTATATGAGGTGTAGGAGGAAAAGATGTTTGATTTTTGATCTTTCGTGGAGGAGAAAAAGAGTTGGAAGCTCGACTGGAAGTCTCCTTCGATTTGGTGGAAGCACTATCAAGCATGATAGGCTCTAACTATTAAAATTCTTTTCTTTCTTCTAAATGATTCATTAGAACAAATCTACTCTCATGAGGTTCATGTTTTCATGTTTGACTGGTTATTTTCTTGCTGGGTTTAGTGAATCTTTGTGTTGTTTGGATTTGAATCCATGAAAAAATAGTGTTGTTTTGGAAACTGTCTCTCTGTGCAAGTTTTATGACAACATGCATGTGAAGTTTGTATAGGAAACTTGTTTGTGTATCTTTTTTTGCACTCTCGATCTTGTATTCAAAGTTTTTGTGCTTTGAACTGAACTTCGTGGTAGTATAGGGATCGAGCTTAAGGGAAACTTGAGTTTCATTTGATGTTTCTTAAGGTTGCATTTCTAGATGTAGACTTGTGTTCGAGCTTTGTGTTTTGATTGAAATTTTTTTGGGGTTTCATGTTGTTCGAACTAGTGGTTGGAAAAATTATTCTTCTTCACCGAAATGTTTCTTGGAGTTCATATGTGGCACTGTACTCGCAATATTTTACTTGTGAAGTTCTGAAATTTTACGTGAAGCTCGGGTTTGACATTGTACTTGTGTTTAATACTTGTGTGTTATGTGTTTGTAGTTGGGTCGATGTATTCAAATTTGTTACGGTATTTTTTTGTTGGGGTTCTTTTATAATAAAATTATTAAGCTTATAATTCTTTTATAGAGTGACTTTTCACAAGAAAATTGGGTGATAACCTATTAGAATCATTTGAAATCTCTTGAGATTTGGAACTAGAGACATCTGTTAGGAATCATTATGTTAGTGCTTACATTATAGTGTGAGTAATTACGTGAGTAATTATATGAAGTAAATATAATTTAATGTAATTGTAAATGAGTTGTTAAAACAACTCATAGTGATTAGATAGTATATTGTTACGTGAGTAACAATACACTTTTAAGAGATTTGTTGGTTAAACAATCTCCATAATTATAGGAATACCTTTCCTATATATTTGTATGATCCGTATGAATTGAATATAGAGAATATAATATTATTTTGCTGTGATGAAATTCGTTCTGCTCTTTCATGTGGTACCAGAGCAGGCTACGGCTCTATGATGAGCGACTGTGATAATGACTAGGATCTGTGCATATGTCGTTTAGTGGAGATTGTCTATGGCTTGAATTGTCATGTCTGCCTTTGAATTCAAACAAGCTTAAATTGATTGTCAGGCCGTTTGATAGAGTGTTGTCATCATTCGCATATGGTCATGCTTGTTCAGTTTAATTCATTTCCTTCTAATCGGAAACACTGTCGAAAGGTCTCATTGATCTAACAAAGGATTTGAATGCAAGAAGAAGTGCATTAAAATTTTTGATTGACTGTACATCTCACCAACAAAACGAGCTTTGATTCACAGTTTTCTAAGCGAAAATTGTTCTCCATTCACGTTTTTTTGAGGCTTTTCAGGTGAAATTTATACGCATAAAACCAAAGTTGCAGTCAAGCTGTAATTTTTCACCAAAAGTCATTTAACATGCCCTGAAACATGGAGAATGGCGTTTAATCAAATGTCTAGTGCATTCATAGTATGGATCTATGCCTAAGCTCTTTCCTTGGATCAAGGTTTTAATCATGCACATGAATTTCACGACCTATATGCGGCCAATCTTTTCTACATGTGTTTCTTTCTCGGTCTACTTTGAAGAGCGTGGAGGAGGACGCGTTGTGAAGAACTTAGACCATTCTACGTAGATCCATTGGTCATCGACTGTTCTTTGTGAACATTAGATCTTTGGCTTCTAAGATTACTCCGAGGATTCGCTCACGAGTTCTGCAGATCTATATGCACGTGGCATCTACTCGTGAACAAGGTCCAACTGTTTGTTTCAATGCAAATACGTTTTGGTTCAAGCGTTTTTAGGTGAGGTTGGTGGTTTTAGGGTTAAACCCATGGTCTTAGCATAAGTGTCAAATATTCTTGTCTAGTTTTATAGCTTAGTTTTTGTATTATGTTTATTTTCCAAAGTTTTTTATTATTCGTCTTCATCAACAAAAAGTAGCTTTATTAAGTCTTTGTATTATGTATGTTTTAGTTTATTATTAAGGGTTCTAGACTTGTGGAGTCGATCATGTCCATTATATAATAAAATATTCTTTAGGTGTCATTTAGTATATTGTATGTTATCAAGATTATCGTTGATAAAAGAGTCATCTGATGTTATTTGTAAGACTCAAGTATTGTTGAGTCAATTATTGTTTTTATAAAAATCTAGTCAAAAATTGATTCATTAGTCTGTCAAAATAGTCAGAGTCAAAGTGTCAAAAATATATTTGTGTCAATTTTTTATCGTCATTTAGGTGATTATTAGGAAAATTGTCAAAAAATATTGTAAAAAAATTTAAAAAATTTTTAAAAAAAAAAAAAAAATTGCCTCACATTTCAACTATTGGACGCATTATCGCTTGTACGCGACGTCCAAGTGGGGGTGCATTTTCGGTGGAAACCGACACCTAGTAGTTTGTAAATGAGCCTCATTTCCATATCCGCTAAGTAAGTAGCAGAATAATGGAGGAAGGAGGCATCGAGAGGAAGGAGGTCGAACAGCGACCTCTCGTCAGTCACCAACGACGGGGCCGCGCAGAAGCTGTGGTGGCATATGTATGGTGTGAGTATATGATTTTCAGTGTGGTTTCCATTTTCTCAGTGTGCTTCAGTTTGCAGTGTTCCTGTTGCTTTGAGTGGTGTGATTTATTGTTAATACTGGAAAAGAATTGTATAAGAGAGCAGAAAACTACGGAGATCCTCTGACTACAGAGATCCTCTGACTGCCGTACTTCGTTGGAAGATGATCGGTCAGTGAATACGTTCATTGGCAATGGTGATCATGTGCAGCAAGATCAAGACAGCAAGATCCAGTTAGTATGATACAACACAATACATTTTTCCCTTTCTGATTTCTTATTTGGAATTTCACATTGTGGGGGGGAATACATACCAATGTTCCATTCCCATTCTGCACCCAAAACGACTTAGTCAAGGAAAGCTTCCAGTGGCAGTGGCAGTTTTCTATGTTGTTCGAGATCGAGTGGCAGTGATCAATGACAGAGACTACAATTAAGAACATTACGATTCTTATAGGAAGTAATGTGAAATATTTTCAGTATTTCTTCTATTATGTGGTTTTGTAATATGCAAGTTGTGTTTCCTACATAATTCCCTGATGTATAAGCATAGTGGTGAACAGTAGCACCAGAGTAAGTCAGTTCATGGATCTTGAAAGGGTTTGTGGGAGGATCCAGAAAACCACACGAGGTCGACAGTTGATGAGGTTCCTGTCACGTCAAGGTTTGTGGTAAGCCTGTTTAAAACCATGGAAGGAGAGAGCCTTTCTTTTGGATCAAGGTCATGAGTCACAGAGTTGGACATGCCACAGGGGTGAGCATACTGCAGAGGAGTGTGTGGATGTTTTTCTACCATGTTCGCACTAAGGGGGGGAATGTTAGGAATCATTATGTTAGTGCTTACATTATAGTGTGAGTAATTACGTGAGTAATTATATGAAGTAAATATAATGTAATGTAATTGTAAATGAGTTGTTAAAACAACTCATAGTGATTAGATAGTATATTGTTACGTGAGTAACAATACACTTTGTTAAGAGATTTGTTGGTTAAACAATCTCCATAATTATAGGAATACCTTTCCTATATATTTGTATGATCCGTATGAATTGAATATAGAGAATATAATATTATTTTGTTGTGATGAAATTCATTCTGCTCTTTCAACGTCTTACTTAAAGGAATGTATAACTTCTGTTTTATGACTCGTATTAACTTCTTTGAAATCGCAAAGGCATGAGTTTTAGAGGGGGTGTTATTTTCCCTCTGTTTTGAGGAATTCTGTGATCTGGGCTGACTGTATAGTTTAGAACCAAGTCACCACTGTCACAATTTTGTGGTTGTGAAGTTTTTTTTGATATTCCGTTCCTATTTCTTTGGAGTTAAGACTGAGACATCTTCTGTATTAGACATTTTAGGTTCTTGCTATCTCTCTTTTGTCTCTTTAAAATAAATTTGGGTCTTAGTGAAAGATTTGAGTTATTACCCTTGGAAACTAAAATTATTCAAAAAGGATACCTTCTCCTTCAATTGTTTTGTGGTTAGTTATTTTGAATCACAAACTACATACCTTTCATATTAGGTGGTGAAGCATTGTGAGTCTTCAATCTTGGGTTCGTGGATAATTCTGAACTTGATAGTTTGTTGTTTTAGGATTTTATGCTTGTCTGATTTAGTGAATGAGTCCTTGGGCTTCTTTTTGAGAAAGAAATTATATAAGTGTTATCTTGGGATCAATATGTTGTTTTGGGTTTGCTGCAATATGCTTTCATCCTGATTTGATTTGGAACTGGAACTTCTTTGTCCAGTTAAATGAAACGATTTATTATTGGTCCTTTCCTTAGTAGAATTACCTTTTCTGTATCTTTGGATAAGCTCATTATTTGAACTTCTCTGTACTCGATTCTCTTTCGAGATGGTGATTTCTTATGACTGTTGGTCTACTTTGTTCGAATCATTGTTGCTTTATACTATATAAAGTTAGTAGCCAAGTTGGTTCGGCTGATAAGTGAATGCATACTTATGGGTTTGACTGTTGTTGATTAGCCTTGCCTAGTTTAAATGGATAGGAGTAGGTTTGTCTCTTGTACTCTTTATCTTTTGGGATGAACTTGAGTAGATATTAACTCCTCTTTGGGGCTACTTTGTTTGTGAAAATTGATTTTAGATCTGTGACTGATAGCTTCTAACATGTAGAGTTGGAATTAGAATTGCAGTTAGATTGTTATGATTTTCTATACCTTCTTGTATGTTATGAAATTCTGTTTAGTTGTATATCTTAATGTTGAATTTACAAGATTATTATTCCGAAAAGGAACAGGTAATTCATGTTATGAACACAGTCTGCTTTTTCTTGGATGGTTATAAGTTGGGTATAGAATGCACATGTTCCGTTTATTATTTGCTTATGATTTAGATGAATCAACCGAGAATGAACCATGTTTGTATACACTTAGTTTTTCTCATAGAAAAGATAAATGTGGTATTTTATTAGGATAGAATTATGAGATAATGGAATGGCAAGATCTATTGTTTGTTTACAAGCCATTGATAGGATCAATAGAACTTTAAGTTCTTAGGTAGATATTTTTATTATATTATGCTCTTCTCTTAAAAGTTGATCTAGATTTATTAATGTACTTCCTTTTTGTTTGATATCACTTATGCTTATTGTATGATGTTTTAATTATCTCATTAAAGAAATGTTGCTTTAATGAAACAATTAGTGGAATGCACTTTGTTTTAATGCTTAGTGCTTATCATGCTCAATTCATTGAACTGACCCATGCTAGCAATTTTTACAGATGGACAACGTAAGTGATAGAAGAAGGAAAAAACTTATATGATGCATTGGCTGATATATGTCTAATTCTTAGTAAAGAATTCGATTCATTATTTTGTTGTATTGAAAAAGAAAAGTTGTATACTTTATAAAATGAAGGTTGTTGTTATGCAAAGTATGCCTAAAGGGCATAGTATTGTAAATTTATAAATTGTAATGATGAATTGCGAGTTGTGATTTATTTGCATTGGTTGTGTAAATTATCTTGTACTTTTATAAAGAAGATGAAAGTTCTATCTTGTTTATATTCTTCATATTATACTATGCTTATCTTGTTATCGTTGATAGGATGGATAAAGGGAATTGGTTCAATTTCCCTTATAATGATGCAAATTTTTGGGTTGTATAATATGATGTGTTTTACCTAAACAATTTAACATAGTAATGTGATGCGTAATGAACATGTAGTAAGAAATATGGGTATTGTGAATGATATACCCTAACACTTAATCATGTAGAGGAAGACTCTTTCTCTCTCAATTGAATGTAAACCAAAAAGGTTTGGAGATATGATTATTAATCATTAGACTTCATTTTGTATGAAGTCTACTTTAGTTGGACATATGTGGTTGTTAAACCTTCCTGAATGTTAAAGTACATTTTAATGAAACTTATGATATTGCTGTCTGTTTTGGTTAACTGTTGGTTAAATTGAGAAAACAAACATTAAAAAGAAATCATAAGTTAAGGAAGTTCTTCATGGACTAAATGAAACAAATTTAGGAAAGAACTTATGGAGTGTTGGATTAGGGTTTAGCAGGTTGTTGTAATCAAGACATAATCCAAATTAACAATGTATTAATGATCTCCTTGGGGTATGTACATCTCGATGAGGTAGTTTCTGTAGGATGTTGGCACACACCAACTGCAAGGTTGTACTTTTGAGAAGACTTGGGTCTTCTCGAGAATACAATGTTGTAGTTGACATGTGGCAACACCCTTCCACATTGATCATCTAGATCTACACACAATAAGAACTTGAACTTAGTTTCTCTCTAGGTCAAGTTAGTGGCATATTTAGGATAGGAAGTAGCTTCTAATGGCTCAGGGTACCTTGGCACACCCGGTTGACTTAGGTCAACCAAGTATGCCCATTTACCCTAAGTCATTGTGAGCATATTCCTATAATAATTTATGTTTCTAACCAAGGCTAGGGTTAAACCTGGGACAAGTGGACTGACGGTAGTCAGTAAAGACCAATCATGATAATAGAGGAGTGAGGTGAAGGACATATTCCAAAATGACAAGTATGTCATCTAGGAATAGAGACACACAATATGTTGTAAATATTTGGCCAAAGTATGGCAAAAGTCATGGTTGCGTTGTCCTATGTCACCATGTTTAAAACAACGTGATATCGATGAATGTTGGTAACAAATATTCAGATATGTTCTTTATACGAGATCACTCAAGATTACCTAGTGTAGGGTAGCAAAACCAAGTATACGAAGTATACGACATGTATTCAATACTTAAAGTTAGCATAAATAGATCGGTGCATCACCAAGTCATTTACAACGCATATGGTTATCTTTTGAAATCGATTGGCATTGAATGTTTGTTCTAAATAACGCTTTATTTAGAACAGAGAACATTATATATAAAAATTTTTTTCCCTTGTTTCTAAAAGTCTTAAAATGGGAATGTTACTTCTTGGTATTAGAGCAGAAGGTTGTAGCTCTTAGACCTATTATGTCCATAATCTAATGAAAGTTAAATTTTCTTGTAATAGAAAATTTTTAAAACAAGAGGAAATGTTGCAAATAACCCTCCGCAAAAGGAAGGAAAGCAATGCGCTGCCTAGAAACTTGGTGAGATCCTTACGCCCTATTGGACACAAGAGATCATTTGGCTATACTTGAACAATAAGTAATGGGAAATGAGGAGGAAGAAGATGTTGGCAACAATAATCAACCACCTCCGGGGGATAACACCAATGTTGGTGTTGATAATAATAATGTGAACATACTGTTCATCCTGAGAACAAAAAGGATAGGTTTGTAGCTGAATTCACTAATGACATAAAAGGATAAGTCCACCCAAGTTTGATGGCACCATATTAGGAGATGGGGTTAAGAATTGGCTCATCAAAATGGAGAAATAATTTGCAATAAGGAATCTCTCAGAAGAAACAAACCCGATATGGGGAGCATATCATCTTTCTCATGAAGCATCTTCATGGTGGGACAACCGTAAGGCTGAGTTGAATATTGATGAAGCTAATATCACATGGGATCAATTTAAAGGTTACTTTAGGCAACGATGGCTGGCACAACTTTACTATGATAAAAAAATGACTGAATTTCAGAACTTAGCTCAAGGAAAGGTAATTGTAATCGAATACTAATAATGATTTACAAAACTCCTTAAGTATATACCTCGAGTACCAAAGCGATGAGAAGTTCAGGATATGGAAATTCATCATGGGATTGAATCCCGTTATAGGGGGAGAGGTGCATGTTCACAGCCCAACCATGATGGAAAGGGTTTTTGAAAAATTCATAAGGCAATAATAGAAATTAAAGGAAATTTCTGCTCACAAGGAGGAAGTAAGGAAGAAAAATCCCAACTCCTCTTCATCATCTCTTGCACCTAAGAAAGGACCATGGAAGAAATTCGGAATGAAAAGTAAGTTTTCATCTGATACTAATAAGAAAGCAGCAACAAACAAGTTTGTTGGTAATGCACAAAACAACTTTGCTAAGAACAATAATAACGGACATAAGTCCTATGGGGGTTAGAACAATAACTCTAAGGATGGAAATAAACCCGAGCCTAGGAAGGGACCTATAGGAGGCTATTATAACTATGGCAAAGATCATTATGTGAATCAATTTCCTTTGAAGAAGGATGATTGTAATCAGTAGCACAAGATACATGTTGCAGTAGCTAACAAGTAGGTTGAGAAATAGGCCATGCCCATAGAAGTTCGGGTAAGTTATTTGGCTTACCTATAACTATTATTTTTATACCAGAGCTAATAAATGTTTTATTTCTAGTAAATTAACATCTAAACTAAAAAGAAAAGTTGGAAACATGGATAAAACATGGACTGTACAGTATGGGAACAATGTTGTTCATACGGTTAATATGTGTCTTTTTGGAGAAATCCTTTATTTACCTAAATTTTCCACTTGAAGTTGATCTTCATGTTACGCCTTTGGGGTCTTATGATGTAATCATATATGTTAATTAGTTAACAGAACATAAGGCTAAAGTGGACTATTTTGAAAAACACATTAGTTGTTTAGATGACCTCCGAAAATGGTAGAGATTTAGGGTGTGAAACATGAGATTTTTGTTAGAAAATTGTCGGCTATGCCACTTAAAAAGGCTAGAAATAAAGGTTGTACCTTGTATGAAGTAAAATTACTGAATCAATGAAGAGAACAGCGATGTTATGGAATGATATTCATTGTTACGAGACTTCAATGACGTATTTTGGAAGAATCGATAGGTCTTCCACCCAAAAGGGAGTTTGATTTCATGACCGAGGTCAAGCCAGAACCGAACCTATTTCTAAAGCACTGTATCGAATGACTACTACAGAATTATTAGAGCTTAAGGCTCAGTTGCATGAAATTTTGTCTAAAGGTTTGATTAGACCAAGTGTTTCACCTTGGGGAGCACCTGTAAGTTTTGTGAAAAAGAAGGATGGAACCCTTAGATTGTGCATTTATCACATAATGTTAAACAAAGAAACAATCAAGAATAGATACCCACTCCCTAGGATTGATGATTTATTTGATCAGATGCATGGAGCATCGGTATATTCTAAGATAGATATTGATCTGGATATCATCAATTGCGAATTAAGGATGAGGATATTCATAAAACAACTTTCAGAACAAGGTATGGACATTATGAGTTCACGGTTTTACCTTTTAGATTAACTAATGCACCTGCAACATTTATGAATTTAATGAATAATATCTTTCAAGAATACTTGGACAAATTTGTGCTCGTATTCTTGGATGACATTCTCATATATTCAAAAAGTATTGAGGAACATCATGAGCATTTGAAGATAGTTTTAGGAATATTAAGAAAGAGACGAGTTATTTTGTAAGTTGTCTAAATGTTCTTTCGATGACACAGAAGTGCACTATTTGGGACATGTAATAAGTAAGAATGGAATTGTTGTAGATTCTTTAAAAATATTAGCTATAACAGAGTGGCCTGCACCTAAGAATGTACATGAAGTTAGAAGATTCATGGGACGTCTTTGGCTATTATAGGAAATTTGTAAAAGATTTTTCCAAGATAGCTACCCCAATAACTTCCTTACGGAAGAAAGATAAAAAGTTTGTTTGGAGTGAAAATGTGAAATTGCATTCAAAACCTTGAAGGAGCAGTTAACTTCAACACCTATTCTAAAAGTACCGAGATCCTAATGGAGATTTTATGGTGGTAAGCGATGCATCGGTGAAGGTCTAGGAGGTATTTTGTTACAAAATGGACATGTCATAGCTTACGAAAGTAGAAAAATTAAGTTGCATGAGTTTAATTATGCTCCACATGATTTAGAGCTTGTTGCCATTGTTCATGCACTATAAGTTTGGAGACATTACTTGTTTGGTAAACCTTTTGAATTGAAGACTGATCACCTTGGACTGAAGTATATTTTCACTCAGCCAAATCTTAATGCAAGACAATGAAGGTGGTTAGAGTTTTTGTCTCAATATAATTTTGACATCAATTATATAAAGGGTAAACAAAATAGAGCGGTGATGCTCTAAGTCGTATGAAGCACATTTCTGCTCTTATAACGTTAAGAACTCGAGTTTAAGAATGAAGTAAAAAGTGTTATGGAATCGACTCTTACTTTCAACAAGTAGAAGTAGCTTGCTTTCTGATTCGAATGATTTGAGGTATAAAGGTTTTCACTTTGATAACAAAGGAATCTTACAATTTGAAAATAGAGTCTATTTACCTTTACTAAATGATTTGAGAAAGAAATTGTTAGCGAGAATTTCACAATTCACCTTTTTCTCGAAAACCCTGGCATTACAAAAATGCTTGTTGATATAAAACAACAATATTTCTAGAAAGGAATGAAAAAGGATGTTATAGACTTTGTGACACATTTCCTTAAAATTCAGCATGTTAAAGCGAGAACATATGCACCCAAACTGGTTTGTTGTATCTTCATAGCATACCGCAAGTACAAGTGGCAAGTAATAAGCATGGATTTTATACAAGGGTTACCTATGTTAAGAAATAAACATGATGTTATTTTAGTATTTATGGATAAACTAACCTAAGTTATTGCTAGACTAACCTAAGTTCTATTGGGATCCATCCTAAACTATTAAAGGGAACCTAAGGGGTCGCATGTCAAAAGGGTGATGGTTCCAATGGAATTTAAATGAGTTGAAAGGGTTTAAATGATGGAAGTCTTTGCCTGAGGTTTGGCAGAGGGCTAGTAGGACGTGGAAGCTCCACTAAAAGATGGAATTGTATTTTTTGATGGAATTGGCATTCGCTAGATTTAGGAGGCGGTGGAAAGGAAAGATAAGCAAGAATTTTTAATTGAATGGAATTTATGGCATTAATGAGCCTCGGTATTTATGTGTAAACTATCTTGGAAACTTAGAAGGTGGGTTTGTAGGAGGTTATTTGGTTTTGCATGCATGGTGGATTTTGCTTTGCATGGAGCTAACTGGTTCTTTGAACCAGTAGTTTGACCTTCACTTCAAAGCTATTTTTGGTTTCTTTGGTCTATTTTTGATCGAAGGAAATTATATGAGGCGTAGGAGGAAAATATGTTTGATTGTTGATCTTTCGTGGAGGAGAAAAAGAGTTGGAAGCTCGGTGGAAGTCTCCTTCGATTTGGTGGAAGCACTATCAGGCATGATAGGCTCTAACTATTAAAATTCTTTGCTTTCTTCTAAATGATTCATTAGAACAACTCTGCTCTCATGAGATTCATGTTTTCATGTTTGACTGGTTATTTTCTTCTTTGGGTTTAGTGAATCTTTATGTTGTTTGGATTTGAATCCATGACAAAATAGTGTTGTTTTGGAAACTGTCTTTCTCAGGTAAGTTTTATGATAGCATGCATGTGAAGCTTGTATGCGAAACTTGTTTTTGTATCTCTGTTTTACACCCTAGATCTTGTATTCGAAGTTCTATGCTTTGAACTGACCTTTGTGGCAATATAGGGATTTGAGCTTAAGGGAAACTTGATTTCCGTTTGATGTTGCTTATGGGTTGCATTTTTGGATGTAGACTTGTGTTGGAGCTTTGTGTTTTCATTAAAATTTTGTTGGGGTTTGATGTTTTTTTGAACCAATGGTTGGAAAACTTATTATTCACTAAAATGTTGCTTGGAGTTCATATGTGGCACTATACTCACAATATTTTACTTGTGAAGTTTTGAAATTTGGCGTGAAGCTCGGGTTCGACACTGTACTCGTGTTTAACACTTGTTTGTTATGTGTTTATATATTTGTCAATGTATTTGAATTTTTTGGGTATTTTTGTGTTGGGTTTCTCTTATAATAAAAGTATTAAGCTTATAACTATTTTATAGAGTGAATTTTCACCGAGAAAATTGGGTGATAACTTTATTAGAATTGTTTTAAATATCTTGAGATTTGGAACTAGAGACGTCTTGCTTAAAGGAATGTAGAAATTCTATTTTATGACTGTATCAACTTCTTTGAAATGGTAATGGCGTGAGTTTTGGAGGGGGGTGTTCTTTTCCCTTTGTTTTGAGGAATTCCAAATTCTAGGATGCCTTTGTATAGTTTAGAACCAAGTCAACACTTGTCGTAATTTCGTGGTTGCGAAGTTTTGTTTTGATATTCCGTTCTGTTGCTTTGGAGTTAAGGCGAGACATCTTCGTATTAGACATTATGGGTTCTTTCTCTCTCTCTTTTGTCTCTTTAAAATAAATTTGGGTCTTAGTGAAAGATCTAAGTTATTACCCTTGGACACCGAGATTATTCAAAAATGATACCTTCTCCTTGATTGTTTTGTGGTTAGTTATTTTGAATCACGATCTACATACCTTTCATATTAGGTGGTGAAGCATTGTGAGTCCTCAATCTTGGGTTCGTGGATAATTCGAACTTGATAGTTTGCTATTTCAGGATTTTATACTTGTCTCGATTTAGTGAATGAGTCCTTGGGCGCATTTTTGAGAAAGAAATTATATAAGTGTTCTCTTGGGATCAATATGCTGTTTTGGGTCTGCAATATGCTTTCATCCTGATTTGATTTGGAATTGGAACTTCTTTTTTCAGTTAAATGAAATGATTTATTATTGGTTCTTTCCTTAGTAGAATTACCTTTTCTCTATCTTTGGATAAGCTCATTGTTTGAACTTCTCTATACTCAATTCTCTTTCGAGATGGTGATTTATTATGACCTAGTTGGTCTACTTTGTTCAAATCATTGTTGCTATAATGTAGAAAGTTAGTAGCCAAGTGGGTTCTGTTGATAAGTGAATTCATACTTATGGGTTCGATTGTTGTTGATTAGCCTTGCCTAGTTTAAATGGATAGGAGTAGGTTTGTCTCTTGTACTCTTTATCTTTTGGGATGAACTTGAGTAGAGATTAACTCCTCTTTGGGGCTACTTTGTTTGTGAACATTGATTTCTGATCTTTGATTGATAGCTTCTAACATTTAGAGTTGGAATTAGAATTGCGTTAGATTGTTATGATTTTCTATACCTTCTTATATGCTATAAAATTCTATTTGGTTGTATATCTTAATGTTGAATTTACAAGATTGTTATTTTGGAAAGGAACAGGTAATTCATGTTATGAACCTAGTATTTTTTTCTTGGATGTTATAAGTTTGGGTATAGTACGCATTGGTTCTTTTTATTCTTTTCTTATGATTTAGATGAATCATCCTAGAATGAACCATGCTATATACACTTATTTTGTCTCATAGAAAATATAAATGTGGTATTCTATTAGGATAGAATTATGATATAATGGAATGGCAAGATCTATTGTTTGTTTACAAGCCATTGATAGGATCAATAGAAATTTAAGTTCTTAAGCGAGATATTGTTTATTATGTTATGCTCTTCTCTTAAAAGTTTATCTAGATTTATTAATGTACTTCATTTTTGTTTGATATAACTTATGCTTATTATATGATGTTTTAATTATCCCATTAAAGCAGTGTTGCTTTATTGAAACAATTAGTGGAATGCACTTCATTTTAATGCTTAGTGCTTATCATGCTCAATTCATTGAACTGACCCGTGCTAGTAATTTTTACAAATGGACATGTAAGTGATAGAAGAAGGAAAAAACTTATATGATGCATTGGCTGATATATGTCTAATTCTTAGTAAAGAATTCTGATTCATTCTTTTGTTGTATTGTAAAAGAAAAGTTGTATACTTTATAGAATGAAGGTTGTTGTTATGTAGTATGCCTAAAGTGCATAGTCTTGTAAATTTATAAATTGTAATGATGAATTGCGAGTTGTGATTTATTTGCATTGGTTGTGTAAATTATCTCATACTTTTATAAAGAAGATGAAAGTTCTATCTTGTTTATATTCTTCATATTATACTATGCTTATCTTGTTATCTTTGATAGGATGGATAAAGGGAATTGGTTCAATTTCCCTTATAATGATGCAACTTGTTGAGTTGTATAATATGATGTGTTTTACCTAAACAATTTAACATAGCAATGTGATGTGTAATGAACATGTAGTAAGAAATATGGGTATTGTGAATGATATACCCTAACACTTAATCATGTAGAGAAAGAATCTTTCTCTCTCAATTGAATGTAAACCAAAAAGGTTTGGAGATATGATTAATAATCATTATAATTAATTTTTACTGAAGTCTAATTTAGTTGGAAATATGCGGTTGTTAAACCTTCCTGAATGTTAAAGTACATTTTAATGAAACTTATGATATCAATGTCCTGTTTTGGTTAACTGTTAGATAAAATGAACATTAAAAAAATCATAAGTTAAGGAAGTTCTTCATGGACCAAATGAAACAAATTTAGGAAAGAACTTATGGAGTGTTGGATTAGGGTTTAGCAGGGTTGCTGTAATCAAGACATAATCCAAATTAACAATGTATTAATGATCTCCTTGGGGTATGTACATCTCGATGAGGTAGTTTCTATAGGATTTTGGCACATGGAAAATGCAGGGCTGTAATTTCAAGAAGACTTGGGTCTTATCTTGAATACAAAGTTGTAGTTGACATGTGGCAACACCCTTCCGCATTGATCATCCAGATCTACACACAATAAGAACTTGAACTTATTTTCTCTCTAGGTCAGGGTAGTGGCATATTTAGGATAGAAGTAGCTTCCAATGGCTCAGGTACCTTTTCTCCTGGTTGACTTAGTTCAACCAAGTATGCCCATTTACCCTAAGTCATTATGAGCATCTTCCTATAATAATTTATGTTTCTAACTAGGGCTAGGGTTAAACCTGGGACAAGTGGACTGACGGTAGTCAGTAAATACCAATCATGATAATAGAGGAGTGAGGTGAAGGACGTATTCCAAAATGATGAGTATGTCATCTAGGAATAGAGACATACACAATATGTTGTAAATATTTGGCCAAAGTAACACAAACTACTGGTTGCATTGTCATATGTTACCAAGTTTAAAACAGTGTGATATCAAATGAATGTTGGTAACAAATATTCTGATATGTTCTTTAAATAAATTACTTAGTACCTAATGTAGGGTAGGAAAACCAAGTATACGAAGTATATGACATGTATTCAATACTTAAAGTTAGCATAAATAGATCGGTAGATTACCGAGTTATGAAATGAATAGATTGGTGTATCACCGAGTCATTTACAACTGCATATGGTTATCTATTTGAAATCAATTAGCATTGAATATTTGTTCTAAATAATGCTTTATTTAGAATAGAGAACATTATATATAATTTTTCCCCTTATTTCTAAAAGTCTTAAAATGGGAATGTTACACAGGAGAAAAGAATTTTCTCGATGTTTACCATTCATGGTTGGTCAGAAGAGCCTAGATTAACTTGATCTACCTCTAATGAGGAAGCACCTTCAGCTTGCCTTTTATCCTAAATAAAATGGTCATGTTTGTCAAACAGACCTTCGAGAGAAACCAATCCCTTCAGAATCTTATTGCCTTTGAGTTAGATGAATTCACCATCAATCTCTTGATATGAATTCGAGACGGACTCACGGAAAGATGATTATGATCCTTCAAAATAGAAATCTCTAAAATTATCGATTTCTCATGAAAAGACAATACTGTTGATCATCATTGAACACTTGCCAGTGTGTTAAATTATCTGGAACACTTGGATGATACACAATCTCAATGGTATATGTGTCATGTTTGAACTTTGGGTGAGGAAGGAGAAGAGATGCAGACACGACTAAAGAATCAACTTTATCATTGTAATCTCTCAAGACTGCGTTAATGGAAAAAGCATCAAAGCATTCTATGTTGTCCCACACCTTGTTCCTGTAATGCCTTAAAGCGATTGTTTTTCACCTGATAGATCCCCTTTATTTGATTTATAATCAACTCAACATCTCCCTACACTTTAAGATTTTGATTCCCTTTTGCCTTGCCATTTCTAATCACAATAATGTGCTATTATTATTGTCAAACTATATCTTGAAGGTGAAGGGAAAGAGCTCAAAGTATGGGGATATGAGAACCACACAGCCGATGCAAAGTAGTTTAACAACTCCCATTGAACTCGAGGGTCCAAATAGCATTAGGATCTTCTTCCTTGATTTCTACAGAAGGCACCTTTGATGTCATGAAATAATTTCCCAAGCCTACATCTTTGAAGAGAATTTGGGATTTGGGATCATCTGACTTAGTAACTAGGTACTTCATTTGTGCTTTTGGGTGGAGGACATGAGGAACTCCATTTACTATAATTTTAGCTTTAGTCTAGTCCATATTGATTTCTCCTTCAACATCTTTGCAAAAACCTCTACCTAAGAGAATACCATAAGCAACTGGGATATCAGCAACTAGGATAGTCATTTTTACTCTCTTTTCAGGGAATGCGACAAATGAAAACTGTGCATCCTTGATTTGACCAATCAAAGGGACTTGTTTGGTTTCCATGGAGTAACACCATCCATAAGATTTAGTCAAGGTATGTCCAAGGGCATGGGCTACTTTTGTGGGCATCACATTATCAGAGGCTCCTGAGTCAATTACGTAATTGTTGAGTTTAAACTTGTTTATAAGTAGGGACAAATAAAATAGTTCAATCTTTCCTGAAGAAGCAACAAAGGTCATATTATTCTAAGGTAAAGGCTGAGTGGGATTAGGCAACATGCCTTTTGAGGATGAAGGGATAACAACCTTTCTTCTAATGAATTTGGCAAGTTTCTCAAATTACTTGGGATTTGACTGGAGATACTCGGCTTCCGACATTTGGATTTTAGTTTTCTTTGCATGATCGATAATGTCGAAAGTGGTATATGAAGGAATGATGGTGGGCTTAGTTCTAGTTATACTGGTCTGAGCTGAGGCACTAGTCTTGGGGGTAGGAGAAAGAGAGTTAGAAAAAGAAGTTACCTTTTTAGTTCTCTTTTTAGTTTTCACTGAGATAGGAGAGCCTCTTTTAGCCATAACCACGAGAGTTTCTTTACCCTTCTCCTTAGAGCCTTCAACCAGATTTCTAGGGTTCTGAGATTGAGCTCAAGTGAAGACTACAAATGACTGACCATCATGTTCACACTGGTCTTCCTCATATTCCAAGTACCCAATGTTGGAGTCACTAGTTGAATCATCAAAAGACTCATCAGTGTATCCTGAAGCTTCAAAAGCTTTGTGAGAATCTTGATCTTCTAGTTCTTCATCTTCCTCAACTATTTCCACTGTTGCATTGATAGGAGGAGCTTTGATGGCCAACCTTATTGGAGCAACAGTCAACCGATTCCTATCTCTTATGGGAGCACCATTAGTATTGTTGAAATTACATCTAGGAATATCTCGATAAGGAATGTTGGTCACTGTTGAGACATCTTGCTTCTTCAAAGCAATCAAGTCGTTGGCCATCTTTTGAATCATAGGGTCAGTAGTACTTTGAGAAGAACTCTAGTTTTTAGGCTTAGATGAATCTCTTCTGATCTTCCCAGCCAGAATGAGATCATCTTCTATTTCAATGGTTGTAGCTTGAGCAGTAGCCAAATCAGGGATAACAAATCTTCTTAATAAGAAGCTCACATCAGGGGGCTGAGCATTGATGAAGAAACACTTTTGATTCTCAAGAGTGGGAATGGCTAGCACTGGAATCTTCGAATTAGTTTGTTGAATTTTTCCATGAAGTCCCGCATAGGCTCATGAGACTCCTTCTTCATATGTGTAAGTTGTGCTAACAAATCATGAGAATCTTCAGCTGGTTTGAACCTTGCTTTGAATACAGATCTCATGGTATCCCAGTTGGTAATGCATGCATTTGGAAGATGGTAGAACCATTTTACTACCACACCTGTAATGTCTCAATGAAGAGTCAAACAAAGACATCTTCATGAGCCACCCCAAGGATGCCGCATGTGACAAAGAATGAAGCGATGTGTTCATCAAGGTGCTGCTTCCCATTACCATTGAACTTAGGAATATTCTTATGAGATCCATGTGGTAGATCATGCAATGGTAGAGTTAGGGAAAGAGGACCAATAGCCACACCCCAAGGCACATGTTGTGCTACCATTCTTTTGAATGAAGTGCGTACATGAATCTAAGTATCAGAAAAGAATAATGCATGTAGGTTGCAGAAGCTTCTTGTTCTTGAGGAACCGAGTTCTTCGGATAGGTGAAGAAATTATTGCTCGGCTAGATGCAACATTGTTGGGGGAAATTCTGAAATTATGTTGTTGAAGCAGATCAAAGAACGGATCAGTTTCACCCTGGCTCGGCTTGACTGAGTGAAGATTTTTCTAGCCAGCTTGAACTAGAAAATGGATCTACAAAAATAAGGAAAATACAGAGTCGCCAGACACTAATAGGATAAGCTTTAGTCTTATCAATCTGTATTCCCAGTATAGATCTCCAAAAATGTTGGCTAGATATTTTTTCAGACCAAAATATGAGGTTCAACAACAATACATGAGATTAAATCCCTCCTCAAAGACAGGTGAGGTAGCCTGTTTATTACTAATCTAAAACACAACAGAAATAATATATACAATATCCACACTATTCTAACCATTGGGGTTGGGATACAATCCGAAAATCCATATCAACATGAGATGGAGATGTTACAACTTTAGAAATGGAATGGATTAGAAAGGAAACTATAAAAGATGAAATAGAGTGGAAATGGAATGAGAGGAATGTATTTTCTTTTAAAACACGATTCAAGAAATACTTATATGAGTTTTAGATAATGAGTGTAATATTTGAAATGATTAAAATAATCAAGAACACTAAATGAAGAATAGCTTAAGATCTTAGACGCAAGAACAATCTCTCAAGATAGATGAATCCTACAACACAAAGTTTGCAAAATAACACTTGTTTCTTTTCCTCTATGATTAAAAATATATTACAAAGTTTTTCTTCTTCTTTACAATAGCTCTTAATATTCTAAAAATTTCTCTCACTTTTGGAATGCATAATCATCCCTTATTTATAATAGAGAGCAGAAAAAATAGGATAAATCCTAGAAAATAGTTATTTAACAAGAGTCTTATTTTGCTTGACTCTCACGTAGGAGAACAAGTCAAAATTTTATTCCTATGTGTGAAACAAAAATGAAAAAGACATGAAAATTTCTTGATAAAAATGACATGAAACATTATGATTATTCGCTTCATCATCCTTGTCTTCCTAAGCGAAGCTTTCTTGTCACGAAATTCTTGGAACTTGGATTATGCCCCGTATCTCAACTTCATCGGTGTACTAGAATAATCACTTAGAATCTTACAAGTTTCTGAGTGTTACTTGTGTTGCGAGAATTTTATTCAATCTCTTGTTGAGTTTCCTTAGTGATTCCAAAACATTCTCAATCCTTATGAACTTATCAATGGTTGTCAGATCAAAGACAGAAGATGGTTCATGCTGAATTTATTCTTGAAATTTTTATAGAGATTGTCAACGGGTAAAATACTTGAGCTTTCATCCAACACCTTGGCGAAGATCTGGACAACTCCTCTTCTATGTCATTGGTGGCATCAACCAATTGATCTCTAGATTCCCTCAACTTGCTGCAAGCTTCATTGAGAATCTTTATCCTGAATCTGATGGCTTTGGCTAGCTGAAAATGCTTATCCCCATGTGGAATGATTCCTTCTTCCATTAAGATTTGGGATGGAACCTGTTTTAGTGCATTGAGAGCCTCTAAAGTTAACTCAAGGTTCCCGACTTCCTGTGAAAATTCATCATCCATTTTTTCACCATCCTTATTTATTTCCTCCAAGGATTTATAAACCTCCACTATGTCATCAATGACCTCTCTTCCTTGTAGGAGTAGCCTCTGAATCCATTCATCAACTATTCTTCCCTTCTCGTTGATCTTTTCAATCATAGGTACCAATGAGAAATCGAACCTGATAGGAGTAGGGGTAGAAGATGATGACACAGTGTTAACTGAGAGGGATTTGAGAGCTTGAGCAATACTTCGTTAACTGTTCAACTTTCTCATTTAGCTCATCTCTGCTCACCTTTGTTTCCCTCAATTTCGGCATAACACGTTCATGGCATCCTATGCATCTTGTTGTGCTCCTTCTGTTGTTACCTTTCCCATATCAACCCTTGTAATATGATAATCAGTAACCGCTATATCCTCCTTGGTTTTGTTGGCTGCATGAGTGGAAATCTCTGCAAACTTATGCCTTGAGGCATCCACTGAAACCCTTGAAACTATTTTGGGTTTCTTGGCAGATTTGGTAGGAGAGGCCTTGAGTGAACTGAAGTCAAAGGCTAGTAGGGGAACTACCACCTTCCTCTTCCTTAGAGTCTGATCAACCAACCATTGAGGTACAATGGAAGAATTTGCTCCTATCGGAGGTGTTATGGTTGTATCTACAGGTGGAGGAAGGTTTACTTGTGGAGTAGTGATGAGTGCAAGTGTGGTGACTATGGGGATAGATTCAGGGAATGAAGGTGTGGAAGGAGGAGGCATTTCTATGGCCATCTTAGGTCCAGCAGAGAGAGGTGAGAGGTCAGAGAAAATGTTGGCCATGGCTAATGAGAGTGGCATAGAAATATGAGATGAGGAAGATTGGGAGAGAGGAGGTAAAGATTCTAGATTCAAAGCTTGAGAAGCAAGAGAGAGACTTACTTCTAATGAGAAATCATCGAAAGGAGAAATGAGAGGTTGACCAACCTCATCTTCTAAAGGAATTTTTCCTTGTTCTGGTGGAGGAGGTGAATCTAGTACCTCAACTATTTGTGAAGGAGTGGCAGATGATTTGGCTCCTTGCTTTTCTCCCCTTTTGACAAACTTAAATTTAATATGCCTCTTGGTAGGGATTTTATCCTCTTCCATCTCTCCCTTGGAGGGTTCCATTTCTAAAGTATCTATTTTTGAAAATCTCTTTTTATTATAACTCATTCCCTAAGAAATGAGCCATGCCTTAGTATGGAAAAGATTCTAAGTAGCTCTTTCAGTGATAGAATATTTTTCAGCAACAGACCAATCAATGGCTGGGAATCCAAGTTGGTCTCCATCTGAATGTTCATACCTAGTTTCCAAAACACTTTGTCATTATCTATGGTGCCTTCAGGGATATCATCTAGATCTAACATCTGAATTTCTTCAAGCATCAGTCTATTGTTTTATTTTCTTTGTTCGACAACTTCATCTCGAATATCAACCCAAATATCTTCCACATTGGTTACATGTAGGTACAAGGTTCCATATGACTTGAGGACTCCTCTGATGTAGAATCCCTCCCTAAGCTTCATATGTTTTTCAATTTGTCTTGAAGATCATGCACCACGTTCTTGGCCTTAACCACAGTAGAGCATGTGTACCTTCCAATGGAAATAGGGAATGAGATGGCAGCTTTGTGCTTGCTTTGTTAGAATTTATGAAAATCCAACAATTGTCTGGATAACTCCATGAGGATCAATTTGTCACCCGGGAACCTGGGAAAATGAAAAGGGTTACTTTGGAACCTCACCACTCGAAGATAAGTAAACTTATTGAATTGCAATAAAATGCAACCCCATTTTGACACTTCAGCCCATGCTTCGTCAGAAACCCTTCTCTTCCTCAGATCAGGATCCAAACTACAAATGTTTTCATAGGAGAAGGCATCGTTCATTATTCTATATTGGTCCTTAGACCCTTTTATTGTCAGCTGAGGGAGGTATCGATATATGTGTTCCATTTCTTGATTTCCCTTTGCATCTAGCCCTAGGTAGTTCCTCATTCTAGCTATTGCATAGGTGACATATAACATTATGTAGAACTTGCCGGTAGACAAGACTGTTTTCATTTGGGAGTCTATTTCATCACTTATTAGGCTACCCCAATCAATCCCTTGGTAATTCTTCTTTATGATGACCATGAACTGGTACATCCATCCTTGGAATTCCTTTGACTCTAGGAGCCCAAATAACCCTACTTAGTAGGGTGATGATA
Organism: Taxus wallichiana var. yunnanensis; assembly: GCA_018340775.1. Taxonomy (NCBI): domain Eukaryota; kingdom Viridiplantae; phylum Streptophyta; class Pinopsida; order Cupressales; family Taxaceae; genus Taxus; species Taxus wallichiana. The sequence goes on along the minus strand of CM031239.1, from coordinate 642,840,549 downwards.
TCACTAAATTCAAGAATAAAATCACTTCTAGGGACCGACTTAGGAAACCTAGAAACAACTGGCTTAGCTTTGATCAAGAAATTCTTGTTTACATGTTTGATGCAATCTTCTTGATCTTTGTCCTAGGCCTTTTGTGTTGATTTAAGGTCTAAATCAACATACTCCACAAATTCGGTAAACCTTAGGAGTTGATCGAAATAACCTCTGTCTAATTTCACTATAGACTCTCTTGCTTGATTTCTCACTGAGCGGGAGGCTGAGTCATAGTGGGAAGCGCAAGCCAAGATGAATTCAGGGAATTAAGCTAATGTTGGGAATCCTGCTATGAGAGGGAGACCATAGCCTACTATCGAATTCATCCAAGAATTCTAAGAAGAATCCTCAATTCTCTTCCAAAATTCCTCCATATCTATATTACCGAGCTCTGTGTCCCGAATGTCATAATTATAGCTTATGTAGGAGGAAGAATCCATCTTCTGATACTTATACTTCATCTTTCTTGACTTATCCTTAGATTGGTTGGGGTCTGACATGAGGATTCTCAAAGAAGAAATGCCTTGATGATTTCTAGAAGAGCAATCGGGCTTGAAATCTTGTTGAACATGTGCATAGACTCTGCCACATGCTTTGTTTAGATTTTGAAACTTGCAAAAAGCAAAACAGCTTCAAAACTCCTGAGAATGAAGTGTATGTCGGAAGTTAGGACTTGTCAAGCACTGATGAAAACCTGACACACTGTGGAAATGAGGAGGTGTTAGACAAGTGGGAAAACCCGACACACACGGTAGAACCTAGAGGATGTCGAGCAAGAAGAAATACGACACATTGCGGATCCGGGACGGATGTCAAGCACCTAGAAAAACCTGACACAAGGTGGAAAGAGCAAGATGTTAAACACCCTGCAAAACTTGAAACAAGTATATCAGGTTTCTGACGTGTCGAACATGAAAAATTTCTGCCCCATGATTACTTAGGAATTTTTAGAATCATCTTGAAATCCACAAGTTACAACCTATGAAAAACAAGTAAATAACCTAGGGGTAAATTTCAAACAAGAGCCCTCATGAAAAAGACAAGAAACAAGAAAAACAACCCAAAACCCTAAAACAACAAAGAAGAAGGAAAAGAAATGAAAACCCCAAGCAAACACTTCACAAATAACCCAAAAAGATTCTAAAAATAAAGAAGAAAAGAATACCTTCAACTAGATTGAAAAATGATGCAAAATGGCTGGCAAAATCAATCGGGAAGCTCGATCAGGTTTGGAGGTAGAGGAAGCATCAACAAAAATCCAACACAAGCAAAAATGAACGGTAATAAATGACGTGGAAAAAGTTGACTATTTTTAGTAACCTAACATTAATTACACCTCACTTGACACATGTGCCAACTTCTAGATAACTAGACATTAATGATATGTCATCATGCTTAGAGCATCGAAAACCTGATACATAGGATTTGATTCAATTTAGGTTTCGAGAAACATGAGACATGATGCATGATTTGTTTAGATGCTTCTAAGTCTCGAAATCCCGACACAAAGGCTTCATTCAGGTTTCGGGTTTTGAAACAAATGACATGAAACATGCATTTGGTAAAGCATGTTCCGATGCTTAGAAGTTTTGAAAACCCAACATAAAGGACTTATATAATCGGGTTTCGGGTTTCGGGAAACATGAGACATATAACATGCAAGAAACATGTTTTCATGTAATGAAAACCAAAAATCTCTTTCAAAGGTATTTTAAAGAGATTTTTCCAAGATTTTCCTATGGTTATCTAAGTTTTAGCTAGAACTAAAACAAGCTAACAAGATGTCAACCCTATATTGCACTAAGTACAACACACAAATAGCTAGCAGGGAAAGTGGTAGCAGTAGTAGGGGAACAAGCCGGGTAGTAAGATAGATGTTATAGTGTGTAGGGTATGTCTTGTCGCAATGACACAATACATGGTTTCTCTTGCTATAGTGACAAGGCATAGGGTGACTCTAGTACGTGCGGTGAAGGAGGTTCATTTAACATAGGTATAATAGACAATGGCTTAGTTGGGGTTGGAGGTGGAGGTAGGATAGTGCGGTGACAATGGCAGCACCGAAGGAGGTAGATGATGGTATTGATGGGGTCTTACCCAGGATGATATGGTGGTGATGGAGGAAGATGGGAAAACACTAAAATTGCTATAATATAACCTAGCCATGTAGTCATTAAAACATTGCAATAGGCCTTTCTAGTATGGGAGCAGAGGAAACAAAGGATGGGAGAGGTACTTGACCATAAATATAGAGGCCCAATAGTTTGAGATTTTTGGGATGGTAAGATGGTAATAGACTAAAAAAATTTCATATGAGATAACTCAACTATCGGTAGAGGTGGCTTGATTGACAAAGTGAAAATGACAGATGACCTTAGAGAGGGATCTTGCTATATTAGAGAGGGATGCAACTTACACAAAGAGGGACATGACCTAAGTGATTGATCATACTTTATGTTGAGAGAGGGATAGTGCCCGAGCAATGTCTAGAGGTTAGGGTGTGGCGGACATGTTAAATCACATAACTTGACTTGATGGTGAGGCTACTACTAGGACCCTATATAAGATAGTTTTCCCTACAAAGTTATACATTAGAGAGTAGTTAGTTATTCATAGTGGAAAAAATGAGTGGGTCACGATGACCAACAACATTGTATGCTTCATTGGGTACCCCATCGGTTATGGAACCACTAGGATCAATAGTGTAGAATCCTAGAGTGCCACCTGGGGTCACCAAAACCATTTAAGAGTGAGGCACCTAGAGAGAGTCATGCTAAGAGCTAACTCATTTTATATCTATGATATTTTTTACTATGAGGTTATGTTGAGATGAACCATATGGTTTTGAGACCATTTTTGTAAACTCAAGTTCCATTTGGTATTCCCATATATACAAAGAAGAGTTTTGGATTTTGTCTATGTGTATGCCCTGAGTTGTATTATGATATTTGTTTTATTTTTATCTCATAATAGATGTATACAATTTTTTAATATGATATTTTGGATAGATGATTATAGATGGATGTATGACTATATTAGATGTGATGAGTATATGATGAGTGTATGATGATGTTATAACTTGTTTTTGTTACTTTCAAGATATATTTTATCTACATTTCATGTTTTGTGTTTCAGATATATAGATTATCCATTTCAGTTTTGATTATATCACCTATCTATCATGTTAGGTAGAGTAGGGGAAAGGAATGAGTTAGTTAGAGGAAGTGTTAATGAGAATTGGGAATTAGTTAGACGAGGGACTGGATATGATGGGGGATGGGAATATTGTAACATATCTTACATACCATCATGGATTAGAAATAACTTTTATAAGATGTAAGAATACAACCAAAAAGGTAAAATGATATGAAAAGACATATTACCAATTTTTGTGCAATGTTAAAGGACTGATTCAAGGAAAAATAGATAAGCAAATAAATGCAAAAAATAAAACAAACAAGCAACCAAACAATCAAACAAGTAAAATCAAATACACTCAAACAAGAAAAGTTTAAGTCAATTTCTACCAATGTTTTTATTCGGCTTCACTACCCAAATGTTTGAGTTATATTAAAAGGGTGAATATGGCACCCCAAGTGAGGATATACATAATGGAATGAAGAGAGGATGTAGAAGTCTTAAGAAAAGAAAACATGCACTATGAAACTACCCCGAGAAATGATATATGTGGGGAAGACAAAGACAGAAAGCAAACACGCTTGATGATGAAAGAAGACCACAAGATGATCTACATGTTATGCATTAGAAATATCAAGCATAGAAGTAGGATGTTTTTGGTATAATTTTTAATTTATAGTGTTTTTTGCTAGAATGTTTTGGGTTTTTAGATTTTATGATGTTTTAGATTTTCTAGGTTTTCTGAATGTTTTTTATTTTCAAGGTTTTTCATATGTTTTTGGATTTTCTTGGTTTTCCGAATGTATAAGTATTTTCTAAGTTTTCGAATGTATAGGAATTTTCTAGGTTTTCTGAAACTATGCATAGGATAAAAAAACCCCAAGATAACCCCAACGAGAAGTTAAAATATACAAGGGTGAAATCTGTGCATATATACAAGCATAGGGCAAGCGAGATCAAAGCCAAAAGGGATAGGCTCCACAAAATTATGAAATTAAGCAAATGAAAATATATGAAGGAGTGATTATGCCCCCAAGTGTGAGGGTCTTGTGAACAAAAAATTCTCTTATGGCATTTGAAATCTATTTTCACCAAAGGATGTTCCCAAAGTGCCACAATTGCATAGCTTTTACCTTTGAAAAAATTTATTTATCTTTACTTTTACTTTGTGATTTTTTTAATTTTTTGAAATGCCTCTGAGCTTAGGTATAAAATTTTTGTAGATGAATGATATTCATTGGATCTCGAATCTCTAAACCATTATGATATGTGAGTTTATAATCTCTTGAATTAAATTTAGTGACCACAATGTATGGCCCTAACTAGCAAGCTCAAATTTTCCTTTCTTTTCACGTTCCTTGGTGGTATTGATCTAGTTTTTGTTAAGAAAAAGATATCAAACCTCAAATTCACAAAAAATAATGCACTTTTTAGCTAGTGCGGATTTTATTTTGATACAATTTGAGGTGATCCAAGTCATGAAGGCATTTTTCATGAAACACTTGAGCTTTGCTTGTCTAGGTAGCCACTTTGTAATCCTCTTCATTAATCAGATAATGTTTTAGGGATATGCAAAAAGAGGGAAGCTCGATCTCTAAGGGAAGGATAAATTCAGTTCTAAAAAATATTGAGTATAATATTTCACTTATAGGAATGCAGATAGAAGTATGGTCAACCCATAACGCATGATGAATCTAAAGGTGGTAATTATGACATGTTTTACTTACTAGATTTTCAATAATGAAAATAAGGGTTTAATTAGTGGCCTTAGATTTCCCTTTAACTTGAGGGTATTAATGGGTAGACCACTTTTAATGGATCTAAAATTGTTTACAAAGTGTCTTCACTTGCTTGTTCTTACATGATTTACTATTTTCAAAGAAAATAATATAAGGGATTGCATATAAAAAATGATATGGTTCATGATATAATTAGATATCTAAGAACTGATAACATAGGTGAGAGGAACAACTTTAACCCATTTGGTAAAGTATTTAGTTGTAGTGATGATATTATTATGTCCATTAGATGAAGTAGGTGTAAGATTCCCTATTAGATTGAGCCCCATTTAGAAAATGGCCATGGTATAGTGATAAGATGCAAAGATTGAAATGGGGCATAGATAAAATTACCATGATTTTTACACAAAACACATTTATTTATGTATTGATAGTAATTTATTTGCATGGTAGGCTAATAATAAGCTACATGAAAAAATTTATTTGCTAGAACCGTGCCACTAGCATGTACCTATGCTACATATGCTTTTATTTACCTATTGTTGCTTAGATATCCTCATCTGAAGTAAGACACCATAATCAAGTACCACCATAGCATTGATGATAGATAATACCCCTAACAAGGGTGTAATGTGGTATTCATTAGATAATGGTTCCTTTATATGAATGAGAAATGTCGATATGGAAGGCACCAAGGGGAAAAGGGACCAAAAAAATCACATACCAAACATGATTCAAAATTTTCATAATAAGGTATTGTAAGATGATTAACAAGGAACTGAAAATATCAACTACTTGGAGAAAACTAGAGCAAACATCCAATAGTAGCCATAACATTTGGTTGGGCAACATGTATCCTTTTTGGGTTATAAAGTCTCTGAGTATTCTGACCTATTTGACCTCTAAACCTTATCCCTTCAAAAACCAAATATTTATGATTGGTTGTCTCACTTATTAAACCCTATGAATAAAAATTGGTCCACATGTACTGTTATCACAAAAATAACACCCTTTGATTTGTTATGAATGAAAAATCAATTTTTCTCGGGTAACATGAGATTTTATCCAAGTTGTGGGACTTACTACTTGAGACAAACCTCCAAAAAGGTTATTTCCTATACCTATTCCTAATGCTAGACTACTGCAATAGGAAATGAATCTATCTACTTTTAATTTAACAATCCAAGGGACCAAGGTTAGAAGGATATGTAAAAAGGAAATCCTAAGATGAAGGGAGGTGATTGCACCAAGAAAAGGGGGAAGACACTCTCAATGAGGTAAAATGGGAGAAAATGGGAAAAGAGAGGGTAGACTAGAGTGCCGAAACACAAAATAAAATTTAAACTTCCATTTTGGCACAATACACAACAAAAATAAACCCTACAAGGTGAAAAAATACACATCATACCTACAATGAATGAAGAGGTAAGAAAAATGAAATATAACACAAGAAAGAGAAAAGAATAGTCACAAAACATGAATTTTATTGCACTAAAGGGATACAGTCCATTAAAATAAAGGAAGAAGGCATAAACACATTGCACAAGTCTAAATATGAGGACTGCAACTCACAAATAGTCTTGCAATCACTTTGTGATTAACTAAAATTGATTAATATGGGGGTAGTTAATCTAATCTAGGAGGACATAAACGTTGTAAATAAATGTGATAAAGTAATATAGAAATTACTAAATGATTAAACTAATGAAATAAAACCCTAATGTGTAAGGAGAGGGTAAGGAAAGAACTCATCTAATAATTAGTGTCATCACGGGGTTTTGCGGGTCTAACTTGAAATTCTAGGAATAGGAACAAATGTGCAGAGGTCCCGAAAAGGCTAGATTTGGAGAATTTAAGTGGACTAGGTGTGTGGAATAGGATTGGGGTACCCATGGAAACTATGGTATGCAATCTGGATGCTCGGTCTATGAAAAAGCTTTGGAACTGGTTCTTACAAGGTCGGAAGGTGGTCTAAAACCATCGTTGTGTGTCGCATCAAGTTCGTTGTCCCACGCTGTATGTCACTAATGATCAGAGCTGATGTAGAGACCTGTAAAAGACAAGAAGGAAGTATCAAAACCCTAAAAATAAAGATGTAGAATGAATGGGTTAGAATGACCTCAACTACCACAATAGTGGGCTTACTAATATGAGCATTGCACTACATTTCGGACCCAAATGTAGTTTTGTGTGTGTGTGTGTGTGTGTGTGTGTTTGTGTGTGTGTGTGTGTGTGTGTGTGTGTGTGTGTGTGTGTGTGTGTGTGTGTGTGCATGTCATACCCTAGTTGCTCTTGTGTCAATCACACTATGTGAAATAACGAGAAATAAATAAATGTAGAAAAATTAATAACATGTGTGCATGTAATAGGATATAATCCTCCCTATGAAGCTTGATGCAGACTTCCTAGCTTGTGCCTTGATGATGGAGCTATGTGGATGAAAATGTAATAGATGGATGTAAATCTAGATGAGTGATAGTAGTAGATGATGCTAGGTCCCTCATTATGGTCTCATAAATTTATATTTATAGGGTTCTCTTGCTCTATTTTCATATCAACCTCGAAAAGGCCAACCCCAAGAAAGATAAATATGAAAAACATATAGAAGAGGCCAAAAAGTGGTAGGAAAGTGCTATAAGGATCGGGGCTCCCATGGGTGCCCGAATATTAAATTTGGGCACCCCAGTTAGGGATAAGACAATGTGAGATGTTCGGAAATGACTTGGTAAATAGGTGCAATAGGTCATAGAATACATAATAAAATAAATAAAATGGCCAAAGAAACGAGGGTTAATTAATAATTTCTTCACTTAAGAACCTTCTAAATAGTAGTATGAGACTGAGATAAATAAATGTCTAAAGTGCATTATTTTCTTAATACATTTTCCCCCACTTTATGTTGTTGATTGGAAAGCTCGGTAACATAAAGTGGATAGAGATGCATACTTGATGTCCATGAAGAGTGTAGTAGAAACACATTGAAGGACTAGAAAAAGTGTGGAATGATAAAAAGATGGAGAAAATTGGAAACTATAGCTGAAAAATGCAAAAATAAAAAGTGATGATAGTGAAACAAGGGAAAAAACGTGTGTAGTTGTTGTAGTGTGTAATGTAACATGCATGGTTAGTAAAGCATGTGTTTTCATGCAATGTTGTTGTTATTTCCCCCAATTTGACTGCTTTTTCTCATACGGTCGAGAATTGCAAGGAGAAAATGATCAAGTAGTCAAATATGTATGTATATAAAAATGTTATGTGATATACACATGTATATTCAAGTGTGTAAAATATGAAAATGAAAAATACACAAAATGAAAAAGTGTAAATGAAACATGTGCATGTGATCCATGTTGAGAGAAAGAGTGTAGAAGGATATCTGTACTACGAGTTTTTTTGGGAAATCTCACGTTGCCCTATCGAAGAAGTGTATGGATGAAATTCTCTATGTCCTCAAAGCTCTAACCACTTCGTTGAAATATGTGTGAAGAGATCTCTGTATCGTCCTAGTTTTTGGGTGATCCGACGCCACTAGCCAAAGTAGTGTAGAGAGGCACACCCACTGTAACCTTTAAGCCTATAACTACTTCCCAGAAATGCTAAGGACACCATGTCCTATAAAATCCACTATGTATGGGGTTCATAGAATAGTCTAAACCCACTTATTGTATGTAAACCACAATGCCAAGGCAGAAAGTGCATTGTATTGAACCAAAGTGTATCTACGATGTGTTAATATGTAGACCCCAAATGATCCCCCTCTTTGGGGATACATGCAATGTCATGGATAGGAGAATGTGGCCCTAAAAGAGGACCAACCGTGCATGTACTTTTTAACTCTTCCCTATAGGGGGAAAGGGGAGGCACATAGTAGAAACCAAGGCACATAAGAAAAAGAAGGCTAGCTAAATAAAATTGTAAATAAAATAATGCATGCATAGATAAAACATGTGTAAGCTACGTAGACAATGTAGTAAATGTAAACACGCAAGAAGATAGAGTATGCGGCATAAAGTGGGTTGTCAACATGGGACATCACTCATGATGTCACAAGACATGCAAGGCCATCATGGCCACAAAAAACAAGCAAGTTTACACATAAAGCATAGGACAAATCCCATGAGACATAATAGAAAACAATAACAGAGACAAGTACAAATAAACAAACAAGGAGTCATGGAAACATAAAATCCTACAAAACAAGTGTTGCACATGGAACACCCATTAGCATGTTAAAGAAGTAACCAATATGTCAAAAGCATGTATAATCAAGTAATGTTAGATGATAAGTATGAAATGAAAAAATAACACCTGGATGAGACGAATGTGGATGCCCCCAATGACCAATATAGTAAGGGTAGAAAGCGAGCATTCATGTCATGTGTAGGAGTCTTATATCCACGATCACACTAAAAAAAGGTGTGAACGGGTATGTGCGGTTGGTATAGATAATGAAATATATGATATCAATCGACATGTGTAATAAAGTGAATGTGTAAAACACTAGCAAGAAAGAATAAATTCCCCAAGACAATGCAATATGTAGTGGATGGATATAATAGAATACACGATGGAATGATAGGATCCATGTACCCCATATGTGGATGGAAGTGTATGTAATGAGGTTCATTTTGTTTTCCCCTTAGCAGTCAAGAATGAACCGTAAATGAGAGTGCATCATCGAGAAATTGTCGAGTAATGTTTGTTGTGTCTATCGTGATGTGGTGAATGTGTATGTATGGCAATGAAGTGCGACATATAGAAAGGATGTGTATGAAGCCTATAGCTGAAGTCTATATCACGACTTAATGAATGGATGAGTGATGCTTTATCCTAAGTGTATATCACTATATGATGAATGAATAAATGATGATTTATCCCTAAGTGTATATCACTATACGATGAGTGGTGATGTAACCTAAGGTGTAGACCTCTAAAAAATGATAGAATAGGTGACAACTTAGCCTAAAGCATATGCCACTACAATATGAATAGTAGGGAGTGGTGATGTAACCTAAGGTGTATACCACTACAATATGATGGAATAGGTGACATTTTATTCTAAAGCGTATATCACTAAGGGAGTAATGTCGCATGTTGAAAGGTAGAATAGTGAATGTGTGGTGAGTGGTAGGGTCTATTTGATTTCTAAACCCTCAGCATTGGAGTATGGACTGAGGAACTAAATTACATCATAGGGTGGTGATTGCAGCACGTAGAGAATAAAAAACCATGTAGTGACTAGGGGTTGTAAATGTGTAGTGTGTAAAATGCGATGCTAAAGATAAACAAAATATAATGTATAATACATAATGTAACATGTGTAGTAATGTAAAATGTAAAGATGAAATGTAAAGCTAGACTCATATGTAATGTAACCTAGTGTAGTATGTAGAATGTGTATGAGGTAGGTATGCGCAATGTATGATTGGACTATGTATGTAAATATCCTAATAATGTATGTAATGTGTAGAATGACTAGGATATATGATATGTAGAATGACCTAGGTATGATGTAAGATGCATGTAGAATAATAGTAGAATGTAGACTAAGTGTAGTATGTATTGGTGTATAGTGTATGATGTGTGATGAAATGTAATGTATAATTTCTATAGTGCAGTGTGTGGGGTTCAATGTAATGGTAATCCCTCAACAATCAAGTGTGAACTGAAGCACAAGAGTGCGTCATCGAGTAATGATAGTGTTAAGATGCAAAATGAGTATGCCTATGTAAGAATACTAATGTATGATGGTGTGTATATGATAGAATGGGGTGGGTGGGTGGTATGGGATGCTAAGCCCCCAAATGTGTATGTTTAAGAAAAAAACTTATGATAAGGAATGAAAAAGGTCCCCCATTTCATGCATGTAGTGACAAAGGTTTGCAAAGTATGAATGCCAAGGGTTGGATGTAATACTAAATATAAGTGTAATGAGGATATTAAGATGAATAAGGGGACTGATGATAATAGGAGAGTTGAATGTGTGGATTTGGTGTCCCCCGTAGTGTGCAAAAAAAGACTATGTAAACTCATCAAGAAGATCATCATCCTCTGGATCAAAATCGAATGGATATGCATTAGTAACTTGGTAAGTTATAGTGTTAGGTTGATCATGTAATGAGCCATTAAGACGTAAGAAGTATATTTCCATAGCATACTCCTCATTGGTGAATGGAGGAAGTGGGCAACCATGTGCATACCAATGAGTGAGATTTTGTGTATAACCTAGGAAAGAACTATTGTAGATGATAATGTGTCCAAAAGGCATGGGAAAGGATATATCTGTATGATTCAGATCTAGGGTGCCCCCAATATAATCAAGCCAAGATTGTCCTAATGTGAGAGGGGTAGTAGTAGGGGAGTGTGTAAGAAAAACATTAAGATGGAATAAAAAAACCCCATAGGTGGAAATAACATGAACCAACCCATGATATAAGTGAGGTTTATATGGTGGTGAATGAATATCATCAATGGAAAAACCTAGGTGGACTAAACCTTCGTGTGTACAAATTGTTTCAAGTGAAGTAGGATCAAATAGAATGTGTTCCCAATATGAATCATGTATGAAGAGTGTGCACGTAAATAATGGGGTAACTGATGATGTATATGGTATAACAACACCCATGGATAAAACATGAACATGATATGGAATGATAATAGTAGTAGTAGTATGTGGCATAGGAGGGATTGCATCTATCATATAAATAACACCCTCAAGTGGTGGTAAATGAGGTGGGTCATCCATAGGTTGAGGCTCATCTATAGTATCAATGTGTGGAATATGAAGACTAGTATTAGGATCATGGACACAGTATTGGAATGGGTCATGGTCTCAAAAATAGTATGCTCAATGCGTTCATGTAATAATTTAACACAATGATGGACTGTAGAAGCGACATCCTGCATGGCATGAAGCCATGGTCTACCCAACAAATAATTATATGAAATGGGAAAATATATAACAAATAAAATTGTGGGGAGAGTTTTGGGACCAACAGTGATGGGCAAGGTAACATGACCAAGACATGGATGAATAGTACCATCGTAAGCACACAATGAAATAGAAGAGGGACTAACGTCACGAGTGGACATACCTAAAGCTTCAAGAAATGACATGGGACATAAATTAAGTTTAGAGCCATTGTCAATTAGAGTGCGTTTGACACCTACATTGTGAATGTGACACATAATATGTAATGGTGGATCATTATCAAAGGGATGAATGTCAGTGGGAGGGTTAGCCTTGAATGCTATATGTTGTGAAAATGCATCAGCAAATGTCTTATAAATGGAATCTAGATGCATGTCAATAGAAACACGCATAGTAGAAAAAATATGTTGGATGTGATGAAGTAAATTAGGATTGAAAAGAAAATAATCATTGATAGAGATATTCATGATGCCTGAATGCAAATGCAAACCCTAGAAGGTGCTATAAAGAAACGTGGGGTTCACCAAAATGATTAACTAAAATTAGATAATATGGGGGTAGTTAATCTAATATAGAAGGACATAAAAACTATAAATAAATACAATAAAGCAATATAGAAATTATTAAACTATTAAACTAATGAAATAAAACCCTAATGTGTAAGGAGAAGGTAAGGAAACAACTCAAATTGATAGCGGGTATGCATCCACACAGGTGTCGCAGATCCGATTGGAAATTTAAGGAATAGGAATAAATGTCCAAAGTTCCTAAAAAGGATAGATCTAGAGAATGGGGCACCCTCAGACACTAGTATGTGATTTGGGTTCCCTTGTCTACAAAAATCTCTCGAAACTAGTTCTTACAGTGGTCGGAAGGTGGTTTGAAACCGTCACTTTGTGTGTCACATCAAGTTCTTTATCCTGCGTTGTATGTCACTAATGATCGGAGCTAATGTAGAGAGACCTGCAAAAAGATAAAAAGGAAGTATCAAAACCCTAAAAATAAATATGCATAATGAATGGGTTAGATGTACCTTAGTTGCCACAATAACGGGCTTACTAATTTGAGTGCTACACTACATTTCAAACCCATGTAGTTCTGGTGTGGGTGTGTGTGCATTTTGTGCCCTAGGTTCTCTTGTGCCAATCACTCTATATGAAATAGTGACCAATAACTAAATGTAGAAAATGTAATATCATGTGTGCATGAAATAGAATAGAATCCCCCCTATGAAGTGTGATGTAGACTTCCTAGCTTGTGCCTTGATAATGGAGATATGTGGATGTAAATGCAATAGATGGATGTAACTATAGAAGAGTGATAGTAGTAGATGATGTTAGGTTCCTCATTATGGTCTCATAAATTTATATTTATAGGGTTATCTTTCTTTAATTTTGTAATTAACCCTGAAAAGGCCAACCCCAAGAAAGATAAATATGAAAAATAGCTAGAAGAGGCCCAAAAAGTGGTAGGAAAGTGTTATAAGTATTAGGGCAACCCCAGGTGGGACCAGGGCACCCATGGGAGCCCTAGTATTAAATTTGGCTGCCCATTTAGGGCTAAGATGATGCGAGATGTTTGGAAATGACTGGGTAAATAGGTGCAATAGGTCGCATAATATGAAATAAAATAAATCAAATGGCCAAAGGAACCATGGTTAATTAATACTTTTTGTACAATGAGACCAAGATAAATAAATGTTTAAAGTGCATGATTTTGTGACAACACTTTAACATGAAGATCTTGTATCTTGAGAGGGTCTAACCTTTACAAACAAGCATCAATGCTAAATGTATAGAAAAATGAGAGAGGAAGAGGAGGGAAAAGAGAGGGAAATTCATATTTTTCCTTAAACCACCAAAAATATGCATTAAATCACTGAAAACAAGAATGGGCAATTCTACAAGACCATTCACAATGTCCTTTTGCTTGCAGGAGAAGGTATGCACACCATACTTCATGAATTATAGTAGTTGAACTACGGGATAAAATATTAATTGTTGGGAATAATTTTTCCTTTTTACCCCACCTAACTCGACCAAATTATGAGTTTCATGATGCCAAAGTGAAGCACATGATGAGACCTTCTCAACAAGACCAACTTTATGAAAAATGGAGTTTAGGAGAGAAAGATAGAGTCATGAGGATTTATAGGGCATAGGAGGAACGTGACATAGTTCCCTATAGGTTGTGAATAATTTATTTAATCATTTTATAATGGGTAGTAGACAAATCAATAGGTTGGGGAACTATTGGAACTATGGACAGTTCCCCATGTTCACCACAGCCTACCTTAATAGATTTCGTTGACTGTCTTCTTCCGTCTCACCCTATTTCCTTGGTTGGTTATGATGGCCACATGGACAATAGTCAAACGATCATCTTCCACTCTATTTCATCCAACTCGTATCAGCTGCAACACCGACCCCACCTACCTTGCTTGACCTAATCGATTATGTGAAAAACAAAAGGGCCATGGGAACTGTTTCTACCTCTTCTACAAAGGTACAACCTAGCTAAATAAAATGTCCCCAACTCCTCCTATAGATGATGTGGTAATGTTGAAAACAAGAGGAATAAAGGAACTATTCCTCTTGTTCCTCTAAAGGCTGATTTGGCTGATTTACTTGTATTTTTCCCATTTTACTTCAAAATTTTGGTTAAGTGTTGAGTTATGGGGCCCAACATGAGAGAGAGGAATTCCCGAGACCTTGAAATTTCTCAAAACATGATTTCCCCTTGTAACATCCCCATTTTAAAATAGTAGAACAAGGGAATTTTTTTTTTTTTTTGATAACGTTCACTGTTATGAATTATAAAATTCAAACACACGTTCAAGTTTTAATAATTGTTCTCGCCCAAACAACACAGTTTGGATCACACAATTCCTTTTAAAATGAAAGTTCCCTGTTCGCATATTTACAATTTGGAACACACATTCAATGCCATTCAATCTTATAACAGATTCTATATGCTGCTGTAAATGACTCGAGGAACTGCCGATCTTCCATTTTCATGGCTCGGAGTTTCAACTATCCTTCATTTCATGACTCGGCAACAACCGATCCTTCATGTTCATGACTCGGCAACAACCGATCCTTCATGTTTGTTTATGCATAGTATATTATATATACCTGTTCTCATAACCTTCCCCGGTTATCGAAGTGATCCATTTAAGAAGCCTATCTAAATATACTGATATTCATCTGACATCCCGCATCTTAAATTAAGTGATAAGGACAACGCAACCAGCAATTGCGATACTTTGGCCAAAGATTTTCACATGCTTTGCATGATCATATTCCTGGATGTGATACACATCTACGGAATACGTCCTTCACTTCACTTCACCTGTTATCTAGAATGGTCTTTCCTGGTTCCTACCAGTCATCATCGTTTAAGATCAGTTTTAGACTCTCAATTTTCCAATTAGAATATGAACGAATATAAGAAGGCACTCCTGATAACTAAAGATACGCAGACATACGGTGTCGTTACCCCACGACTCCGTGTGTCTAATTATCTTTAGTATTCCGGAGTCACTCCGTATATCTGATCATACTCTATCCCCTGCTAAGAGTTACACATTCAGCCTATGTATTCTAAATGTTTTAATTCGGGAGGGCATTGCTATATGTCAGCTACAACATTGTGTCGTCATGAAGACCCCGTCTTCATGAAGACACCTTGTTGTAGCTGGCGTATGCCAATGTCCTGCAGAATCCACCCATCGAGAATACACATCCTGCTCAAGTGACTTAGCCACGAATTAATAATTAAAATCAACTTTCAACATTCATGTTGATCCCTTGATCCTCGTTTCCGTTGCAGTTGTACAGAGCTAAGAGGGACTAAATCCATCCATTAGCTTACTATGCATCTTCTCCTTCGTATCGAAGGGCTGCATTTCCCTACTTGGTTCACTTCTTAATCATTGGATTAAGCGGTCCGTGCCGACGGACGTGATAAGTTTAACCTATTAAACTTAGCCAAGATTTTCTCAACTGCAACTAAATTCAGAATATTAACTTATTAGACGTCATTCAAATGAGGTCTAAATTTCGAGAAATGTATTCATTTGTTCTCCTTAACGTTATATAGTTAAGGTCCATTAGTTATGGATATATTTATCCTATATCCTTTATTCTGAATTTATCAAACGGGATCATTAATGGAGTTCGAAAGCGAAGTTCGATTACTCCGAAGTTGAATTGATATTCCTTAGCTCCTAAGCTAATCCTGAATACCTTCTGATTATGGAATCATATTCTTCTTAATCCTTTTTAATGTCAATTAAAAATTCATCTTTACCCAAGTATGAACTAATTACATTTTTCAACTTAAAAGTTGCATTTAAGTAAGAATAGATATCAGTTTCAATTCAGCATCCATCCAAGGACAATGAAACAATTCCAAATCAAGAAATAACATCATATTCCCAATTTAAACAACAATATCAAACTGATATAATTATTGAAAATATCACACTTGTAATTGTATTCAATATTTCAAGTCATAATTTGTACATTTGCCAATCCAGCTGATTGGGCATAGTTTATACAAAACATCCATACAACTCATGGACAGAAGAATATATTTTCTTCTTTTCACAATTCCTCAAAGAGGAATAAAAGCAACAATTTCAATACATCATCAAATCAAAAAGCATCAGAAAACAGCCAAGTCTTCATTCTAATCAAATTCCATCTGCAAAATGAATTGCACGGGTCAGTTCAATGAACTGAGCATATTAAGCACTTATCCTTAAAATAAGATGCTTCAACTAACTGTCTCAATAAAAGAACCCTGCTTTTATGAAACGACAGTTAAACATCAATCACGAAATAGGCACAAAAGAAAGATCAGCATAACAACTGAACTATCAAAAATATCATCACAATCAGCCAAGGAACTGCTGTCCCGTTTCCACATAATCATTACAAGTATCAATTCACAATATTTGTAAAGTTAGGAATACAAGTAGCTTACTGCCTATATAGCATACAGTTATTCTTTCCACGCCTTTCATTAATAACAAATGCAAAGGATGAAACTAACTGAAATATAAATTCATTACTTTCCTTTCAGTTCATGAATCATATTAAATTCAAAGCAATCAAGTACAGACAAGAAAGCGAACAGCAATGCATATAGTTGCTCCCATCTAAGCACTATAAAATTCATTATTCACGAATTCCAGATTTCCAACTGAATGAAAGAAGAAAAGGTCATTTCTCCAAGTCATTCATTCCTATCTCTACTTCTTTCCACATGACTGTCCTAACAAAGTGGAATCCAAATGAAAGACAATTCAAGATAATGATTCAGAGTGAAACTTACAAAATCCATTCGAATTCACTTTCCTACGTGAAGGATAATTTCATTTATAATCAGCTTTAAATGAAAACAGGAAGAATTCATCATCCATATCCATACTTCATTTGAGTCGAGACTCATGTAAAGATCTGAAACAAAGTTAGTACAACATTATGTACATCCAAGTTCAAACAATATAAGGCTGCATACCTTATATTTACCATAATAAAAGAAACCATATTTCTTTCATGCATACTAAATGACCAACAAGTATTTCCATCCTGCGATCAATTAATCACATGATTTCCTAATCTTATGAGCATAACCCATTCAAAATAACATTTTTTTATTCATTCTTTGTTACCTACTGACAAATTCAATTATAAAGCACAAGTAAGCCCGTAATGCTATCTCCGAATTCAAAAGCAACCGAGAACATTTCTGTCCTTGACCCTTACTAAGAAAACAATCATCTTCTTGGACTCTTCAAGAATTGTTCGAGAAGAAAAGAAAACACCCAAAACGTGCTTCTTTTATGCAACAAGCATTCTACCCGAATTCCCCTTTGGTTGAGTCCATAATAATATGCAAGACTTGAATGCAATATTCAGTTATCAATACCTCTTTTTGAAGTAAACCCGTATAGGGAGCTAAATGCGTAAGTCAGATACAGTTAAGACAAACCCAACAACAAGACAGAATTCCCATGCATCACTTCTTTCGCATAGCAATTTAAAGTCAAATACGCATTCATAAAACAATCCGAACTAGAGGATTGAGCGATCATCATTTAAACACCACAATTCATCTTACCTTCTTCAAAGAAGAAAACATTTTATTATAATTATAAGTTTAAAGAGAAACTATTTCTTTTCTAACTTTCACGAGCACTTATATAAAATTCCAATGCCCATTCTTTTAAAATACAAATGCCATTTCCTTATAATCCGGAAACAGCAGAAGGAAGAGAAAAGTTCTATTTCTTTCAGCAAGAAAACTTCAGCACAGAATCGACATCAAGTCGCACACACAACTTTCACTATCTTATCACCAAGTTCATGTGACAAAAGACAATCATACGGCAATAGGATGACCAACACTACCTGCACAGTTTCCTATCATCTTTTTTTTTTTTTTTTTTGCTAGAAAACCAGTTCGAAACCCCGTCTAATCATCAACAACCAACACAGCATGGAGGTATTCTATGCAAGAAGAGCAAGGCAGTTAAACACAGCACAGAGAAACGACTTTCTTATCATTTCAAAAGAAAAGGAACAGCAAGGGTCGACGAACCCAAATCATGGTACACAACCCAACCATATTCAACCTCCATTTTCATGCAAAGGCAATCCCAAACACAACAGCAAGGAACGATTACACTCAATGGAAAACAATTACGCTAAAAGGAATGATTACACGGCCTGTTCCACTTCATATAGCATGTACAGAGAAGAAAATGTCTATTTTATTCCACAATACAGTCAACAATCACTACAATAATTCACATTCTAACTCGATTCGTGCAAAAATGCATCAAGGCCGAGCAACCATAAGCCATTTTTCTTATCATTTCCCAAAGAAAGAAAGCAAGAACCAACAAAATCCAAATCAAATCGATTCAACAGCAATCATACAATCCAAACCCAAGAGCAGGGTTGTTTTAATGAAACACTTAATCAAAGCAAGGATTTTTAAAGAGAAGGGCTTAACATGCCTGTAATCTTTCTTCCAGAACTCGAAGAAAACTTCGTTTGCCATGTTTTTCCTTCCACAGCGACAGCACAAACTCTCCAACACTTCCTTCCTTCTTCAAGCTTAACAACAGCCTCCAAATCCCCAAGAAAAATGTCAAATGCCAAGAGCTGGTTGGTGACCAACAGCGAAAAACCAAATGCAGAGCAACTTGGCCAAAACCAAATCGAACAATGAAAATCAAATTCCCTCCTCATGTTGTTTCTAAGGCGAGTGGTCGTGAGGACCGAAAACAATCAATGCATTAAAGGCTCGCCTTTTACCTTACTTTCCACGCCACCGCCACTTGGGTTGGCGAACTTTAAATTTCAAAATTTCCATGCAAAACCGAATTTGGATCTATTTCTAAATAGATGCCTCTAATTCCTACCCTTGCCCCCAAAACCGGCGCTTTGCCCACGTATGGGACAGTTTAATAAATGCCAATGAATGCCCTTTCCATCCTTATCCTTTCCTTCCAAGGGTCTGCGTACCCCTTAGATTAGGATTAGTTTAGGTTGCATAAATCATTCAACCTAGGTCTTAGTTTAGCCTTAGGTTTTATTTTCCCCCTTTTTAAAAAAAAAAAAAAAAATCCACTAAGGATAGTAGTGTAGGATGCATGTTAGGATTTAGGATTAGTTTAGGTTTTTAATTCATACTAACCACTAACCACTAACCACTAACACTAACAACTTCCATCCAGCCTCCCTACTAACATTCACGTTAATGCAGAGCAGGACGTTCCGTCCTTTGGATCGCGTGCCAAGGCCACCCGTGTCCAGGCATTTCTTGCCTCACGAGGTCCCAAATTCGACAGTACAGGGTTCAAGAATCGAACCCCTGTCGTTGGCATCCACGTGCTAGCTGTTCACACCTGCAATCAGGCGCTGCACGTTCATAACAATCTCAGTCCGGTTCAAGTGTGAATCGACACAGAAATCACAAGAGGACCTCAGCATACTTGAATCAATGGAATTGATTCAAGGTATGCTGTCAATCAGCAAAGAGAGTTTAGCAAGTATACGACAATTTGTCGTCACATCAGCAAACACACAAGTACAATATTTGTTGTCCCATGTAATAAATCACAGTATGCAAGAATCCAAATTAGCAACACATTCTCTTAAGATCAAAACATATCTTAACATGTTTGCTTTCATTTCAAGAGCTATAACAGTATGTAAAACATTCACCAAGTTAACATACAAAATCAGAGTGTTACATTCTTCCCTCCTTAAAGAATCATCGTCCCGATGATCAGATTAACAAATCAAGGAGTTCCTAGGACAAAGTTCAGTTATTGTCCTTTCCTTCATAAGTTCATACCAAAAACAGATTCACTCTTAAAAACAGCGTTTTAAGACAACTGTACAATAGACTAATAATTGTCTAAATTTGGTAGAATTTTCAGTTCTCTGAATTTCAAATTCAGTTAAACAGGTGTGGAAAAGTAGATCTCATTTCTTCGAGATTCTCCCAAGTTGCACTTTCTTCGCTGAACTGGTCCCACTGGACCTTACATTGGTTCACTTCACGATTTCTCAAGTACAACTGGTGAGTTCCCAACACTCGAATGGGCTTAACCACGATTATTCCTGGGTCTTGGACCTGCAAGGAATTCCAATTTAGCACATGTGATAAATCTGTCACGTATTTCTTAAGCAAAGAAATATGAAAAACATCATGCATTTGAGACAAAGCAGGAGGTAATGCTAGACGATAAGCTACAGGGTTGATTATTTCAATAATTTCAAAAGGTCCCACGTAACGTGGCGACAACTTGGCAGCCTTGCCAAAAGTTATGGAGCTCTTTTTCGGCTTCACCCGAAGAAAGACCTTCTCTCCAAGTTTATAATGCCTGTCAACCCGCTTCAAGTCTGCATAGCTCTTTTGCCTATTGGCAGCCTCCTTTAGATGTTCCCGAATCATTTTGATTTGCTGTTCCATTTCCATAAGGATTTCTGGCCCAATTACCTCTCTGTCCTCAACGCTGTCCCAGCTGACAGGGGTTCTGCATTTTCTTCCATACAATGCTTCAAAGGGCGCCATTTTTAAAGAGGCATGATAGGTGTTATTGTAAGAAAATTCTACCAGCGGAAGGTATTCCTCCCATTTATACTGCTGGTCCATGCAATACATCCTTAGCATGTCCTCTAAAACTTGATTAACTCTCTCAGTCTGTCCATCCGTTTCTGGATGATATGCAGAACTGAAGTTTAATTTAGTTCCCAAGGCTGCATTAAGCGTTTGCCAAAACCTTGATGTCATCCTCGGATCTCTGTCCGATATGATTAATTCCGGTATTCCATGCAACCTGAAGATTTCATGCACAAATCTTCTTGCTAAAACTGGTGCATCGTCCTTCAAATTACCAGCAATGAAGTGTGCCACTTTGGTCAATTTGTCGACTACAACCAGGATAATGTCATGCTTATTTCTTGACATAGGCAATCCTTGAACGAAATCCATCGTTATCACTTGCCATTTATACTGTGGAATGCTGTGGGGATACAATAATCCAGCGGGGTGCATATGTTCCGCTTTAACACGCTGACATTCCAAGCAGTGTGTTACAAACTCTACCACATCCTTTTTCATTCCCTTCCAAAAATATTGCTGCTTAAGATCAGCGAGCATTTTTGTAATGCCAGGGTGTCCAGAAAAAGGTGAATTATGGAATTCAGTTAGCAATTTCCCTCTTAAGTCATTTGCCACAGGTATATATACCCTGTTTTCGAACCTCAGAACTCCTTCATTATCAAAACGGAATCCTTTATACCTGACGTCCTGCGGGTCTGCAGCAAGTGCTGATTTGACTTGCTGGAAATAAGGATCTGATTCCAAGGCATCTTTCACCTCATCCTTAAACTGAGTTCTTAACGTTATAAGAGCAGAAATATGCTTCCTTCGACTCAAGGCATCTGCTACCCGATTTTCCTTGCCCTTAATGTAACTTATATCGAAATCATACTGAGACAGAAATTCTAACCATCTTCGTTGCCTTGCATTCAGATTTGGCTGAGTGAAAATATACTTCAGCCCCAGATGGTCTGTTTTTAATTCAAAGGGCTTGCCAAGAAGGTAATGCCTCCATATTTGAAGCGCATGAACAATGGCAGCGAGCTCAAGATCGTGTGGAGCATAGTTCTGTTCATGTAACTTAAGCTTTCTGCTTTCATAAGCGATAACATGGTTATTCTGTAACAGAATACCTCCAAGGCCTTCTCCTGAGGCGTCCGTTACAACCATAAAATCTCCATTTGGATCAGGTACAGTCAAAATAGGTGCTGTAGTTAACTGTTCCTTTAACTTTTTAAAGGCAGATTCACATTTGTCTGTCCAGACAAATTTCTTTTCTTTCTTTTGCAGCGAAGTGATTGGGGCAGCAATTTTTGAAAAGTCCTTAACGAACTTTCGATAATATCCAGCCAAGCCCATGAAGCTCCTCACTTCGTGCACATTCTTAGGCGCAGGCCACTCAGTTATAGCTGTGATCTTTGAAGGGTCAACAGCTATCCCATTATTACTTATAACATGTCCCAAATAATGCACCTCTGCATCATAAAAGGAACATTTGGATAGTTTTCCATACAACTTCCTCTTTCTTAAGATTTCCAGCACTATCCTGAGATGTTCTTGGTGCTCTTCGACATTTTTAGAGTATATAAGAATGTCGTCTAAGAATACAAGCACAAACTTGTCTAAGTATTCTTGAAAAATATTATTCATTAGATTCATGAAGGCGGCAGGTGCATTAGTCAGCCCAAAAGGCAACACCGTGAACTCATAATGCCCATACCTCGTTCTAAAAGCTGTTTTATGAATATCTTCCTCTTTTATTCTCAGCTGATGGTACCCTGACCGCAGATCTATTTTTGAATAGACTGATGCTCCTCGCATCTGATCAAACAGATCATCGATTCTTGGAAGTGGGTATCAATTTTTAATGGTTGCTTTGTTCAGCATTCTGTAATCAATGCACAGCCTCAAGGTGCCATCCTTTTTCTTTACGAAAATTACCGGCGCTCCCCAAGGTGAGACGCTCGGTCTGATCAGCCCCTTAGTCAGAAGTTCTTGTAACTGAGCCTTCAGTTCTACCAGCTCAATGGTAGTCATTCTATAAGGTGCCTTAGATATGGGTTCCGTTCCTGGTTTGATCTCTATTGCGAAGTCAAACTCACGTTTAGGCGGAAGACCTGGCAATTCCTCCGGAAACACATCACGGAAATCCCTCAACAATGGATATCTTTCCATGAAATCATTATCTTCCTCTGCATTTTCTGTCATTTTTACTGCATACAAAGTGCAGCCTCTGTTTTTAGCCCTCTTTAGTTGCATAGCCGTCAGTTTCCTAACTGCAACTTCCCATTTTACACCTTGAATGACTGCTACTTTCTGCAGGTCATCGAAGCAACAGATTTGTTTTTCATAATAATCAACCTTTGCCTTATGTTCAGCCAACCAGTTAACTCCAATAATGATATCATATGATCCTAGAGGAGTGACATACAAGTCAACTTCGGTGGAGAAACCAGGCAGATCAAGAATTGCCCCAAAAAGGCACATTTCGACTGTATGGACAACATTATTCCCATAATGCACTGTCCATGTTTTATCCATTCTTGCAGCCTTTCTTTTTAATTTCATAGCAAGTTTAGCAGAAATAAAACATTCTGTAGCTCCAGTATCAAAAAGTACAACTACAGGTTTACCGAATAACTTACCCGTAACTTCTATGGGCGTCACTTGCTTTTCAGCTTGTCTGTTAGCCACTGCAGCATGTATCCTATGCTGCTGTCCGCGATCATCCTTCTTCAGAGGACAGTGATTCGCATAGTGGTCCTTTCCACAGTTGAAGCATCCTCCAGCTGGCCCTTTTCTAGGTTCAAATTTATTACCAGCCTTAAAGTTATCATTCTGGCTTCCATAGGACTTCTGTCCAATGCCATTAACTTTTGTGAAAAGCTGTTCCGCACGCTATTTACTGTGTCTACATTCATCATAGGTTTCTTGTTATTATCCACACATTTTTTTTTTTCATACCAAACCTTTTCCAAGGCCCCCTTTTTGGTGCAAGAGACGAAGAAGGATTGGGAATCTTCTTCCTTATCTCTTCCCTGTGAGCAGATATTGCCTTCAATTTTTGTTCCTGTCTAATTGCCTTTTCGACAACTCCATCCATGGTGGTTGGGCCGTGGACATCCACTTCACCACCAATGATGGGATTCAGTCCCATTATGAATTTCCATATTCTGAAATTCTCGTCACATCTGCATGTGGTACATACTTAAGGAGTTTAGTAAACCCTTCCCAGTATTCGTCACACCGACAGTGACCTTCCTTGTGACCAGTTCTGAAATTCAGTCATTTTCCTATCAAAATAGAGTTGAGGCAGCCATCGTTGCCTAAAATAACCCTTAAATTGATCCCAAGTTATGTCTGATTCGACAATATTCAGCTCAACCTTACGGTTGTCCCACCATGATGATGCTTCATGAGAAAGCTGATATGCTCCCCATATCGCTTTAGTCTCTTCGGAGAAGTTTCTTATTGCAAAGTATTTCTCCATTTCATTGAGCTAGTTCTCAGCTCCATCCCCAAGAGTTGTTCCATCAAACTTTGGAGGACTTATTCTCTTTATATCATTTGTAAGTTCAGCTGCTAATCTTGCCCTCTTATTTTCAGGGGGATTAGGAGCAATTACATTATTATCATCAACACCCAGATTCCCTCCGTTGATGTTGTCCACAGGAGGCAGCTGATCATTTATTTCAGCTTCATTCCCCTCCTCTTCATTTCCCATTGACTGTTGTTCCAGTACAGTCAAACGATCCCTCGTATCAAGTAGGGCAGCAAGGATTTCATCCAGCTTTTGGGCAGTTGCTGCTTCTCCACCCTGCAACGGGTTATTCGCAGCATTCCCTCTTGTCCTGACCATTTTCTATTCAATAAGAAAATGTAAACTTTATTAATATCGTGGACTCATTAGGTCCAAGAGCTGCAACCTTCAGCTCTGATACCAAGATGTAACATCCCCATTTTAAAATACCAGAACAAGGGAATTTTTTTTTTTTTTTTGATAACGTTCACTTTGTTATGAATTATAAAATTCAAACACACGTTCAAGTTTTAATAATTGTTCTCTGCCCAAACAACACAGTTTGGATCACACAATTCCTTTTTAAAACGAAAGTTCCCTGTTCACATATTTACAATATGGAACACACATTCAATGCCATTCAATCTTATAACAGATTCTATATGCTGCTGTAAATGACTCGAGGAACTGCCGATCTTCCATTTTCATGGCTCGGAGTTTCAACGATCCTTCATTTCATGACTCGGCAACAACCGATCCTTCATGTTCATGACTCGGCAACAACCGATCCTTCATGTTTGTTTATGCATAGTATATTATATATACCTGTTCTCATAACCTTCCCCGGTTATCGAAGTGATCCATTTAAGAAGCCTATCTGAATATCTATTACTGATATTCATCTGACATCCTGCATCTTAAATTAAGTGATAAGGACAACGCAACCAACAATTGCGATACTTTGGCCAAAGATTTTCACATGCTTTGCATGATCATATTCCTGGATGTGATACACATCTACGGAATACGTCCTTCACTTCACTTCACCTGTTATCTAGAATGGTCTTTCCTGGTTCCTACCAGTCATCATCGTTTAAGATCAGTTTTAGACTCACAATTTTTCCAATTAGAATATGAACGAATATAAGAAGGCACTCCTGATAACTAAAGATACGCAGACATACGGTGTCGTTACCCCATGACTCCGTGTGTCTAATTATCTTTAGTATTCCGGAGTCACTCCGTATATCTGATCATACTCTATCCCCTGCTAAGAGTTACACATTCAGCCTATGTATTCTAAATGTTTTAATTCGGGAGGGCATTGCTATATGTCAGCTGCAACATTGTGTCGTCATGAAGACCCCGTCTTCATGAAGACACCTTGCTGTAGCTGGCGTATGCCAATGTCCTGCAGAATCCACCCATCGAGAATACACATCCTGCTCAAGTGACTTAGCCACGAATTAATAATTAAAATCAACTTTCAACATTCATGTTGATCCCTTGATCCTCGTTTCCGTTACAGTTGTACAGAGCTAAGAGGGACTAAATCCGTCCATTAGCTTACTATGCATCTTCTCCTTCGTATCGAAGGGCTGCATTTCCCTACTTGGTTCACTTCTTAATCATTGGATTAAGCGGTCCGTGCCGACGGACGTGATAAGTTTAACCTATTAAACTTAGCCAAGATTTTCTCAACTGCAACTAAATTCAGAATATTAACTTATTAGACGTCATTCAAACGAGGTCTAAATTTCAAGAAATGTATTCATTTGTTCTCCTTAACGTTATATAGTTAAGGTCCATTAGTTATGGATATATTTATCCTATATCCTTTATTCTGAATTTATCAAACGGGATCATTAATGGAGTTCGAAAGTGAAGTTCGATTACTCCGAAGTTGAATTGATATTCCTTAGCTCCTAAGCTAATCCTGAATACCTTCTGATTATGGAATCATATTCTTCTTAATCCTTTTTAATGTCAATTAAAAATTCATCTTTACCCAAGTATGAACTAATTGCATTTTTCAACTTAAAAGTTGCATTTAAGTAAGAATAGATATCAGTTTCAATTCAGCATCCATCCAAGGACAATGAAACAATTCCAAATCAAGAAATAACATCATATTCCCAATTTAAACAACAATATCAAACTGATATAATTATTGAAAATATCACACTTGTAATTGTATTCAATATTTCAAGTCATAATCTGTACATTTGCCAATCCAGCTGATTGGGCATAGTTTATACAAAACATCCATACAACTCATGGACAGAAGAATATATTTTCTTCTTTTCACAATTCCTCAAAGAGGAATAAAAGCAACAATTTCAATACATCATCAAATCGAAAAGCATCAGAAGACAACCAAGTCTTCATTCTAATCAAATTCCATCTGCAAAATGAATTGCACGGGTCAGTTCAATGAACTGAGCATATTAAGCACTTATCCTTAAAATAAGATGCTTCAACTAACTGTCTCAATAAAAGAACCCTGCTTTTATGAAACGACGTTAAACATCAATCACGAAATAGGCACAAAAGAAAGATCAGCATAACAACTGAACTATCAAAAATATCATCACAATCAGCCAAGGAACTGCTGTCCCGTTTCCACATAATCATTACAAGTATCAATTCACAATATTTGTAAAGTTAGGAATACAAGTAGCTACTGATGCCTATATAGCATACAGTTATCCTTTCCACGCCTTTCATTAATAACAAATGCAAAGGATGAAACTAACTGAAATATAAATCCATTACTTTCCTTTCAGTTCATGAATCATATTGAATTCAAAGCAACCAAGTACAGACAAGAAAGCGAACAACAATGCATATAGTTGCTTCCATCTAAGCATTATAAAATTCATTATTCACGAATTCCAGATTTCCAACTGAATGAAAGAAGAAAAGGTCATTTCTCCAAGTCATTCATTCCTATCTCTACTTCTTTCCACATGACTGTCCTAACAGTGGAATCCAAACGAAAGACAATTCAAGATAACAGTTCAGAGTGAAACTTACAAAATCCATTCGGAATTCACTTTCCGGCAGCAAGGATAATTTCATTTATAATCAGCTTTAAATGAAAACAGGGAAGAATTCATCATCCATATCCATACTTCATTTGAGTCAGACTCATGTAAAGATCCGAAACAGGTTAGTACAACATTATGTACATCCAAGATCAAACAATATAAGGCTGCATACCTTATATTTACCATAATAAAAGAAACCATATTTCTTTCACTGCATACTAAACAGACCAACAGTATTTCCATCCTGCAGTCAATTAATCACATGATTTCCTAATCTTATGAGCATAACCCATTCAAAATAACATTTTATTCATTGCTGTTACCTACAGCAAATTCAATTATAAAGCACAGTAAGCCCCTAATGCTATCTCCAGAATTCAAAAGCAACAGAGAACATTTCCTGTCCTTGACCCTTACTAAGAAAACAATCATCTTCTTCGGACTCTTCAAGAATTGTTCAGAAGAAAAGAAAACACCCAAAACGTGCTTACTGGCAACAAGCATTCTGCCCGAATTCCCCTTTGGTTGAGTCCATAATAATATGCAAGACTTCGGAATGCAATATTCAGTTATCAATACCTCTTTTTGAAGTAAACCCGTATAGGGAGCTAAATGCGTAAGTCAGATACAGTTAAGGAAAACCCAACAACAAGACAGAATTCCCATGCATCACTTCTTTCGCACAGCAATTTAAAGTCAAATACGCATTCATAAAACAATCCGAACTAGAGGATTGAGTGATCATCATTTAAACACCACAATTCATCTTACCTTCTTCAGCAAGAAAACAATATATTATACTATAAGTTCAGAAAGAGAAACTATTTCTTTTCTAACTTTCACGAGCACTTATATAAAATTCCAATGCCCATTCTTTTAAAATACAAATGCCAATTCCTTATAATCGAAACAGCAGAAGGAAGAGAAAAGTTCTATTTCTTTCAGCAAGAAAACTTCAGCACAGAATCGACATCAAGTCGCACACACAACTTTCACTATCTTATCACCAAGTTCATGTGACAAAAGACAATCATACAGCAATAGGATGACCAACACTCCCTGCACAGTTTCCTATCATCTTTTTTTTTTTTGCTAGAAAACCAGTTCGAAACCCCGTCTAATCATCAACAACCAACACAGCATGGAGGTATTCTATGCAAGAAGAGCAAGGCAGTTAAACACAGCACAGAGAAACGACTTTCTTATCATTTCAAAAGAAAAGGAAACAGCAAGGGTCGACGAACCCAAATCATGGTACACAACCCAACCATATTCAACCTCCATTTTCATGCAAAGGCAGTCCCAGACACAACAGCAAGGAACGATTACACTCAATGGAAAATAGTTACGCTAAAAGGAACGATTACACGTCTGTTCCACTTCATATAACATGTACAGAGAAGAAAATGTCTATTTTATTCCACAATACAGTCAACAATCACTACAATAATTCACATTCTAACTCGATTCGTGCAAAAACGCATCAAGGCCGAGCAACCAGAAGCCATTTTTCTTATCATTTCCCAAAGAAAGAAAGCAAGAACCAACAAAATCCAAATCAAATCGATTCAACAGCAATCATACAATCCAAACCCAAGAGCAGGGTTGTTTTAATGAAACACTTAATCAAAGCAAGGATTTTTAAAGAGAAGGGCTTAACATGCCTGTAATCTTTCTTCCAGAACTCGAAGAAAACCTTGTTTGCCGCGTTTTTCCTTCCACAGCGACAGCACAAACTCTCCAACACTTCCTTCCTTCTTCAGGCTTAACAACAGCCTCCAAATCCCCAAGAAAATGTCAAATGCCAAGAGCTGGTTCGACTGAACCAGACAAAAAAACCAAATGCAGAGCAACTTCGGCCAAAACCAAATCGAACAATGAAAAATCAAATTCCCTCATGTTGTTTCCAAGGCGAGCTGGTCGCGAGGACCGAAAACAATCAATGCATTAAAGGCTCTGCCTTTTACCTTACTTCCCACGCCACCGCCACTTGGGTTGGCGAACTTTAAATTTCAAAATTTCCATGCAAACTGAATTTGGCTCTATTTCTAAATAGATGCCTCTAATTCCTACCTGCCCCGCCAAAACTGGCGCTGTCCACGTAGGGACAGTTTAATAAATGCCAATGAATGCCCTTTCCATCCTTATCCTTTCCTTCCAAGGGTCTGCGTACCCCTTAGATTAGGATTAGTTTAGGTTGCATAAATCATTCAACCTAGGTCTTAGTTTAGCCTTAGGTTTTATTTTCCCCTTTTTTTTAAAAAAAAAAAAAAAAAAATCCACTAAGGATAGTAGTGTAGGATGCATGTTAGGATTTAGGATTAGCTTAGGTTTTTAATTCATACTAACCACTAACCACTAACCACTAACCACTAACACTAACAACTTCCATCCAGCCTCCCTACTAACATTCACGTTAATGCAGAGCAGGACGTTCCATCCTTTGGATTGCGTGCCAAGGCCACCCGTGTCCAGGCATTTCTTGCCTCACGAGGTCCCAAATTCGACAGTACAGGGTTCAAGAATTGAACCCCTGTCGTTGGCATCCACGTGCTTAGCTGTTCACACCTGTAATCCAAGCCATTGTACTTTCATGACAATCTCAGTCCGGTTCAAGTGTGAATCGACACAGAAATCACAAGAGGACCTCAGCATACTTGAATCAATGGAATTGATTCAAGGTATGTTGTCAATCAGCAAAGAGAGTTTAGCAAGTATACGACAATTTGTCGTCACATCAGCAAACACACAAGTACAATATTGTTGTCCCATGTAATAAATCACAGTATGCAAGAATCCAAATTAGCAACACATTCTCTTAAGATCAAAACATATCTTAACATGTTTGCTTTCATTTCAGCAACTATAATAAAGACGTAAAACATTCACCAAGTTAACATACAAAATCAGAGTGTTACACCCCTTGTTTTCCAGTTCTTTTCTAAAGATAAATGGTATTCTGAATTCCAACAAATGATAAGTTATCTAGATTTGTAAAGGGTCAAACTTTGGATAACAATTTGGTGATTGAACAGGTAATCTTCCCGCTAGGTTGAATATTGGTGGCATCAAAACATCCATTAGGCATGTAGTCATCCTAAAACTTGGAATTTGATCGGAACTACTTGAATTGATCATTTGATCATGAGAGTGGATTTAATGAGAGTGGGAAATTATCTTGAAATTGATTTTCTTTCCCATTCCTTATCGATCCCTAAATAGAGCTAAAAATTTACCTCTCAATGTACTAAATGCATGTAGGCTTGTTTAAATCATGTCATTTTCTTCTTATGCAACTAACTTCCTCACCTTCCGATTCCCCAAAATCCTCCATGACCCATTGTAACAAAACCATGCCACCCAAAAATAATAAACACCATACGAAGCACCTAGGGAAATAAAACTACACTACCAATGAGACAATGTGCTAAACAACACTTGAATAAATTTAAAATTAATCTAACATGTACAAGGGAGCATATTTGCTTTAGTATAAATGTTTGAGATACATCCCATTAATCGGGATCAAAATATCTTCTCTATCTAATTTTGTTAATTAGAAAGAATTGTTTGACCGCAATGGAAATCACACATGGGTCACTCCATATTTTATCAAAATTTTAGTGCCTTCTTGGTCTAGCTTGATCTGCATCCCACTTCAGGACTATATCTCCTTCTTGGAAATTCATGTTCATTGCTTTCATGTTAAAACACTTCTTATTCTAAGCTTGATCTTTTTCCATTGTTTGCATTTCTTGATTTCTCAAATTTTCTAGCTTTATGAGCTCTGCATATCTAACTTCCATGGCCTCAAATTCAAAGATTTATAACTGGTTGATGATCTCTAATGTTGGTAATTCAAGAGATATTGGAAGCCTTGCTTCTTTACCATAAACTAGCTTATAAGGGGAGCTATTAGTTGATCTTTTAGGAGCGATTCTATCATCCTGTTGTCTCCCAAAAATACTCTACGTTTTCATAGCCAAATTCAAATTTTTTGAGCTCATGCCCTTCGTTGATGTTTAAGACAAATTATAGATTCAATAAATTAGCAGAAGTCATGCCCTAGAGCTGTTTAAACCTCTGTTTTTCTCATTTTGAGAAATTCTCCATTTCTCGGTCTGTGCACATAATATCCTCTTTGCAACCTCCATTTTTATCAAAATTGTTCACTTGTTCTATGGCATGGGTCACCAAATCATTTTTTTGCCTCCATGCCTCTAGTTCGTGAAGGAAATTCAAAAATTGGACTCAAAACGATGAAGTTTTCTTCTTTTGCATATTTTCCACAGTCGAGATGACGAGCGTCTTTTCCCCATCAAATTTTGACTCCAATGAATGCAGGTACGTGGTTAGATCCTATTGGATGGGGAGGAACAGGATTTTTGGTGAACTTAACACTTTTGGTCACTTTTGGAAAAAATGGTAAATTTGCCCCCGACCCCGATCAGGCTATAAAGGAAAAAGTCAAAGTTGAAGCCTATTGTTGAAAATTCAAAGCGGATGAGCGGGCCATCGGGGCACTTTTGGAAATTTAACCAAATTCCCAAAAGTGAAGTAAAATTTCTAAAATGCTCCGTGGCTCTGCCAAGGTCTCGGGCCCGAAGTTGAAAAGTCAAAGTGGAAGAGTGGGCCGATGGAGGAATTTGTGTTTTTGAGCCTTTTTGTAAAAAAGGTGAAAATTTAAAAAATGATCCGCAACCTCGATCAAGCTATAAAATAAAAATTCAAGGTGAATCCTGCCATTGAAAAGTCAAAGCGAGAGAGCAGGCCGATGGAGGAAATTAAGGTTTTGAGCCTTTTTCCAAAAAGGTTAAAATGTTTAGAAAGGAGCTGTCACCCCGTCTCCAACAAGAACGTGCCACATGTCCTATTCAAATAGGATCAGCGGGCTGATGGAGGAAATTGAGTTTTTGAGCCTTTTTCCAAAAAAAGTTAAAATGTTGAGAAAAGGGCCACATTGCATTTCCAATCGAAGCGACCACATATCTAAGTAAAAGTCAAAGTGGGGGTGTGGGCCAATTTGTTCCAAATTTCCAAATCTGTAAAAAATCACAAAATGCAAAGGGCTTCCCTTGTAACTACTCCAATCCCTTCTGTCATGTGGACGTCCCAATTTTTGAGAGTTAGAGGAGCAAATCTAATGGTTTGTATTTAAGCGGCAAATTGAATATAACGGTTGCTTTGCAATATCTGGTTTTAACCCACCATGATTGTTTTCTTCACAATAGAGGATTCAAAAAGGCGTTGAGGATTTTGAAGTTGTAAATTGGTTTCTTACAAAGAATATAATGGCTTCTCGATGTCACGCTAGGGATGGATTTTTGAAAAAACCAGAGTGTTATGTACTTGGAAAAGATAGAAAATGTTATTCTTCTTCTATTTTCTCTTCTTCCTCAAATTTCTTCCATTCTCAAGCTATGTAAAAATCTACTCGAGCTTTAATAAGAAAAGAAGGAATTTTTCCCTTCTTGATTGAGGAATTAATTGGTACTTTGCAACTAATGAATTTCTTTTAGTCTTGTAGCTTCTCTCATGGATTTGTTTTTCTTCTGATTATAAATGCATGTAAATGAAGTTTCTAATTGATGTGTGTGGGCATATGATATTCTACCTGCAACATTAGTTTTTCCTACCTCCATTCTCACTCCCTTTTCCCTTCTTAGAAAAAGTTCTTCTCTAGTGAGAAATTGCTAGCTTTGCCAAAAGAGTAGTGGAGTGCTCCTGTTGGATCTGATTGAAATACCACCATTGAAATCCACTTTTTCATGCATGCACATATGGAAGCTACACCATTTAAGTAGAGGGACTTATATTCCCATAGTGTTGGCTTGAAACCCACAAATTTTCCACAAGACAATTTTTTTGCCAATAGTTTTTAGTGCTCACTTTGTGGGGCTGATTTTGCAGCATCGCACCTAAAAATGACCTCAAGGTCATAAAATACAAAAATATTCTAGAAGAAAAGTTCTGGAGATGGAATAATCACATAGAGTACATAGATGTAAATCATGGCTATTTTTGGGATATCCTCCTGTTGAGAGACCTGATTTACTCTTTCACATCCAAGAAGACATTGCTTCTGATCTGAGAGAAGCTATTTGGCATAAGAGACAAAGTGTCAATCAATACTTCATTGCCATAAGGATTCTGGACCTAGAAGAGGAATGTGTTGTCGAATTGGAAAGGTAGAGACGAACTCCAACACCCTCGAGGAGAGCATAAACTTTCAATCTAGTTAATAGAAGATACACTTGGCAACTGAGGCAAGGAGGAAAAATTGATCCCAAATTTGAAGAGCTTGAAAGAGAGGCAGTTGTTGAGGAGGAGATAAGGGCTCAACTTGAAGAAATAGAAAGACTCCAAATCGAAGTAGAAGAAAGAGCAGCAACAGAAGCAACCTTAGCAAGACTGGAGGATAGAAACATGAATAGAATGGGTGATCGTGAGCATGAGGAACGTAGGACCAATGTACCATGGGGGAGAAATACCGGTCCACTGGATCTTTCTTAACCACTCCATGAGCTCCCAAGAGGTTCAAGAAAGAACTTCCCAAAATTCAAAGGGGATGCTTCTCAGCTCCCCAGAAGAACATGTAGCTGCATTCATCACTGCTTATGGGGTGTTGGGAATTGAAGATGAAGATGTTTCAGTTAGGATCTTTGTGGAGTCACTCCAAGAAAAGGTTGTTGAATGGTTCTACATGTTTCCCCCAAGATCTATCACATGTTGGGAAAATATAAGAAGCGTGTTTGAACATAGGTTCAAGAGCACAAAAGATTGTTAAGACCTTCTGGTCCAATTGGTTTAGATGAAGAAGGAGACCACCGTATCGTTGAGAGATTTTGTAGCAAGGTATGATAGGTTGACAAGGAGGATCCCAGAAGATGTGTTACCCTCTGAAAACAACTTGAAAAGATTCTTCATTAATTAATTTCCACCAGAAGTTGGTTTCTTCCTCAAAATAGCCCAACCAATAACCTTGAGGGATGCTAAAGACTTCACAATTGAGATTGATGATGATCTAATTCTTTCTAGAAAAGTTAAAGGACCAAATGGGAAGCAAAAAGGTCGAGTTTAAATCCAGTCTACCACCGATCCAATGTTCCAAAAAATGGCAAATGACCTAGTTTCTTTGAAGAAGCAACTATCAAAAATCATAATGAGGAATGCTCTAAGGAGATCAAATCCTCCTGACAGACCAAGAATTTCTCCACCTCCTCATAGGATTGCTCTTGAAGCACCACTAGTCAATGCTATCTCGTGCTACTAGAGAATCGAGAAGAAGGAACCGACATTGAGGAAACTCGAAGAAGAAAGCATGGAAAACTACAAAAACTATCTTGAAATTGACGAGGTCAACATGTAAAATGGCCTGATTGAATATGTTGATGATGAGGAGGAAGGTGATGAAGTAGCTCCAAGTTTTTCATGTGTTGTTTTCACTCGTGCACAATCCAAGAATGGTGTTTCAGCCTTAGCAGTTATGTAATTGAGAATAGGAAGAACAAAGAAGATAGCTCTTCAAAGCCTCCACAAAACAAGATCATCAGCAGAGGATCACCATTACCACCTTCCATGGAATCAGCCAAAGAGAAACTAGATTCATTGGTTGCCAAGGATCACACTGTTGTGCCAAGTAAGTCATTTGATTCTCCTCTCAACCCAAAATTTGTTAAGAGAAATTCTCATCTTAATACTGGTTTTGCAAGAAAATCTAAATTTAAATCGAGGGCTACACCCTCACCTCCTTCCAAAAGTAACAAAACCTCTACCATTTAAGTCCTCATCCATTGTTGGAATCTCTTTTCTACATTTGAAAAGAATAACCTAGCACCAAAAGTAACAAAACCTCTACCATTTAAGTCCTCATCCATTGCTGGAAACTCTTCCTCACCTACCATAACTCCATTTGAATTTGTGGAGCATGCAAGTAAAACCAAATTTTAACTCTTTGAGGTTGAATACCTACAAACACATCCTACCCAATTTGATAGATTCATCAAGGCGTTCGGGCAGTAACTCTACACCCCAAATCTCTAATTCTAAATTCTTACTTCCCACACCATCCATACCACCTTCTCAAAACATGCTAGCCCTCAAGTGCTTCCAACACCAATAGAGTTGAGCCTTTCTACCTGTCACTTCTCATCAAAGGCTTCTAGTTGAACAATTACATTATAGACTCTAGAGCCTCAGATAATGTGATGCCAATATGAGTTGCAAATTCTCTTGGCCTCACTTTAACCCAAGAAAATGTCACATTGTATTCAATGGGATCCAAACAAGTTCCATTAGTAGGTAGAATAAAGGATTCTCATGTTTCGCTAGCTGATTACCCTAACAAGAAGATACTCTTGACCATTTTGGTGGTAGATATCCCAACATATTTTGGTATGATTTTGAGTAGAAGTTTTTACAGAGATCTAGGTGGAGAAATAAAAATGGATTGGTCATCTACAACTATCCCAGTGAAAGGAGAAATGAAGAAGTTGCTACCAGTCAAGAAAATGAAATTCACAGTAAGTAAATCTGATGATCTAAGAGCTAACATCCTCTTTCAAGATTGTGGGCTAGGAAACTACTTCCTTACATCAGAAAAGGAAGAGAAATTTCCACTCGTTATGGAGGAAGAAGAAGATCAGATTTGGACAATGGAGTTTGATAGCAGTCATTCCAGAGTAGGTTCAGGAGTTGGTGTAGTATTATACTCTCCCTCTAATGAGATAAACCCTTTTTCCTATAAGCATTAATTTGATAATACAAATAATATTGTAGAGTATGAAGTGTTGCTCTTAGGAATGAATGCAGCAGAGGACATGGGGATCAAGAAGCTGAGATGCAAAGGTGATGCTGAGATTGTGGTGAAGCAGGTCTGCCAACAATATCAGGTAAAAAATCCAAGGCTCATGCACTATAGAAACAGAGTGTGGGACTGCATTGAATCCTTTGATGCATTCTCCATTGAAGCTATCCCTAGGGAGTAGAATGAAAAGGCTGATTCTCTAGCAGTGTCAACTTCCTTAGTGACACCTCACCCTTCTTTTGGAAAAGATAAGGTGACCATTGAGATGGTTTTAAAACCTAGTGTACTAGACAATGCAAATCACTGGCAGGTCTTCAATGATGACAATAAGATCCTAGCCTTCTTAGAACAAAGGGATAACTTTAATAATCTTTTATTTGAGGGAAGTGAAAACCCACACCGTGAATCAGTCCCCAAAGAAGAGAAGGAAGGAATTGAGGTAATTGATGAAGAGGGAGTAATTAAACTGAAAGGAAACAAAATCCCCAAAGGCCTAGTTTCTTTAGAAGATCTCTTTGACAAGAATGACAGGTTCATCCAAGAGAAAGAAAAGCTGTCTTCTCAATGCCCATCGATTTCGATCAAGAAAACTTTGGCACTTCAAATAATCTAAGGATGGTTAACATTGGTAAATGTTTCTCACCATGAAAGAAGAGAAATTTTGTTTCTCTACTAAAAAGTACTCAAATGTCTGGCCTACTCCTATGATGAACTCAATTCTTTTCAGCCAAAGGAAATGTATCATTCCATTCATTTAAAGAAAGGATATAAGCCCTTTAGGAAAAAACAAATGCCCTACAATCCAAAGATTGTTGATGTTATCAAAGAAGAAGTGACAATGATGCTTAATGCTAGAATCATCTTCCCCATCCACCATTCAACATGGGTGGCTAACATTGTGCCACTAAGGAAGAAGAAGCAGGAAATAAGGATTTGTGTAGACTTCCGAAATCAATCAGGCATCTCTCAAGGAAAACTAACCTCTTGCTATCATGGATGATATTTTGCAAGCAGTCAATGGATCTCGAGATGCTTTCTTTTCTTGTTGGATTCTCAGGCTATAACCAAATCGAGGTGGCAGAAAAGGATTGCAACAAAATAGCCTTCACAACACCCCGGGTCACTTTTGCCTACAATAGAATGCCTTTTGGCTTGATCAATGTTGGGGCCACTTTCTAGAGAGAAATGGCCTTGGATTTCAAAGATTTTAAATATTGCATTTTCATTTACCTTGATGACCTCACGGTTTTCTCAAAGAGGAGGGGAGATCATATCAGTCATTTGGAGCAATTCCTTGCAAGGTGTAGGAAACATGGCATTTCTATAAATCCAAAGAAGTGCATTTTTGGAGTCATAGAAGGTAAGTTGTTGGGACACATTGTGAACAAACATGGAGCACACATTGATCCTGAGAGGGTTAGAGCAATCCAAGCATTAGCCTTACCAACCAACAAAAAGGGATTTTATTCATTATTTCGAAAGGTAAACTTCCTTGGTCATTTTGTGCATGAGTTTTCTGAACTAAATAATCATATAACTTCCATGATGAAGCCTCAAGAAAATTTCAAGTGGAATAAGGAGGGAAAAACAACATTTGAGAATATCAAGAAATCCATTTCCAAAGCTCTAACTCTTGTATCTCTAGATTTCAACAAGGAGTTCATCATGTATTGTTATGCATCAGAACATACACTCTCTACTATCCTTGTGTAGAAAAATGATGAAGGGTTGGAAGCACCCATTGCTTTCATGAGTTGTCCTTTGAAAAATCATGAGCTAAAGTACAGCCAACTGGAGAAGCATGCCTACATAGTGGTTAAAGCTATTAAAAGTTTCATATTCTAAATTCTCAATTCCCATACAACGGTGATCATCCTGGAAGTGCAATCAAGTCCATTTTGACTCAATAATATCCGGGGCTAAGAGAGGAAGTTGGATTGCAAAGACCCAATAGTATGACTTGGAGATTAGGCCCTCTAATCTGGTAAGAGGAAATGGTTTGTGCAAGCTGATTGCTGAAGATGAAACTCTCAAGGCTTAGTAGGGAGAAAAGGATGATGTTTTCCCAACTTGTTTGAAGACAGTCCACAAGTGCTCTTTGTCACCACTATTGATGAGTGGTATGCGGATATTGCTTACTACCTCACTTATGGAGAATGTCCTCCTCATCTTGACTACAAAAAAGAAGGAAACTCAAGCTAAAGGTAGCCAAGTTTGTGATTTGGAATCATACACTTTACAAGAGAGGCCTAGATGGTTGTTTCCTCAGGTGTGTAGATAAGGAGCAGCAAGAAAAGTTACTCAGGGCATATCATGATCAAGCTTGTGGTGGGAATTTATTAGCAATGATCGGTGCACATAATATTCTCGGGGAGATATTATTGTCCCTCCATCTTTACAGATACTCAAGACTAGGTTTCCAAATGCAAAGCATGCCAACAATTTGTTGGAAAGCCACAACTAGCTGCATTGCCACTCAGGCTTGTGGTGATTGAGGAACCATTTCAGCAATGGGGGCTAGATTTTATTGGTGTTTTGAATCCTCATTCTAGTGCAGGGCATAATTATGTACTCACTACAACTGATTACTTCACTAAATGGGTGGAGGCCATTCCAACCAAGCAAGCTAGCTCTGAAATAGTCTGCAACTTCATCAAGGAGAATATCATTGTACACTTTGGAGTACCACAGAAGATTATTGTAGACAATGCCACCTATTTCTCTTCAAAGGAGCTCACAAAGTTTTGTTATGGTTCGGAATCTCCTTATCTCACTCTTATGACTACTATCCATAGGGAAATGGTCAAGTTGAGTCAAGCAACAAGAACATTATGACCATTATTCGCAAGCTGGTAGATGAGAATCAAAGGAATTGGCACAAGAAGTTATATGATGCATTGTGGGCCGATAGGATCACTCCTAAGAAGGAAATAGGTATGTCACCTTTCCAAATGTTGTATGGAATTGAGGTAGATATTCCTCTCACAATTGAGATGCCAGCTCTCAAGCTGCTACAAGAAATAGAAGATGGTCAGTACAAATACTGCATTGACAAGAGGATCCTCTTCCTGGAGAAGATGGAGGAAAACATATGCCAAGTGGTGGATAGAATTAAAGAAAATCATTTGAAAGTGAAGAATTTTTTTGACAAGAAGACCAAAGCAAGGAATTTCAAAGTTGGAGATTTGGTCCTGTTGTGGGACAAAAGAAGAGAACCAAAGGGCAGCCATGGAAATTATGATTCATTATGGCTCGGATCATTCCAAATCCATCAATCTTGTGGTGAGAATGTTGTTATCCTCTCTTACTTGGATGGAACGCCATTGGAATTTCCTCAAAGTGTGAAATATTTGAAACTATATCATCAGTGAAAACAGGTTGTCCCCCGCCTTGTATCATAGGTGATTTGCGTAGGTGTGTTTTTCCTTTCTACTCTTGCATGGTTTTGGTTTTAGTTTTTCTTCAGTTTTGGTTGTGTGGTTTGGCTTGTGTGTTTCCTTCTTCTTCCATTATTTCTCAGAATTGTACATGACTCTGTAAGGCCCAATGGATAAGGCATTGGTCAATGTAATATGTTTTGAAACTTGAGATTTTGGATCCTCACGTTATGCCCTAGCAATGCCCAGTTCACGCCATGTCCCCAAGCTAGAGCCAGTTGTCTCCCGAAAACTACTCTGCATTTTCATAGCCAAATTCAATTTTTTTGAGCTCATGCCCTTCATTGGTGTTTAAGCCAAATTAGAGATTCAAGAAATTAGCAGAAGTCGTGCCCTAGAGCTGTTTAAACCTCTTTTGCTCATTTTGAGAAATTCTCCATTTCCTAGTCTATGCACGTAATATCCTCTTTACAACCTCCATTTTTATCAAAATTGTTCACTTGTTCTATGGCCTGGGTCACCAAATCATTGTTTTGCCTCCATGCCTCTGGTTTGTGAAGGAAATTTGAAAATTGGACTCAAAATGATGAAGTTTTCTTCTTTTGCATATTTTCCACAGTCGGGATGACAAGTGTCTTTTCCCTGTCAAATTTTGACTCCAATGAATGCGGCTATGTGCTCGAGATCCTATTGGATGGGGAGGAATGAGATTTTTGGTGAACTTAACACTTTTGGTCACTTTTGGAAAAAATGGTAAATTTTCCCCATGACCTCGATCAGGCTATAAAGGAAAAAGTCAAAGTTGAAGCCCACAGGGAAAAAGTCAAAGTTGAAGCCCACTGTTGAAAAGTCAAAGCGGACGAGCGGGCCATCGGGGCACTTTTGGAAATTTAACCAAATTCCCAAAAGTGAAGTAAAATTTCTAAATGCTCCGCGGCTCCGCCAAGGTCTCAGCCCGAAGTTGAAAAGTCAAAGCGGAAGAGCGGGCCGGCGGAGGAATTTGTGTTTTTGAGCCTTTTTGTAAAAAGGCAAAAATTAAAAAATGATCTACAACCCCAATTAGGCTATAAAGGAAAAATTCAAGGTGAAGCCCACCATTGAAAATTCAAAGCGGGAGAGCGGGCCGGTGGAGGAAATTGAGGTTTTGAGCCTTTTTCCCAAAAAGGTTAAAATGTTTAGAAAGGAGCCGTGACCTCATCTCCAACTAGAATGTGCCACATGTCCTAGTCAAATCAGAGCAGCGGACCGTAGAGGAAATTGAGTTTTTGAGCCTTTTTCCAAAAAAGGTTAAAATTTTTAGAAAAGGGTCGACCCCATTTCCAATTAGAAGCAACCACATGTCTAAGTTAAAAAGTCAAAGTGGGGGTGTGGGCCAATTTGTTCCAAATTGCCAAATCTCTAAAAAATCACAAAATGCAAAGGGCTTCCCTCGTAATCCTCGCCACGTGGATGCCCAATTTCGAGTTATAGGAGAAAATTTAACGGCCTCGTATTTAAACTGGAAAATTGAATGTAAGTCGCTTTGTAAGATTTGAATGTAAGTGTTTTCTTCACAACAAAGGGATTCGAAAAGGTGTTGAGGATTTTGAAGTTGTAATGGTTTCTTGCAAAGAATATAATGACTTCTCGATGTCATGCCGGGGATGGATTTTTGAAAAACCAGAGTGTTCTATACCTGGAAAAGACAGAAAATGCCATTCTTCTTCTATTTTCTCTTCTTCCTTGAATTTCTTCCATTCTCAAGCTATGTACAAACTTTTCTCAAGCTTCAATAAGAAAAGAAGGAATTTTTTCCACCTTGATTCAGGAATGAATTGTTAGTTTGCGACCAATGAGTTTCATTTGGTCTTGTAGCTTCTCCCGTGGATTTGTTTTTCTTCTGATTATAAATGCATGTAAATGAAGTTTCTAATTGATGTGTGTGGGCATCTGATATTCTACCCGCAACATTAGTTTTTCCTACCTCCATTCTCACTCCCTTTTCCCTTCTCAGACAAAGTTCTTCTCTAGTGAGAAATTGCTAGCTTTGCCATAGGGACAGTGGAGTGCCCCTTGGATCTCTGGTTGAAATACCACCATTGAAATCCACTTTTTCACACATGCACATATGGAAGATGCATCGTTCAAGTAGAGGGACTTAGATTCCCATAGCATTGGCTTGAAACCCACCAATTTGTCCACAAGACAAATTTTCTCACCAACACATCCCAAAAGGATGATTTCAATTTTATGTGCCGATTATTTAATTTTCATCCAAGGTCCTCCTTATGATTCTTAGAATATTCTTGTTGGTTGATTCATGCCAACTATTACCTTGGGGATAATAGTTTAAGGAGGTGCTCAAGTATATGCCATTATTGATAGCCCAATTAGATATATTTGTGTCAAGGAAAGCCTTTGCATTATCGAAATGATCATGGAAGGAACATCAAACTTGGTCACAATGCCTTCATATAAGTCTAAGATATTAGCCTCATTTTCTTCCTTCAATGTAACTACTTTTTTCCATTTGGTGAAGTAATTAGTGGTTGTTAGGATCCACGTATGACCTAATATTGAATGTGGATTGATTACCCCAATGAATTCCTATCATATTTGAATGAATGGTTGATTCACTTAAATGGGATGAAGGGGTAGATCTACTAAACTATATTTTCCTATAAAGAAGGCAAATTTCATACATTTTTTAACCCAAGCATGAAAATCATTAAAGAGGTTGGGCCAATAGCAACCAAATTTCATGATCCTGAGGGTTGTTGTCCTTGGATAAAAGTGTTCTCCCGCTTATTCCTTAAGGAATTCATGAAACACCTTACCTACGTAGTTATTTTTAATGCATCTTAACTCCATCTCGTTAGTTGAAAATTTTGTCTTTAGATGCAAACAATAGTTTAGGGGACAACAATCCCTCCTCTTTTTGGCTAGCTTACCTTATTCACCAAAATCTGGGAATCTAATTATTTAGAAATATACAAAATAACTTACGAATGAGGATTTTTGTGTAAAGAATGATTCCATATTTATGATATTATCAATACGTAATATGAATAGGGAAGGGTTTCATAGGAGGAAATAGTATCTTATATGAGTAAGACAAATAAAACAAGGACACAAAGTTCAATCTAATCCACCAATCAAGAATACAAGTATTTTGTTTGTTTATACAAGATTACTCACTACTGCAATGAAAAGAAGTGAAGAAGGTTGCACATTCAGATATAGAGACTACAAAGTTATATCCTACTAACGGATGCATATGACTTCAAGAACATATGAATATCTGAAAATCCATGAAATATAAATGCAACATACATAATTTTTCACACTATATTCAATGGATTGAAACACACGTTTCAAGATGTAAATATATTAAGATTCACATTCACAAATTCAAGAAAGAGAAATGGAAAGAACACATATAAAAGGGGAAAAAATATTCTTCTCAGTATTGATCTAAATTTTTTTGTATTTTTACATTCCAAAACACCAAAATACAACCCCTTTACAATGAGAAAGAATCCTTATATAGGATGAGGGGTGGTTGTAACCAAATTTCTAACTAATTGTCATTTAATTAAGTGTTAAAACTTAATTAATCAATTACATAAGGTAGATTTATTTACAATTTTAATTTTCAAAATGTTAAATCTAACTCCAAAATATAACAATTAGATAGAAAATAATAAGGACTAGAAGAAGGAACATTGGTGAGTGGCACAACTTGGAATTTTCACTTTGAGAACATGGAGTCTGAATTTTCCAGGGCACTAGACATCTCCATAATCTTTGGGATGGTTTTTTTTTCATGGCATTTAACAAACTACCAAGAGAGTACTCCATTTCTTTGGCAATCCCTCCATTCTGCAATAGGCCCTTGGTGGCTTTTACAACAATATTATGCATCTTAGTGATCTCCTCCATCTTATCCTTGTTGAAAGTTTCAGATTTGAACAAATATTCTTTGATGATTACGGTGAATTTGGATTTGAATTCATCCACTAAGTGCCTCTCTATAGAATTTTTTTAAAAATTGGCATCTAAGGGCTTGCAAGTCAGAAAATATTTCTGATTTCAAAGACTCTCCTTTTTGCACCATATTCTTCATCTCGGTGACTACCTCCTCAAAAACTATGATCTTGCATTCAATGTTGTAAACCCACTTCCTGGATAGGTTGTTCCTAGAATCATAAAAAATCTTATGAGAAAGAAGGATCTTCTCATCTAGTGGCGCTCATGATCCTCAAATATTGAATACTCTCCAACCATATCCTGAGTTCTT
Source organism: Taxus wallichiana var. yunnanensis (assembly GCA_018340775.1). Lineage (NCBI taxonomy): Eukaryota > Viridiplantae > Streptophyta > Pinopsida > Cupressales > Taxaceae > Taxus > Taxus wallichiana. The sequence goes on along the minus strand of CM031239.1, from coordinate 642,796,547 downwards.
TATCCACTTCTCTGATTGCTGAATTGAATTGATATTGGGCACCAAAAATATTATCATACATCTTATATGCTTCATCTATGAAATTTAGCCCAAAAATAAGCAATCCTTGCACCAATTCCTCACCAAATCTACCATATAAGGATGCTTGTGTATTTCCTTAATAGATTTAATATCCTCCTTAGTAAGAAAGAAATGAAGGAGGAAATTAAGAAAGTGGAGTGGGGTTTAGAGGAGTCTTATCACTTGAGAGAAAGGATTTGATAAATTTTGAAAGAACCCGAACTTGTTATTCTAACCGCTTCTTGTCTGTTTTCCTTTTTCTACCCTTTCAATTACTTTGGATATACTTTCCTTGAGATTTTACACCTCTTCCTTAGGAGTAGATTCATCAAGTGAGATTCTTGTGAGCTCCAGATATGCCACCATGATATATTTTTCATTCTTGTCCCCCTTTGGCTTGAATATTTCCAAAAAAATTGTCTGTTAGAATCAAAAACCGAATGGGAGGTTTTCTTGGCCTTCTTTGGTGGAGGAGGTGGAGTTGTACCAAGTAGAGCAGCCACAACATCAAAACTAGGAGCAACAATCTGAGAAGAAGTCTTCCTCTTCCTATTGTCAATCATGGGTTGAACCCATGTGAAGGAGTCACTAGAAGGTGGAGCTAGAGGAGGAGCCAATGCAAGAGCATGGGGAGGACCAAGAGATTGAGTAGCAGGAACTTATAGATTAGGCACTTCAATGGCAAAGGAATATGGTCTCTTGACTAGAAGCTTATCTCTCGAGGCATCTGTTTTCCCATTGCTTGGTTCTATAATTTTAACATCATCTTCCTCTTCTTCTTCTTCTTCAATTTCTTCCTCATTACCAATATTTTCATGTCCCCCAATCTATTTCTCAAATTCATATTTGTGTTCCTCTTTCGATTTTTATTCTTCTTCTAAAGGCTGACTTATTTGTTCAATCACGGGGACCTCTTCGGTTGATTAATGCGCCTTCTCCTTCTACACTTCTTTCTCAGGAGTTTCTTCAATTTTCTCTATCTCCTTGACTTTTTCTTTCTTGGTATACACCTTGGTAGTTGAATCCAAGGGTGAGGAAGATGGAGTAATATGAGCTAGAACATCCTGAGGAGTGGAGACTTATTTATGTGAGGTTGAGGCTTCCTGAGAAGAAGATTGTTTCATTGTTTGTTTATACTATTTCATTATCTTGTTGAATCATTAGCGTGTTCTAACAATGAATGGATTTTTCATGTTTGAAGGATCATCCCTTTCCTTTTGGGAACAGTCAATAGTAGGATGAGGCATATGTTGAATGGTCTTGAGATACTCAATAGAGTATAAATATTCATCATTATCCTCTAGATCCTCGAGAATATGAACACGATACACTTATAAGTTTTTATTTTAAGAAGAGAAATTCTTCCAAAATGCCTATTCCTTACTTCATATTCATCAGTGCAATCAGCCCAATAATATTCCATGGTGGGGAGATGATAATAGGAAATTCTCGCTTTTTTGAAATGAACCCCTTAATGTTAAAGGAGGACCTTCTTTGGTACAAATGGAACTTGAAGTAAAAAATTGTCCTTTCAAAATTTTGGGCATCTAGGGAATATATACATGTATAATTAGCCAAGGAAATAGGAAATTGGATGCCAATTATCTTCTTATCCCTACATATCCTATGTAGCATATCAAGTTGTCTACATACATCCACCAAAACCAATTTATCATTGCAATACATGGGTAACTTATTAGGTGCACCTTCAAAATCATCTAGTCCGATGTAGGAAAACTTTCTGAATTGAATAAAGAGGTTGTAATATGTTTAACTATTTAGCTTCTACAAACACTCTTTCAATTGTATTCCCTTCAAGGATTTTGACTATGAACATTGTAAAAACATCATTCAACCTCCTGTTATTAAATTTGTTATTCTCAAAGGTGAGTTGTGGGAAAAATTCATAGAATGGCTCATTTTTCTTATCCTCTTGATCAGAAAATCCCACCCATACTTTGTAGGATGCAATTGTATACATGAGGTAAGAAGTCATGAAACGTTTTACTCTATTGCACATTCACCGCTTACTCGTTGATATTTTCATAGATGATTTCCCCCCAGTTTAAGCTATATTTTCCTTCACAAATGATATTGATGTAGACACACATCCAGAATTGGAACTCATTTGTGGAAGGTAGGCCCATCAATCTCACTAAAAAATTTATCATTTTAGACAATTATTCCTTAAAATGTGACTTGTATAGGACCTTAGGAAATTTTGAAACTTCTCTCTTTGGGGCCTTGAGCCATGATTTGGATATCATTGTTTTATATTTATCTTTATCTTGTTCAAACATATTTTGAGCCTAGGCCTTGGTTAAGGTATTTAAATTTTCAGACACAAGGATTCTTAGGCATGAGTTTATGTAACCGACATCAAGTTTAGTAACATTCTATCCTTTAGGATCTTTAATCTCTTTGGTTATAGGGTTAAAACATGAGACACATGCTAAAACCGTATCAATGCATTAAACTCGAAAGGGGAAAGCTAGTAATATAATAAATTCCACTATTTTTAATGCATTGGGCTATAATTGTGGGAGCATCATCAGTAATTTGGGCCTAGAAATCACCCGAGTTCGGATGTATAGCATCGCAATCCCTATTTTGCTACAAATTTTTCTAAGGAAGAGATGTGTTCATAGCCTCCATATTAGAACTTCATGGTGAAAGGTGAGGGGAAAGACTTAGAAAAATGGAGGGTTTTAACAATGATTTTCAAGAGAAGCGAAAGAAGGAAACACAAGAAAAAAACCACCAAATTGAACTAAGTCGGCATGAAAAGAATCAACTTTGTTAATAGCAATAATAACATTTAGAAAACGGTCCAGTGCAATTTAACTTTTTTAAAATGGCCCAAAAACTAGTAAGTTATAGATAAAAATGTCCTTGGGGGCACGAGAGTGAAAACAATTAGGCACCGTGATATTCAAAACTTGAAAAGGTGAAAATGAATCAAATTTACCCCTTTTATAGCTTACAATTTGAAAACAACTTGATAAAATGGCCAATTTGAGGGTTACAGTAGAATGTGGGAAATGGAGCAGCTAATGGAACATTTTAAATCATTTTCCCCATATATTGTGGATATGATAGGATTTTGGGGAAATGTTGGTCCGTTGAAACAAGTACCTTGAGTGCTCAAAATTTCCAAAGTATCCACAATGTGAACGAATTATTTAAAGTGAATAAGATGGGGGCTTATGGGGAATAGGGTGTTGGGAGGAACAAGGGCTGAGAGTGTATGATTTATTCAAAATACCAACAACATAAAGGAACACCACATGAAAAGGATGAAAGGTTTGTGGATGGGAGGAAAGTGCAGAGTACAAGAATCTTTAGGGAATAGAGGCCCATGTGGAACAAGGGTTGGGAGTTCTTAAAACGTTTGAAGTATCCACAATACAAAGAAATTTGAAAGATGCAAAGAAATAAAAATGCAAGGAAAAATAGGCCCAAAAGCACAACTTCCACATGTTCCCAAAACTCCCGAAAAGCCCGCAATATAAACAATTTACAAAAAGAAAAGATTTGCAGGAAACAAAGGACTCCAAGGAACAATTCCATGAAACATAGAAAAATCTACACAAAGTGAAACGATAGCAGTGTGGGTAAAGTGGGAATGTGGGGAATGAGAGGTCCGGAGGAACTTGTTCCTCCGGTTCCACCAGTAACCCAAAATCACCACAATACACTCAAAAATACCCAAAACCTCAAAAATGACTAAATTCTTTGATTTTGCCATTCCTCGAGACTTCAAAAAGGTAAAAATTTTGGAAAAGAGGTCACCGACAAGAAATTGCACCTTTTTTGGTAAGTGACAACACCATCAATTAACAAAAAGGGAATGGATTCAAGCTTGAATTACTTCCTTTTGGCCTTACTCAAGCCTTGGGGAACTATCATGTTTGAAGAAAGTTGACTACATCATGAGTCTAACAAGGAGTAAGCAAGACATCAATTTATTTCCCTTGATTGTTTTGAAGCTTGAGAATGAATTATTCATTAATATGTTGGTCTGAGACCAGTTGTTCACATAACCCTTTTCCTTTAACCTATTTTAGCTATCTTGATATCCACATCATATTCGATCACTTTGGTTATCTAATAGGATATTTTCTCATTTAGGTCCTTGTTCAAAAGGAAGTCTTTCACACTAGCATGTGAAATTAGTAGATGGATCTTGTTGTTGGATATCAAATGCTTGAATTTATTCAAACTCCTTATAACAACAAGGGCATGTTTTTCAATAAATGAGTACCTCACTTCATAATCCTCTAGAATTTGGATGAAAAATGCAATAGGATTTTCTGATCCTTATTCATTCATCCGTAACAAGATGGTAGATATTGTATCTATTCATTCAAAGGCATATGAGATGAAATATTTGTGAAATCAATACATTAGAGTCGGGGCACAGGTAATTTTTGCTTGATGATGATGCGAAGCATCATCATAGAATATCCAAAAGTGCAAATTATTAGTCATTCAAGGTTAAAGATGTCATAACAAGAGTGAATAGGTCATGTTTAAGTCATGAAGAGGTGGATTGTTGTTGCAAATCAGCAGCACCCCTAGATGCAAATCAGGTTTCTAAGTTGATGTTTCAGGCATCCAGTGTGATTGCACAACATTGAAACCTCTCTCCAAGTGTGGGACTTGTAAAATGAGAGAGGAATCTCCAGATTAGAGGCTAGTTCCTCAAAATCCTCTGATCAGATCTGTTATTTGCACAATTGCAGAGGTTTGAATCCTAATCCTACTCTAAATTCCAAGGAGACAGAGATAGAAAGTGCAAAAATTGAAACTAAACTAATAGGTGATACACCAAAGGAGTGGTGAACACTTCTTGTTCATGAAAATTGACACAATTTCATAAAATGCAACATGAAACATCATACACAGGCTGATAAGATGCAATTAGAGGTCTGAAACGAAGCAAGACAATACAAACAAAGGATTGAAAATTGATCACAGAGTTTACACTTTGTCAAAATCCCCTTGCATTTGCAACATCAAAGAGGCGAGAATAAAGTTGTAGCTCTTATAAAAGGTCTGATATTCCACCAAAATCACTTCCAAGGTGAGAAAGGGGACCTACAATACACAAAAAATGTTCCACCCTAAAAAATGAGCCAAATCTGGCTTTTACAATGCATGGGTCGAGCCCAGGAGAGAGAAAACATGTAAAAACATGGGAGCCATTCCTCATTGAATGAAGATGCATTAAAACAGCATGGGCATCCTTACAGACCCATGCCCGAAATTTTTGGCCATGCTGAAGAAGAATGTGACCCATTTTGCATTAAAATTGGTTGTTGAAACGTCATTTTGGCCATTACCACGTGCCAGAGACATTTCTTGATTTTATCTCTCCAAACTGAACCAAAATGCAAAATTGACCCTAGAATCATGTAGATAATTTCACCAGCTTTCCATTGATATAAAGAACGTGAAAATCCGAGCTCTGGATCGAAAGATATGGCAATTTGAAAATTTAGGGCAAAAATAGGCCAAAATCGGATCAGCGAGGCAAAAAGTTTGAATTTTTACCCATTTGGTCTTTGGAAAATTTTTCAAATTTTCCCGTGCTCCACCACTCCAGGTGCCACATGGCATGTCTTGATTGGCTGCGGGCCTTCTAGGGGAAAATTTCCCACAAAAACTCCACCGAGCCATAACTTGAAAAATACGTGGAGTTAGGAGGAAAACTTTACCTTTCTGGAAAGATGAGAAAGATCTCTATCCAATGGTGCCATTTCCAAAAGATTTTGAGTGCCTGAAAAGAAAAATTTTATGTCTGAGGCACAAGAGAAGGAAAGATGAAAGGAGTTAGCCAGAAAATGAGCAGGGGGCACATTTTGGGTAACAATTTTGGTGACTCAGAGGGGTCATCTGCCTGCTGGATGAAGTTACCAGTTTCTGAAGCAATCCATTGGGCATGGAGTCACCTGATTCTTTGTTTAATACCCCAACTGACTAGAACGTTGCAAGGAGGAAGATGGAATATCACCTGATGGAGCAAGGCCTGCAAACACATTCCCAGGAATAGCAAGTTGTGCCAAAGCACTTAGGGAAAGTAAAACTAACCTACAACAAAACAATGTGCACAAGCACTTGGAGGAATGAAAACCTAAGCTAATATTTACAAGGTGGAGAATTTCCCTTTAGTAGCAATGCTTTAGATAGATTCCATTGACTGGAATCTATAGTTCTTCGCCATCCAATGAAGACAATTGGAAGGCATTTCTATCCTTACACTTTGTGACCATGTATGGGCCACTCTAAATGGCATCAAATTTTGAATGCCTTCCCGGTTTTTCTCTATCTGCATCCCATTTTAACACTAGATCTCCAACTTGGAAACATCTACTCTTGGCCTTCCTATCAAAGGTCTTTTTGATCAAAGCTTGATCCTTCTCCATTGCTTGGGATGCCTGATCTCTGATCTCTTGGAGCTCCATCAATTCTACATATCTGACTTCCATGGGCTCAAACTCCAACAACTCCAATTGTTTCATGAGTTCCAATGTTGGCAACTCAAGTGACATGGGAAAGATTACCTCTCTTCCATAAACAAGCCTGAATGGAGAGTTACCTGTGGATCTCTTGGGAGTTATCCTATCAGCCCATAAGGCTGATTTCAGTTTGGTATGCCAAGACCTCTGATTCTCATCAAGAGTCCTCCTAATGATCCTCAACAAGTTATTGTTTGTAGATTCAGCACGGCCATTACCCCCGAGGGTAGTAGTTTGATGAAGTACTTAGGTAGATTCCGTTCTTTGACAGCCCACTCGGTCACCTTGGATCTAATGAATGCTAATGCATTATCGAGATTATTGTAGCAGGTATGCCAAATCTAGTTACTATCCCTTCATAGAAGTCTAAGATGCTAGACTCATTTGCTTCCTTGAGTGCTACTGCTTCAGTCCACTTGGTGAAGTAGTCTGTGGCTGTCAAAATCCACTTATGCCCTTGGCTTGAATTGGGATTAATGAATCCAATGAAGTCCAAACCCCATTGCATGAATGTCTGGTCAACTGAAATTGGATGCAATGGAAGGGAAGCAAGCCTCTCTTTACCTATGAAGAATGCACAATTCTTGCACCTTTTGATCCACGCAAAGCAATCACTGAAAATATTGGGCCAATAATAACCAGCCTTCATGATTTTTAGAGCTGTCACTCTTGGTGCAAAATGACCACCAGCTGGTCCACCATGGAACTCTTCCAACACCCTATGAATCTGATTTGTGCTAATGCATCTCAGCAGCACTCCATTCACATCTTTCTTGAACAAAACACCATCTACTATGGCATATGGGACAGCCTGCAATCTGAAGTGTCTTCTTTGGGTTTTGTTCATCTCTGGAGGGCATAGGCCTATGCTTAGGAAGTGCATTATACCTTGGGTCCAGCAAGGAGTGGGGACAACATTATCCTCTTCTTGAGTGCTACCTTGCACATGGTTGTCTTGAACTGTCAAAACAGCCTCTTCTTTATTGCATACTCCTTTTTACTTTCCCCTTAATCATTTGCTCACACAATCCTTTTCCTCTTACCAGCTTGGTGACCTTGATCTCAATATCATACTCCATGACATGAGTGATCCAACCTGCCCTTTTCTCATTCAAATCCTTGTTGAGGAGGAAGTCCTTTACTCCCACATGAGAGACCAACAACTGAACCTTGTTATTTGAGACTAGATGCTTGAATTTCTTCAAGCTTCTGATTACTGCAAGTACATGCTTCTCAATAAAATAATATCTCACCTCATAGTCATCTAGGCTTTGGCTGAAGAAAGTAATTGGCTGCTCATCATTGTCCTTGTTCTCTTTGTACCAAAATGGTAGAAATAGTATCATTACCTCCAAATGCATAGAGGATGAAATCCTTGGAGAAATCCGGGTTAATGAGAGTTGGTGCTTGGGAGATGGATTATTTGATTGCTTCAAAAATGTCCTTGCCTTCTACTATCCACTTGAAAGCCATGATTTTCTTTAACATTTTGGTGATAGGTTTGACAAGGGCTACAAAATCTGGGACAAACCTCCGAACAAAGTTTATTCTCCCCAAGAAACTCTGAAGGGCCTTCTTGTGGCTTGGCAATGGTAGTGCTCTTATGGCTTCAACCCTCTCTAGATCAATTTCTAATCCTTCTTTGGAGACAATATGGCCAAGGAGCTTTCCTTCATGTGCTAGGAAGATACACTTCTTAGGATTCAAAGACACTCCAAATCTCCTGCACCTTTGGAAGACTTGTCTCAAATGAGAGAGGTGGTCTGCTGCATTCTTTGAAAAAATAGTGATATCATCAAGGTATATCAGCACCACGTTGTTAATCAAACCTTTGAATGCCATGTCCATTACTCTTTGGAAGGTAGCTCCAGCGTTGGACAGCCCAAATGGCATTTTCCTGTATGCATAAGTTCCCCATTTGGTTGTGAAGGCTGTCTTGAACTGATCTTCTTCCTTCACCATAATCTAATTGTAGCATGAGTAGCCATCAAGTAGTGAAAACCTCTCGGAGCTAGCCACAACTTGCAAAATTTTCTCCATAGAAGGGAGTGGGTAATAGTCCTTGAGAGATGCTCTATTCAAGTCTCTGAAGTCAACACACAATCTGATCTCTCCACTCTTCTTTCTGACTAGAAATAAGTTGGTAACCCAACTAGAATGCTTGATTGGGAATATGATTCTTGACTCAATCAACTTGTTCAATTCCTTCCTCATGAGAGGTTCCATGTGTGGATTGACTGGCCTTTGTTTCTTCCTGATGGGCTTAGTATTTGGATCCAACTCAATGGTGTGCTGAGCTAACTTGGGATTGAAACCTTTCAAATCTTCGTAGCTCTAAGCAAACACATCAGGGAACTCTTGACATAGCTGTATGAACTCATACCTTTCTTGTTCAGTTGTCATCTTTCCAATTTGCAATGGTTTGTTCTCTTCCACCAAGATGGATACTAAATCTTCTCTCTTGACCTGAATGTTTGCTTTCTCTTTCCTAAACTGATCATTGGGATTGAAAATGGACTCCAAAGTGATAAGTCCCTTGGGCAGCTTGTTAGTTCTCAGCTGTACCACTTGGTCACCATACTGCTGTTCCAATTTTTCCTAATTTTTAGCTGAGAACTCAGCTTCTTCTTGTAAGAAATGGATGATTTTCTGGTCATTCTCAAACACTTGCCAACTTACATTGTTATCTCGGCACTGAAGGCCTCACAATCACATAGATGTTTGGTTGTACCTTGTCCTTTTGAATGCTTTCCACAATATCAAAGGCTGCCCCAACTGCTGCAAGCCTGTCACCAGCTTGGTTCTCTTTTCTAGGAATGGATTTTATGCTAAAGCCCTCAAAATCTTCAATGAGGTCCCACACCCTGTTCTTGTAGCACTTGAGTAGATCATTCTTGACAGCATGCTGCCCCTTAACTTGGTTGACAATCAACTCACTGTCACCAAAGACTTGCAAGTTCTTTATTCCTCTCTTGATTGCCCAATGCAGTCCTTGCACCAAGGCTTCATATTCAGTAGTGTTATTAGAGAATGCAAACTAAAATCTAAAAGTTGAATAATACTTAACTCCTTGAGGTGAAACCAGCATGGATCCCCCTCCTGCACCTTGTCTACTCCTTGATCCATCAAAAAACAACTGCCATACCTCATTGTCATCTTTGTGGTTTGGCTTGGTGATGCTAGGAATGGGCTGATCTTCTTGATGTATGCAATAGACCCCTAGCTCAGATTCTTCTACTTCTTGATAAGGATCAAAAGCATGCACCTTGTTTTCCCATTCATCAAGAGTTAGATCCGGGATGCTTCCAACCTTGGTGTCAGCTTCATCAGTGCTTGGGTGATCTTCTTGATCAAATGTCGAACAGTTGGCATTGATCTGACTTGGAGTGTAGGGCTCAATGTGGAAGTTTGCAATAGGTTCAGACCTGATTGTAGCTTTGGTTCCATACCTCGTTCTGAACAACATGTGTGACCAATCAGCAGACAAGTAACCTCCAATCTTAGCTGTGAAATCCCTTGACAAACATAGGGTAAAGAGTGGTGGAAGGTCTATTACTGAGACATCTTGTAAAACAACAACATTTGGACATGCATGCAAGGTAAGACTCAAGTTTCTAATCACCCCAACTGTTGTTACTGCTGTCCCATCCAACTACACTACCCCTTTGGATATGGTTTCATATTGAAGTCCTAGCTGATCAGCTATTTTCTTGGGCATCACTGAGCTACTTGCCCCGGAATCAATCATGCAATTGTGCACCAATTGGTTTCCAATGATTAATGAGACATAAAAAGGAGGGGGCTTCAACATTTTACCTTGTTGTCCTCCATGATTCCCTTCAAGTTGGGTAGCATTTGTGAGCACCTTCTCTTGCATTTGGACTTGCTGATTCGAAGTTGGCTAGTCCTTCATGGCAGCTTGTAGCAAATCTCTCTGGCCTGGGATAGATAGGGATTCCCACATTGATATATTTACATTTGTCTTCTTCATCTGATCAATGATACTAAATGGTGATGAAGGATCTCTTTGATGTCCCTTGGTTTGCATATTCATCCCTTGCATGTGGGCAGCAACAACTGGTATTTGAGTTGGTCTAGGAGCTGTTCTTGGCTGCCCTTGTGCATTTACAACTGGATTTTGTTTGCCAACCATTTGTGGAGCCATAAAAGGTTGTGGATTGGTTGGAGCTAATGGTTGTTCTTCACCCAAATTCCTTCTTTTTGACCTTGTGTTGGCTGCAACACCTTGAGAGACTATTTGATTTATGCCACAAAAATCCTCTGCCTGCCAGTTCACAAGTGTGGTGTCATTTGGAGCTGATTGCTGCTGGAATGTTTCTTGTTGTTGGTTGTTTCCTTGACTGCCCTCACCCTCCACACCAGTTGTCACTAGTAATTCTTGATTCAAGGCACCGTTGAAGCACATAGATTGGTTGTGAGGTTCATTGCATGGAAAACACCAATCATACTCCTGAGCAACGTTGTTTTGTGTTGGCACCAATGCCTTAGAGGTAGATATAACATTTGGATTATAGGGCTGAAATGGTCTGTTGGTAGGAGGCCTTGCTTGATTTAGATTTACAGCTAGATTGGGTGGTCTATGAGGTTGATATGGCTGCCTGTTAGGCTGAGCTTGAGGTTGGAAGGAAGGTCTAAAACTTTGGGCTTGTTGCCTCTTGAGAGTAACCAGCTCATTACCTAAATTTTGCAATTGCTTCATGACTTCTTGAAGCTCATTTGGGGCACTTGGAGATGAAGTAGAAGCTTCATTTGAACTCTGATTTCTAGGAGTGGGAGAAGGAGCCAAATTAGGTGCTTGATTAGTGTTTGGGATCTCTAAATTTGCAAACAATGGCATGGGAGGTCTAGGGGCTAGTTTACTAGCTTGGATCAAACAATTTTCAGCCCTAATGGCAATGCTATAAGCCATAGGGATAGTTATGCCTCCCATGGAATGAATCAACATAGAAATATCAGAATTTAGAGCTTTGAGATAGTAAAGAAAAGCACCTTTACTTTGTTGGCCGATGCCATCTTTGGAATTCTCTCCCAAGTCCTTTGAAATCTGAAATTAAAATCAATTTGCTCATTGGGAGCTCTTTTGATAGTTGTCAGCTGCTCCAAAAGGGACAAGTTGTCTCCCTTTTCCCCAAACTGCTCATGGAGGGCTATACATAGCTGATTCCAATTTTGAATAGAACCTGAGGCAAGACTCCTGAACCATTGCAAAGCTTTCCCTTTGAATGAAGATGCCAACAGTTTGATAGCAACTTGCATCTCATTGATCTCATGGATTGCACAAATGTTAGCAATATCCTTAACATGATCACCAGGTGAGGTCTGATTTTCTCCAGTGAAGTATGGAATGTTCTTCAATGCTACAACTGGGATTGGATTTTGTGCATTGAGAGCAAGTGGGTTGCTGCCAGTGAAATTGACATAGGGGTTGTTTTGTGCCATTCTAATTGGTCTTAGAACCCTTGTTGACTGAATGAAAGGCCTACCAGGTGGAGGAGTTGAGAGAGTTCTGTTTGGTGGAGATGGAGACCTTTGGATTCTCCTCCCACTTTGCCTTATTCTTGGAGATAACTACAGATATTCAAACAACACCTCTTCCTCTCTAGCTCTTGACCTTGTGTTGATTCTTCTCATGAGTTTTCAGGTCTGCACTGCTAAAACCAGCTGATTCTTCCCCTTGGAGTCGCCAGATGTGCAATTTATAGCTCTTTTAAGCAAGAAAATTGCAGCAGATGCACATCAACTTTTTTGTAATGAAAATGAGACCTCTAAGGTCCCACCGGGTGTGCCAAAATTGTTGTTGCAAATCAGCAAAGCACCCCTGGATGCAAATCAGGTTTCTAAGTTGATGTTTCAGGCATCCAGTGTGATTGCACAACATTAAAACCTCTCTCCAAGTGTGGGACTTGTAAAATGAGAGAGGAATCTCCAGATTAGAGGCTGGTTCCTCAAACTCCTTTGATCAGATCTATTATTTGCACAATTGCAGAGGTTTGAATCCTAATCCTACTCTAAATTCCAAGGAGACAGAGATAGAAAGTGTAAAAATTGAAACTAAACTAATAGGTGATACACCAAAGGAGTGGTGAACACTTCTTGTTCATGAAAATTGACACAATTTCATAAAATGCAACATGAAACATCATACACAGGCTGATAAGATGCAATTAGAGGTCTAAAATGAAGCAAGACAATACAAACAAAGGACTGAAAATTGATCACAGAGTCTGCACTATCATTTTTCACTGTCAAAATCCTTGCATTTGCAACATCAAAGAGGCGAGAATAAAGTTACAGCTCTTAGAAAAGGTCGATATTCCACCAAAATCACTTCTAAGGTGAGAAAGGGGACTGTAATACATAAAAATGTTCCACCCTAAAAAATGAGCCAAATCTGGCTTTTACAATGCATGGGTCGAGCCCAAGAGAGAGAAAATGTGTAAAAATGTGGGAGCCATTCCCCATTGAATGAAGATGCATTAAAACAACATGGGCGTCCTTACAGACCCATGCCCTGACATTTTTGGCCATGCTGAAGAAGAATGCGACCCATTTTGCATTAAAATTGGTTGTTGAAACGTCATTTCTGGCCATTACCACGTGCCAGAGATGTTTCTTGATTTTATCTCTCCAAAATGAACTAAAATGCAAAATTTACCCTGGAATCATGTAGAGAATTTCACCAGCTTTCCATTTATATAAAGAACGTGAAAATCTGAGCTCTGGATCGAAAGATATGGCGATTTGAAAATTTAGGGCAAAAACAGGCCAAAATCGGATTGGCGGGCAAAAAGTTTGAATTTTTACCCATTTGGTCTTTGGAAAAAATTTCAAATTTTCCCCACACTCCATGACTCCGGGTACCACATGGCACGTCCCGATTGGTTGCGGGCCTTCTAGGGAAAATTTCCCACAAAAACTCCACCGAGCCATAACTTGAAAAATACGTGGAGTTAGGAGGAAAACTTTACCTTTTTGGAAAGCTGAGAAAGAGCTCTATCCAATGGTGCCATTTTTAGAAGATTTTGAGTGCCTAAAAAGTAAAATTTTATGTCTGAGGTACAAGAGAAGGAAATATGGAAGGAGTTAGCCAAAAAATGAGTAGGGGGCATATTTTGAATAATGATGTGACAAATAGAGTTTTAAAGATTGAAAATTTAAATTCATGTTTTCCTCTAAAAGAATATTCAAATTTTAAAAGAATGTAAATGATTCTAATGAACTTGTAAGATATTTTAGTGTTTAAGTGAGTGGAGTCTTAGAGTGAATTATTAGGTGTGTATATGATCGGGGATCATTTTTATATAAAAATTTACCTAAACATCCATAAATTGTGTCGAGTGTAGAAGATCATTTTGAGATATTTTCGACAACTATGAGAACGCAAAAAATGGACATCGAGATCTCTAGTTATGTCCAGTCAAATTTCAATCAACGAAATTCAACTCTAGTCAATAGGATTCAATATTGGACCAATCGCACTACTGACACATGGCAAAAAGGTGTTAACGAAATTAGAGGGGTTTTAACCACCAGTCTTCAACAATCGTAAAATGGAATAGCCCATTGGAACAAGAGGCTCAACTTTTGTTATGGAGGGGAGCCCTGGCCACCATGAGGACGATTATATTATCACCGATGTGGTGGGTCCTCAAACCACCATGTGGCTTGCCACCAAGAGTTTGATTTTCCAATCACGGGTTGACAGGTGGTCTTATTCATCATATTTCATGTGGGTTGAATTTCATATTACTTGGTAATTATTTTCCATGCATTATTTCCAAATGCCACGCATATATGTATATATATATATATATATCAACCTCCACACATTAATGTTCAAACATTAATACAACTAACCATACAAATCTGCCAACCTAATATACATTCCAAAGACCACGTGGTGCTAAGCCATGTGTTAAATCATCCATGTGAGAGGAGGAGGAGGGGCGGTTGAGTCTCAAGTGGTGCTTTGACCACTTATACATGTATGGAAAAGGCTTATTAAAGCCTAAAAATTATCCTCCCCACATAATGTGGGATATTACACATTTTCAAATGCATCCACATTACGTGGAAATTATTAGAGGAGGCTAATGTGGGTATTTTATCCCAATTATTATGCTAAGCCGCCCACTATGGGATATTATCCCATTTTTCATGCTATGGGCTAGGCTAATATTAGCCTTAGATAATTTTTTAAATGCATTATTTTAGGGCCCCATTTGGGTATAAATAGGGGACCCATTTCTTTGTAAAGACACAGAACTTAGAAGCTCAAAGCAAGAGCACGAGGAAGACCAAGCAAGCGGAGGAGAGTTTTATTTTGATAAGACCTATTTTATTAGGCTTATTATAAAGTTGTGAAGACCTATTTATTTAAATAGGCATTATTATGGCTAGGAGTTTTTAATACTACCTAGTTGGCCCATAGCGCCACACCAAATTATTGGGAATCTGGAATATTGACTGGAGTGCCATAGGGCATTACGAAGCATCTAGAAGGCTAATCGAGAACCAAAGGATTATGAATAGTGGAGATGGTGCCATAGAGCTTGCCGAATACACTAGGAAAGGGGAAGTCGGGTGTTATTTTTCACCCTTGTCATATGAAGGTTTGGATATTCTTCTAAGAAAGTTCTTAATAGTTTCCATTAGGTTTTCTTGTGAAAGTACTATTGTAACTTACAAGTTTTGACTAGTGGAATAGTTTGATAAGAACCTAGAGATGTAGGCAATTGCCGAACTCCGTAATCAATCATTGTGTAATTTGTCATTATATGCTTGCATTAATTTTAAATTGATTACTTAAAAGGAGAAAATTATCAGCAAATAAAATAAGCCTATAGGGGTCCTGAGATCATGTGAATAAAAACTTGATAATTTTCAGATCAAGTTTGGTATCAGAGCTGGTTTAGCTCCATATTTGCTTTAGTAAATCTGATTAATAAAGTGATTGCTTCAAGATTGGTGTAGTTTGGTTCAATTTGTGTGAATAGAGTACAAGTGCACTATGGGAAAGATGTCTAAACAGGCGAAGCTCAAAGAGGTTGAAGCTTATAATCACCAGATCCAGGAAGAGAACTCTCTCCTATGATCAATGTATTACTCCTTGGAAGAGGAGAATGCTCATTTGAAATTAGAATTGCAAACCAAGGATGATCTCTTGGCAAGGTTACAATGTGGTGATCAAAAAAGGAAATTCTTTAAACTTCAAGATGTAGATGACCATGCAGATGATTACACTATAAGTTGTTCACCATTGGAATCTTCTTCTTCCTCCCATTTAGTTTTAGATTTAGGTAATGAAGTCTTTGGTTTGTTTGAAAATCATACTAGAGGCATTGGATCCAAATTATTAGATAAAATGGGATTTGATGGAAGAGGCCTTGGTAAAAATGGCTAAGGCATTGTTAACCCAATACAAGTTGAGGATCATCCTCATTTTTCAGGTTTGGGTTTTCCTAATGTGGGAATGGAAATTGGAGAATGCTCAAGAATGCTGAAAGAAGACAAGCTTCCAAAAGAAAAGTGATTACCCACTAGTCCTATAAGAAGATTATGAGAAGGAAAGTTTTGCTTTGTCGTCATAGGTAGGATGTGGTAAGAGAAATTAGTGAAGAGGTAATGAGATTCCACCTCCAGTTTCTTACCATAATCATAAGCATAGTAAAACATTTTATCCACTTTTTCAGCTTAAGAAGTATGGTTATGATTTTCAAAAGATGTGGAATTCCTTTCCATGTAATTTTTGTGGATTGCATAATCATTTTGTGGCCAGATGTTGGAAGAGAAGGAAATTGATGAAGAAGTTGATGTTGTTCGTCAAGAACAAGGAAAATTAGAAAGACCAATCTCATCATGCAAATTTGAGAAATGGTAGAAGAGTTCCTCATCCCAGAAGAAGGATATTAAGAGGAATTTTTATGCTCATTTCCAAAGGAATGGGCATCGGGTGGACAATTTTAGAAACTACATCCATCTCACCATCAGGGTAATGGCAAGACAAATATGGAATGGAGGCCTATTACAAATGAAAATGAATTTCTACTCCACCACCAGTTGAAAATTCAACCCAGGACTAGGTAATACCTGAAAGTGAAAGTCCTTTAAAATGGGTAAGTCAACAATTTTTCAATTATATATTGCATAATTCAAATTGATGAATAGTATGCAATATTTGTTTGGAGATCATATTTTATGAGAAAATGCTAAGAGAAAGGTTTACCATACTCAATGGATTTTCTTACTTAGAAAATTTGATTAATGCTCCAAACATATCTCCTAATCATCTTGTGAGTACCTATTATAGCTTGAATACAAGATTTAACTCATATAAAGCTTGGAGATTGATCTACCATTTGCAGATAGTAGAGTTTGTAGGAGTCATCTCAGAACTTCATTTTGTGTAGAGGCATTGTGACCGTATGTAGTAGAATGGTAGCTGAATCATAGGTTAGCATTGACAATGGGTTGGATTTTTATTCGTGAAGAGGCCATCATGTGCAACTAGTAGATGGTACTTGATATAATTTTTCAACAAAAGAATATCTTAGAAATATTAGCTCGAACATCATTCGGTGTCAACCAGGCATTCGAATGGTGCGACCACACATTTGAATGGTAGTTGATCAAGAGACTTAACACACACGAGAGAGGCGTTGAGGTGCAGCAGAGACTTAGCTTTGAAGAGTGGAGGCATTGAGGTTTAGCTTGCAAAAGAGGATTTATCACAGAAGAGAATTACACAACACAGAGGCATTGAGGTCTGCAGATACTTAGCAACGGAGGTGTTGAGGCATAAGAGAGGCATTGAGGTGTATATAAGAGACTTAGCACTACACATCGGAGGTGTTGAGGTATGAAAAGGGACAAGTCATTATCCATCACCGACATAGGATCAATCATAGCTCTAAGTAGCATGGAGTTCCTTGAACTAGTTTGGATTATACGGAATCAAATCGAGCCGAGGAGCTATGTTATAGAGTCAAAAAGAAGATCCTTTTGTTAGATATCTAGAATCTTAACACCGCACATGATTAGGAGCATTGAGGTTTCATTTAGAAAATTAGCACCATATAATGGAGGTGTGGAGGTCTTCTTGGATATTAGTGGCACAATAAAAAGCATCGTGGGCCATAGCCCACAAGGTCTAGGATAAGATCAAATTTGTCAAAATAAGAAGGTTGTAGGAGAAGAGACAAAAGGTTCTACTACAACAGAACTTCCAAGGTGGCAGTAGAGTTTCTAGATTCAGGACAAGATGGAAAAATGTTCCAATATAACCTTTTTGGGAAAAAATCCTTTTCTCGATAGGGAGGTGTGATCAGGGGATCTTTTTTGATATCAAAATTTCCCTAAACATCCCTAACTTTATTCAGTATAGAAGATATTTTCAAGATATTTCCGATAACTATGAGAATGGAAACAAATGGACATCGGGAGCTCTAGTTATGTCTAGTCAAAGTTTAGTCAATAGGAAAGTCAAATTTGGTCAACATGTCAATATTGGATGAATCACAATGTGACATGTGGCAAAAAGGTGTTGGAAAAATTAGAGGGGTTTTAACCGGTCTTTGAAAATCGTAAACAATCGTCATAAAAATGGAGGGGAGCCTACCGTGAGGATGATTACATTATAATACATGAGTGGTTCCTCAAACCACCATGTGGATTTCCACCACGAGTATGATTTTCCAATCGCGGGTTGACAGATAGTCTTATTTTCATCATACTTCATGTGGGTTGAATTTCATATTACTTTGCAATTATTTTCCATACATTATTTCCAAATGCCACACATTATGCCAAATACCATGCATATATATCAACCTCCACATATTAATGTTCAAACATTAATACTACAAACCATACAAATCCGCCAACCTAATATACATGCCAAAAACCATGTGGTGGTATGTCAAAGCGGTGGTGGGGAAAACCCACGTGGAAGTGAGTAGGAGGAAGGGGCAGTTAAGCCTCAAGTGGTCCTTTGACCACTTTACATGCATGGAAAAGGCTTATTAAAGCCTAAAACATTATCCTCCCCACCTAATGTGGGATATTACCCATGTTTAATACATCCACATTCACGTGGAAATTTGGAGGAGGCTAATGTAGGTATTTTATCCCAATTATTATACATGCCACCCTAATATGGGATTTTAGCCCATTTTTCATGCTACGGTGAGGCTAATATTAGCCTTAGATAAAATTTAATGCATTATTTTAGGGCCCCATTTGGGTATAAATAGGGGACCCATTTCTTTGTAAATACAAAGACACAACTTGGAAGCTCAAAGCAAGAGCTTGAGGAATATTACGAGAAAGAGGAGGAGAGTTTTATTTTGATAAGACCTATTTATTAGGATTATTATAAAGTTGTGAAGACCTATTTATTTAAATAGGCATTATTGTGGCTAGGAGTTTTTAATACTACCTAGTTGGCCCATAGCGCCACACCAAATTATTGTGAAGCCTGGAATATCGATCGGAGTGCCATAGGGCATTACGAAGCATCTGGAAGGCCGATCGAGAACCGGAGGATTCCGAATAGTGGAGTTGGTGCCATAGAGCTTTGCCGAATATGCTAGGAAAGGGAATTGGGTGTTATTTTTCACCCTTGTCATATGAAGGTCTGATATTATTTTAAGCAAGTTCTTAATAGTTTCCATTAGGTTTTCTTATGAAAGTACTATTGTAACTTACAAGTTTTGACTAGTGGAATGGTTCGATAAGAACCCGGAGACGTAGGAAATTTCTGAACTCCATAATCAATCATTGTGTAATTTTCATTATATTTTGCATTAATTTTAAATTGATTACTTAAAAGAGAAAATTATCGACAAATAAAATAAGCCTATAGGGGTCCGAGATCAAGTGAATAAAAACTTGATAATTTTAGATCAATTTTGGTATCAGAGTTGGTTTAGCTCCATATTTGCTTCAGTAAATCTGATTAACAAAGTGATTGCTTCAAGATTGGTACAGTTGGTTCAATTTGTGTGAATAGGGTACAAATGCACTATGGGAAAGATGTCTAAATAGGTGAAGCTCGAAGAGGTTGAAGCTTATAATCAACAAATTCAAGAAGAGAACTCTCTCCGTGATCAATATGTTACTCCTTAGAAGAGAAAATGGTCATTTGAAATCAGAACTACAAACCAAGGATGATATCTTGGAAAGGTTACAATGTGGTGATAAAAATAAAGGAAATATCTTTATACTTCAGATGCAGTGACCATTATAGATAATTGCATTGTAAGTTGTTCACCACCTGGAATCTTCTTCTTCCTCCCATTAGTTTTGGATTTAGGTAATGAAGTCTTTGGTTTGTTTGAAAATCATACTAGGCATTGGATCCAAATTATTAGATAAAATGGGATTTATGGAAAAGGCCTTGGGAAAATGGCCAAGGAATTGCTAACCCAATACAAGTCAAGGATCATCATCATTTTGTAGGTTTGGGTTTCTAATGGGGAATGGAAATTGGAGAATGCTCCAAGAATGATGATGGAAGACAAGCTTCCAAAATCAAAGTGATTACCCACTAGTCCTACAAGAAGATTATGAGCTAGGAAATTTTTGCTTCATCATCATAGGTAGGATGTGGTAAGAGAAATCAATGAAGAGGTAATGAGATTCCACCTCTAGTTTCTTACCATAATCATAAGCACAATAAAACTTTTGATCCACTTTTTCAGCTTAAGAAGTATGGTTATGATTTTTAGAAGATGTGGAATTCCTTTCCATGTAATTTTTTAGATTGTATAATAATTTTGTGGCCAGATGTTGGAAGAGAAGGACATTGATGAAGAAATTGATGTCATTTTTAGGAAAAGGAAAATCAGAAAGACCAATCTCATCATGCAGAGTGAGAAATGGCAGGAAGAGTTCCTCATCCTAGAAGAAGGAGATTAAGAGGAATTTTTGTGTTCATTTCAAGAGGAATGGTCATCGGTGGAAAATTTCTAGAAATTGCATCCATCTCACCATTAGGGTAATGGCAAGCCAAAGATGAAATGGATGCCTATTGCAAAGGAAAAGGAAGTTTCTACTCCACCACGAGTTAAAAATTTAACCCAGGACGGAGGTAATACACGAAAGTGAAAGTCCTTTGAAATGGGTAAGTCAACAATTTTTAATTATATATTGCATAATTCAGATTGATGAATAGTATGAAGTATTTGTTTAGAGATCACATTTTGTGAGAAAATGTTAAGAGAAATTTTACCATACTCGGTGGATTTTATTACTTAGAAAAATTGATTAAATGCTCCAAACATATCTCCTAATCATCTTGTGAGTATTTGATATACTGACTTGAATACAATGTTTAACTCATATAAAGCTTGGAGATTGATCTTCCATTTGTATAGATATAGTATTTTTAAGATCAGAGTCGGCTCATAATGAGAACTTGAGGTTTTTTTGTAGAGACATTGTGATCGTGTAGTAAAATGGCATTTGAATCATAGGTCGGCATTGACGATGGGTTGGAACTTCGAGACTTAGCACTGTGAAGAGGCCATCATGGGAAACTAAGCAGAATAGTACCTAATATAATTTGTAACAAAATGATATCTTAGAAGATTAGCTCATAACATCATTTGGTGTTAAGGCATTACAACCACACATTTGAATGGTAGCTGATCAAGAGACTTACAAGAGACTTAGCACTACATAGTGGAGGCATTGAGGTCTATAAGAGACTTATCACTGCACAATGGAGGCATTGAGGCGTTGAGGTCCACGGTGCAGAAACTAAGCCTTGCACAATGGAGGCGTTGAGGTCTATAAGAGACTTAGCACTACACATCGGAGGCATTGAGGTATGAAAAGGGACAAGTCATTATCCATCACCGACATCGGATCAATCATAGCTCTAAGTAGCATGGAGTTCCTTCTTGAACCAGTTTGGATTCTACATAATCAACTCGGAGCCAAGAGCTGTGTTATAGAGTCAAAGAAGATCCTTGTTGTTACGATATCTAGAAGCTTAACACCACACAATAGGAGCGTTGAGGTTTCATTAGAAACTTAGCACCATATAATGGAGGCATGGAGGTCTTCTTGGATATCGAGTGGCACAACAAAAGTGACATGGGGCATAGCCCACAAGTCTAGGTTAAGATCAAAGTTGTCGAAGTGAGAAGGTTGTAGGAGAAGAGACCAAAGGGTCTACTACATCAGCACTTCCAAGGTGGTAATAGAGTTTCTAGATTCAGGACAGGATGGCAAAATGTTCCAATATAAGTTTTTGGGACAAAAATACTTTTCCGAGTGGGAGATGTGATTAGGGGATTAGTTTTGATATCAAAAAGTTCCCTAAACATCCCTAAATTTTTTCATTATAGAATATTGTTTGAGAGATTTCGACGATTGATTATGAGAACGTAAAAAAGCAGACATTAAGAGCTCTAATTATGTCTAGTCAAAGTTTGATCAACAGGAAAGTCAACTTTGGTCAACATGTCATTATTGGACCAATCGTAATGTGACACGTGGCAAAAAGGTGTTGGAAAAATTGGAGGGGTTTTAACCACCGGTCTTTGACAATCATAAAAATGGAATAGCCTGTCGGAACAAGAGGCTCAACACATGGCTTGCCACCATGAGTTTGATTTTGAATCTCGAGTCGATGTGGTGGTCTTATTCATCATATTTCATGCGGGTTGAATTTCATATTGGGTTTTTAATTATTTTCCATGCATTATTTCAAATTCCACGCATTATGCCAAATACCACGCATATATATCAACCTCCACATATTAATGTTCAAACATTAATATACCAACCATCAAATCCACCAACCTATATACATGTTCGAACACCACTTGGTGCTAGCCAGCGGTGGTGAGGGGGAAACTCAAGCCATGCATATGGAAGCTTCCACGTGAGTAGGAGGAGGGGGTTAAGCCTCAAGTGGTCCTTTGACCACTTATACATGCATGGAAAAGGCTTATTAAAGCCTAAAACATTATCCTCCCCACCTAATGTGGGATATTACACATTTTTAAATGCATCCACATTACGTGGAAATTATTAGAGGAGGCTAATGTGGGGATTTTATCCCAATTATTATGCTAAGCCGCCCACTATGGGATATTATCCCATTTTTCATGCTACGGGTTAGGCTAATATTAGCCTTAGATAATTTTTTAAATGCATTATTTTAGGGCCCCATTTGGGTATAAATAGGGGACCCATTTCTTTGTAAAGACAGACACAACGTAGAAGCTCAAATAAAGAGCTCGAGGAAGACCGATCAAGTGGAGGAGAGTTTTATTTTGATTAGACCTATTTATTAGGATTATTATAAATTTTGAAGACCTATTTATTTAATTAGGTAGTATTGTGGCTAGGAGTTTTTAATACTATATAGTCAGCCCATATTGCCACACCAAATTATTGTGAAGCCTAGAATATCGACTAGAGTTCCATAGGGCATTATGAAGCATCCGGAATGTTGATCAAGAACCGGAGGATTCGAGCAGTGGAGGCTGGTGCCATAGAGCTTGCTAACTACACCGGGAAAGGGAAGTTGGGTGCTATTTTTACCGTTGTCATTTGAAGGTTGGGATATTCTTCTAATCAAGTTCTTAATAGTTTCCATTAGGTTTTCTTGTGAAAGTACTATTGTAACTTCCAAGTTTTGACTAGTGGAATGGTTCGATAAGAACCTGGAGACGTAGGAAATTGCCGAACTCCATAATCAATCATTGTGTAATTTTTCATTATATTTTTTCATTAATTTGAAATTGATTACTTAAAAGGAGAAAATTATCAGAAAATAAAATAAGCCTATAAGAGTCGAGATCGAGTGAACAAAAACTTGATAATTTTCGGATCAAGTATATGAGTCTTATATATAAAAGGATGTAACATGCCATGCATGAGTATTGAGGCATATGAAGAGTTAGTTAGGTTTTTCCATGTGAAATGTTTTAAGGAGGAGGTATTTAAGTTGGTTGGTAGAGCAAAGGAAAGGGAATACCTTTTAAGGAAGGTAGGGAAGAATAATTCCTCAAGAGAGAGGAGAGAAGAACTCACATGATCAAGAAATTTTGTATGTAAAGCTTAATTAATGCAATGAGCTTTAATTTTGTAACTATGAATTTTCTAAGATATTGGTAAATTTGTGCATTCAATTCATTGTGTGATTGAAATACTTCTTAGGAGTATTTTAAAATGTTCTCGGGTGTTATGAAAATTCTTCAAGGGATCAGATTTGGGATACTTTGTCCTTAACATGCCAATGAATTCTAGAACTATGTAATGAGATCCATTAAAGTAATGCACTTCTTACAGAACTTTTTTAGAGCCATAAACTATGGTAAGAGGTTATATTAATGGGAAACATGTAGAATAAGGATATATATGGTTGATGGAGAAGATTCTTTGACAATTTCTATTGTAAGAATTATAAAACCTAGATTAAAGTGCAATTGTGGTGAGTAATATTGTTGTTGAGTGTTCAAAATAGTTCAAACTTTGAAGGTTTGATGCCATGATATTTTTAGAGGGTATGAAATTTCTATTGAAGTTTATAAGAAGAACATATTTTGATTATTTAAGCAAGCCTATAATCCCCGAGTCAAGATTGAGGGTTTGTGAAAACTAAACCCTACCTTAAAAACCCGAACAATGAAGAAATGGTTCAAATCCATACATGGAGATTTATTAAAGACCCACTGAGACACAAATGTGTTGACTAAGTGCATGTAGAATTTATATCAAATTTTGAGACCTTGCAAATTAAAATAATGAAATATATAAGAAGATAAAGCTTCTCGGACTGTCACTATGTTAGTTAGGGTTTCAATTGAGAAAGTGTGTTAAAAACCTCACCAAATGGAGTTATGATTTGAAATGTTTAAAAACTTCTATACCTTGTCTACTATCATAAACAAGAAGAGTTTTTGGTTTTTAATGGCAATGTTTTAATATTTTCATAACAAAGATAGAGAGAGAAACATATAACTCGGGAGAAGACCTAAATATTTAGACACACTAATAAAGGAAGTCTTATTTTCCTTTGGATTTAAGCCTCATAACTTAATATTCCTAAAGAAATAAATAAATGGTGATGTAAATGTCTTATATTGTACCCTATAAATGAGTGCATTTGAAGTTATGAGAGTTTCTAGTCTGCACTGACGACCTAATAAGAAATTAGAAGCCAAAATACAAAAAGTGTAGTTGAGAGTGTTGTAGAAGGATTTGGGAATTGAAATTTTGGGGGCATATTGAGGTAGATAGATGTGAATGTATGAATATTTTTATTCCTTCTAGGCATTCCTACAACTTTAAATGCTAGGGTAAAGAAAGGTACATTTTCTTAAGGGCTTGTAGACAATTTTGACTAAAGCGGTAGAGGTGATTGATTTGAGTGAATTGAATTCGTGGAATGATGAAATTAACAATGTTTTAACTTAAAATAGAAAGGTATCTTAGAAAGGAAACAATAAATGAGAAAAATAACAAAAATTTTATGTTGAGGAAGAAGGAAGCTAGTCAAGAAACACTATAAGGAAGAATTGGACAAGATGAGAATACAATAATGAATTGTTAGTTATAGTTCAAGGTAAAGGTTGGTATAATTTGTTTTTGAGGTGTTTCTATAGGAAAAAGTGGGAGAAAACTCTAGTAAGGGCTAATAACAAGTCAAGATAGCTATTTGGGCTCATGAGCTAATAAGGAAATATGAAGGTCAAGCCAAGAAATGTAAGTAACAAGAAGGAAAATATTGTGGATGATAAGTTTAAAGGTTAAAATAATATTGTAAAAGTGCTAGGAAATTGTGTAAATAGGGAAGGAAGTTGGATAAACTCCTTATGAGAAGGATAAATCAAAATTTGTAAATTTGACCATTTTAGGTAGGAAAAAGACCCTCATATTGCAAAGTTTAGAAAGTAGTTTACCTATATTCTTGAATGACTTGTGATAATGATTAAATATTCATCTTGAATACATCATATGGAATTTAAAATATTATTCCATTCCATAGTCCACTTGAAATGTGTATTCTTCTTCAACATTAATGTCGACGGCTTGACAAAATTGGAAAAGTTTTGAATGAACTGCCTGACAAAGTTGATTCTTCCTAAGAAAATTTATAGCACCTTCTCTTGTGGATGGGAAATGGAAATGAAAGGATGAAACTAAATCTTTCTAGATCAATGGTTAACCCTTCTTTAGAGAAAATGTGTCCAAGGATTTTACCTTCATGAGCTAGGAAGATGCACTTTTTGGGGTTGAGGAAACTCCGAACTACCAACATCTCTCAAAAAAATTATTGAGATGGAGTAGATGGTATCTTGCATCCTTAGAGAATACTATGATATCATCCAAATATATAAGGACAATGGTGTTGATCAGTCCTTTGAATGCCATATCTATGGCCTTTTATAAGGATACTCCGCATTAGATAAACCAAATGAAATTTTCCTATAGGCATAGGTTCCCCATTTAGTGGTGAAATTTGTCTTAAACTAATCCTCTTCCTTCACCATGATCTGATTATACCCTGAGTAGCCATCTAAAAGAGAAAACTTTTCTAATCTACCTAACATTTGCAATATTCTCTCTATTGAAGGTAGTGGATATTGGTCATTCAAGGATGCCTTATTCAGATCTCTAAAGTCAAAACACAACCTGATTTCCTATTCCTTTTCCACATTGAAATTATGTTAGCAACCCATGATGAGTGTTTAATGGGAAAAATTATATTTGTCTCAATCATTTTTATAATTCCTTCTTTATTAGAGGTTCTGTAAAAATTAATCTGATCTAATACACAGAATCTATGAAATAGCTACAGACAATAATTGAAATCAACAACTCTATATTATATTTTTATTATTATTACACTCCATTATATAGGAGATGTAAAATAACAATCCTTACAACAACATTTGTCTTCATATACAACCATACACCCATATGGTTTCAACCTCTCACCAATATAATAATAAAACAATACTAATTGTTTTATTATTCTAACTTACTAACTTACCACATACTAACCACATTTTACATTTACTATTTACATTTACATAGTAAATGTACTTTCACTAATTTACCATAATAATAATTACACATATAATTATTATTCACCCGTACATACAAATGGAGCACTAAGATATATTTCCTAACGAGTTCAATGTGTGGATTAATGGGTTTTGTTTCATCGATAGGATTGGAAGTTAAATCTAGCTTAATGGTATGTTGAGATAGATTAGGATAAAAACCTATAAGGTCCTCATAACTCCATGTAAAAATATCAAAATATTCTCAACAAAGTTATACAATAGCATATTCTTCTTGTGGGTTGCATACTTTACCAATCTTGAGCAATTTTTCTTCACCAAGTGATAAGGGTAATGAATCTTCACTCTTGACTGTCATTTTTCCTTTTCTTCTCTCGAACTGGTCATTAGGGCTGAAAATGAATTCCAAGGTCACTAATCCTTTGGGTAGTTTATTTGACTTGAGTTGGACAATTTGGCTCCCATATTGCTGCTCCAACTAATCCTGATTTTTGAAGAAAACTCAACCTCTTCTCTGATAAAATTTACAATATGTTGATCATTCTCAAATGCTTTCCAATTGGTGTCATTTTACAGTATAGAAGGCCTTACTACTACCCTGATATGTGGTTACACTTTGTCTCTCTTAATGTTCTCAACAACGTCAAACCTTTCTCTAAATGTAACCAGCCTATCAACAACTTTATTACATTTCCTTGGAATGGTGAGGATATTAAAGGCTTAAAAATCCTCCAGAAGATCCCATACCCTATGTTTTTAGGAATTTAGTGAATCATTTTTGGCTATGTTTGATCCTTTGAATTGGTTTACAATTAGCTCACTATCTCCAAAGGTGCAGCAAAGTTTTGATGTTTTTTCTGTCTTACCCATTGCAAGCCATGGATAAGGGATTCATATTCTATTGTATTTTTGGAGCAGCTAAATTGAAATTTGAAAGAGGATTAATACCTCATACCTATGGGAGATATAAGGACTAGACCTCATCCTACTCCTTATTTGTTTCTTGATCCATCAAGAAACATTTACCAAATACCACCCTCCTCTCCATCGGTTGGTTTGATAAAACTAGGAAGGTGTGAATTATCCTCATGTATACAATAAATAACAAGACCATCTTCATTAATCTATTGGTATGGGTCAAACCATGGAATTAATTTCCCCACTCATTAAGTAGTAATTTAGGAATGCCCTCAATCAACGAGTATCGCTTCTTGTGTACTTGGACAATATTCTTGATAAAAAATAATATTGTGATCACCCCAAAGTTTTGTGATATAACTAAATAATAAATACTAACACCATGGTAGCCTAGAGCCAAGCATAAATTTAAGAATGAAACATCATGATCAGAGCTTAAAAACATGCATTAATGAAAACTAAATGGAATTAAACATCTAATATACAAGCATTCTTACTATGTTAGATGATTACTAATTAACATAAACCTAAGTAGATCTAAGGAAAGCAAATTATGGTTGTTGCTACTCCACAAATGGTGAGAGGATCTCTCTAAAAATGGCTACAAGGCCATATTATATATCCCTCTACTAACCAAAATGAAGAGTTAGATGCAAATATTGAGAAAGATTATCCAAGAAGAACGTAAGGATTTTAATCTTATTTGTTATATGACATACTAACAAAAGTATGGTGTAAAGTTTTAAGGTTGGAGCTTGGTCCTTTTTTTGTAGTTTTCTATTTGAGGAAAACTTGCATCTTGGTGCATGTGGGACTAAAAGCATAAAGTAGATTAAGGGTTGTTAATCATGATTAGTGAATTAACAAGTGATTAAAACGTGAGGAGCCTTAATTAACCAATTAGGGTCAATTAAGAGGCTAGGATAAGCTTTTGAAGACTTTTGAAATATCTTGGAGGGAATTGGGGTGATTTAGAATTGTTGGAAGAGGGGATTGAGCCAATAATAAGGTTTATTGATCAAAACAATGGTAAATAGACTTAATTAGCTAATAATCACTAATTGTTTTCTCGGAAGAGGATTATGACTTACGATGTGTCTTAAATTGGCATCTTGAATGTGAAAGAGGTTAGGTAATCAAAAAATCATTGTTAATTAACCAAAATAGAGGGAAATGTTAGTTAATTAGCAGAAATCACTAATTATAATAGAAATGGTAAGAATTAGGGCAATTAGTGTGCTTTTAGCAATGAAACTATGTAAGTAGATTTTAGGTGTCTACATTTTCCCCTGTTTGAGGTGAAGTAAGTGATGTCACTTCAAACATAGTAGAAAAACATAAAAAAGTAAATTTTTGAAGAAAAATTAGTATAATGAAGGATTATTCCTCGAGTGTCGATGGGGTGATAAAATAAGTCAATTGATGATTGAATATTTGATGGAAATTGATAGGAGAAATGAGGTGGGGATAAAACTAATTATTTATTGCCCTAGGTGTTTTGGAAGAAAAATTAATAGTGATCAAATATAATAGTGAAGAATATAGGAATAGCTCTTACATCCAATATTTCAATAAGCAACTTTGTTTCATCATGTTGCCCCTATGATCTAAATCATCGACCCTTATTAAAATAAACAAAAGTGTAAAATAACATGAAAATTTATATTACTAACATTTGTTCATTGCTAAAAAAATCTGTAACTCCATGCAACATACATAATGCAATGCAATATGAGAAAGTAAACCAAATAACCTAATAGAGAAACAAGTACAATCACACATACTTAAAGAAACAACATTTAAGATAGTTACACCAATGTTTGTGTTATCAAGCTTTCGTAACCTAAATGTTCGTGTTTAACAACAAGGGTTAAAAATGGTGCCCTTAGCAAGGATACATGCAAGGGGAATAACGGAGGACATAATTAGTACCATGAAAAAGTATTCATGCGATATGACACAAAACTCAACAACTCATTATTGCATGGGAGTACCAACATAGTAAGCAAGCCAACTTTATTAATAGAGGTAGATCAAAATGATTCGCAAGTCATTTAAGACAAGAACAAGAAATAAATTTAGAAATATGTTTTGTATAACAAATTTCAATGTTCGAGAAAATGTATTTGATACATGCTTTAACTGCATGCATGTCGTTTACCAATTTTGATTTTTAAAATTTTTTTACAAGTTTTTGTATTTTTAATGATTTAACCAATTTTTTGGGTTGTTATTGAAAATTTATCATTTTTTGGATTTTTACCTTGAGACAATGTTATATTGTTTTTGAGTTTTCTATGGATACGTATTTGAATGTTTTTAATTTTCTGACTAACATATTTGAATGTTTTGGGGTTTTCAAAAATTTATGAATGTTTTTGTGATTTTCTAAGAGTTTTCGAAGCTATGTGCAAGAAAACCAAGAAATGTGGATGCCCCCAGTATTATATGGGATGTACAAGGGCAGAATGACATGCGTATGTGTAAGAAGGTGAAGATGCAAAGTTTCCCCCAACGTTAGATGGGAATATACAAAGGAAAAATCTTCACACACAGAAGTTGGATCAAGGCCAATATGGATAGGTTCAACATGATGATGAACTTAAACTAATGACGTGTTAGGAAGGAGCAAACATGCCCCTAGTGTTAGCTAGCCAAGAAACACATGATAGAAATAAGTAAAAGATTATTTTAGTGAAAGAAGGGACAAACTTACCCTCAAACATAGTAAATATGCAATCTTATACACATGGATGTTTTGAATGAGTTAAAAGAACAATAAATGTTTATGAAAGGATATGGAAAGTGTAGCTAGAAGCCCCACGATGAAAAAGGTAACTAGCCAAATGCACAAATCATGAGATAAGATATAGAATAAGGTAAGAGTTTGAACAATGTAAAAACAAAGTTGGTAACATACTAATCATGTTTTATCATCGATATCCAGATCTCGCACGTGGAAATTAATTACCTCTTAGAGGGAAGATTTGATAGACAACAAGTGAAGACACCCTAAACAATGTGTAGGAATGATTTATTTTTAGGTGGAAGGATAGTCGTACATTGCTCTCTGTCAAGTAGCTAGGCATCCATATCCCTGAAGGAGATGTATTTGATTCTAATAAAAACATTTCTCTACTACCAGTCAAGCATCCATAGGCCTAGTAGAGATTATTGGAAATACCCTAAGAGAGAGTTATATATAAATTTACTTTTTGCTTTTGATTAATTCTCTCTTTTCTTTTCTTTTCTTTCTAAAAAATTATTTCAGCTCTCTTGATTGTTTTGACAAGGGGTTAAGAATAATTTATGGCTTGACGGAAGGATGTGGAAGTGATTGTAATGATGACATTGGCTAGTGTAAAATAATATGTTGAAATTTTTTTTACAACAAGTTTATTAGATGTTAATTGTGATAAGATCTCTATAAGGTCAACCATTCTTTAATTTACCAAGGTGATGAAAGACCAAGATCAAACAGAGATAACATAAAGATAAATGTCACAACATGTGTGTAAATAGACTAACCAAAATATCATCAAAGGGATGAAAATGGTGGATGAATTGCAGAGGGATGGCAAGAAAGGAAAAAAAATAACATCCATGTGTATACAATACTTGATTACAATGTTTGATCTTTGTACCTTTGATTTTTTTGTATTGTTTTAGTGTTTTCTCATTTTTGTATTTTCTCATTTTTAATTTTTAGATTTTGGGAAATCGGAACCAATCAATATTAATATACATGATAAGATCTAATAAAAACGTTTACAATTTACTTGATAAGGAAGACTATGCATGTTTTTTTATCAAGAGTTATATCATCTCCGATCTTGATGATTGTGGTGATCTCATACTCAAAAATGACTATGAATTATCTTGAAACATGGATTTTGTATGTGGTAGCTCAAATTCCCCATCTAAAGGTTTATGCACTTTGTGCCATACTTGATGCTTGTGTTGGTGTGCATTCTTGAATTGATTTTGATTTTAAGCTTTATGATTGTTTAAATTGTTGGGAGATTTGGAGATCTTGGAATTTTTTTATCTTACCCTGATAAAGAAACTATTTGGATTTCTTATAAGCTAATACGTGACTTATTTGATCCCGAGAAGTGGGAGAAGAAAGTGGACATTTAGAATTGATGTGAGAAATAATAGTGGGCTTGCCACAATCATTAACATAAGGATAATGTGATGGATGGAAAGCATACGATCCAAGAATTGAAGAGGATGAGCTACTGGGAGGTGTCCCATAGATCGAATATGAAGTGATAATAAGATTTGGCCAAAGTATAGAAGAGAATGGGATACCATGAGGTGTACCATAGAGGCGAAGATAAAGAGATACTAGGATGTGGCCCAAGTATAGAAGAGGATGGGCTACTAGGAGGTGTCCCATAGACTAAAGATGAAGGGCTAATAGGATGTGGCCCAAGTATAGAAGAGGATGGGCTACCCGAAGGTGACCCACAAATAGAAGATGAAGGGATACTAGGACGTGGCCCTAGAATAAAAGGTAACAGGATACCAAAGCAGTGACCCTAAATAGATGATGAAGGGATTCTTGGAGGTTGCCCACATATAGAAGAAGATGAGGGGCTACTGAGAGGTGACCTAAGGTGAGATTGTGATTGAGGAATCATGATAGATAAATAATGATTTGGTAATGAGAAGATAGGCCATGGATCGATGTGAGACCTAGGAATTTCATCATGCAATGAAGAATGTGAAGATGTGTTGTTGATAAAATTTATTACGTGGACAAATAAGGTATCTCTACTAATGTTCTAAGGGCTACACCCATCTACATTGAATGACAAAACTCTCATTATTGAAATTAAACTAATCCTAATCCTATCTAAATTTCATGGGTGGAAAAATTGGCTGGGGCTCACAATGGGACACTCCACCGAACCTATGGAAAAGTTCTTGTATATGGGTACAAGGAGGAGATTACAACGATAAGCGGGAAAAGAGGAAAATTAGGAAAGGAAGATTACTTTGTTGTGAGTAGATTCTAGAGCTCACACCTAGTCACCGGAGTAGTTTAATGTTCAATATATAAGAATGCACAATGAAGCTAGTGGAACTAATGAATTAAAACACCAAGTTTTTAGATCCATCTATTGAGAACACCAAGTTCCTCTCCAACTCCATACAGTATCAACTACACTTGCAAAGTGCATGAAAGAGAGAATAGAGGGAAAACAAGAGAGGGAAAATAGAAGAAATGTATCTTTTATTTAATGTGAAGTGATGAATACAAAGCTTCAATCCATCTACCATAATTCATAATGTTACAGAGTAGAAGTTCTTCCAAAAAATCCATATCCCTCGAGATGGGTAAGCCATCCTAATTTATACAATTTTAATTGACCTTTCCCCTCCCTCACATGAATCTTTATTTCCATATTCTACTTGTGACCTTTCATTTTCCATTAATTAAGTATTTCTCTTATAATTTTGAGAAAATAATTTTTACAAATTTAAAATAGGTCACTTAAGTGAATAGGAAGAAATACAATGATGAAGCATAACAAAGAATTAGCATTGAGAGAGAAAGAAGAGAGGGAAAGAGAGGAAGAGGGAAAGGATGGAGGGAAAACACTCCTCGCGATGAACTGGTTGAATGCCGGATGCGATTATGGACTTTGAGAAAAGATTTATAACACGAAGATCCTCCATATTGATGAATATTTCTCCCTTGAATAACTTTTGAAAAACTAAGTGTTTAAAAACACTGTTTGAGACTTGCCTGAAGAGAATTCAAGATGACACATAGACCATGCTCGTGATAATTCTTGGTGAAACTGCTATGTTCTACTTTCCTCTAGAATGATACATATGTTTTGTAAGTGATGAGTACATCATCAAAACCATGATGGATGTCTTGTTTTGTAATATAAAATGACCACTACAACACCAATACTTTGTAACTGATTACATCTCTCCGAACTCGAACTACAACTGCTAACTTGAAATTCATTTTTCCTTAACACTTACTATATTTGGAAAGGACAACTTACTATTTTTAGTAAGTGTTGGATTTTTCCCTCTAGAACCTAAATGGTGATATTAACCTAAATGATTATCCCTTTATGTCCCATTATGCCAAACTTTCCCTTTGAGAACAACCTACTATTTTTAGTAAGTACCCATGGGGCAACTTACTATTTTTGGTAAGTGTACAAGTTAGCTTTTACCAACCTCAACTAGCTATGGTAGCTTGAATTATTTCTTCTTACTATGTTCCTCTCACCTTTTGGACCAACTGGCTATTTATAGCAGGAGCTTGTGGAACCACTTACTATTTTTAGTAAGTGTCAATTGTGGGCCGAGATGACCTTTTCGACAAATTTTCCTATGATACTCCCTCTGTGTTCACCACCTTCTTCTTATCCTCTTCAGATGGTGGCTTACCTAAAGTAACAATCCCCTATGTAGGAAGTCTTGCTATTTTTAGTAAGTGTACTACGGGTGTTAGATTGCAACAAAACATGTCTTGATTTTTTTTGTTTTATTCCAAAGTTCCACCCTCCGCATTTTGAGCAATTCATTCATTTGAACAAGTGGGAAAGTGATATTTTCATGCCGGGGGTAGAATACTAACAAAAAAATCTCTCCATATCCCTAAAAAATAGGGACTTCATGGCACAAAAGCTAGTCTACGTGAAACCAGATATTTCAATGATCATTCCCTCCAATTTTCGTGGTGATTTTACCCGTTGGAACTGTCAACACGAATCGGCACTCGATAATATTTCACCAGAACTCCTCATGCTATGATTATTTTAGTAATGCACAGCTTTTGGTTTTGTGGTAGTAATCTAGAAACACAATAACAAACATAACACAAGAATACCACAAACTATGACAAAAAAAAGAATGATGACAAATCTGAAATACAATTGTAAAATTTATTATTAATATGGAATTATTACAATCTCACCCATGAATTACTCATCTTGATGACTTCCTTAACACACCTTCACAGAGAATCCTTTATTCATAAAATAATTATTACAACTTTGCTCTATGATAAATGAGAGGGGATGGCCTCTCTATTTATAGGAATTCAAGCTTATCCACCCTATCTCTAAGATGGGATAAAAATCTCTTCCGGCCAATCATATTTCATGCCTAAACTCTTTCCTTTACATGTAGGCTTATCTTCTAAGATAAGATAATCCTTATCATCTCACAAAGGTTCCACCTTTTTAGACTTTTCTACAAATAAAATACACAAAATATTTATGACATCACTCCTTGTCCTTATTACAAATATAATATTTCTAATTCCTAATCATGTATACCCTACTTCTCTACTTACCTCAACTTTGACATTTGAACATTAACGGACCACTTACGATAAATATTTACTTTTTACCACAACATTCCTTTTGTACTTTGATTGTTACCGTACTCTACTTTATTGGCGGCACTGTACTGACGTCGTTATCTTCTATTGGATGCCACTACTAATTATACTTAACAACATCTTATTCCTAATACATACATTAATAAAATAGAAATTATGGAGGAAAATTTTAATGTCGACATTTTCCCCCTTCCTAGCTTCTACTCCATCCTCGGAGTAGACTCTTATGGACATTCTAAAGCTGGTGCCTGGAAAATATTTAACTTGTCATGGTTGACCCATTTCGTAATGGGAGTACCATCCAATTCCTCCAGTTGATATGTACCATTTTCATGCACAACTACTATTTTGTAGGGCCCCATCCATTTGGGAAGAAATTTTCTCTGCCTTCTTTTTGTATATGGAATCATATACTAGAACCAAGTCATTCACATGAAATGGAGACCAACAGATCTTTTGATCAAAGTATTCCTTCTGCTTCATTTTATTCTTATAGCTTGTATCCTTTGCTATTTCCCTCATTTCCTCTAGCAAATGAAGATGCATCAACCTTTCTTTTACTGAATCACTTTCATCCATCCTTTCATTTTTCATAACTCTCACAATGGGAATATCAAACTCAATAGGAAGAACTGGATCAATGCCATAAGCCAACCGAAATGAGGAGTATCTGTTGCTGAATTTGATGTTTCCTATATGCCCATGCAATGCTACATGAATCCTTTTATCCCACTTATGTACTTGCAAGGCTACATCTTTTGCTAGAATTTGACATAACACAAAAAAAATTTGTTCCACCTATCCATTTGTGCTTGGCTTGTATGTTGTTACCTTCCTGTGCTTAATAGAAAACTTGTTGACTAGGGCTTCTACCACCTCATTAATGAAGTGGCTTCCTTGATCTGTTACAATTTCTAATGGGAAACCAAATCTGGTGACAATGCGTTCATATATGAACCTTTCCACTTCATCCATGGAAGTTGTTTTCAATGGCCTAGCTTCAACCCACTTGGTTAAATAATCATGGAAACTACTATATACTTATTTTGGCATGGGGTAGTTGGAAGTTAGACCTAAAATGTCTATCCCCCATTTTTCAAAGGGACAAAGTGGAAGAATAGGGCATAATGGAGCCGATGAAGTCTTACGGTTACCATGTGTTTGAAAAATATAACATGTCTTACAATAATTATAACAATCTAAAAAGTGTGGGCGGTGATAACCTACATCCAAGATCCTTCTTGCTGTAAGTTTTCTAGAGAAGTGTCCTCCATATGTACCATTGTGGAATTCTTCTATCAGCTCCTTCCCTTGATCATGTCCAACTACCCTCTTATCTTGTTCATCGGGTCCTATTCAAAATAATACTCTCTATGCGAGAATAGAATATGGATGACCTGGCTTAAGTAATCTTCCTCTTAGTCTTTGCATTAGCACCATCAAGAAACTTGAATTCATTCAGATAATTCCAAATATCTATGTATTCACTAGGGATTGTGTCAAGGGATAACAATGTTGCATCTAGGAAATCATCATCATCACAAGATGAACTTAAACCATCATAGGCTCAAGAGAGTGCATCTGCATTGACATGCTTCTTTCTTGGCCTATCTATAATATCAAATTCAAATTATTGTAGCAAAAATATCCATCTTGTTATCCTCCCTGATGGGTTAGGCTTATTTACAATATATTTTAGAGCCTGATGATCTACGTTATAACTATAAATTTCTGCCCTAGCAAGTAATTTCTAAAATTATTTACAAGCAAAAATGATAGCTAGAGCCTCTTTCGATTACATGTATAATTTATCTCAAGACTACTCATTTTTCTCGCTCCCAAAGTAAACTGGATGATCATTCCTATTTTCATCTTTTTGGCTCAACGTACTTCCTAGTGAGGCATCGGTATACACAATGAATGGCTTGCTCCAATCTAGATTCTTTAAAATAGGTGAATACACCAAAGCTTCCTTTAGTTATTCAAAAGATTCATGCACCTTATTTCCCGGTTCATAAGTAACATCCTTCTTCAAGAATGGGTTAGTGGTCGTGCAATCTTTGAGAAATTCTTGATGAACCTTCTATAATAACCCACATGGCCTAAAAATGATCAACTTACTTTTATTTATAGGAAATGGTAACTCTTTGATTTTTGAAACTTTATCAGGATCAGTACCAATACCATCTCTGGATACAACATGCCTTACAAAAACACCTTTAGAACATCCAAAGACACACTTTGTAGGGTTTAGTGAGGCTTGTGCTTCATCTAACCTTTGAAATGCTATCTCCATCTGGTGCAGGTGGTCCATCTTGCTCCCATAGATGCAAAAATCATCCAGAAATACTCTGATGAAGTTCCCAATGTAGGGTTTAAACACCATATTCATCAAGCGCTGGAACATTGCGGAGTATAACACAACCCAAAAGGCATAACTCTATAAGCAAATGTTCCCCAAGGAGTGGTGAACGTGGTCTTCAGTTGATCTTTCTCCGCTATACAAACTTGGTTGTATCCGCTATATCCATCAGCAAAACTATAACACTCTTGGCCAGCTACTTCATCCAAGATCTGATATGAGAATGGAAGAGGGTAATGATCCTTCTTTGTTGCCTTATTGAGCTTTCTATAATCAACACAAATGCGTAGCTTCCCATTCTTTTTTATTGAGATCACAATGGGAGAAACCCATTCTAAATTCTCCACAAGCAAATATGAATCTTGCATCAAGCAACTTATCTATTTCTTCTTTTACAGTCTTGGAAAAATTAGGATTCATTCTATATGACATTTTCTTTATGGGCTTAGCACCATCTACCAGCTCAATAGAATGTTCTACCCAACTTACTTGATGGAGTTCCTTGTAATCAAAAGTGAATAGGTGTATGTACCTTCTAAAGAGTTGGAGGTAGGATTCCTTCTCATTCTCCATCACAACATCACCAATCTTTATTTGTTGGAGACGATCATCAATTTCTTCTTCAGATAATTTTATGGGTTCATGAGTCGGTGTGACTGGAAGGATATCCATGACCAAAATATCAACCTCACTTTCTTCATCTTTTGTGTCCACTTCATTGGTACTAGAGTAATCAAAGGATGTCGATCATAAGTTTCATCACTTGAATCCACGAGGTTCTATCTTATGATGTCGAGGATCAAGTTTATCTTCACTATCTCTCTACCATGTCGAAGTGTCATGAAGCCTTCATTCCAATAGTTTCTTACATAAACTCTCCTTAGCCATGGTCTTTCCAACAACATTGGGTACTCAATAGTACCATTTTTTATCACCTGAAAGTCTACCACACATACAACACCCATAACAGATATTTCCACATTTGAAACTACACCTTCTAGTTTAGTTTTTCCCTTATTTAATGACCTTAACATAAGTGTTGAGGGCGATCAATTTTTAAACCCAACATATTCATTACAGACTCGGTCATTACATTAACTGCAACACCTCCATCAACTAAGACATCATGAATTGAAATACCATTACATAATACCTCAACTTGTGGAGCATAGGGATTCACCTTTACCTCCAAAATAGGGACCTCAACCTCCTTCCTTCATTGAGCATTGAGTTCACTTCGCAGCTCCCACCTCTTCTCAGAAGACATAGCCAAGAGTTGACCATATGTAATATTTGCAGGCCTTTTGGATAGATCTTCCAAGATGGAGTATGGTCCTTGTCCCTTTGAAATCAGAAAATCCTGCACACCCAACTTTCTTCTCCTATGTTTCTTACTAGTTTCTCCTTTCATCTTCTTAGGATCATTTCCATCTTGGTTATCTTTTTTTTCTTTATTTTTGTTACAAACACATCTACTTCATTATTTATGCTCTTATCTACTACATCAAAAGAATTCACATTGCTTTTCCTTTATCGTTATCTCTTGTACCAGATGTAGAAGTTCTATCTGGACAATTATACTTATAATGACCCTTTTTATAACAACCATAACATACGACTTCAGAAATATTTCTTTTTGGACCTCTATCTCCTCCCTAAGAACTAAATTCTTTTCCTTAAAGAAGATTAATAGTTAACTAGCCCATCTTCCTGACCAGATCTTCATACTCAGTAGATGTACTAGGAGAAAGATTTGTGCTCACCGAGAGTGGTTATGGATTCTAGACCAAAGGTGTTGGTGTAGGCTCTACTTTAGCAAAAATTTCTTTGGGCTCCTCTTCCATGCTTTCTTCTTGCCTTCTTGCAATATCCTTTGCTTGTTCAATGGTAGTTGGGTGGTCATAATTCACTCGTTGTCTGATCTCTGGCTTCATCCCAAGAATGAAGTGCTTACAGAGGAGATTATCCATGCCATTCATCAACCCATCCACTAATCCTTCCTTCCGGATCTGGGCATCGAGCTTCCTCCTTAGCTCTAGAATACAAGCATGATAATCCCTTATCTTCTCCTTCTCTCCTTGGGATAGCTTTGTGATATCAATCATGAGATCTGCATATTTCTGTTGTTCACCAAATTCTTCAAGAAAACTTTTAGTTAATAAATCCCATGAATTTTTCACATTATCACCTAGTGTTTCAAACCACCTAAGAGCTGAACCATCCAAAAAGGTAGGAAAAAATTTAGTCCATTGTTCCCTTCTTATGAGGCCATTACAAATGTAAGATTGTTTAAACTCTTGAATGAAAGAGGAAGCATCTTCATTAGATTGGGCTGAAAAAATAGGAATCTTCCCCATTTTTAAATGTAACCACAGTGAAATACCAACTCACAAGTACAATTAGTAAGACTTATGTGCACAAATAATTAGACTCACTACAATAGAAAGTGACTTTACACCTTTCTATAGTAAAATAGGAATGACCATGGTAATCTTGACTTACTACGGTAAAAACTGACTTTACTGTGGTAAACACTATTTACAGTAAAAATGAAGTTATTGGGGTAAACACTATTCATGGTAAAAATGAAGTTACTGTGGTAAATACTATGCATGGTAAAAAGTGACTTTACCATGGTAACTACTAGGCACAATAAAAACAAGGTTACCCTCCTATTGATTTATGACTAAGTGGGAATATCTCTCCAGAAAATCCACCAACGAGGAATGGTCCCGGCAATGGAACCAAAATGTCAACACAAATCCGGCACTCTGATAATATTTCACCGGGAACTCCTCGTGCTATGATTATTTTAGTAATGCACAACTTTTGGTTTGGTGGTAGTAATTTGGAAACACAATAACAAACATAACACAAGAATACCACAGACTATGACAAAAAAAAGAATGATGACAAATCTGAAATACAATTGTAAAATATATTATTAACATGGAATTATTACAATATCACCCATGAATTACTCCTCTTGATGACTTCCTTAAGGCACCTTCACAAAGAATCCTTTATTCATAAAATAATTATTACAACTTTGCTCTATGATAAATGAGAGGGGATGGCCTCTCTATTTATAGGAATTTAGGCTTATCCACCCTATCTCTAAGATAGGATAGGAAATATCTTCCAGCCAATCATATTCCATGCCTAAACTCTTTCCTTTACATGTAGGCTTATCTTCTCAAGATAAGATAATCCTTATCATCTCACATGGGTTCCACCTTTTTAGACTTTTCTACAAATAAAATACACAAAAATATTTATGAAATCACTCCTTGTCCTTATTACAAATATAATATTTCTAATTCCTAATCATGTAGACCCTACTTCTCTACTTACCCCAACTTTGACATTTGAACATTACCAGACCACTTATGACAAATATTTACTTTTTACCACAACATTCCTTTTGTACTTTTACTGTTACCGTACTCTAATTTATTGGTGGCACCATACTGACAGTGCTATTATCTTCTATTAGACGCCACTACTAATTATACTTAACAACATCTTATTGCTAATACATACATTAATAAAATAGAAATTACGGAGGAAAATTTTAATGTCGTGAGTAACCTTGATGAATGAAGAGGTAGCTCACTGATTTTTTCACTATTGTGTCATGGAAACCATTAATGGAGCTTGAAAATTGTAGGTTTCCATTTCATCCTTGGATCATGATGAAAATTATATTTTTGATGTGGGTTTTTCTTCCTCGTTCCACCGGTGATTTTTCTCTTCAAACCGATTGTCGGTTTGGTGGGAAATTTGATTTTTATCTTCATTGTGCCAAGAAGAAGAGTTACAGAGTGTGAATAATTCTTTCGAAAATGAGGTATTTTTGGCAAGGTTTTAATGGCCTTTGAAAGTGATGAACGCACTAATAAATATTTCTTCGATTTGTGCCCTGGTTTGTAAGATATACCAATTTCTTCGTCTCACGACAATGGGATTTTTAGAAGAAGATCTCGAGTTTTCTCTTCTATTCTTCAACCTCACGATTTCTTATTAATCTATATTTTCATGATATAGAGGATTTTATGGCCATGTAAAATCTGGTTTGAAGTGTAAAAATGGTGGATTGGAAGTTCTCTACAAATTTCTTATGACAGTGAGTTTCACGGGCAATAATGGAGAAACAACAAGGAATTATAAAAATTCAAATTTTGAAGCTGGGGTTGGGCACATTTTTGTTTCCTTGATGTAGTTTTATTTAAAATGATGAAAGGGACACCAATTTTCACATCACACCTCCTCACGACACTTCTTCAAATAGTGAACGGTTGAAAATTTAGGCTAAAAAGCTTGTGGGAAACACTTGGGGGCTGAAAATCAGTCGTATGTGATCCATAGGGATCCAAGAAAACTCACCACTTCATCAGTTCCATTAGCACCAAGAAGGAGAAACAAGAAAAGTGAATAAAATGAGGTAAATGGAGGTTCTAGAAGGAACGAACACTCGTGCAAAGTGGTGGTTTTAATCGACGCCTAGCTGGCGGCGGCGATCCCTGGGACCGCCCGATCGGCTTAGGGTGGCAATCATGACACTTTCGAAGAGAAAAATGGAATTCGAATAGACACGAATTTGAAGCGTACGGTTGTGTCTCTTCCCCTTCCATGCCCTTTCACATCCTCCAGTACACAGGAGGACATGGGAAGGCCTATAAATACATGAAAGGAACAAGAGAATAGGCATTCAAAGATCCAAAGAGATCGAGAAGCAAAGTTTAATGAGAGCAGTGAGTAAGATCTTCAGTGTTGGAGTGGAATTATAGGAGCAAGGTGTAGAAATAGAGAAAGTAAGTAATTGGAGAGAAGGTTTACATTGTTTCTTCTTTTCATACTTATTGTAATCTATAATTGTCTATATTAGACCAATAAAAGTGGGAAGAAAGAGCAGTTGCCCTTCCCGACTAGTTTTCCTCCATTGGAGGTTTCAGGATAAAATTTTTGGTGTTGAAGTTTTGAATTCTTTCCTTCTCTACATTTTCTTTTCTATAGCATTAGATAATATGCCACGAAGCTCTAATTTTTCAAGCAAATATGTCATTTTCCAAAGTTGAAAGTAGAACAGCATAATTGTGTGATTCGTAGAGTTCCAAAGTAGAAGTTTACGGATCATTTTGGTATCAGAGCTGATTATATATCCAGGAATGTGGTATTCAAATATTTCTTGTGATTTTGTATGACAATGACAAATGTTAGGTTGTGGAGCCTATTTTTCAAGTGTGAAAGTCTTGAAGGCGTACACTAAGAGTCTGTACACTTTTCATGTATCCTAACAATTGGTAAAAAAAAATTTTAGGCGTAAAATTTTTGGGCTCGAAAAAAATGCACCGACATATCGGGAAACGTGCTTTTCTCATATGGGTGAGTTTCTTGACCCATAGGTTTATTGGATGGGTTTTGCCCATGGTTTTGATACCACGGTTTTGTAAAAGCGCTTAAGAAGTTATCTATTTATATGGTCTTATGCATATGATAGATGTACAAGCAAATGTATTGCATATGTGTTTTGAATTGGGTGTGAATTCAGTCAGAGTTTGTTGAGCATAGCTCCAAATGGATC
The DNA here is from genome assembly GCA_018340775.1 of Taxus wallichiana var. yunnanensis. Lineage (NCBI taxonomy): Eukaryota > Viridiplantae > Streptophyta > Pinopsida > Cupressales > Taxaceae > Taxus > Taxus wallichiana. Next base: position 642,753,652 of record CM031239.1, on the reverse strand, counting down.
TGGGTATTGTATTGAGAGAGTGGTGGCTTGTAATAAAATCTAAGCAAGTTATTCTTGGTGGACGTAGCCCAAATTGGGTGAACCACATTAAATACTATCTCTTTATATTGTGTTATTTTATTCGGAATTTTATTTGAGATCTGTAATAATTTCGCATATTAGTTTCTCTTTGTTGTGATTATGTGAGGATTATTCCGCATATTTTATCTCTTATTTCCTAACAATTGGTATCAGATCCTAGTTTAGTTTGCTGAAGTGTTGAATTGTAGGGAAAGTTTTTAGCTTGAGTGGGAGCTATGGCAGATGAAGGAAGATCTAGGGTTGATAAATTCAACGAGTAGAATTTCAGTCTTTGGAAGATGTAGATGGAAGATTACCTTTATCAAAAGGATCTTTATACTCATCGCTTGAGAAGGTGAACAAACCCTCGAGTATGACAGATGCGGAATGGGATTTGCTTGATAGGAAGACACTTGGGAAAATCCGGATGTGCCTTACATCTTGATATTATTTAATGTTTCAAAGGAAAAGACTACAAAAGATCTAATGGATGCATTAGGAAGTTGTATGAAAACCCTTTGCCTCTAATAAGATATTTTTAATGAAAAAGTTGTTTAATATGAAGATATCCGAGAATAGTTCAATGATGAGATCATTTAAATGATTTCAATATGGTTGTGAATATGCTAGCTTGGTTCAATAGAATTTGATGAAGAAGTTAGGGCTTTATTAATTATGTGCTCTTACCCGAGAGTTAGAATAGCACTTCGGTAATGGCGGTAAGTAACTTAGTTCCATCTAACTCGAAGTTGAAATTTGAGGATGTTGTAGGGGTGATTCTAAGTGATGAAATGCAAAAGAAAAATCTCTAGGGAATCTTCTACTTGAGGAATGCTTTGACAAAGTGGAAACTAGAGGGAGACAGAAGAATAGAGGAAACCGTGGAAAATCAAAAGATCGGGCAAGGTCAAAATCCAAGAACAAGATTGTATCTTTGGAATTGTGGAAAGTCTGGGCATGCAAAGAAGGACTGTTGGGAGCTTCGGGATAAGAAGAAACAATAGGAAGAAAACAAGGAGGAAAATGTGGCATTGGGTAATGTATGTCAGGATGCTTTGATTCTTTCTTTACATAATATTACTGAATCTTGGGTTTTAGATTCAGGGGCTTCTTTTCATGCTACTCCACATAGGCATTATTTTGTTGATTATATTCAAGGGGATTTTGGGCATGTTTTTCTTGTTGATGATGAGCCTTGCAGTATTGTTGGAAAAGGTTCTGTTCAGGTTAAGATGCAGAATGGGAATACATGGCTATTGAAGGATGTCAAACATGTGCCTACATTAAGGAGAAATTTGATATCAGCGGGGCAATTGGGAAGCGATGGTTGTATTGTGATATTTACAGCTAACTCTTGGAAGGTTACTAAGGGTGCTCTTGTGGTGGTAAGAGGTAAGAAGGTTGGAACCTTGTATTTAACCAATGATAGTATTAATGATTGTAATATTATGGCTTGAGATGCGAGATACAACATTATGGCACTATAGGCTCGGTCATATGAGCCATAAAGGCATGGAAATCATAAAGAAGAATTTTCCTAGATATACTGAGAAAGCGCAGGTTTCGAGTTACGTGAGAACTTCATATATGGGAAACAAGTGAGTAAAGGTTTCTCAAGGTTGGACCTACGAAGAAAGAGAGTAAGTTAGAGATGGTACATTCTGATGTGTGGGGGCCGGCTCATGTATCATCTCTTGGGGGTTCAAGTTATTATGTTACTTTTATTGATGATGCAACAAGGAAAGTTTGGGTTTATTGTATTATAAACAAATCTGATGTATTTGACACTTTTGTTAAATGGAAAGCCTTGGTAGAGAATGAAACAGGTCTTAAGCTAAAATGTCTTAGGTCAAATAATGGAGGGGAGTATTGCAGCAATGAATTTAATGATTATTGTTCTAAGAATGGAATCCGCAGGTAAAAGACGGTTCCGGGAACTCCATAGCAGAATAGGGTATCAGAAAGGATGAACAGAACAATAATGGAACATGCTAAGAGCATGGGGTTACATGCAGGACTGCCTCTTTCTTTTTGGGTAGAAACGGTGAGCACAGCAGTGTACTTGATAAACAGAGGACCCTCAAGTGCCTTGGATGGAGGCATACCTGAGGAGGCATGGTATGGTAAGAAAGTTGATTATTCATTTCTTAGAGTCTTCGGATGTGAAGTGTTTGTTCATATAGATAAGGATGATAGGACCAAGCTAGAGGCCAAATTAGAAAAATGTACTTTCATTGGTTATGGTGGTGATGACTTTGGGTTTAAATGTTGGAGTATTAAGGACAAGAAAAACATTCGGTCTAGGGATGTGGTTTTTAATGAGAAAGTCATGTATAAGCAAATTACAGGAAAACAGGAAGAATCCAAGAAAGCATATGCGGTGGTAGAGGATCTCCGGATGGGAAAGTGACCCATGAATTAGTTCAGGAACCTACTCAACAGGAACCCCAAACTCCTACAGTGAGGAGGTCTTCTAGGGTAAGAAAAGAACCTAAACAGTTTTCTCCTTCTCTTTATTATTTATTACTCACTGATAGTGGAGAGCCAGAGAGCTTTGATGAAGCAATGCAGGTAGATGCCAGTAAGAAGTGGGAGCAAGCCATGGATGAGGAGCATAAGTCTCTTATGGAGAACCAGACTTGGGATTTGGTGAAGCTACCAGAAGGCAAAAGAGCATTGCAAAACAAGTGGGTGTACAGAGTTAAAGATGAAGAAGGAGGAAAGAAAAGATATAAGGCCCGGTTGGTGGTCAAGGGGTTTGCATAGAAATAAGGTATAGATTTTGATGAGATTTTTTCTCCTGTAGTAAAAATGACTTCTATTAGAACTGTTCTTGGAATAGTGGCAGCAGAAGACTTGCACTTAGAATAGTTAGATGTAAAGACTGCATTTCTCCATGGTGATTTGGAGGAGGAACTATATATGCAGCAACCAGAGGGATATGAGGTCAAAGGTAAAGAGGAGATGGTGTGTAAATTGAAGAAGAGCTTGTATGGCTTGAAACAAGCTCCACGTCAATGGTATAAGAAGTTTGATAGCTTTATGATGGAGCAAGGTTATATTAGATGTCATTCTGACCATTGCGTGTATACAAAGAAATTTGAGGATGGAAGTTATATTATCTTGTGTTTGTATGTTGATGACATGTTGGTTGTAGGTAAAAACATGCAGGAAATAAAAGTACTCAAGAAACAACTAAGTGAATCCTTTGATATGAAGGATTTGGGGGCAGCCAGACAAATCCTTGGTATGAGGATAACTTGGGATAGGAAGGAATGGAAGTTGACTTTATCTCAGGAAGAGTACATTAAGAAGGTATTAGACAGGTTTAACATGCAAGATGCTAAACCGGTTGGGACTCCTTTGGCAGGCCATTTCAAGTTATCAAAGGAGTAGTGTCCCATGACAGAGCAGGAAAGAAACTAGATGTCCAAAGTACCTTACTCATCAGCAGTTGGTAGTTTGATGTATGCTATGGTGTGCACTAGGCCTGATATTGCCCATGCAGTGGGAGCTGTGAGTAGATTTATGAGTGATCCAGGTAAAGAGCATTGGCAAGCAGTAAAGTGGATCCTTCAGTATTTGAGAGGGACCATGGGGACAGTTTTGTGCTACAGTGGATCAAACACCACTTTACGTGGTTATGTAGATTCGAACATGGCCGGAGACGTAGGACAGCGAGGAGGAGCACGATAGGTTATATTTACGCTGTAGGTGGGATAGCAATGAATTGGATTTCATGACTACGTAAGTGGTGGCTTTGTCAACCACGGAGGCTAAGTATGTTTTCGCCACAGAGGCAAGCAAAGAGATGATTTTGTTACAACAATTGCTTGAGGATTTTGGGGCATAAGCGGGAGGAATGTAAGCTGCATAGTGATAGTCGAGTGCTATACACCTAGCTAAGAACTCGCTTTCCACTCTAGACAAAGCATATACGATTAAGGTACCATTTCATCGGAGACTGACTTTGGAGGAAGAGAAGTTAAAGTTGGAGAAGATTCATACCAGCTTAGAATCCTACGAGACATGATGACCAAGGTGGTCACAAGGAAAACTGAAGTTGTGTTCAGCTTTGGTTGGTCTTCACAGAAAGTAGTGAAGGGTTGAGAAGCTTGCTTAGAGGATAACTAGTCTCCAAGTGAGAGATTGTTAGGTTGTGGAGCCTATTTTTCAAGTGTGAAAGTGTTGAATATTGTACACTAAGAGTATCTTGTACACTTTTCATGTATCCTAACAATTGGTAAAAAAAAAATTATAGGCGTAAAATTTTTGGCCCTGAAAAATGCACCGACATATCGGGAAACGTGCTTTTCTCATATGGCGAGTTTTCTAACCCATAGGTTTATGGGATGGGTTTTTCCCATGGTTTTGATACCCACGTTTTGTAAAACTACTTAAGCGCTTGTCTATTTATATGGTCTTATGCATATGATAGATGTACAAGCAAATGTATTGCAAATGTGTTTTGAATTGTTGTGAATTCAGAGAGTTTGTTGAGCATAGCTCCAAACAAACTGGGTATTATATTGAGAGAGCGGTGGCTTGTAATAAAATCTAAGCAAGTGATTCTTGGTGGACGTAGCCCAAATTAGGTGAACCACATTAAATATTGTCCCTTTATGTTGTGTTATTTTATTACGTAATTTTATTTGAGATCCGTAATAATTTTTGCATATTAGTTTCTACTTGTTGCGATTCGTGAGGGATTATCCGCATATTTTATCTCTTATTTCCTAACAACAAGGTCCAAAGGTGAAGAATTTTTACCTTGCATGAGCTAAATATTTCTATGAAGAAGGGGAAACAAAGAATTCAAGCTCAAATGGAGGAATAGAACTTGGTCCGTGGAGTCGAGATGCTAAAAACCATGATGGATAAATTTCATAGAAAACAAGAAGATATTTCAGATTTGTACAAGATGGATTTGGTTAAGCAAGATTCCATAGACTCAGTGGTGTGAGCACTAGCCGAAAAATTTAGTATCAGAAAGAGCCATGAAGAGGAAGAATGGGAAGAGCATGAGAGGCACCGGTTGTAAGCGAGAAGGTAAAATCTACACATACACCTTTTAATGTTGAAAAAAAAGTGGAAATAAATAATTTTGAAGGACAAGTAGATGCATAATTACTGGATAAATGGATAAAACCATCATAATTCTACTTTAGTGTGCATAATGTAACTGAGGCACAAAGGATCACCTTTGCATGTCTCAAAATGGAAGGTCATGCTCTGGTTTGGTGGGAAACCCATCTAGCCACTTATGAGAAGAAGAAACATCCTATTTTCAGTACTTAGAAAGGTTTTAAAGAATTGATTAGAGCTAACTTCTATCCTATTGGCCATAATAATGACATGATGATTAAGTGGCAGTACTTTAGACAGGCAATGGTCAAAGCATGCAAGACTACACTATGGAATTTTGGAGACAATCCATGTTGCTTAATATGGACTTGGAGGATGAGGAAATTCTAACCAAGTATTTGGGAGGACTTCACACTCACCTTTGAAGGAAGGTAATATCCACGAAGCCCAAGGATCTCAATGAATCTTGTATACAAGCATACTACATTGATGACGAGAAGAAGCAAGGAGAAATAGAGCCAAAGGGAGACCAGTCAACAGAACAATAGGACAAAGAACAAGGGAAGACAAGTAGTAGAGGTAAATGGAAAGGTAAACATACCACTATTGCTTTGCATACTTGTAAAGATCCTAAGAATTTCTATAAGAATTGTGATGTAAATGGACATACTGATGCCACATGTTGGAAGTTGCATCGGAATTGCTCAAAAGCACCAAACCAAGGATTCCAAGAAATCCATGGCCACTGTGAAGACAAAAAGAGAGGTGGATATTGAGGATGATTTGGATGTAGACGAGAGGCTGGGATGCATGACCACTAACATGTATGGGGTAGCAGAAGAAGAAGAGATGAGTAAGCTATTTCAAATCATAATCCAAATCAAGAAGACTAAGGTAAACACTTTAGTAGATTCTAGTTCTCAGTCAAATTTTATTTCTGATGCGGTTGTAGAACAACTTGGTCTAGAGACTTACGTGCATCCACATCCATACCCACTAGGATGGGTGAAGAAGGGTGTAGAAATACAAGTTACAAGGAAGTGTAAGTTTCAGTTTGGGATAAATACCCAATACATAGATGTATTAGAGGTTGATATTATTCCACTTGATGCATTTGACGTTGTCTTTGGAAGTCCTTACTTGTATACTAGGGATGTTGTGTTCACAAGGAGGGAGAACTGTACAGATGGGTTAAGGATGGAGTTAGTTTCAACATCCTGGGCACACCAAAGAAAATCAAAGAAGGCTATGGTAAGTGCCAACCAAGCACCAAGACTTATTCAAGTAAAATCATCAGTTTTGTTTGCTTTCATTGGAAGAAAAGAAAAATGGACATGAGAGAATGGATATTTCTGACCAAAGGATGGAGAATTTGGATAGCACTTGTCAGTTTTTGTAGAAGAAGCCACCATAGGAACTTCTCATTCAAGGAGAAAAAAAACTTTCGTTATGTAGTCACCGTATCTACCTATGGATTCTTGGACCCAACTATGGGGGGTAAGAAGAAGAGGAGATAAAATGAATGGTGGTGACTATAGCAGCAGCATACTTGGGGAGGATTCGGCTAATCCATCTCTAGAGATAAAGATAGGAAAGGACTAAACCACTATAGTATGGGACCTTTTCCATACTTGAGCAGGTTGGAGAAGAAACCTTCAGGCCATACTTCATGTAGATGCACGCGATAGTAAGTTGTAAGAGCTCACATCCACTAATGCCATCTATGCATGACAAAGAAGGAAAGATACATAAGTTACCTTCCAAAGAGGATTGTACTCGAGGAAACTTGGAGGATGTAGCATTGGAACGATAAATCGAGATCCACAAGATTCTTGGCAAGTTAGATGAGAGAAGACACCAAGGTAGACCCACTAGTACTCAAATGAGCACGAGAGGGAGTTGATTCCTCTACCACTCCCCCACTAAGCTTTTGTGGGACCAAAATCCTCCTAAGTAGGGAGGTATGATCCATAGGGATCCAAGAAAACACACCACTTCATCAGTTCCATCAACACCAAGAAGGAGAAAGAAGAAAAGTGAATAAAGTGAGGTAAACAAAGGTTCTAGAAGGAACTTTCACTCTGTGCAGAGTGGCGGTTTTAGAACCACCACCCCGCCAAGGTGGTGGTCCTGACACTTTCAAATAGAAAAAAATGGAATACGAATGGACTCAAATTTAAAGTGCCTAGTCATGTCTCTTCCCCTTCCATGCCATTTCACATCCTCCAGTGCATGGGAGGACATGTGAAGGCCTATAAATGCATGAAAGGAACAAGAGAATAGGCATTTGAAGATCCAGAGAGATCGAGAAGTAGAGTTTAATGAGAGCAGTGAGTAAGATATTTAGTGTTGGAGTGGAATTATAGGAGCAAGGTGTAGAAACAGAGCAAGAAAGTAATTGGAGAGAAGGTTTACATTTTTGCTTCTTTTCATACTTATTTTAATCTATAATTATCTATATTAGACCAATAAAAGTGGGAAGAAAGAGTAGTTTCCCTTCCCAACTAGTTTTCCTCCATTGGAGGTTTCCAGGATAAAATTGTTGGTGTTGAAGTTTTGAATTCTTTCCTTCTTTGCAATTTCCTTTCTATAGTACTAGATAATCAGCCACGAAGCTCTAATTTTCATGTAAATCTATCATTTTCCAAAGTTGGAAGTAGAACAACATAATTGTGTGATTCGCAGAGTTCCAAAGTAGAAGTTTACGGATCATTTTGGTATCAGAGCTAATTATATATCCAGGAATGTGGTATTCAAATATTTCTTGGGATTTGTATGACAGTGAAAAGGTCCAAAGGTGAAGAAGTTTTACCTTACGAGCTAGATATTTCTACAAAGAAGTGGAAACAAAGAATTTGAGCTCAAATGGAGGAAGAGAACTTGGTCCTGTAGAGTCGAGATGCTAGAGACCATGATGGATAGATTGCATAGAAAACAAGAAGAGATTTCAAATCTGCAAAAGATGGATTTGGTTAAGCAAGATTCCATGGAATCAATGGTTCAAGCACTAGCCAAAAAAATTAGTATCGGAAAGAGCCACAAAGAGGAAGAATGGGAAGAGCATGAGGAGACACCAATTGTAAGCGAGAAGGTAAAATCTGCACATACACCTTTTAAAGTTGAAACGAAAGTGGAAATAAATAATTTTGAAGGACAAGTAGATGAAAAATTACTAGATAAATGGATAAAATAGTCGAAGTCTACTTTAGTGTGCATAATGTCACTGAGGCATAAAGGGTCACCTTTGCACGTCTCAAAATGGAAGGTCATGCTCTAGTTTGGTGGGAAACCCATCTAGCCACTTGTGAGAAGAAGAAACATCCTATTGTCAGTACTTGGAAAGGTTTTAAATAATTGATAAGAGATAACTTCTATCCTATTGGCCATAATAATGACATGATGATTAAGTGGCAGTACTTTAGATAGGGCAGCGGTCAAAGCATGCAAGACTACACTATGGAATTTTGGAGACAAGCCATGTTGCTTAATATGGACTTGGAGGATGAGGAAATTATGACCAAGTATTTGGGAGGACTTCACACTCACCTTTGAAGGAAGGTAATATCCATGAAGCCCAAGGATCTCAATGAAGCTTGTATACAAGCATACTACATTGATGACAAGAAGAAGCAAGAAGAAATAGAGCCAAAGGGAGACTAGTCAACAGAATAACAGGACAAAGAACAAGGGAAGACAAGTAGTAGAGGTAAATGGAAAGGTAAACATGCCACTACTACTTTGCATACTTATAAAGATCCTAAGAATTTCTGTAAGAATTGTGATGTAAATGGACATACTGATGCCACGTGTTGGAAGTTACATCTGTAATTGCACCCAAAGCACCGAACCAAGGATTCCAAAAAATCCATGGCCACTGTGAAGATAGAAAAAGAGGTGGAGATTGAGGATGATTCAAATGTAGATGATAGTCTGGGATGCACAACCACTAACATGTATGGGGCAGCAAAAGAAGAAGAGATGAGTAAGATATTTCAAATCAAAATCCAAATAAAAAAGACTAAGGTAAATGCTTTAGTAGATTCTAGTTCTCAATCAAATTTGATTTCTGATGTGGTTTTAGAACATCTTTGTCTAGAGGCTTATGCACATCCACATCCATACCCACTGGGATGGGTGAAGAAGGGTGTAGAAATACAAGTTACAAGGAAGTGTAAGTTTTAGTTTTGGATAAATACCCAATACATAGATGTATTGAAGGCTGATATTATTCCACTTGATATGCATTTGACGTTGTCTTTGGAAGTCCTTCTTATATGCTAGGGATGTTGTGTTCACAACGCGGGAGAACCAATATAGATGGGTCAAGGATGGAGTCGGCATTTTCAACATCCGGTACACCGAGCAAATCAAAGAAGGATATGGTAAGTGCCAACCAAGCACCAAGAATTATTCAGGAAAATCATCAGTTTTGTTTTCTTTCATTGGAATAAAAGTAAAATGGACATGAGAGAATGAATATTTCTAACCAAAGGATGGAGAATTTGGATAGCACTTGTCATTTTTTGTAGAAGAAGCCACCAGAGGAACTTCTCATTCAAAGAGCAAAACAAATTTTTTTATGTAGTCACCATATCTACCTACGAATTCACTGGACCTAACCGTGGGGCAACAAGAAGAAGAGGAGATACAAGGAATGGTGATAATTGTAGTAGTAGTGTACTTGGGGAGGATTTAGCCAATGCATCTCAAGAGACAAAGACAGAAGTGACTAAACCACTATAGTATGGGACCTTTTCCATACTTGAGTAGGTTGGAGAAGAAACCCTTCAGCCATACTTCATGCAGATGCACACGATAGTAAATTGAGAGAGCTCACATCTCGCTAACGCCATCTATGCTTGATAAATAAGAAAATTACAGAAGTTACCTTCCAAAGAGGATTGTACTTGAGGAAAATAGGAAGATGATGTAGCACTGGAACAACAAAGTAGAGATCCACAGGAGTCTTGGCAGGTTAGATGAGAGAAGACACCAAGGCAAGACCAGTGGTACTTGAATGAGCATGAGAGGGAGTTGATTCCTCTACCACTCCCCCACTAAGATTTTATGGGACCAAAATCCTCCTAAGTAGGGGAGGTATGATCCATAGGGATCCAAGAAAACACACCACTTCATTAGTTCCATCAGCACCAAGAAGGAGAAACAAGAAAAGTGAATAAAATGAGGTAAACAGAGGTTTTGGAAGGAACTGTCACTCTGTGCAGAGTGGCGGTTTCAAAACCACCACCCAACCAGGGTGGCGATCTTGACACTTTGAATAGAAAAAAATGGTATGCGAATGGACATCTATTTGAAGCACCCAGCCGTGTTTCTTCCCCTTCCATGCCCTTTCACATCCTCCAGTGCACATGAGGACATGGGAAGACCTATAAATGCATGAAAGGAATAAGAGAATAGGCATTCAAAGATCCAAAGAGATCAAGAAGCGAGTTTAATGAGAGGAGTGAGTAATATCTTTAGTCTTTGGAGTGGAATTGTAGGAGCAAGGTGTAGAAACAAAGCAAGCAAGTAATTGGAGAGAAGGTTTACATTGTTGCTTCTTTTCATAGTTATTGTAATTTGTAATTGTCTATATTAGACCAATAAAAGTGGGAAGAAAAGAATGATTTGCCCTTCCCGACTGGTTTTCCTCCATTGGAGGTTTCTAGGATAAAATTGTTGGTGTTGAATTTTGAATTCTTTCCTTCTTTACAATTTCCTTTCTATAACACTAGATAATCAGTCACAAAGCTCTAATTTTTCAAGAAAATCTGTCATTTTCCAAAGTTGAAAGTAGAACAACATAATTGTGTGATTTGTAGAGTTCCAAAGTAGAAGTTTACTGATTAGTATGAAGGACCAGGAGGCATACCTTGGGATGGGTACATTTTAATGTTGCTCATTTCTCTTTACATAAATTTACGTAAGGGTCATCAATTTTCACATCACGCTAGAAGTTACCATTTGTAACAATACGGACGATTGAGGGGATGATCTACGAAAAACACCGGGGCTGACTATTGCATTGTAGAAGGTTCCATGGGTGACCTAAGGGGAAAATAGGGATGGGTGCAATTTATGTCCCTCATGTCCCTTTTTAAAAATTCACCAAGCTCCTGGAGCTGATATGTGTCCTCTTCCAAAATTTACTATCTCCCAAACTCATACCTTGAGGGAAACTTGAATCGATGATAACTTGAGCTTCTAATGGAATGTTTTGGAAAACATTTATATTAACTTGATTGAAAATTTCCTTAAAAATCCAATGGCGAGGGTATCATCTCTTGATTCCTCCATTTAAGCCTTAAAAAGCATATTTTTGTTCTGGATCCTTATCTGTGCATGCGAAAAACTACCTACAGACCTATTTCTCCAAGGTGTTGCGGAAAGTATTATTTCACCATATTGTAGATATTTGAATTCCATTTATAAAGAATTTTTTTTCCTAACTCTACCCAAAGCTCCCGGAATCACTTCCCGAAGTTCAGTAGCTCTTTTAGCCCCTGTGCACTACCTAGGCCAGGAACCTTGATTCTGATGGATCTACCCCAACTCCTCGAATATTTCCTAAATCTTCCAAAATAAATTCCTTGAGTTTATTAGACCCTTAATTTACTTCCATGTTGGATTTTTTTCCTCTGTTCTACTCTAAGGGGTTGCACCAGTCACGGGAAGGCCAGTGGTAGCCCTTCCCACAACTGCCCAAAACTTGCATTCTTCAAGAACTCCTAGAATCACTTAGGGGATTGACTTTACTTTCCTAACTCACCTAAAGGAATGAGTTAACATCCAATGGGATGTCACTAGACTGAATTGGTAGATCTAGGTTGCCTCGGAAGGGTGAAACTTGAAAATTTTTACACGGGGATATCGTTGTCATGCTCGAGAATTGTAAATTTTCTGTTGTAAATTTGCATGAAAACAAGACAAAAGAATAAGAGGAGGATAAATTTCAATGATCCTAGGGCCTTCCTCCATGGTCTAACAAACTGAATCAACCTCTTCCCCATAATATGCTAACGTATCAAAGTCTAAAGAGAATCCTTGCGTGTAATCCTCTATGGGAATGTCATCATGTGGCCCCATGAACTCTGTGACCGCTTCTTCATTATGAAAGAAATCAATCGACATGAGTTATTTTTCTTTGACTATGGTAGGTTGATAGGAGAAAGAGGTCCAACTAGTGTGTAAGATTGAGAAGATGATGACTCAAGAGATGAAGTAGATTTGGAACTAGATGTCTTGTGAGTAGAAGAAGATGTAGATTTGGGGCCGATTAATTTGGATTTCTTAGAAGATGGAATATTAATGGGAAACAAAGAGGATTGTGTAGAAAGTAACTATATTATGACATAAGAGTTAGCTAAGATGATTGTGACGTATATGCCAATTTGGATGATCGTGACATATGCATCAACTTGGATGATTGCGACATATGCATCAACTTAGATGATTGCGATGTAGGTGTCAACTTAGATGAATGTGATGTAAGAGTTGTCTTAGATGATTATGATGTAGGATTTGTCTTAGATTTCACCCATATCTTCAAAAAATGAAGAGATCATTGAGGCGGAAGATAAGGGAGGACCGTGAATCAAGAATCAAATCGGATGATTGCAACGTAGGAGTCGAACTAGAGAAACAATTCATATTTGAATATTTATAAGACTAATGGGAATTAGAAGAATAGTTTTGATTCAAATATTCAAAAGACAGAGAGGAATCAAAAGAATCAGAATCATACCACCGACTATAATATGAAGGTGGGAAAAGAGGTAACAAAATGGGTTCTCTAGCGCGAAGAACCAAACGAGGTCCTGGTCATGATGGGGATCTTTTGATGGAAATGTCAAGATCGAGGTTCCCTAATGTCACAAGCATGAGGAACCATGTGATAATCAGTCATGGTTGGAATTATTGAGTATAAATTCCTAGTCCTATATGGTGATTGAATTCCTTCACGGTGAAAAATGTTCTATGTTAATTCGAAAAGATAATGACAACCAACTAGATATTTTGAAAATATGGGTCCTAAGACAAACCAAGTAGTGTAATGATGTCAAATCATCGCAAATAATGTAAAATAAATAATGGTAACAAGTTCAAAAGAAAATATGAACCCAAGGATACCAAATATTAAAGAATGATACACTAACAAGGTAATATATGACAAGAAGTATCTAGGATAAGACAATGAAGTACAAGACTAAAGTTCAGTCACAAAAATAGTTTACTCCCTACATTTTTCCAAGATAGATTTAATTCTAGTATTGAAAACACAATATCACCACTTAGGTAAAGTTTAAAATAAATAAGAACTAAATACTAAGTGTTCACGTGATCCTCCAACAAGGTATACTAAAACTAGTTTTGGACATAAACAAAGTCCAAGTCTTTGAAAATGGAAGTTACAAATGCGAGTAGCGTAACACTATTTGGAAACATTACTCAAGATTTGTAATAAAGAAATATTTTTAGTAAAAAAATGTTGAGAAGATAATGTATAACACTTATCAGAAGGCATACAAAAGATTCACATGGAAAAGAAGAGAGCATTCGAAGGCGCAGGAGGATCGGGAAGGAATCACGCACGAAAGACAGAGATGGGTTTAGGACTTAGCCATTTTCATGATTGTGACATATTTTCAGAAGATGACATGTGGAGCACATCAAATAGGAAAAGACTTGTGTGACATGCATTAGCTATTTTTGGAAGAGCGGATATGAAGTGCTTTGCATAGATACAGGCTAAAGATAGAATTGCGACTAATAGTTAACTAGGAGAGATCTATTATTAGCATTCTTGCATGTTAGCTTATTATTGTAAAGGCACATGGTTATTCTTAACATGCGACCTATTTTGGGAATAGATAAGTGGTGAAGGGAAATTCCCCACCCTTATAAATATGTAGTGAACTACATAGTATAGTAGTGGTATGTGAGAACTGAGTTATTGTGAGGTTAAGCTACAAAATTTGATGCACACATAAACTATGGTATTATCTATTGTAATGAGCTTCGTGTATTTATCATGTTTAATATAATGGAGTGTATTGGCTGAATCAGAGTATTAATTATGAGTATAATTAGATCTTGCATGCTTGATTTCATCATGGTTATCATTTAAATCTATTATTCTTTAGATATAGATCTAAACATGTACTATAGAATGATCTATTAAGTATGGATCTGAATGCATTAAGTCTTCATCATGCTAACATCCTATAATAACAACCCTAAAGAGGGGCTTGGTACCTTTGTGTGCTTTGGGTGAGCTCAGTCTAGGTTGAGTGATGTGCTAGCATGCTTAGGCTTTTACTGGTAAATTCTAGGTTGCATCATTAGTTCCATTGTCGAGAACTTTTTCTTAGTTGTTTTTAGGATGGTTCATGACTAAGACATACCTATTGACCCTAGCAAGTGTTGAGGAGTGGATATATGACCTAGAAGAAGAATACACACGGAGGTTCAACACTAGATCTGATTTTAATGCACACACGTAGGTGAAGCAAAATCTATATGACTATTTGTATGATATCTTCTTCATTATCTTCCTGGTAGAATTGTATGAGTGGTTGGTTGCTTATGCATCTAAACGGAATTAGAGGTATCACACACTTGTCTGGATGCAGAAGAATTTTAGAACCTTTATGATTCCGATCTTATTTGGACTTGCCTTTGTGGATACATGGTTCTCGTGGTGTTTTGAGCAACTATATCTTTGAGTACTCAATTTCCACTTTTTATACCGAGAGGTAGCTAAATTTCAATTTTTATGATATCCCAGGGAACTTACTCTGCAAGGTATTCCATTGGATATCAAAATTTTCATGGTAACCCTAAAATTGGAAAGAAAACCAATGGCTAACTAAACCCCACCACGCATAGAGGCGGAGAGCGAGGTTTGGTGAAATATTACAGATCTAGCGATAGAAAAGTAAAGAGAGGAAAGATGACTTACTTATAATGAGGTGCGTGAGAGGGAGATAGAGAAGCAACAGGATGTTGTAGAGTGAATGACGTTATGGAAAGAGATAGTTCATGAAGGGTTTGAAGTTCATGCAAAAGACATGGAACCTGAGCATCGGGAACCCCCTCGTCCTCATGTAGAAGCATGTCCGCAAAGATGACCTAGGTCATGGGCGTGCATCTGAATCTACTTGGCAACCTTCCCTTGCACTTGGTCTTCCAATATCTAGTACAACAAATAGTCAGCAAGCTAATTTAGGTAGTAGGAGAGCAGGAGTAAGTCATATAAGAAGCACATCGATGGTAGTACAAACATCTTTATTATTGTTTGGAGGTACCTTTTAGGTGTATCTTCTACATAGAATTCAGGCACACAGAATTTTGGACTCTCTTTGTGGAATACTAACACTTTGCAGACCGTAGGGGTGTAATTTAGTACTACTTTTGGGACACAGGGGAGTACATCTTCTGGTCCGACCCCAACTACGAGTTCATGATCAAGAGTTATAGTTGGTTCTAGTTCTAGCAGATCTAGTGGTTCTGGAGGTAGAGGAAACACTAGAGGTTCTGGATCAAGTTGGCAAGGTCCACACCAACCCCATAATATTTACATGGAGATGTCTCTTCATCTTCCAAAGTATAGGGGCATAGAAGATGTTGTTGAACACATGCACATGTGTGAAATACTATGACATGCCAAAGGAATCATGACTTTTGAGCATAGGGAAAGTCAATTCTCTACTATGCTACAAGGGCACACACACAATTGGTACTTAAATTTTGACCCATGATCAAACTTGCGTAGACTATGCAACTTTAAAATATGTTTTCCTTAAAGAGTTTCTCATCCTTTAGTTGGAGAAAAAGAGTATAAACGTGCTCAAGGATATAAAGTAAGGCACTACTGAGAGTGTGATAGACTATGATGCTCATTTCAAAACACTTTTATCTAAGCTTTCTTATGATATTCATGTGAGCTAGCATGCGCAATGGTTTGTTGAAGGTATGATTACTCCTTTTAGGAGGGCACTATAACATGAGACATACATTGATCCACACAAAGTACTTGAATCAACCTTATGTGTTGAGGTAGTTAGAAGTATAGAAACTAGGGTGAGCCCATTTTTAGAAGCATAGATCATGGCTATGGTGAAGCAGTTGGAAAAGCTATTGAAAAATTCAACACATGAGATGCACATGGGGATTTGGTGCATAGATTATGAAGTGGAAGGTCACACAAAGGATATTTATCCCCATAGATCAGTATGTTCATTGATCGTTGGACTGTGAGATATGTCATTTAAACCATGATGCTAACCACTACCCATTATTACAACACACAATAAGGAAGAACGTCTCTTGTTACTGTAAAATTTTCAATTCCACAACTCATGACATGGAAGACTTCGGTTGATTGGTTGGATCCAGACACTATAGATATTGGTGTATGATAGACAAGAGTTTCAGATAACTCTATAGGCAAGAATGAGCATCAAGATTGGGATCACAATCAGATGTGCTATGATTAGAGTGAAGGGTGTTTTGAAGGTGGTCATGGAAGAGGTCAAGGAGGTCATGGTGGATTCGGAGGATGAGGTGTGGTAGTGGATGAGGTGATTTCCCTCACCGAACATGTTATACATGTGGATCTCTTGACCACTACACGGGCACGAATGTCCTCAAAATATTACATGTTCTTTACGTGGGAAGAATCGTAGTTATGAGGAATTCCCTGAAATTGTATGAGCATCTTAGTAAGAAACATATACAAGAAAACAAAGCCATTGGGATGGTTAGGATACAACGTGATATGGAAAACTAGTGGATGCCCAAGTTGGAAACAAAATTTGAGGAATTTCGAGGTAAAGATCACTACCCGTGCTAAAGCTGCATGTGCCAATGAGGAATTGCAATAGAATCCTACCATCACTAAGGAGGAGATTCTATGTGCATGATACCCAGATCCTACCCATCGAAGAAGTTTTATTAAGAAACCAAGAAGGTACTCACAAATATTTAGGGTGAAATACAATATTTAAAGGAGCAATCACGGAAGATGGAGAAAAATAAAGCATCAAAGGCGGTCCAATTTGATATGGATGACTTGAAAGAAGTGTGAAATTTTTTCATTGGGAGAATATCATTCCACTATTAGGGAAGTGGTTAAAGGGAAATACCCCGTGCGCAAGTATTGAGACTGGATGACAGATCCTGCATGCAAATCTCCCCCTCATAGACTAGATTATAATAAGGAAATCACTCTAAATGTTGTTGTGGATGGGTGGCTTTTGAGTAATATATTGATTGATATAGGCACGAAAGTCAATGTTCTTACTTTAGATGCACGGTACAAATGGGGAGACCTCCATTGCAGCCATCCTCTAATGTTTTGTTCATGGCTAGTTAAACTAAGGCTATTTCCATCGGAGTTTTAAAAGATGCATCCATTACCATACAAGGATCCAAGTTCACTTGATATTTTGAGGTCTTAGCACTAGCAGAGGAAGATAGCTTCCCAGATCTACTGGGGCATCCTTGGTTCTATGAAAATAATGTTGATCTTCGATTCAACAAGGGCTATATAAGCTTTGAAAATAAGGAGGAAAGGGTCATTATCCCATTAACAAATGGAAAATCTGCACCCTATGTTGAGCCCTTGAGTGAGGAAGACCTGAATAAGATTTATGTACATGTCGTTTGGCACCCAGAGGTGTATGAGCCATCTAAAGAAGGAATCCTTTAGTGGGAGGATACACATTCTATTAGCTATACTAAAAGCGTTTCTTTTTATAATTGGGCTCGTAGCACTTATGAGTTGGTAGGGCATGAAGTAAATAACATATTTACTAGGGACAACAAACCACATTCTATCGGGAGAATAGGTAACAACTCCGTACCTTGTTACACCAGAGAAGGAGACAGTATGGTGTTCCTACATACCATGGAGGAACAGTGGATAGACCAGTTGGAGAGATGAAATATGCTAGCATATACCCTAAGTGGGACAACAACGCACTGGTGGGTGGTTCACAAGGATAATCTTGTAAGATGGAATGAAATTAGGATTTCTCGTACTACTAGGTTATTCGAAGCAATGCACTAACTCAAATATGTACTTACCATATTTAACAACCTATTCAACACCAAGTTTAGTGTGAGAGACTCTAAATAGAGGGATAGGAAGCTTTACCACCTTCACTCTAGGTGTACAACTTTTATTCCACTTTACAAGGTTACATGTGTGCTTGGTATGTATATACAAAAATCCATAGAGATTGGAAATCGACAGGATTTAATTACGGGAATGACCTAGATGTTTGACTTCTTCTTTATTAAAACCCTTGTGGAATAATCATTAAAGGTTATAAAGAACTTAACTATGGGGGATAGTGCGAGGAGGAGTAACTCATTCAACAGGTTATTTGATGAAGGAGACTCAGGGGCATGTTTTGTTGAAGAAACAAAGATAGATGCCGCGTTACTTCATCGCGCTTACCTTGAGAAAGAAAAAGGAAAAATGGTCTACTTAG
The DNA here is from genome assembly GCA_018340775.1 of Taxus wallichiana var. yunnanensis. Classification (NCBI taxonomy): domain Eukaryota; kingdom Viridiplantae; phylum Streptophyta; class Pinopsida; order Cupressales; family Taxaceae; genus Taxus; species Taxus wallichiana. Next base: position 642,735,008 of record CM031239.1, on the reverse strand, counting down.
TGGATGATGAAGAAATAAAATTTTTGGAGGTAGACCATTCAATAGGTAGGTGTGAGGTTTTGGACAATCCAGATAAGACCACACATGCCTATCATGAGCCTATTAAGAAAAATAAAGTGAATATTGGATCGATCTTTGAGCCTAAAGAGGCCATAATTGGAGACAATTGGTCGACTCGAAGTGGAAAAAATCATTGAATTACTATGTGATTATCGGGACTTATTCCCTTATGGGTATGATGAACTTAAAGGTGTGTATAAATCATTAGGATAGATGAAGATAAAGCTTAAGGAAGTGTGTGCCTAGTTAGAAAGCGACCCTACAGGATGAACCCTAACTTGTGCAAAAATCTCAAGGAAGAGATTGACAAAATATTGAAGTCCTGGAATCATCAAGCCCCTAGAAAATTTGGAATGGGTTAGTCTAATGGTTATTAGTATCAACAAGGATGACCAAATTAGGATCTGTTTGGACTACAGGAACTAAATATTTCATGTGTGACTAATCCCTTTTCTACACGATTCACTAAGGAAATACTAGAAGGCATTGTAGGGGTAAAATCTATTCGTTCACAGATGGGTTCTCTGGGTATCACCGGAGTTAGGATTACCCAAGAGGATAAGGAAAATAATACCTTTACTATTGAGTGGGGTAGATTTTCCTATATTGTGATGCCTTTTTGTCTGAAAAAAACGCATGTTGTATTTTCACGCATAGTTGTTCAAGCATTCAAAGATTTTATTCACAACTTCGTGCAAGTTTATTTAGATGATCAGATGGTGTATAGACTTGTTAAGGATCATTTTGAAAATCTATGCTTGATGTTTAAAAGATGTAGATAGTTTATTATATATTTGAACATCAAGAAGTGCATGGTTTCCACACCATTTGGAATATCATTAGGACACATAATCTGTAAGGAAGGTTTGTTGGTTGATCCAGCTAAGGTTGCCAGTCATTATTGGCCTAAAAGAGCCTACTAGTCAAAGTGAGGTGTGCGGATTCTTGGGTCACACGAGGTATTATAGAAAATTCATAAAGGGATATGCTAAGGTTTCCACACCTTTAGAGGAGTTACTAAAAGTAAAAGGTACGTATTACTAGGGAGAACCGCAACAACGTGCATTCGAGACATTGAAGGAGAAACTTACTATCGTGCCTATTATGCACTTTCCTTTATGGGACGTACCATCTCATGTACATGTGGATTCCTCTCGACACAACCATTGGTACAAAGATTGGCTCACTGGAGAAGGTATTACAAATCATCCTATCTATTTTTCTAGTAGAAAGTTGACTCCCATAGAGCATAATTACACAACTATAGAACATGAAGCTTTGTCAATGATCTATGCATTACATAAATTTAGATAGTACCTGCTAGCTACACCATTTGTATTTTATACAGATCACATGGCATTGAAGTATTTGGTAAACAATCCCATTTTACAGGGGTGCATATATAGATGGGTACTCTTATTTCAAGAATTTGATTTTATAGTTGTGGTAAAACTAGGGAAAAGTAATTCTAGACTAGACCATTTATCTAGAATATAGTCAGGAGAAGAGGCACAAGAAATTGAAGATACCATGCCCAATGCATAGTTATACAAGATACAATGTGCACCATCGAATTATAAGACATTGTTGTCTTTCTACGCAAGCAGTATGGCGCCGTAAGGAATGAAATCCTTAGAGAAGAAACAACTTGTTATACGTGCAACACCCTATATGTTGATTAGCAGTGACTTGTACAAGTGAGGTCAGGATGAATTATTGCGTCGTTGTGTACATGAACATGAGCACACATATATTATGGAAGAAGCTCGTGGTGGTATTGCAGGTGGCCACTATGCAGGTGACGCCACTGTGTGCAAGATTTTACTTATTGGATTATGGTGGGAAACCCTGTATAAATATTGTAAGGCATATTGCAAGGCTTGTGATAAATGTCAATGCCTTGGGAAACCAAATCAATGAGATGAAATGCCTCTAAGACCTATTACTAGTGCAAAAACATTTGAAAAATGGGCTATAGATTTTGTTGGTCCTATTTCACCAGCCACGTGTAGGACTGGATCACGCTATATCATAACCCGCATGCATATCGACAAGGTGGGTAGAAGAAACACTTGCAAAGGATTGTACAATGGCTACAAAAACTAGGTTTCTATGGGAAAATATTATTACAAGGTATGGATGCCCTTTAAGTTTGACCAGTGATAGGGGTACACATTTTCTGAATGAGACAATCAAAATTTTATTGGATGAATTCATGATTGCACACCATAAGACTACACCATATCATCCTTAGAAAAATGGGACTGTTGAGGCTTTCAACAAGATTTTGAGCTAGACATTGACAAAAATTGTGATGTTGGAAGAAAGGATTGGGATGATAAAGTGTTTGCAGTGCTTTGGGCATATCGAACAACGTATAAAAGGTTGAACAAATCCACACCATTTTAGTTAGTGTTTGGCATGGAAGCAATCCTTCCTATAGAATTCATGCTACCTTCTTTGCGTATTGTGCACGCTGGAGGTTTAGCTGATGAGAAATCATTAGAAAAAGATTGAAAATTTAATCAAGCTAGATGAGTGATGAGAAATAACACGTTGGATTCAAAAACAAGAAAAGGCCAGGCAAAAAGCACGGCATGGCGGCAGCACATAAGGGATAAAAAGTTTACAATTAGATAGATGGTGCTCCTTTATGATTCAAAGTTTTGGCACCATCTAGGAAAAATCAAGGTACATTGGTTGGGGTCATATGTCATCACTCACATACTTGAAATAGGTGCTTGTCAATTAGAGGTGCTTGATGGAAAATTGTTACCCAGGTTACTTCAATGGGAGTAGGCTGAAGCCCTACTATAAATAAGTCTTCTTGGTGTTTTTAATAAGGAAATGTTTCCATTTAGATTAGGTTTTCAATTCTATATTTCCTTTATGTATTTCCTTCTTCGTCGCTATGCTTTGTCAATGTAGTTGATGTTATTATTTAATAAGAACGTTTGCATGCTAGAAGCTAATTATTATTTGAAGAAATTTTTATGTGCAGAGGACTGCACATACCATTAGTGTCGGGTGGATATTGATATTTAGGTATAAGACTATTGAAAATAAGTGCACATGAAAGGAACAAAATGCTATGGGTGCTATCGAAGTTGGATAATCATTATAAAAGAGATTTCTTCTAGAAACAAGGACCATAGGTGGAAATAAATGAAGAAACAAGTATAACACGAGGTAAGAAGGGGCCATGGGAACTACCAAGGGAAGGTGCAGTGGTGAGGTACTCAAGCACATAGAGGTGTCTTTCAAGAGAAGTCTATGGCTAGAAGGTAGGAAGGCGTGCTAGAAGCTTATAGCTTGGGCATGAAGATGTACCATGTGGAAAAAATGAAAAATGGTCAATTAATAAGAGGATTATTGGTAGGTGAAGGTTAAATAAATGCACTCAATTTTGAAAATCTATATAAGGATGGGATGCGAGCTCTTTTTACCATTGAAATTACGAGAATTGGAAAATATCTAAGTGCAAATGATCCAAGAAAATAATGTTAAGGTGTGAAGAGTGTGAAACTAGATGTGGAGAGAAGATTTGTGCCTAGGAGAAGCTTATGTCCCCATAGGTGAAGGCTTTGAGTGAAGCGAGATGCATTACGAAAGAGCTAGGGAACACGATTTCCACTAGGGAATGAAGATTCAAACTAGGGTTTTAACTTTCTCATTACAGAGGATAGAAAGAGAGATTTACAAATGGTGCCGAAGAAAGCACTTATAGTAGGAGTGAAAGGGAAGAAGAAGGTAAAAGTTGAAGAAGGGATTTCTCTCAAGAGTAATTTCTCTAAATGTAGTATCCAGGAGGGTGTGATTGTGGGACAAGAATAGGATTCCCACATCCATAAATGTAATATCAATGATTACAACCATTGTACATTGGATACTAAGAAGGAACTAGATGTGTTGTTGAGCACAAAATAAACAAGCACACAACAAAAGACATGTCCAGTGTATGATGATGTTGGAGAGAAGTTACTAAAGCAGATTGGATTCTACCAGTTGTACAAGCTTCCATACTTTGGAAAGTATGAACCATTGTATCAATGGTTGATGAGAAGAGTCCATGAGGACTTCTTCTACTTCGCTGGATGGAGGGTTATCCACCTTGATTTCAACAAAGGATGGGACTAAGGACCCTAGGAATAGATGCGGAGAGTGACTTAATAGATAAAGCAACGATGTTAGAGATAAGGAAGGGGATAGGATATACCAAGGGTCTATGCGGCATGGACATCAATAAATTGAAGAAGTACCTAGTGGTAAAGGTAGCTACCCATCTTGTAACAAAGTTGAATGACCAAGAAAGGTGGTCACAGGTGAAAACAATGTGGTTACATGTTACAAGAAGGATGCCTCATGAAGTGGTCTACAATATCATGGATCACATAGCAAAGAAAATCGTTGAAGAAGTGTGTATAGATAATAAAATCAGTTTTAGCGCTATTTTATTTTCTTTGGTGTTTATGGAGATTGGAGTGGTGATGGGCCAAAGGAAAAGATTTGGGAGTACCCCATGGAAAATAAATCTCGGTGGAAAGATTTGATAAGTAACTATGCGAAGGGATGATGAGTGGGAAATTTAAGTAGAGAGCAAATATGTGGTATGACAGCTCCGCATGACATTCGAAGAGGAGTAGTGCATACCAAAAGAGTTGCCTTCGGTGGTGGATAAGGTAGTACAACTCATGGTCTACTAACATTTTTTCATCGCGTGGTTTGTGATGAAGGACGGAGCTTAAATCCCTTGTTGTAAAATGTTATACATGTTCACAACACCCGACTTACAGGCACCAATTTACCGGTTCAAAGATGCACACCGCCTAAGATTCATCGCGAGATAAGGTAGATTGTGATTATCAAACTTTGAGAAAAACATATGCATATTCAAGGATAGATCGCCTACATTGAGAGGATTATCTAATATGTAATAAACATGAAGTTGGTAAGCTTAGCAATTAGATACCTTGGATCATCACTTGTGTATCTTCAACTCAAGCCCAAGCTAGTGTTTTACACGAGAATGTTTCCATTCCCTGGAATAGATTTGCTTCTATGATTTCATTCTTTTGAGAAAGATAGGGGTTAGGGCTAAGAGGAATACCTGTTGAATGTTGAGATGGTGTGCACGTACCATAGAGAGAGATCAGATCGATTGCGAAGAACTCCTTTTTGTCTGGGAAGGACTACCTGCAAGTAAGAATACAAGACCACCAGATTTTAGTTAGACAATAAATGAGGGAACTACCTTGGGCCCAGGAAATATTAGACTTCCTTTTGAAGGTGGTCAGTTCCCCTTTTAATACGAATTAACATAAATGATAATAAAGAAGCTATTGCGAAATTACGATTTAGGTATCTCATTACCAAGCAATAGAGACTAAACTACCGATAATAAAACGTCACGTTGTTTGTTTGGTCAATGGTCGTTGATACGTTCAGGTCGAGTTACAGGGATAAACCAGACTGGATCTGAGGTTGTTAGGAGACAAATAGGTGAGAGGAAGGTTTTGGGTGTAAGTCATAGTGACGTGTCCGTGCGGTCTTTGTATAATCGAGCTGCGGTTAGAGAACCCTTGTTGGTAGGGGATAACCGACACCGGTAGGGTCAGTAATCTAGGTGCTTCTGGATAGAGGTTGGTTGCAGGGTGATTGTGGGGTTATTAAGACTGGTGGATGGCTGAGGGGAATAGTGAGATGACGGGGAAGACTCAGAGTGTGATAAAATTGTCTTCTGGGCAATACAAGGATGTATGGATGAAGGTCAAGTTCAAGGTGCTGGCAGGTGGTAGATCTAGGAGTGAGCTTATAATTACTATCAATCAAAAGGCTCAAGAAATGGTGCTTAGAAACATACAAGACACTACTTACTCGTCCTTGATGAAGATTCAGGTCCAAGGAATGTGGTAGTGACAGTAAGGCTCAGTTGGGATGATCTGGTATTGGAAAATGAGCTGATGAAGCTATCCTCAGTCTTTTCCAATGCTTGAACGGGGTGACAGCAATCCAGTGGCTCGGTTGCAGTCTTCGGCTTGATGCTCTTCTCTTTTCTTCACTTGTCTCGCTCTACCAAGTGAATTTCGGATCGCTTTTTTCCAAATGAATTCCCGATCCTTTGTTTTTGGTTGGGGGAGGTCATTTACAGGGAACCGATGGCGGTTACGTAACCGACGGCGGTCGAGTAGGAACCGATGTCGGTTAAGTCAAAGTGGGCTATTTTTAGTAAAATAGCCAACTTTCCCTCCTTTTCTCCCGAGAGATTAGTTGTGGGCTTGGTCAAGTCATTATTAGGTTGATTTTGGTGCGGGTGAGGAATAATTAGTCATGGGTGTAGATGTAGACCAAGTTATAGGTCTTAATTAGGTTAGTTTAGGATTAGGGCTAGGTCATGATGAGGTGGCGAAATGAGGTGGTAGGTTTGGGAGATGTGGATTTATTAATTATAAGGTAATTAATAAATAATTGTGTAGGGTTTAGGTGGTGAGGTTAGGTTGCGAAATGAGATGCGGGGCACAGGTGTCGTAAGACACAAATTTGGTGTCTACATTAGCCCCTTGTTGTCGTGTAGCTTGTCTTGTAAAGCTACACTGACAATTAATAAGAAGTGATTGCCCCAGTTAAGGGTATAGGTAATCCCCCTCAAATCTATCACAGATTGAGGCGACGTGAAATCAGGGATAGGGTTGATAAAGGGTGAATGGTGTGGAGATGATGGGAAGATGGTGGGGTAAGTTCAAGGAAGTAGATGCACATTGAAATGCAGTAGTGCGACCAAGGGTACATGATTTGAAGAGCAAACAAGCAATTCATAGGCAAAGGTCGATAGTTTATCCAAACAAGGGTGATATAATCCTGGTATCCAAGGCATAGGAAGTAGCTCCAGGGGATATAACGGGTAAGGTACAGGAATGTTTAGGCATGTTCGGCAGTACCAAATGGTTGGTTTGGTTGAGATAAACGTCACGGTCTTGGTCTAGGCAAAGTTGGTTGGCTGATCAATTCAAGTATCCTAATCATGCTAGAACACGAACAGGTGAGCTCGATTGAACAAAAAGCTACATGATGGGTGGATAAAATCGTAATTTGTGGGTCTTGGGCGAGGTACGAATTGGTGCGGCCTTGGGTCAGGCCGATGGATTAGGTGTGGCCGTGGGTCGGGCCGGATTGGTTGGTTGCGGCCTTGGGTCGGGCCTGATTGATTGGGTGTGGCCTTGGGTCAGGCGGATTGGTTGGTTGCGGCCTTGGGTCGAGCTTGATTGATTGGGTGCGCGCCTTGGGTTCACCGGATTAGTTAGTTGGTTGCGGCCTTTGGTCGGGCCTAATTGATTGGGTGTGGCCTTGGGTTGGGCCGCATTGGTGGGTCGCGCGGCGGGTCGGGCCGATTGATTGGGTGCGCCTTGGGTCCTGGCCGATTGGTTTATTGCGGCCTTGGGTCGGGCCTGATTGATTGGGTGCGCCTTGGTCGGGCGATTGGTTTGTTGCGGCCTTAGAGTCGGGCCGATTGGTTTGTTGCTGCGCCTTGGGTCGGGCTGATTGGTTTTGTTGCGGCCTCGGGGTCAGCCGATTGGTTTGTTGTGGCCTTGGGTCGGGCCAAGTGATTGGTTGCCGCCTTGGGTCGGGCCAGTTGGTTGGTTGCGGCCTTGGGTTGGGCTAATTGGTTTGTTGTGGCCTTGGGTTGGGCCAATTGGTTTGTTGTGGCCTTAGGTCAGGCTGAGTGGTTGGTTGTAGAAGTGAGTGTTATCAATATAAATACATGAAGATACTTATATTTTAAAGGAAAAACACAACACATGATAGGTTATGGTAGGGGATGGTCGAGCTAACCTTGGGAGACCCCATGTCTCCTAAGTGCTGCCTACATAGCCCATTACACAAAGCAAGGAGGGGCCTTAAACCGATGTAGTTCTCCCTTAGGACCAGGGAGAGGTGAATTCAGGTAATTTGGTTGTGGTTAGGCAATTTGTTGTTTGGTAAAAAAATATTGATATTGGTAGGGTAATGTTGTTGGTATTGGTAAGGAATTGGTGATGTTGGTATAGGTATAGGTGAAGCGAAAGTTAGCTTACCCAAGTAGTAGGGAACCGTGTCCTGATTTAGGTCAACACATAATCCTAGATTCAAGTAAAAGAGGCAAAAGTGTCCCGTAGTTGAGAAGAGCTAAACAAACCACATATAAATGTCGGATGAGCTTGAATCCCTAGGTACCTTGCATATGCGAGAAGTCGATAGGTGAAAAGAGTTGTATAATCACAATATATCGGATATACGTCACGTCCCTTGAGTTTTGTTGCTTTGACGAATGGTGAGGTGAGGTGGTTGATACAGTCGGGGTGCAGAGAACTTGTTATAAGGTGATTATTCTGACGAAAGAGAACCAAACCTAAATAGACAAGTCCATGACTCAAAAGTGCTTTGGAATTTTGCTTTTTATTTTTCTGGATATAGACTGATCAATGCGGGAAGTCTACATGGGATATGTATTTTGTTGTTCTTGAGGTCTTCATGAAGCTGATCAATGTGAGAAGCTTCTGATAAAGGCTGACTTTGTATAGCTGTCCTTCAAGGGAGCAGTCTATTTATAGTAGCAGATGTAATTTTTGTGTATAGCTGTCCTTCGGGGGAGCAGTCTATTTATAATAGTAGAAGTGGTTTTGCACATAGCTATCCTTCGAGGGAGTAGTCTATGTATAACTTAGAGGTCTAGATGTCCGTTTGGCATGAAGCATCTAGTTTTGTAGGAAGTTTGACTCAAGAATATCCCATAAGTGTACAATTGAGAACATGTTATTTTGATACTTTTAAGTCATGGACTAGACTAAAAAGGGGAAGGCATCTTTAAGAGGAGGTAATGACCAAACCACATGAGCTTGATTCTATTTTGAGATGCATGGAACAAAAGTGTATGAGGTAGTAAATGAGCTCAAGGGACGAGCACAAGGTAGATAAGAAGTGATATAACACTAAATTCAACATAGTAGAATGGTTGAAGATGCAAGGCATTAAGGGGTTCGAGCTCAAGTTTACCATTATGCGAAGCTAAACAAGAAGTGCCACGATCCGTAAGTATGAGTGATAATGTAAGGCCCAATCCAATTAGGAGAAAATTTTTCACGTTTGCTCTTTTCTAGTTTGGTTACATGTTGATTCTCTTTGAGGAAAAGATCACCAACCTTAAAAGTACACTCATGAAGTCGCTTATCATAAGAAAATTTGATGTGTTTTTGATAGATTTGAAGGTGGTCAAGAGCTGTAAGATGACGCTCGTCAAGAAGCTCCAATTGGGCTAACCACTCTTGGCAGAAATCATCGTTGGTGAGAATATCCTGAAGAGATATTCTTAGGGAGGGTGTTTGTATTTCGAGAGGCAAGACAGCCTCGGTACCATATACCAAAGAAAATGGTGTGGCATTAGTGGAGGTACGAATGCTGGTACAATAAGCCCAAAGGGCAAAGGGGATGTGATCATGCCAATTCTTTCCAGAATCGTTAACGACTTTCATGATAATTTTGGTCAGGGTTTTGTTAGAAGATTCGGCCTGACCATTTACTTGTGGATAGTAAGGTGATGAGAAGCTAAGTTTGATACCAAAGTTGTCACAAAGGTTTTGTAATAACTTGTTTTTGAAATATTTTCCATTATTTGTTATCAAGCAATGAGGAACACCAAAATGACAGATAATGTGATGGTTAATGAATTCTACAATTTTTTCTTTTTTGGTTGAAATGAGTGGAATGGCCTCCACCCATTTAGTGTAATATTCGGTTGCTGTGATTATCCAACGGTGACGTTGCAAAGAGGGCGGGTGAATCTCACCAATAAGGTCTAAACCCCATTGTGAGAAAGGCCAAAAATCTCGTGCGACCTGTAGCGGATGGCTAGGAGTATGTTGAAGGTTGGCATGTTGTTGACACATAACACAACGCTTAACATATTCGTAGCAGTCGTTATTAAGAGTATGCTAATAATAGCCTAGGCGAAGGATCCGCTTGGCCACGGCAAGGCCACTAAAATGTCCACCATAAATACCGTCATGGACTTGTTGGATGGCATAGGTAACCTCCGCGCCCGATTAGACATCGAAGGAGGATGCCATCAAAGCCATGTTTATAGAGGAGTCCCCCCATGATGACATAACGAGAAAAACTTTTAAGAAAAGCACATTTGCCGTTACTAGTAAGGTCAGGTGGGAGAACAGAGGTTGTAAGGTAGTCATGAAATTGGTGATACCAAGTATCCTATGAGTCAGCAGACACATTATTTACCATACAAACATTTCCAAATGAGTAAGATGGGGCAAAGAGTTGTTGGACCAAGACAAATATGTCAGAGTCGGTTGGTGAGGTAGGAATTTGTGAGGCTAAGCAAGCCAATGATTCGCAAATTTATTAGTTGAGCGGGAATTGTTTGGATAGAATAATGAGTAAATAAGGTCAAAAGTGAATCCACGTAATGTTTGTACTTTTGAAGTTCCTCATTTTTACATTGGTAGATGCCCGTAACTTGATTGACAACCAGTTGAGAGTCACCGAAAATGTTAATAGATTTTACACCTAAGTGTAACGTAACCTGGAGACCCAAAACAAGGGCCTCGTATTCCACTATATTATTAGTACAGGGGAAATCGAGCTGGAATGAAAGAGGCATAGGTTCAGCATCCAGAGGAATGAGAACAATGCCTACCCCTCCACCGCGCTGGCATTTGGATCCATCGAAGAAGAGGGTCATTGGAAACAACTCATCACTAAGTGAAAGAGTGGCAATGAGTTTGTCAGGGAAAGTAAAATTGGTAAATTGTTCCCCAAGTAAAGGGGCTTCCGCGAGTTGGTCTGCGATAGTTTGTCCTTTGATTGACTTCATGTAACACCCTGAACTGTGTTACTTCCTCCTATGCATACAAGTGTTGATATGTGATTTCTTTTGTAAAAAGGATGTGTTCCTTTGGTTGAGAAGTCATGCTTGATATGTACTGTATCTTCTTTGCAGATTGCAGATCTTTGACTGAGTCTGAATATGATTAGACTCTTTTATTTATTTCATTTTGCATCTGAGTTTAATCTGATCTCGGAATGAATTATAGAGTTATCCATCTATAAGATCTAGCCTTGGATCAGTGGAATTGATCCAAGTATTGCTTTAAGTTATTCGTGATGAATTAAAAGAAAATTATAAACCTTTCACAGGTTGTAAGGTCTGAATTCGTTGAATAAACTAGTCCGGAGTATAACTCAGGTTGATCATGTGAAATGGATTGGTACCCGATATCGAAGTATATCTGGAAGGTCTCGATCGTGGGCCAGGTAATAATTCAGTTACATAAGATTCTGTATCCTAAGGCAGAACAGGAGCTAACCCTGTTCAAGAATGCATGTTGTAAGTCTTTTTCTGAGCGTGCGGAATCTAGACCTGACTGGAATTATTAATGTTAGTAACCTAAAACTAAACTTAATCTAGGGGTTAGATTAGTGTTAATCTAACCTAGACCTAGGCTAAGAGCTAATGTTCTAAGTTAGTATCTATGTGTAAAGTGGTTAGACTAAGTATTATCCTAAATTCTAACCTAAGTTACTAACCTAACTATTGAACAAGGATTTTGGGGACCTATGGAGGGGTGCGAACCATGGGCGGCATTTTCTATGTCATTAAATACAATGGATAAGTATGAAGGACAGGTATTGGCGGAGGTTTTAGAAACGGCTAACCTAAGCCGACGTGGCAGGTCGCCAAAACTGAAAATGGTCTTGAGATTTTATATGTCTATCGCCAACTTTGGCGGTCGGTGGCAGTTGAGTTTGAGCGGGAAACTTGGAGTAAATGCAATTAATGAGCTTGGTAGTCGAGCTCGGAATTCGCGAGAAGGCATGCAATGTGGAAAGTTGTTGTTTTGTTTGGCTTATCGCGAATTTCAGTTTTTCTTCTGCCTGTTCACTGGTTCTTCGCACCAGTCTTCTTTGTGTTGCATGGCAAGTATGAGCTTATCTAACTCTTTTCTCTGGCAAGGAAAATATATATGTCATGGGGAAAGCAAAATTTTGTTGGTCGCTCTAACTTGGAAAAGGAAAAGGAAGTCCGAGCTCTTTCAGTGGTCTGCTTCGGAATTTTGAGCAAATATCCAGGCATGTTAGGCCCTAACCTTTAAAAATCTTGCTGTCTTTCAAGTGATTTCATTAGAACAACTCTGTTCAAATGATTTATGGAAATAGATGATTTTCTATGGATGTCATTGTGTGATTTTGGCACTGTATCTTCATGATGGTTCGATTTTTTCATTTATCCTTTGATGGGTGTTTATTAAATTCGAACTGTGGCTTTATTTCTTTGTGTTTGCATTCTGGTTTAAATATGTGAAATATATGAAAAGAATGTATGCTCGGCCTGCTCGGCGAGAGCCCATAAATTGTTCTTGTGAGGGGTACAGGCCACTGTTATGCTTGTCGATTTTTGTCGTCAATGCTTGTTGTGGAAACTGTCGGAAGAGATACTGTTGGACATTGTTTGATTGTTCAGTTAATTGACCTTTTTCTTTTATAAGCTCTGTCGTGGTTGTTATCTAGTGGTGATAATGATTCTGGTTTGGTTTCGTTATAAAATTTTATAGTTATTGTGAAAGGTAACTCACTGTGTTACAGTATTCATTTACGACCTTGCTGGAGTTGTTTTTCCCCTTGCGTGGAGGTTATGGGGATTCAACCCATTGATAGTATTGATATATAAATACATATGATTATTGTATTGAAACGACTCTTTGCAGTCCTCTGAAAGAATCGTATATTATGATCCGTTGTTGAGGAATTAGATACATCTTGAATATTGATAAATTGAATTCCGTGGGAGTCTTGTAGAAGTAACAGGTCATACGACCTCTGTTATTTGTAATAAATTTTGGTACAGACCCCCTGGGTATGCATTTACGTTTCCTTATGTGTAAGCTTGTTCGAGAATTTTGACGAGGTTCAGTTGAATTCCTTGTTATGAAATCGGTATTTGATTTGCTTACACCTGATTTTGAATGCTTACTATAGTTGGCATAGATAGAATCATTAACTATTTTTATCTTATACTGTTGTTGGGACTCAGTTGAATTCTTGACAGATAAACAGTGTAACTGCTTCAATTATGACTGTTGGGTTTACTCTATTATTTGACCCTGTGGATTCCTTGAATATGGGATGATATCTTGTTTCTTTTGGCTTCTGTATAAGCTATACTGCGAATACTGTTTGCGGATTTAGTTTAAAGTCCTTGAGTGGTAATCTGTGTCACTGTTTCTGTATAAGCCTGAGATTGAACATGTGATGTTTATTTGGCCTTGTTGGATTTCTGTGAATAGCTTGACATCTTGTATAATGGCTTTTATGAAGTAGGTCATGGATACCATACTTTCTACTCTGATTTCATTCAGAAGTAACTACGATATTCTATGTTGTGTTTTCTTTAAGATTACATGCCAGTTGATGTGGCTGTGCGTGATGCGTGGTTTTCATTTAAAATTCTCTCTGCTTAAGTCGTAGGGAGATGTCATTGCTCAAAGGAGTTCGAGTTTCTTGTTGGCTGTGGCAACAATTGAGTTCCTTTGAATTCGACCTTGGGTATAAAAGCCTTACAGTGTTGAAAAGGATTGAAGGGGCTGTAGATTGTTATTGGGATTGTAGGCGTGTTACGCCTTCCTTGCTTTGATATCCATTTTTGAGTATGAATGAATTTAGGAGTTAACTGTACCTAAACAGGTAACGGCAGTAGTTGTCTTCTTGCCTGTCGCTTCTTGCGTGAGGTCGTTCTGAGTCTGCTTGGTAGATAGACACCGTTGTTTGGCATGGGAGCTACTGTACTGTAGTTGCATTGTTGTAAGTTTCAAAACAGTGGTGCTGATGATGGACTCGACTGATTTATTTGCATGTGTATTAAGTGAATGCCTTGCTTTTGGAAAGACGGTACAGTCATGAGCTAGTTCAGAGGGAAATATGTACAATTGTTTATTTCTCTTCTGTTGTAAATTATAAGTTGATATAATTGTTTAACTAACATCTGTAATCATTTTTACATAATGACGGTTTCAGGATTGATATGATATTCCTCTTTTTAAGTTGAATATAATGACTGCCTGATGTTTGTGCATCTTGGGATTTACAATGAATAATTGCTTAGGACACTTTTGTTCTTCTTGATTTCTAATATGTTGATGAAATATTTGAGAAGTGTTTAGGACTATTCTGTAACGATGATAAAGTTACACATTTGTAGTCATTTTTGTATTACAAAGGCATAGTCTGAATATGTTTACTTGTTTGGTGAATTGATCTCATTTAAACAGGGTGTTTAATGAAAACAATTGATGGATTGCAATTGTTTTAAGAGTTAGTGCTTATCATGCTCAGTTCATCGAACTGACTCATGTTGACTATTTTTGCAGATGGTTGCCGTAAGTGGTAAAAGCATGCAGATCTGATAGGATAATCAGATTGATTAAATTTGATTTATAAGTGAATTACATCTTGATTTTCTAAATGTACCATATAAGGAAAGATGTTCCTTTTTCAGTTGAGTAATGTATCAAGTATGCGGAATGCATACAATGTATTTGATTAGTTCTGAAGGAATGGAAATTGATATTGTTACTTATGTGTCTATATTCTTATCTTGATAGTTTGACCTTCTTCGGTTCAAATGATCTAAAGAGCATTGTTATTATTATATAATTTGGAGACTTTTGTGATTATCAATGTAAGCTTTGCAAGAATATAAGACTGAATTCTTATGATTGTTTAGCAGTTCTGGTATGTTCTATCATAAGCTAAATTGAAATTTAGGTAACTGTCTTTGGAAGATAGGATTAAAATATACCTAAACAGAACGCTAAACAAACTGAATTAAATTATTAATCCCTAGTCCTGATTATGACAGGACAACATTTAATTGGATTCTGAATCATTTATATTTGATGCTAATAAGTATGATATAAATTCAGTTATGAGAACTGATATAAATCTAATGGGGTTCAGATGGCTATCTCATGAGAAATTTATGAGATATCGACCAATTCCGTTGTTTTAGAATCATATATATTCTAAGAGCTCCGTGATGAGACCTTGGTCTTAATAACTCATCTGTGTAGTGGGTTTAATTGAGAAAGATCATACTTTGATGAGGAATCCCGGGTTTGGGAAAGGCTAACCTTAAGGGAACGTCTTTATTGTAATTTAAACTCAACGTGCGTAACGCATTGTATTAAGTAGATCTTTTCGAGGCGGATTTAAAGGTTGACGGCACAAGTCAACTGCAGGGTTGTACCTCCGAGAAGATTAGGATCTTCTCGAAGTTACAACAATGCAGGTGACTTATGACGACACCCTTTGCATTGATCGCTAAGATTTACACTTGATCTCGTACAAGTTACTTTTGGACCGATTAGGTATGTGGTCACATTATATGGCTGCCTAGGAGACTCGGAGTATCTTGACACACTGGTTTAATTAGGATTGACCCAGTATGTCATCTTATCCCTAGTCTTCGGGAGCATCCATATAACGTGGTTACCTTACTAATCCGCTCCCGAGTGATTAACTGGGATAAAAGGGACTGACAGAAGTCGGTATAAGACATTCTACATAACATGGGAATGGGGTGAAGGACGTATTCCAGATTGACGAGTATGCCGTTAAGGAATACGAGACATAAGCAGTATGTTTCAAATCTTTGGCCAAAGTATCGCAAGCTGCTGATTGCGTTGTCCTAATTCACCTAGTCTAAGGGATGAGATGCCGATGAATAATGGTAACAATTATTGATTAGGTTCCTCGGGATGAGCATTCTGAATCCCAGAATAGGGAAGAGAACCGCAAGAGTGATGTGTTAAATAAAAACGCCAACTCTTATTTCTCATGAATAGATCGGTAGATTACCGAGTCATGGAATGAATAGATCGGAGGTACTCCGAGTCATTACAGCTGCATATGGTTATCTGTTATATGAATGGTTATTTGAATTGTGAGTTCTAAATTATGTATTTAGAACCAGGATGCAATTATCAAAAAAAATAAAAATTGACTTGTTCTATTGTCTAAAATGAGGATGTTACACTTCCGTGTACAAACTCAAGGTTGAGGTCAGCGAGGAGCATAAGCCATCGGGCGATGCGTTGGTTTAGATGAGGTTTGGTGTACATATAATGGATGGGGTCTGCATTGGTGATGAAAAAGTTTTGTGATTTGAGAAGGTAGTGTCGGAGTTTGGTGGCCAAGAATGATAGGGCTAGGTACAACTTTTCTACATGTGTATACCTAGTCTCATAATCCACCAGAGTACAAATTATGTAATAAACGACTTGCTCTCGATGCTCGGAGTCATGATGTGCGAGCATGGCTCCTACAACATGGTCGGTGGCAGGAAAGGTAAAGGTAGAAAGGGTGATCGTCCTGAGGTGGGATAAGCACGGGTGGCTGCAAGAGATAGGCTTTAAGAGCCTCAAAGGCTTGGTGGCACTCTTCACTCCATTGAAAGACAATGTCCTTTTTAAGGATATGATGAAAAGGTTGACATCGATCCGAGTGTTGTGAGATGAAATCTTGGATAGATTGAAGTTTTCCCCTGTAAACTACGTAATTGTTTGAGGTTAGTGGGTGGGGCATTTCTAGGATAGCTTTGACTTTATTTGGATGGACCTAAATGCAACGCAAAGAGACAATGAAACCAAGGAGTTTTCTGAAAGGACACCAAAGACACATTTCTTTGGTTAAAGACGTACATAGTATTGTAACAGGTGATCGAAAATAATGGTTAAAACATCGAGATGTTCATTGCGATGTTTAGATTTTCCAAGAAGATCATCGACATAATCCTCAAGGATAGTGTGCATAATGTCATGAAAAATGTAAGTCATAGCCCACTAATAGGTCGCACCAGCATTCTTAAGGCCAAACGACATGACACGATAGCAGAAGGTTCCCCAAGGAGTTATGAAGGTGGTTTTATGTTGATCGGTCGGGGCTACAAAAATTTGATTGTATCCTGATAAGCCATCCATGAGAGAAAGCATCTCATGGCCCGCAGTGAGATCAACAAGTTGATCAATGCTAGGTAAGGGGAAGTCATCCTTTAGGAAAACAAGGTTAAGGTCCCAAAAATCCATGCATATCCGAAGTCCCCCCATCGCTTTAGTGACAGGTACGATGTTAGAAATCCATTAAGGATAGTCAATAGGTAAGATGAAGGAAACGGAAAGGAGTCGTTGAAGCTCTTCTCAATGCGTGGATGCATTTTTCTTAGTTTCTTTTTAATTGGTTTGGCAATGTCGGGATCGATTCCTAGCATGTCAAGATAGGACCAAGCGAAAGCTTGGTTGCAGGCATAGAGGAAGGTAGTGAAAGCCGTTTGTTCTGATGTGGTAAGATATTTTCTGATCTTCACAATGTGAGGATCATCCTCTGTGTGGATGTTGATTTCTATAGTCGACTCATTCAACATGGTTTGAGTTTCAGATGGTAAGGCGTGTTGAATATAAGAGTCATCCATACCAAGGTAAGTGAGGATGGAGTCGTCATCCTGGCACTCAACAACATTAATTGAAGGTGAATCCTCTTCGATCATGTCTGGATATAGAAGGGGAAGAGAAGATGGGTCCTCATTATCACGTTGATAAGTGAGAGGACCCAGGAAGATAGCGTTTATGAAAAAAAAAAAAAAAAAAAAAAAGTTAGGAGGGATAGATTCGTGGTCTATCGACTGTGGGTGACGATATAGCAAAATGGGTGATGATGGTTCGGAAGGAGTGATGTCGTCGTCTTCCGGATACAACCGACATGAGGTTTCTTTGGTGTAAGTGTTTCAGAAATCTAAAACTACTATGATCTTTGTGTTTGCGTGTAGTCACAAGAATGATTGTATGTCGGCCTTGTTCATAAAGACCAAAACCAAAACCTTTCCAAGCACAAATGAGTCAAGAAGGTGAGGGTGAAACGACGATTTGTCAGTATTGAAAATTGATTGGAAGGGAACCACACCAAGGGGAGGTTGGGGGTAACGGAGGATGCGTCAACACCCCCATATGTTAGGTTGGTGTGGCAATTAGGTGGTCCGTAGGAGATTACCTCCCCCACATGACGGTCGTAGGTGGGATGCGCATGTAACTGTCCGTACTCCTGTGGGGTATGGAAAGAGCTAACGTTATATAGGCAATACTCCCCCAGCGTAAGGTGTTGAAAAACATATACTAAGGGATCTGAGGTTGGGATGTTGTCTGCAAGAAAGGAAGTGGTATTTGTGATGGCATTTTCATTGGTTGAAGGTGTAGGTGCGGTTGAGGTGGATGGTTGAGGTGTGGTTGAAGTGGATGGTTTGGTTGGATGAATGGGTGTCTTGACTGGTACAAGCACATCATTAGGGAGATATAACATATTGCAGGTTTTGAAGGGGGAAGGGTCAGCTTTTATGGTGTAGGACTTCCCCTCATACTCGAATTTTATGCATCTATGTAAGGTGGATGGAACGCATCCCATAGCCCGGATCCAAGGGTGGCCTAACAACATGTTGTATTGGAATTCTCTCTCAAGCACATAGAAGAGTTCGGGTAAAGTATGTGGCCCTACACGAATGTTAAGGATCACGGTGCCTAAGGTAGAAGTAATAGCATCATTAAATGACCGCAACATGGTGGGGTTGGCACACATGCAGCTAGAAGGGATATTCATTTGTTGGAAGGCTTTGGAAGAGATGATGTTTAATCTAGCGCCTCCATCAATCATAACACGCCGTACCGGATGTCCCAGATGTAAGATGAGATGAAAAGAGTGGGGTCGGGGATCTTACGCACCAAAGTCAATAATTTCTTCTTGAGAGAAACTAACAAAGAGCGGTTTCTTTGCACGTGGGACGGAAGTGGTAGATTGTTTGGTGAGAGAGGCAACATGGTTGGGTGTTAAGATGGTGGTAACAGCAAGGTTTCATTAGGTAAGACCTCTATCCCTTGAAGTATTTCAACAAGAGCTTGGCGATGAGATTCAGAGGTTTGAATGAGATCATACAAAGTGTCATTTTACAGGTGATTGGTGAAGTTGTTTGATCATGGTCCGATGGGAAACTCCATCGAGACGGGGTAGGCGGAGTCCACAAATAACCACTTTAGGTGGTGGTGTGATCGGGATGGTGGATAGAGAAGGAGAGGCCGCAGGTGTGCTTTCTTTAGCTTTCCCATTGTTTTTCTACCCTCGAGTGGCAACACTAATCATGTTGATCTCGTGAACATGAGAGGAGGAAGACGGTAGGGATAAGTCATGGTCTTCGAGAGGTGGGGTTGTAATAATGATAGATCTTGGTGAGGAGGATAGGTGGTATAGGAGAGGGATTGAAGCTAAAGGTTTCTCCCTTTGTAAGTTGTCTTTCTTAACCTTTCTATCCGAGAGAGGTGACTGACGAAGTATGGCTTTCAACACTTTGCATCCCTCTACATCATGTCCTGGTGTGCGGTGGTAAGCGCAGATTTTAGACTCATCATAACCTATAGGTCGAGGTTTAGATGGATCATAGGGTCTAAGTGGGGATAGGGAAATGGTTGTATTCTCCACCAACATAGCAAGGATTTTGGTGTAATACCCTTTGAGAGCAGGTCAAAGTCGAGAGGAAGATGAGGTTATTGGTGGGTGGGTTTCGGTAATGATTGGGTATGGTTGATTAAATACGGGTGGTGGCTTAGCCAAGGGTTTTGATAATTGGATTTAACTAAATGTGGCTTCTTCGGCAGAAGTTATGTTTAGTCAAGTCAAATGATGTGGTAGCAGAAAACAACCACGGAGAAAGAGGAGTGGACGAAAGAAACAAATCCTTTGATGATGGAGTTTGTTTAGGGTTGATAGGTGGACGAGGATACTTAGGGTGATGGTGTTGATACACCCATAGATCTCTATATGGGTGCGGGGAGGTTTAGGTCATTTTAAAGAAAACACAGAGAGGTATGATGTATTGAGGCAAGGTGGAGGGATGAGGTCCCAATATAGAAGGTAGGTGTGATGGCGATGGTTTTAGTTTTGATAGAGGCATAGGTTGGACTTGAGGAGATTGGGTCTGTCTCCTAAGTGGATGGATGGCTTTACTTTTGGATAAATCTAACCATTTAGGTGGGTGTGTTAGGCTAGGTATTGGTGAGGTCCCAAGCATAGGGGAAGGTTTGGTTAGGTCAATAGAGGTCGATGAGGTATTTGGTAAAATTGAGGGGGGTGAAGATGAGGACATAGGCATTTTGAGCTTTTGTAAACACTTCGGGTATACGGTAGAGTGGATCAGTCATCTGCATTTGAGTAGAATATGGTGTACTCAAACGTTCCCATAGGACTCGTCTATCTTCTGAGGGGTGACAATCCTCACGTGTGAATAGGAACTTTTGTATGGAAGAAAGGTGGGTTGTGATTCCGGTCCACTATGGGTGTGATACAGGGGGTAAATGAGGCACTGTATCAATGGGCGTTAAGAGGTCAACCGGTCGCTGAAAATATTTAGGTGATGAAGAACTAATAGGTAGGAGGGCATGTTTGAGAGGATCCGTCATGATTAAAGAATTTGGTGATGTCGGTTCAAGGGGTTTCTCGTCTAAGGATGACGAAAAAAGTGGTGAGCCTTCCTCTTGTACAACAAGAGTGGTAGAAGGAGATGTTTGGGAAATAGATAAGTTAGATAACATCCGCTCACAGTCTTGCAGAGATGTGGTGTAAGAAGGCTCATCTATGAGAAGAGAACTCTGGGTGGTTAATTCCTTTATGGGTAAAGGAATGGCAAGGATTTAAATCTTTCTTGATGGTGGTGAAGGGGGTTCGGGTCCCCTACGTTAGTGAAGCGGCTTGATTCAAAATTTCCTCAATAGAAGCTTTTGGTTGGGAATCGAAGACCGCATGGATTTTATGAACACTCTCCTCGGCTAAGATATCTTGGTTTATGTTACTGTTAGAAGAGTGGTTTGGGAATGGTTTGTTGAAGATTTTCAAATTTCAGTTAGTAGGGGCGTTAGGATTATCGAGGGTTATATCCCCTGCATCAACCATTTCTTGCACTATGTTTTTCAACATCTTGCAGTTTTCATGACTGTGTCCCTTCATGCAGTGGAAGTTACAGAAGTCATTTTCTTTGTACCAAGAAGGTATAGCGGGTGGAATCAAACCCGGAGTGAGGTTTAATAGGAGGTAAGGTAATAGCTCCTACTTTGAGCAATTTTTCCAATATCACACCATAAGTTTCTCCTAAGGGAGTATAATTGATGGGCTCACTTTATACTTATAGGTGGTTTTTGGCGGGGTATTAGATGGTGTTTGGGATTTGACCATCACCGCATGTACAGCTCCTTTTGATTTCGAAGCAGTCGATGCATGAGGATTGGTGGTGTTAGGTTTGTTGGTGGAGTCTTGGGTTTGGAAATTGGGGTTTTTGTTGCGCAACCGCAATTTCTCTTCCTCTAAGGCTCGAATCTCTAGTTTTCGAGCCATAGTAAAGGCCTCATCAAATGTGTGGAAAGTTTGAATTTGGAGGGTAGGAGAAATGTGCTTAGTGCAGGCCCGCGTAAAGAGTTTGATAAGTTTGGCCTGAGGCAAGGCATAAGTAAGTTGGTTGATAAGGCCTCGTCATCGTCCAAGAAAATCTGTGATAGATTCGTCTTCAAATTTTCGGATGGCATAGAGGTCAGTGATAGATACTTTCTTAGCAATGTTAATGGAGAAATGATCCAAGAAAGATTGGGCTAATTGGTTAAAAGAGAAGATTGAGTGCTAGGTTAAAGCACTGTACCACTCCAAGGCGGGTCTTGATAAGGACATGGGAAAGGTACGGAGTAGTAAGGCATCGTCATGAGTAATCGATAGCAAGCATGTCTAAGTGATCACAAGTGTTGTTGAGGATCCTCCTTACTATTAAAACAAGTAAATTTTGGTAATTCCCATTGAGAAGGATACAAATGAAGGGGGACGAGAAGGGTGAATAGGTTCTCGACAAACTTGCTCATATGTCGTGAGTGCTGAGCTTTCGGAAACGAAGCCTCCAGATTTTGCATCTTGTCCATCATTTGTTTGATTAAATCAATGGTTGGATGAGATGATGGTGCGGTTGCCATAAACGGAGGAGGATTGGGCCAAGGGCCACCAATAGACAATGGTGGGGTTAAATGTTGATAAGGTATTGAGGATGAATATGTTGAGGTGACCGAATAGGGATGTCCTATATAAGATGTTGAAGTCACCGGATACATGTGTGGAAATGAAAAGGTGGGCGGAGCTTGAGAAGGAAAGCTTGTGTGGATAGAGAGCAAGTTATGAAAGGAGCAGTCTGCGAGAGAGACAAGGTAGGAGCAATTGGTGGTAATGATATGTTGGGTCCCAGATTAACCAAAGGAAATCCAATCTGTGCCATATGAACCCCGAAGCCACTGAGTTGGGAGACGGGGTTAAGGATGAGGAAGCAAGGCAGAGTTATCAAAGTGGGGAAGGAGCTAAATGAGCGGCTATACTAATAGGCATGCCAACAAGGAGTTGGACCGTCGAGTGTACTGATCGGGGCATGAGACAAATAGTCTTTTACAATGCTAGGATTAGCGTCAAAAATTTCACAAATTCCTTATCTCCTACAGGATTTTGGGAACCTCGCCAGTGTCCGTAGGATTCCCATAGGATATAAAGGGGTGACTCGGGAAAAGGCACGGAGGAAGTATGTGAAACCATGGCTGTAGCTTGTTTCTGAGTGATAACAACCATGGAAAAGAGTACACAACAGGATGCAATCTATCAGGAATAGAAGCAGCAACAAAATGTTGGAATTGGTAGGTTGCTGGTTTTGGGAACTGTGAAAGACGATGAATTGATATCAGTCGGATAATGATGATGTCGGTGATGGCAGCGTCGGTAAGTTAACCGATGTCGGTAGAATAAGACCGGTGTAAGAAGCTGTAAGAAGTTGCTGATTTGGGGTTAACGATGCTTAGTATACCTACCAAGCTGTTTTGAAGTGATCAAGCTTGTGTGTATGACAGAGAAACAGAACTAAAAACAAGCAAGATGCACAAGAAAATTAACAGACTAACCCTAGGATTAGTTTTAATCACTTTGGGCTTATGCCTTAGACACAAAATGATGTCAATCCTAAACAAAATACCTAGGGGAAATGTCAAGTTTGTTTTGGCTTATAAGGTTACCTCAATCGGGCGGAGGAATACCGCGGAAAAGGGGGGATGTTTGAGTTGTTGTGTTAATTATGATGTGATTCGGTATGTGTTGTGTAGTGAAAGTAAGATTAATTTCTTGTCAATACCATGGATATCACCCCCACATGTATGACCTGTTACTTAATCTACGTTCACTAGAATTGAAAACAACAAGCAAGAATGTGATGCAAGTGTTTTAAACCCAAATCGAAAATGATATTCGATGAAGCAAAGAAGATGACTTTCACTAATGCAAAGATGGGAAAGCAAGACAAATTCTTTTACCAAAAATACAAAATATCTTGTGAATATTTTAGAAGAAGAAAATAGCAAGTGTGCTCCCTATATGAAAGCAAGCAAGAAAGAAAGAAACCCAAAATGGGTCCCACCGGGTGTGCCAAAATGTTTCGCACAAAATGTTTCCGTTCCTGGAATAGAGTTGCTTCTATCCTTTCATTCTTTTGAGAAATAGATAAGGGTTAGGGCTAGGAGGAATACCTGTTGAATGTTGAGAGGGTGTGCACGTACCATAGAGAGAGATTAGATTGATTGCAAAGAACTCCTTTTTGTCGGGGAAGGACTACCTATAAGCAAGAATACAAGACCACCAGATTTTAGTTAGACAATAAATGAGGAAACTACCTTCGCCCAGAAATATTAGACTTCTTTCAAAGGTGGTCAGTTCCCCTTTTAATACGAATTAACACAAATGATAATAAAGAAGCTATTGCAAAATCACGATTTAGGTATCTCGTTACCAAGCAATAGAGACTAAACTACTGATAATAAAACGTCACGTTGTTTGTTTGGTCAATGGTCGTTGATACGTTTAGGTCAAGTTACAAGGATAAACTAGACTGGATCTGAGGTTGTTAGGAGACAAATAGGTGAGAGGAAGGTTTTGGGTATAAGTCACAGTGACCGATGCCGGTCACTGGATAACCGACTGCGGTTAGAGAACCACTACCGGTAGGGGATAACCAACACCGGTAGGGTCAGTAATCTAGGCACTTCTGGATAGAGGTTGGTTGCAGGGTGATTGTGGGGTTATTAAGACTGGTGGATGGCTGAGGGGAATAGTGAGATGACGGGAAGACTCAGAGTGTGATAAAACTGTCTTCCGGGCAATACAAGGATGTATGGATGAAGGTCAAGTTTAGGGTCTTTGGTAGGTGGTAGATCTAGGAGTGAGCTTATAATTACTATCAATCAAAAGGCTTAAGAAATGGTGCTTAGAAACATACCAAACACTACTTACTCATCCTTGATGAAGATTCATGTCCAAGGAATGGTAGTAGTGGTAAGGCTCGGTTGGGATGATCTGGTATTGGAAAACTAGGCGATGAAGCTATCCTCGAGTCTTTTCCAATGCTTGAGCGGGGGTACAGCAATCCGGTGGCTCGATTCTGATCTTGCTCGATGCTCTTCTCTTTTCTTCACTTGTCTCCGCTCTCGCCAGTGAATTTGGATCGTTTATTCCAAATGAATTCCCGATCCTTTGTTTTTGGTTGGGGTAGGTCATTTACAGGTGGAACCGTGAATGGCGGTTACGTAACCGATGGTGATCAGTAGGAACCGATGTCGGTTAAGTCAAAGTGGGCTATTTTTAGTAAAATAGGCAACTTTCCCTCCTTTTCTCCCGAGAGATTAGTGTGGGCTTGGTCAAGTCATTATTAGGTTGATTTTGAAAGTGCGGGTGAGGAATAATTAGTCATGGGTGTAGATGTAGACCAAGTTATAGGTCTTAATTAGGTTATTTTAGGATTAGGGCTAAAGTCATGATGAGGTGACGAAATGAGGTGGTAGGTTTGGGAGATGTGGATTTATTAATTATAAGGTAATTAATAAATAATTGTGTAGGGTTTAGGTGGTGAGGTTAGGTTGCACGAAATGAGATGCGGGACACAGGTGTCGTAAGACACAAATTTGGTGTCTGACTAGAGAACAAAAAATATATGGAAAATGATTCCATGCTTCTAGGGCTGCCTAAGGGTAATCATATAGTAGAGAATGTTCCAACTCCACATCTTGCAGAGACCAAAATCGTGGATGAAGAGGAAGAGGAATGAGAATATAGTGGTTTCTGGAGCATAAAGGAAGAAGACAACCTATATAGAAGGTAGGAATTGAGCGCGTGACTACACCACCTCAGGTGCAAGAAGGAGATGATGATGACCTGGATACATTACAAGGAGAGCGTTGTTTCAATAGGGTATTCAGAAGAACTAGAACCCAAGGTGCTACACCACAGTCAGTGCATAGATCACCACAACTCTCTCTATAGAGGGAGACAATTGAGAAAAGAAGAAGAAATTTGAAGCTGACCAAGGAGGTAGAAGAGTTTGAGGAGAGCGTACTGAATCTATGACACAACTAGAGGATGTGGAAGAGACAAAGGATGAAGAAATGAAGGATGGAGAAGGAATAAAGGAGGTAAATGGGAAAATGTGTGAGACTACTCAACATAGCGAGAACAATCTCTTAATCTTGGCACTCAAGTTCCTAAGGAACAAAGATCAAAGAGGAAAAGTGTGGAGTATCTTGCATCGATCATGGGATATCCGAGGACACAAGTAAAATGTTTTGCACTTGTTTCCAAAGCACGATGGGAATTAAAGAATTGTATGGATGGGAGTTGATGGATGAGGACATGGCCATCATGCGCATAAGAAAACAATTATCTTGATCAAAGCAAACACATATGGATGAACCAGACTTTGATGTATGTGAATATTCATGTGCATCTAGAAGATTGAAGAAGACACCTCGGGCGGACACATAACAAGTAAAGCCTCTTTGCTATGTCGGATGAAAAAGTAAGTACTTCCTTAGTAAAGGTATCTATAAAGGTTTCAAGAAGTAATTTGGATAAGGTATCGAATGTTAGGGCGCTAAAAGAAGATATCAAGGCCAAAGCTACGAGATAGCACGCCTATGAAAAGAAAAGGACTTCGCATAGAAGAAGAACATTGTTTTCATCAGCATGGCAGAGGAAATTGGAGACAATGTCCTAAAAGAAAGACCACATTCGGAGTCAAGGTACCCAAAAATTTCCTTCGGAAATGCATTATGTATAAACCTTGGTGGATTTGGTGCTTGATGATGGACCTATGTGCATGCTAGCCCCAAGATATCCTAAGCAATAATCAGATTGAGAAAAGGCTTCGGTGATGAGGAAGATTGCATCTTATGAGGCATTACTCCAAAGCTTGCAGGAGGAGTTGAGAAAAGCATATCAGGCATTAAACATTTGCACAGCTCCAGAGGTGTTCCTTAGGATAAGGACCATTGTAGATGACAATGAAGTCCTAAAATTGATGAAATATGACATATTGGGTCGCGTAGAGAGGTTGGCATTGGTAAAACAAAAGCGCAAGGCCCTTGCAGCAACACAGGAACCCCATAAGGAAAGGTTAGATGAGCTAGGGAAGGTTATAGTGCGAGAAGATGGATCTACTAGAGGGAAGAATGTCTGCAATGTCCAACATTGTTCTGGTTTTGTAGAATGAAAAGGGAAATTTCCCAAGATGAGCTGGAGTCTATTACGGTAGATATTCCGAGAAAAAGTAGAGGCCGTACTAAGTGAATGACAGACATTAGAGGCCAAAATAAAGGAAGAATATCTAGAACTCATTCTTCTAGTTGAAGCAAAGGATACTTCGAGTAAATCATTCTTTTGTATAGAAAATTCTTTACTATCTTCCATTTATATTCTTTCTCATTCTTTGAAAATTCAAGAGGTAACCATTGTCGGGGTGGCAATGTAGTTAGTGTGGGGTAATGTTGAGTAGATAATGTATAACACTTAGTAGAAGGCATATAGAAGATTCACGTGGAAAATCGAGCACATTTGAAGGTGCATGAGGATCGGGAAGGAATTGTGCGCAGAGGACGAGAAATGGGTTTGCGACTTAGCCATTTTCACGTCTGTGATCTATTTTTGGAAGATGGTGTGTGGAGAACATCAAATGAGAAAATACTTGTGCGACACACATTGGCTATTTTTGGAAGAGCGGCTATGGAGTGCTTTGCATGGATGTAGGATAAAGATAGAATTATGACTAGTAGTTAACTAGGAGAGATCTATTATTAGTATTCTTGCATGTTAGCTTATTATTGTAAAGGCACATGGCTATTCTTAGCATGTGACCTATTTTGGGAATAGATAAGTGGTGAAGGGAAAGTCCCCACCCTTATAAATATGTAGTGAACTGCATAGTATAGTAGTGGTATGTGAGAACTGAGTTATTGTGAGGTTATGCTACTAAATATGATGCACGCATAAACTATGGTATTATCTATTGTAATGAGCTTATGTGTTTTCATGATGTTTAATATAATGGATTTTATTGGCTGAATCAAAGTTTTAATTTGAGCATAATTAGATCTTGCATTGTTGATTTCATCATGGTTATCATTTAAATATGTTATTCTTTAGATATAGATCTGAACATGCACTATATAATGATCTATTAAGTATGGATTTGAATGTATCAAGTCTTCATCATGCTAACATCCTACAATAGTAACCCTAAGAGGGGCACAGTACCTTTTTGCACTTTGGGTGAGTGCTCAGTCTAGGCTAAGTGATGTGCCAAAGCATGCCCAGGCTTTTCTTGGTAAATTATAGGCTGCATCACAAAATGATGTTATCTTGATGTGAACAATGTAACGCCAACACTCTCAAAAAATCAAGGCAACGTTAAAATAAAAAACTAATCCTAATTATATCAAGAAGTTTTTATGTGTAAAAGCAGCATAACAATACAATATAGAGACTTAAACCAAGTTTCACAATGGAAATAAGACGTAAGTATCACAATTGTATGGCTATAATGTGGGCATCGTAATAACTTAAAGGAAAAAAATGACGAGACAACCTAGCAACAATATGAAATCTTGATTATGGGTATCTAAATGATGGCTATCAAGATATAAAGACACACCAACACACTTTCAACATTTACTTTCTAGTCTCAAGCGAGGATGAATGTAAATGGGTGTAAAAGTTGTGGAAACAATCAATCAATAAGATCTGCATAGGTATGTTTTTGTTGACCCAAATGGGAAACAAGAAAAGAAAGGAGTAGACCAAGTGGTGATGAAAAGTATTTGGTATCACTTTGGTAGAGTTTTTCCTTGTCTTAAGATGAGTGAAAAGCTAGGAAAAAGTAACACTTTGTAAATTTCATGATGAAATAATACTGTGCAGTCTTAACTTTAATGGACCCTCCCCTTGTTTGAATAACAAGGTTTTGACTACAAAAAAATTTTCACGTTGTGAGAGCTCTTTGAAACATGCCTAGTCTAATGTCAAATTGGCTCCAAGCCACAAGTTTCCTATTACTTCACTCTATAGGTGTCACAAAATACCTTTGTGAGTACAAGTTTCAAGAAAGTCACACTGACTAAATCTTGGAGTATCTCGACTTCTTTACCCCCTTCATTACAATGAGAAATAAATTTCATTCAGTTGTATCTCACTGGGGTCACGTGAAGATAATTTTTACTCTAATCTCTCCAAGGCGCACTAATCAATTGGGTGGTGGAGAAATTTCATGTTTCTTCCACAAGGTTCCATCTTACATGGACTACTCTGGGGTTCATGGGAGAATCTCTCTTGTTATCTTAAGTCTTATTCCAAAGAGCACTTCTCCCGGTTCAAAGTGGATGAGCCATAACTCTTAACTGAAACTCACAAATACAATGTGTTGAATAATGTGGTGTGGTTTTCTTTTCTTTTGGATTAAGAAATTTGGTTTAGACCACCATTGGTAACCTACAACACACGTGTAGTTAGAGTTTTATTTAGATTATCCTTTCTTTGGAAATCATTAGGTCCTACACACAAATAGTTAGTAGTTATCCAAAAATATTTACAATGTGATAAAAAGAGGATTAAATGTTGTTTTTGGTTCTCAAGATCATCCAAGAATGTAAGAGAAGAGCATACACAACAAGCAACCTAACTAGATAACAATGAAAAAATTGTAAATCAAATAACCACCATATTTCTTTGTAAATCAAATTTCATTCCCAATTAATCCCAATTAATCCAAGTTAATCGAAATTGATCCAAGTGATTTTTAGTGAAAAAATAAAGTTGTTTTTGATTCTCAAGATCACACAATGGTATAAGAGAAGAGCATACACAAGTTTTAGCATAATTTGTTTATCAAATGAAAATATTTTAAGCTAAAGGATCATACAAATTCCAAATGAAAAGTTCATTCCCTTAAGTACTAAAATGAATAATGCTAGAAAAAAGGTTTTAAAGCTTCTTTTGATTCTTAAGATCACACAAGATGCAAGAGAAAAGCATACACAACTTTATCCCAAACTCATACAAAGCATGGAAATCAAAGCATTCACCAAAAATTAAGAAAATGTGTTAGAAAATAGTTAGAAAAAACCTGCAACCAACATAAAACACAAGAAATCAGAATTTACAACTTTGAAAATAGTGCCAAAATCAAACAATCATGTCGGTCGCCCCTTATAGCACCATCATGTCCTTTAGAGCAGTAGCACAACCTTGACGACATGAGTGTACATCGGAGACAAAAACACATTCATTTGAATGCTAATGCATTCAGAGAGATACCAATGTGGCCCAAACATAGGGAAAAAATCCAATAGAACACATGCGTGTCTAGAGAAGTGTGAGCACGTCCTTGATGACATGAGCAAGCACCTTGAAATATGAGCATGAATTTGACAAAATGAAGGCACACCTTGATGTATGTGGTCAAAATATGGGTTTTGACAAGAAAAATATGATAAAGCTTAAATATTTGACATTCTGATGCAATTTTGATAGCACTTTACCTCCTTTGATCATGCAAAGAACATAAAAACAAAGAAACTACAACTAATCTAGTTTAAGAAACTATAAAATTTGAAATTAATCTACAAAACTTGAAATTTACTCTAAAAAAGCTTGAAACTAATCTAGAAAACTTCAAATTGAATATAAAGGACAATTGAAGGTGTCCCACCGGGCGTGCCAAATGTGATCACCCCAAACTTTTTAATATAACTAAATAATAATTACTAACACCAAGGTATCCTAGAACCAAGCCTGATTTTAAGAATGAATCAACATGATCAAAGCTTAAAAGCATGCATTAATGAAAACTAAATGGAATTAAACATCTAATCTACAAGAATCCTTACTATGTTAGATGATTACTAATTAACATAGACCTAATTATATATAAAGGAAATCTAATTATGGTTGTTGCTACTCCACAAATGGTGAGAGGATATCTCTAACAATGGCTACAAGGCCATATTAGATATCCCTCTACTAAGCAAAATGAAGATTTGGATGCAAATATTGAGCAAGATTATCTAAGAAGGATGTAAGGCTCTTAATCATATTTGTTATGTGATATACTAATTAAAGTATGGTGTAAAGTTTTAAGGTTGGAGCTTGGTCCTTTTTGTAGTTTTCTATTTGGGGAAAACTTGCATCTTGGTGCATGTGGGACTAAAAGCATAAAGTAGATTAAGGTTTGTTAATCATGATTAGTGAATTAACAAGTGATTAAAACGTGAGGAGCCTTAATTAACCAATTAGGGTCAATTAAGAGGCTAGGATAAGCTTTTGAAGACTTTTGAAATATCTTGGAGGGAAATGGGGTGATTTTGAATGGTTGGAAGAGGGTTTGAGCCAATAATAAGGTTTATTGATCAAAACAAGGGTAAATAGGCTTAATTAGCTAATAATCGCTAATTGTTTTCTTGGAAGAGGATTATGACTTACGATGTGTCATAAATTGGCATCCTGAATGTGAAAGAGGTTAGGTAATCAAAAAATCATTGTTAATTAACCAAAATAGAGGAAAATGTTAGTTAATTAGCAGAAATCACTAATTATAATAGAAATGGTAAGAATGAGGGTAATTAGTGTGCTTTTAGCAATAAAACTATGTAAGTAGATTTTAGGTGTCTACATTTTCCCTGTTTGAGGTGAAGTAAGTGATGTCACTTCAAACATAGTAGAAAAACATAAAAAAGTAAATTTTTGAAGAAAAATTAGTAGAATGAAGGATGCCCCCTCGAGTGTCGATGGGGTGATAGAAGAAGTCAATTGATGATCAAATATTCGATGGAAATTGATAGGAGAAATGAGTCGGGATAAATATGATTTTTATTTCCCAGTGTTTTGGAAGAAAAATTAATAGTGATAAGATATGATAGTGAAGAATATAGGAATATCTCTTGCATCCAATATTTTAATAAGCAACTTTGTTTCATCATGTTTCCCCTATGATCTAAATCATCAACCCTTATTAAAATAAACAAAAGTATAAAATAACATGAAAAGCTATATTACTAACATTTGTTCATTGCTAAAAATGTGTAACTCCATGTAACATACATAATGCAATGTAATACGAGAAAGTAAAATAGCTAACCTAATAGAGAAATAAGTACAATCACACATACTCAAACAAAAAACATTCAAGACAGTTGTACCAATGTTTTTGTTATCAAGCTTCAGTTCTCGAATGTTCGTGTTTAACGAAAAGGGTTAAAAATGGTGCCCCAAGAAAGGATACATGCAAGGGGAATAATGGAGGACATAAGTAGTCCCATGAAAAATAATTCATGTGATATGACACAACACTCAATAACTCATTATGCACGAGAGTGCCAACATAGTAAGTAAGGCAACTTTGTTAATAGAGGTCAATCAAAATGATCTGCAAGTCATTTGAGACAAGAACATGAAAGAAATTTAGAAAGATGTTTTGTAGGAAAAACTTTGATGTTAGAGGAAAATGTATTTGATATAGGCTTCATCTGTATGTATGTCATTTACCATTTTTTGAATTTTTTTGAATTTTACAATTTTTTGGATTTTTAATGATTTTACTAAGTTTTTGGATTTTTTTGAAAATTTACCAATTTGTTTGGATTTTTACCTTGAGATAATGTTATATTGTTTTTGAGTTTTCTATGGAGATGTATCTAAATGTTTTTAATTTTCTGACTAACATATTTGAATGTTTTTGGGTTTTCAAAAGATTTATGAATGTTTTTTTGATTCTCCAATAATTTTCCGAGTTATGTGCAAGAAAACCAAGAAGCGTGGATTTTCATTGATGGGGTTGGGAACATAAGGTTATATATGATATGTGAAAATATTTTCTGCTCTAATGCTACCCTTAGTACCATACC
This sequence comes from Taxus wallichiana var. yunnanensis, assembly GCA_018340775.1. NCBI lineage: Eukaryota > Viridiplantae > Streptophyta > Pinopsida > Cupressales > Taxaceae > Taxus > Taxus wallichiana. The sequence continues at coordinate 642,702,594 of CM031239.1, read as the reverse complement.
GGTTCTTAAGATCATATGAGATTAGTCAACTAATAGATATCCTCCAATTTCTAAAATAACATCTTTGGATAGACATAAAACAAAAAGTTGTGGTAGATCAATTATGCAAATATCTTAGGGAACTAAGAAGTCAGGTCATGCATGAAGTGTGAGGCTTAGACCTTTGATAACCCCAACAGTTCCCATTGTTTTTCCATCTAGATGTATCACCCCTTTATAAAAATATTCATATTTGAGGCCTAGTTGGTCTATAATCTGCTTGGGCATTACATAACTGCTAGCCCTGAGTCAATCATGAAATTGTGTACTAAATGATTACCAATAATTAGGGATACATAGAAAGGAGGGGGTTTCATGTTCTTATTCAAATGATCCTCATTTTTCTATATTTCATTAGGAAGAACATCCTTGGTTTGTTCCTAGGATGATTCACTTGGGATAAAGAGATTGGCCATAGTTTGTAAGAGATCTCTCTACCTGGAATTGTTAGGAATTCCCACATTGATAGACTCAAAGTGGTCTACTTCATCTATTCAAGGATGTTGAAGGAAGTAGAATTTAACTTCAGTTTCACCTCACTTATAACAACCTTTTATTTCATTGGTGTTCATATGGGAGGACTCTTTATCTTGATTTTACATTTTTATGCCCGAAATGTGTAGCTTCTTTACACATTAGTGGCTAAATTTAAATTGTCACCCCCTTGGAGTGTTAGGTAAGTTTAAGAAGGACCTACATTTCTGACCACCCTTCTTCCATACCCCTTTTCTTAAATCTAGTATTAACATCCACACCTTGAGGAGAGGTATGATTCATTCCACAAAAGTCATTCATTTACTAGTTCACAAGTGAAGTATCACTTGGTGATGTCTCTTGAGTGAAAATTTTCTTTTGATTTTCCTCTATGGATGTGTCTTGAGAGGTAGATACACTTTTCATCATTAAATATTGGTTTAAAATTCCATTAGTGCATGTTTATTTTTTGTGTGGAATATTGTAAGGAAAACACCACTCATAATATTGCACTAGGTTGTTTTGAACTAGAACCAAGGCTTTGGATGAACTATCCATATTTGGATTATATAATTGAAATGGTATCGTAGGGGGAAACTGATTCGATTCTAAGGAGTAGCTCGGAATGAAGTTTTTTTGGTTTATAAGGAGACTTGTTAGGTTGGTATGGAGGTTGGTAAGGTCTGAAACTTTGGGCATCTGCCTCTTAATAAATACAAACTCATTCCCAAAATTTTGCAATTGTTTCATTACTTCTTGCAACTTAATTTGAGGTACTTGAGGAAGTAGATGTTTGACTAGAAATTTGATTTCTTGAGGTTGGAATAGGAGATAATTCAAGGATGTTATGGGAAATAAATGTCCCTACTTATGGGGATTGAAGTATTCATAAGGAGCGATGGAGTGCCGAAATAGTGAAAATTGTGAAAATAGCAAAAAGAGAGAATTTTTTTATTTTTAAAAAAATAAGGAGGTGACTAGTGCTAGGGTTTTGTACCCAATTTTGTGTCCTTATAGGTCCAAATAGGATTCTTGTTGGTGGCGTAAGGGGCAATGGAAAGCAGGTCCAAGATCAGTTTTCCGAGGTGGAGAAGGTTGTGTCTGTGTTGGTCAAAAAGTTTGGCATAAACATGGTTGTTTTATCTTTGGTTTCTTTGTTTGGCACAATGGTGTTAGAAAAATGTTTGTGGAGGAGTGTCCGAAGATTATCGAGCACTCTCTGGAGCATTAGAGGAGGTCCCTTCCAATCCAATTTCAGTGGAGTGCGTAGGGTCATAGTGTTGGGAGGAATTTAAGGTTGGGGGATTGATTTTAAAGTTACAGAAGAGAGTCTACGGCTATCTCCTCATGTCCCTCCCAAAGAGGTCTTTTCAAATTCTATGGTGAAGAGGGTGATTTGTTAAGTTTTTTTGAGTGCACTTCTCTTGGAGAAAGATTTTGAGTTGGGTCGCTAGGTTATGGGGAAATAAATCTAAATCTAGCGTCATATTTCTTGCCAACGGATTATTCCATATATGTTTCCCTTCCCGAGTTTTTGGATCAAGTTTATAAAGGGGGTCCCTAGTTCTTGAATTCTTCTAGCTTGTACTTTTTCCCTGGTCTCTAAATTTTGATCCTTGGAAGGAAAAAATCTCCCAGGCCCCGCTATGGCTAAGCATTCATAGCTTGTCCTCTGAATTTACAAAATGGTCTGTCCTTAAGTCTATCACAAATTATCGGGAGATTTTGTGCTGATCTCGAAACCCTTCTCTGAAATTTTGGAGGAAATTTGTGATGCATTTTTGTGTGGAAATGGATTTTACGCCCCTTTTCCAACCTCTTTGTGCCTTTAAACTAATTTTTGGCCTAAGTGCTTCATCATCAAATATGAGGGGTTGAATGCAAAGTAATTCTATTGTTGGAAGTTGGGGTATTTAAGTAAGGATTTGTGAGGTTAAGCTGGAAAAGGAGTCTAAGGGGGTAGGCTTACGGAAGGTGTCTTCAAAGGAGGAATGTTTTTGATTAGTTCGAACTTTCTTTGGGTCTAGATTTTCCTAATCCTCCTCCGGAGAAAGTTGGAGAATAGGATGCCCCTATTGACCCTCTTGTTGAGGAATTTTCCCCTCTCTCTTTCTGAAGGAAACATAAGAGGTGCATAAGAATTTGAGGGAACTAGTGTCCTAGATTAAATAAGGGTTTGAGCAAGGGCATGTAGATTCTCTGAATTCGCTTCAAATTTGGCTTTCAGATAAGGTTGAGGCTAAGACTCTTCAGTACCTTCTGGGGGTGGAGACTTGGAGGATGGGGAAATTGAGCCCAATTTTTGGTTCCAGATTTGGATCCTTCTAAATTGGTGTCTAGTCAAGTGGGTCTAAAGGAGGCCATTTGTGGTTCAACAGGAAAACAAGGGAAAAAATCTAAGCAGGAGGTTTCCCAGAAGGAAGTGGATTTGGGTAAGAAAAGTATCCTAAATTTCTCCAAAGTTGTGTCCGGAAGGTGAAATCCCTTCCCTCCCAAAGAATGAAGGTAGTCTCTTGGAATTTCAAGGGCCTAAATACCCCTAACAAGAAAGGATTGTTTAAGCATTATCTCTTTTCCTCAAAAGCATGCATGGTGCTGCTACAAGAAACCAATATGTCTATTGTGGAGGCGGCACAATTTTGGGGTAATTCGGTTAAGGTTTACAAGGGTTTTTTCTTGGATGCCTCTGGTGCATCCGATTGTTTGGGTCTCATGTGGAAGGAGTGTCATGTATGGGTTGATCTTATCTCCCAAAATTTTAGTTGGCAGCTAGGCCATGTCTTTCCTAAGTATTCTCAAATAGTCTTCTACCTCTTCAATGTGTATGGTCCGAATAACATCATTGGAAAAAGGTAGTGTGGCAGGAGCTTTCCAGGTCTTTTCTTCCGTTGGAGGAACATCTTCTTCTTCTTGGGGGAGAATTCAATGTTATTACCTTGGAGAAGGATAAGAAAGGAGGTCTTAAAAGAAATTTGCAGTCCCAGGTTGATTTTTGTTCCTTTATTCACGATAGTTCCCTTCTTGATATTGAGACCAAACAAGGTTTGTTTATTTGGAGTAATCGTAGAAGGGGTTTTTATAATATTTTTGAGAGGTTGGATAGGTTCTTAGTTGGTCCCAACTAGTCTCTTAATAATTTTGTTCTAGAGTGCTCAATTCTTCCTTCGTCTGGTTGAGATCATTTTCTAGTGTCCCTCTCGGTTAATATTGATTTTCTCCTTGTAAATCTCCTTTTAAGTATGAACTTATGTGGTTGAGGGATGCCCAACTAGAAAATAATATTAAGTAGTGGTGGAATTCTTATAAGATTGATGGAACAAAAATGTTTGTGCTTTCTCAAAAGCTCAAGCTTCTCAAAGGAGACCTGAGGAATTGGAATAGGGTTTGCTTTAAGAATATCTTCCAAGAAAAGGCTAGAGTGGAAGCTGACTTGAAAGAATTGAATGAGAAATTTTTCATTTCAGAAATGGGGGAGGAGGAGTTTCTGCTGGAGAAATATCTTCTGGCTGAGCTCGGTGAACTGCTCCTTAGGGAGGAAGTTTACTGGAAACAAAAATCGAGAGAGTTGTGGCTTAAGGATGGCGACAGGAACTCTAAATTATTTCACTTAGTTGTCAAAGCTAGGAGGAGCTCAAATTATATCTCTAAAATAAAAAATAGCGAAGGTTTTGTTCTCTTTGATCCGAAATATATTTTGAAAGAAGGTGTTTGTTTCTTTCCTTCTCTTTTAGGTGGCTAAATTGCCTCTTTTGAAGTTGAGAAATCCTCTTTTCTAGATACCACTCCATCGTTGATCTCTGATGCTCAAAATGAGGCCCTACTAAATCCTTTTTCCCTGGGGGAAGTGGAGAAAGTTGTGTTTTCTATGGCCAAGAATAAAGTGCCAAGCCCTAATGGTTTTTAGGTGTATTTCTTCCAAAAAAATTGGAACATTGTTGGCTATGATGTGTGGGTGGTAGTGGAAGAATCCGGAGGTCACGTTCAGTGCTCAAAACACTAAATTTCTCCTTTATTAGTCTCTTCCTGAAAAATAATGAACCTACTTCTTTTGCTAACTTTAGGCATGTCTCCCTATTTAATACTACTCACAAAATCATTTCGAAGGCTATCACATTCAGGCTTAAATGTGTGTTGGATCCTCTTATTTCGTAGGAGCAAACTAGGTTTATGCCTGGGAGGTCAATTTTTGATGGTATTTTTCTTTCCCATGAGCTTATTCATTCTCTTTCCAATAATAATTCTTTGGGTATGCTGATAAAATTGGATATCATCAAGGTATATGGTAAGATCAATTGGCGTTTCCTCATCAAGGTGCTCAGGAAGTTTGGTTTTGAAATAGTTTTGTAATCTGGGCATTTATTTGTATTTATAGCCCCTCTTTTTTATCTCGGTCAATGGTAATGCCAAAGGATTTTTCGATGGAAATCGGGGCATTAGGCAGGGGGACCCTTTGTCCTCCTTTCTCTATATTTTGTGTGAGATTCCCTTGGTAGGTCCATTTGCAACCGGATTCAAAAGGTAAATTATAGGGCCTGAAAATAACATAGGGGTGAATCCTATTTCCCATCAACAATTTGTGGATGACACCTTCTTGTTCATAAAATCTAGTGTTCAGGAGGCCAAAGAGCTAAAGGGATTGTTGGATGCCTATGCTGTGGTAGCAAGTCAAGAGGTTAGCCATCTTAAATCCTCCATCTTCTTTTTTAATGTTCCTCCTCTTTTGGAGGCTAGAATTTTAAGAATTATGGGTTTTAAAAAGGATCCCTTCCGGTCAAGTATCTTGGAGTCCCCTATTTGGTGGCTTAGGAAGATATTCTTTGAGGAATTACCCCTTTCTTTGGTGAATTCGAAGTTGAATGCATGGAAAGGGAAGTGGCTGACACTAGCAGGGAGATTAGTGCTTATTAAGTATGTTCTTTGTGCCTCCCCTCTCTATATGATATCCATTCTTAAAATCCCCAAAGGTGTTATGGAGAAGCTGATTAGGATTATGAGAAATTTTCTCTGGAAAGGTTCTTTAGAGGATAGAAAAATTCCTTTGATTAGCTGGGATAATTTGTCTAAACCTAAAGACTTGGGTGGTGCTAGTATTCTCAATTTGGGTCTCCAAAATTTTTCCTCACGCAAGCTTATATGGAATCTCCTCTCGAATCCACGTAGTCTTTGCAGTTAGGTGGTGGAAAGGAAGTATCTAGGTTCCCTTCTTCATGAATATATTCTCTAAATTTCCAACCCCCCTCGTGGTTCCCACATTTGGAATTTCTTGATGGAATGCAAAGAGGTTTTTCTCGTACAATACTACGGAAGATTGAAAATGGCAAAAGGGATCTTTTGTGGGATGATCCTTGGAATGGTTTTCCTGTTCTTGGGGATTTTCTGGAGTTTGGGGAAATAAAGAGACTTTTTGTTGAAGAATGGGGTCCATATGTTTCTAATTATGGGCATGTTCTTGAAAGTACTACTGTTTTGATGCAATGGAAAAGCATTTATAACCTGAGCATCCCTGAGGATGCCAAAGCCGATTTTCGTTCTCTCCTACAAGAGCAAAAATTATGCTTTTGGGGGTAAGGATGAAATTTTTGGACTATATCCTATTCGGGAAATGCTCCCCAAATTTTGGTTACAAGTTGTTGTATCTTTGAGGTGGGAGAACATGATCTGATATGGAATGCTTGTTGGTCCTCCTTTTATCCTTCTAAAGCTAGCCTTTTTGCATGGATGACCTTGAAAGGAAAAATCCTTACCTAGGAACGAAGGAAGAAGTATGGGATTCATGGTACTTTGAGGTGTTGTCTATGTGAAAAGCATGAGGAAGACCGAGATAATTTATTATTTCATTATCCCTTCACCGTGGAATTTTGGAGCTGGTTGTGTCTTTAGGTGTTAGGATATTAATGTTTACATTATACTTGTGTATTCAATAAGTATAAATGTTTGTAGTTATATTATTGTTATATAAACAATAATATATTATTAGAGTTGTTTTAACAACTCGTATGATTTGAGTTATGTATTGTTACGTGAGTAACAATCACAACTAAATAGGATTATTGTTAGAGAAACTTCCTAGTTTATAGGAGTTGCATATTCCTATATAATTGTAATCTATTTGTATGAATGAATAGAGAATTATTATTGTCTTGTGAGAAGCTGAATAGAACTAAGTATTTTTCTATATTTTGTTGTGTATTCTGAACCAAATTCAAGATTTGGTATTAGAGCGTCAATGGTCATGTCCCTATGAACAATGAGAGTCTTAAGAAGAAACTGCAGTTCATTTGTTCTGTTCGAAATCAAGTTTATTAGATTATTATTATTGGGAAGGATTGAGAAAAAATAGTGCTATCTTGGTCAATATAATAATGCCCACGTAGTTGCAAGAACATATGATGAGAGCAATAAAGAGAAGTCTGGAAAAGAGTTCGATCTAGAGATGCCAAGCTCATGTATGTAAGGTTAATCTTTTGGGTGAATTTTTTTATTAGAGTCACAACCATCCTCCATCGAATTCTCCTCGTATATTCTATATTCAATTCAAGTAATGTGAAGGAGGTTTTCAATAACAATAAAATCAAATATTGCTTCGTGTAAATTCATTTTATACGTATGGGTGAAGTTTCATGTTTCACGTAGATCATGACAGTGGGAGATCTGATAGTTCCAAAAAAATCCGTGCATCATTGAGAGATCTTGGGTGATTATAAGAGGTGGATTAGTGATTATCATCAACAATTTTATTCCTGATAATCTGTTATGCATGGTTTCTCTTGTTTGGAGAAGGAATACAAGTGAAGGATATCATCAAAATGCAGCCATCTGCATTCATCCCATCTTCCATTTCTCTCCTTGACACATCGGCCATCATGTGGCATTTTAAATTCAATTGGCTTCATAAGATCTGGCTCAAGATTCATATGCTTCACCCAGCTCCATTTTGCATTCAAATCTAATTATTTGAATTGAAGAATTTTGTTGTCCACGGTTGTCACAAATCAAGAAGAAGCATTTGTGTCAAATACATAGTGTCAATAGTTATCTTATGCATGCATTTGCATGGTACCTACTTAGACATGCCGTCTAAATTTGCCACTATCAACTCAACAAATTTCCATGGTCTTCAGTCAAAATGTTGTAGGTCACATAATAGAGAGTTGGCTCGTCATTTACAATACAAAGGTGTGTTTTCTATTTTAAAGGCTATTAAAATTCTGTATACTTAGCCCGAGTGGAAGTATTCTTTTGTTAAAGGCCAAAGTAATACCACGTGGAGCAAGGTTTTTAAAATTTATATAAATATAAAGGGGTGTAAAACTTTTTTATTAGTGGTTCGGTTTACTATATGTCAAGGGGATAAAATCGAGTATAGGTGATTAGGTGGGTTTTTAAAAATTGAGTCATCAATGTAAAATAAATAATTGTTATTTTGTTTTCAAAATGTGTCTAGGTGAATAATAGGTTATGGAGTACATTAACGTCAAAATTTTTATAATTTTTGTCATCAAATTGATGCTCATAGTCTATAGTGTCAAAGTGTCATAAATTCATCATATGTTATGTAGTTCTTGTTGTTTTTTCAAAGTCATGTCAAATAGGTGATTTTAGGTGGTGTCAAGAGTCAGTGACAAAATATTGTAAAATAAAATAAAAATTCCTCACAAACACATTTTCGGTGTTACCCGACGTCTGGAAAAATAAAGTGTTTCACATTGCGGGAGGGAAGATATAATAAACAATGTGGAAACAGTTGAGCTTCATATCCAAATCTAGCTGAGTTAGCAACATGTGATTGGAGGATGGAGGCACCGGAGGCTGGAGGACAACCCGGTGAGCTCTCTTGATCACCAATGACGGGGTCGCTTCACTACTTTGGTGGCATGTGTGTGAGTGGCATGCCTTCTTATAGCATGCAGTGTCTTTGATTTCAGCATTTCATTTTGGTGTGGTTTTCAGTGTGGTTTTGTGCACTTCATTTTCAGTTTGTAATAAGTGGAAATTTCACATTGAGGGGGGAACATGATCAACATGAACCAATGTTCCATTTCCCATTTTTCAGTTGTGTATGTGATTATTCCTATTTCCCCAATGCAAAAACATAGTAAAGAACAAATAACACAGTGAAAGGCAACATCATGAGTCTTGATGAGGAGAGAATCGAGATGTGTTCCTATTGGTACCTAGGTTTGTGGTTATCCTCCGAAAACCATTAAAGTCCTGTTCGAGATGTGTTCCGCTTGAGTTCCCACATCGCTAGTTTAGATGTGTTCCCTAAAGTGACCCGATTGATAAGCGAGATGATTCCCGAGTGTGTTCCCATCCTCATCGGTCATATGTGTTTCGATAGTGCATGGTCGATAATAATTTGATGTGTTGAGACCCTATTATAGATACCAAATCTTAAAGGCACGTAGGCGCTGCACAACCGGAGGAAGCACACAAGTTAAGGTGCGCAAGGCGGGGATCCAAAAAGGGTTCTTGGAGAACCAAGGACATGCGCCCACAAAGAAGAATTTGGGACTTAGCTATTTTCAGCCTTTTGGATAGAACACATGAAGAACGTTTTCTGTTTGGATGAGGTTCTAGCACTGCAATATAGGGTGTCTGGAAGGAATATACCTTTGCAATAAGAAGATCAAAAAAGCTAATCATGACATGGAGAGACATGTGCCTAAGGCGATCCACACCTTGACACTTGGGGCCAGATGCGGGGTTACTGAGAGGAGTTTGTTGGATCTTAGATGCCTATTTATACATGTGCCCTTAGCAAAGAAAAAAAGAACCCAAGGAAGGAAGTGGAGCTCTCAGAGAATTACTATGAGAAATATGGGATAAAAAGGGTAGATGATTATAGAAAGGATGTAATGAGGGAATGGGGAATGTAAATTTTGTTTTGAAAGCCTTCATGTATGGATCTAGATATGGCACATGACTACAGTCTCCCCTTCTGTGATATTCTATAAGTAATGTTATGAATGAATATGATAAGGTTACCATGACAATTGTATTAAGATATTCTCTCTGTATTATCTACATATTTCTATTATGCTTTTGTTCTTGTATAATCATGAACCTTATTTGAATGTTAAGTCTATTTGTGGATTTACAACTTCCTAGTTCTGTTAATTCTATTAAGTGCTTTCACTTTTGATATGACTAAAAGGGTATAGAATCCATTCTGAGATCTATAGCTTTTTCATGTCCTTTAAATCACTAATTCAAGATCATGAATGATGCCTTCCACTAAACTCACATAAAAGAGAGACTTGGCTCCCTCTCGCGCACCTCGAGTGAGCACCCAGTGCCCATTGGGTGATAGGCTGGCACGCATGAGGTTCCCTTGTTCTTAGTGGGTGAAAAATGACTACATATTGGTTCCATTCAGGGACCTCTTTTGAAGTTGGACCTCATCATAGTTTTGAGCACTTAACACTTGTCATGGAGGACGAAGTTTTCAGAGATTCAATAAAGTGGACCTAAGTTTGATAATAACTAGATGGGTGCAAGACAGTGGAACATGGCATACATCATAGCATTCTATGTAAAAAGTGATGTAAATTACTCAAAGAGCACTTAACACTTGAAGGTGTTGAAAATTGGTTTAAAATCATGGAGGGACGAGTTTTCTCTTCCAAGAGATTCAATAGTGGACCTAAGTTTGATACACAAAGATGGGTGCAGAGTTCTGCACTTCTCATCATGAGTCGGAGCTACGGTGCAAAAGTTATGATACGAAACCTTCTTCTGTTGTTTCCCAGTAGAGTTATTTGAGTGGCTCTCGGCATATGCATCTAGGTCGGGGTGGTATTATAAATCACACCCTTGGACCCAAGAAACATACCAGAACTTACAAGATGTTGATCTAACGTGGACCCGTGCTATAGATCATTGGTGGAAGGGAGTATTGGCTAGCTACACTCTGGAATACGCAATTTCCACATATTCTTGTGAGGTTATTGAGTTTGAATTTTTGTGGGAGCCTAGAGGATCATTTTTGTGGGATATCCCCTGGAAATCAAAATCTTGATGGTAACCATGAGTTTAGAGGCATTCCCAATGGCTAGCTAAACCACTCTGAGCGCTTGGTGAGGAAGCCAGGTTGGGGAAAGATGGCTGATATAATGACTGAAAAGGAAAGGGAGGAGAGACGGCTCAAGTATGGTGAAGCATGTGAGAGGGAGATTGCGAGACAACGTGAGGTTGCATTTACAATGGATCCATGGAGGTAGATGTTTTTGGGAGAAGAGGTTCACATGGAGGATGTGGAGCCTGAACAGTCTGCTACCCCATCTTGGCAAGTGTGGAAGAGAGAACCCCTCGGCTTCTGATGAGAGCCCGTCACATGGAGAAAGAAGAGTCATTGGCACACATCTGACCCCACCTAGTGACCGAACCTTGGCGCTTGGTTTGTTCAAATGAGGGAAAAGTATAGTTGATCCATTTGATATCAGTGGAAGCAACCGATCGACACCCGAAGATACAACTTCTCGTTTGGGACTTCTATGGCTTCACACACTATTCCAGTATTTGGTGGAATGTTTGGACAAGGCATATATATAGGTGGTTTTGGGAGTGCATCAGGAAGTGGTGGAGGAAATACGACTGGGAGTGGCACTAGTTCACAAACTATTAGCATGCTATTCAGTGGGATGATGGGAACGTCTGGGATGACAAACATAGGCCATGTACCTAACATAGGAGGATCTAGAGGTGGAAGTGGTGGAGCTGGTGGCTCAAGATCTAGTGGGTCCGGTGGAGGAGGAAACACCAGAGGAAATTGAGGGACTGGGTCAGGAGGAAAAGGGCCTCAGCCACCTCCTCAAGTATTTTTCAAGATGTCTCTACACTTACCAGATTACAGTGGGATAGAAGATGCTGCAGAGCATGTACATAAGTACGAGATGCTATAGTGTGCAAAGGGGATCACGACCCAGGATTGAAAGGCCAATAAATTTGTAAAAACCTTTCAAGGACGCATGCATAGTTGGTATAGAAAGTATGACCCTCATCAAACTGTTGTGGATTATACCACGCTGAAAAATGTGTTCTTGGTGGAATTCCACATACCTGAGTTTGAACAGAAGAGCATTAGCTCTCTCAAAGAAATATAGTAGGGAATGGCAGAGAGCATGTGGGAATATGATGTGTGCTTTAAAACTCTATTATCTAAACTATCTTATGATATCCACCCTTCACAACATGCTCAGTGGTTTTTTAGAGGGTTGATCACACCCTTTAGGATGGATTTATCTCATAAAACATTCATGAACCCATGCGAAGCGTTGGAAGTTGCTTTACGCGCTAAGGTAGTTGGTAGTGTTGAAACTGGTGTTAGCCCATTTCTGGAGGCTCAGATCATTGCCATGGCTAAGCAGTTAGAGAAATTATCTGCCAACATAGTTCCATAGACTCATGGTGGGATGTGGCACACATATTGTAATGTAGAAGGGCATAGAAAGGATAATGGCAGGATATGTACTCGAGAAGGCGGTATGCACCGTAGTGATAAATTGAAAAATATGTCATGGGGACCATGATGTGAGTAAGTGCCCCATTTTACAAAGACGTGATCCACAAAAGTGTATCTTGTTATTACAAGATATGTACCTCAACCACACATGACACCAAGGATGGTAGATTGATTGACCAAATTCATGAGGCAATTGATCTTAGTGTGTGCCAAACTGGCATTGCTAGCGAGTTCCAAGGAGATGAGCATCGTTATGAAGAATGTGGAGATGGAGGTGCATGTAGGAGGGGATTTCACGGAGGATTTCATGGAAGTGAGTTCCCACATGGAACATGCTTTAATTGTGGAGCCACAGACCATTATAAGCGAGAATGTCTAGATCTTCCACAATGCTCCCGATGTGGAAAAAACATAAGTACGAAGAGTTCTCTTGAGTTATACAAACATATGAGTCAGCAGCACCGGAAGGATAAGGGCACTGCCATGGTGAGTATTAAGAAGGCTGATGCGCAATGGCTCCGCGAGTAATTCATGAATCAAAACTAGAGCCTGTTATGGTAATAACAAGGGCGGAGTCCGCACGCACAAGGGAAGTGCCTAGAAAAGACCTCGATTTCAAGAGAAGAAGTAGTACATGGAAGTATCAAAACCCGGCTCACCGTAAAGAAGTCTACTAGGAAACGATGGATGTAATTTGAAGTTTACAAGGGGATATCTAATGCTTAAAAGAGCAAACTAGAAAAGATGAGAAAAGAAGACCAGTAGAAGCACTAAAGGATGACTTGGACGAGGTTAAGGAGGTGTATAAACTGATGAGGAAAGAGAATGTTATTCCCCTGCTAGGAGCATGGTTAATAGAAAAGGTACCATGCACCGGGGAAGAGCGTGAAAGGTAGATCCTTCATGCAAACCTCCCACCTCACAGCCTTGATTATGACAAAGAGATCACCTTGAATGCAGTAGTGGATGGATGGTTTCTTAGAAACATCCTCATTGACACAGCACAAAGGTTAATAGTCTCACTGGATGCCGGCATCAAATGGGAAGACCTGCATTATAGCCATCTTCAAATGTGTTGTATATGGAAAATAAGACAAAGGCAATGCCCATAGGTGTCTTGAAGGATACGACCATTACCATTTAGGGGACTAAGTTCACTGGGTATTTTGAAGTCTTGGCACTTGCCAAGGTAGATAATTTCCCAGTGTTACTTGGGTGCCCGTGGTGCTATAAGAATAATGTAGATCTCTGGTTTAACAAGGGGTACATAAGTTTTGAAAACAAGGAAGAAAGGATGATTATACCACTTGCTGATGGAAAGTCCACACCCTATACTGAACGCCTTAGAGAGGAGGTCCTAGACAGAATATATGTGTGCTCCATAAGAGATCCAGAGACCATCCACCCTATAGAAGGAGTCATCCAATTTGATGATGCTCAATCTATCAGTGATACTACCAATATAGCATGTGATAATTGGGCACATGGGACTTATGAAATGATTGGGTGACATCTAAAAGGATTGGTGACCAAGGTAACCATGACACATATAGTTCGGTGCCTGGGAGGAAAGGAAATAACCAAGTATTCTAGGGATGCATACCCTAAGGTCTTTTTAAGAGAAATGGAAGCTCAATGGAGGGAGGACAAGTGACGAGGTATGTTGGGTTATGCATTTGATAGGCACAACAACGAGGTGGTGGGCGCGCATAGTGAAAAATTGTTGGAGTGGCGTGAAGTTATAATTGTGCTCATTTTCCGATTCTCGAGGAGTAATATACCCACCACTATCAAGGATTATAATGGCAATGAACCCACCTCTTCCCACATCCAGGCATGTGAGAGGGTCTGGGGAGAAGGCACGGAAGATTTACCACCCTCCCTTTTGGTGCACAAGCTGTATTCGACACTATAAGGTTGTGCATGTGCTTGGTACATCCATTCTAAAACTTGTCGCCAAACAGAAATTGGTAGGAATTAGTGGCTGACCTGGTTCACACATTCGAGTACCGAAGTACCAAGCAACCGGTTGATGAGGCATTGCAGGTTGTTAAGCACCTCACTCTGGGGTATTGTGCCATGATGGAAGATAGATTAGTAGACTTACTTGGTGTACCTAACTTGGAAGCGCGGTTCAAAGAGGAGGAACTAGAAGACATACAATTCGAGCACACATGTGCTGAAAAGGAGAAAGGAAAGATGGTATACGTTATTGATGGAGAGGAGATGGAGATATTGAATGTTGACTATTTGGTTGTGATGTGTGAGGTAGTTGACAGTGCGGATGCATGTGCACGTGCATATCATGAACCACTCAAAACTAAGAAAGTTAACATTGACATGGAGAAGGAGCCTAAGGAAGCTATCATTGGGACTCTTTGGTTGGACCAGAACTATCAAAGATCATCAATCTCTTGCGTAAATTTGAGGATTTATTCCCATGCGGATACCATGAGTTGAAAGGCGTCCACCATTCATTGGGGGAAATGAGGATAAAGTTGAAATATGGTGTGTGCCTAGTCAAGAAGAGGCCTTACAGGATGAATCCCAACATGCGCGTAAGGGTTAAAGAAGAGCTAGAAAAAATGATAACATTTGGTATCATTGAGGCTATGGAGGAATCAGAATGGATAAGTCCAATGGTGATCAGCATAAAGAAGGATGGGTAGATTAGGATATGTGTGGATTATAGGGAGTTGAACGTTGTTTGTATCATAGATCCTTTTCCCACCCCCTTCACTGAAGATATTTTGGAAGGAGTTGTTGGGCATGAGATCTATTCCTTTATGGATGGATTCTTGGGATATCACAAAGTAAGGATTCCTAAGGGAAACCAAGAAAAGACAAATTTCACCACCGAGTGGGGAAGCTTTGCATACACAATCATGCCCTTTAGATTGAGGAATGCGCCCACTGTATTTTTGTGCATAGTGGTATAAGCATTTAAGGACTTCATCCACAAGTTCCTTCAAGTATATTTGGATGATTGGATAGTGTATGGATTGGTAAGGGACCATTGTGATAACTTGAGATTGATGTTTGAAAGATGTCGGCAGTTGAGGATTTCCCTCAACATCAAGAAATGTGTCTTTGCAACTCCTTTTGGAATGTTGTTGGGGCATATCATATGCAAAGAGGGCTTACTAGTGGATCCGCGAAATTTGTAGTTATTGTGGGATTAGGGAGCCCACCAGCCAAAGCACTTGTGTGTAGATTTCTTGGACACACTGGGTACTACAGAAAGTTCATTAAGGGATACGCCAAGATCGTTGCACCTTTGGAAATATTTCTCAGACATAAGAGTGCCTTTTAGTGGGGAGAGGTGCAACAGAGGGAATTTGACACTCTAAAAGAAAGGCTTATCACCACACCTATTCTACGATTCCCATCATGGGATAAACCTTTCCATGTCCACGTGGATGCCTCTAGTACAACAATGGGAGCCGTTCTTGCTCAAATAGAGAGGGATTGTTGATAGTCCCTTGTGTTTTGCAAGTAGAAAGTTGACACCAGCAGAATAGAATTATACAACAACTGAGTGCAAAGAATTGTCAATGATCTACACACTCCAAAAATTTAGACAATATTTGCTGGAGACTCCCTTCATATTCTACACTGACCATATGGCCTTGAAGTATCTAGTAAACAAAGCAGTGTTGCAAGGGTGCATATGTCGTTGGGTACTTTTATTTTAGGAATTTGAATTCAGAGTGGTGGTAAAACTTGGAAAGAACAATTATGGGCCGGATCATTTATCAAGGATTGATTCAGGAGAGGATGCGCAAAGTATCAAGGAAACCATGCCAAACACACAACTATTCAAGTTGCGGTGCATGCCCTCAGAGTTAGAAGACATTGTTTTTTTCTCAAGGAAGGTGTGGCACCCGAAGGGATGAATGCACTGGAAAGGAAAAGGTTATCCATACACACCACACCCTTTATGTTGATCAATGGGGATTTGTATAAAATGGGCTGTGATGAGGTTTTGCCGGTGTGTATTAGAACATGAACACGTGGCCATAATAGAAGAAGCCCATGGTGGGATTGTTGGAGGACACTATGTGGGGAATGCAATCTGCGTGCAATATCCCGGTCACCTGGACTATGGTGGGAGACGATTCACCAGATTGAATTAATTTTTTGCAAGGCCCACTGTGACCACTGCTAGCACCTTGGAAAACCTAGAAGAAGGGATGAGATGCCCTTGCACCCCATCGCCAGCATAGAAACTTTTGAGAAATGGGAAATATATTTTGTCAGACCAATCTCACCAGCTACACGAAGGAATAACTCATGGTATATCATTACCTGTATTGATTATTTGACAAGGTGGGCAGAGGCCACACCCACTAAGGATTACACTGCAGCCCACGGCTACTAGATTTTTGTGGGAGAACATTATCAGTAGGTATGGGTGCCCATTAAGTTTAACAAGTGATAAGGGCAATCACTTCTTAAATGAAACCATCAGGATTCTATTGGCAGAATTCATGGTAGCCCATCACAAGACTACCCCTTATCACCCTCAGGTAAATGGGACTGCAGAGGCATTCAACAAAATCCTTAGTCACACATTGACTAAGATATGTGATGTGGGTAGGTAGGATTGGGATGACAAGGTGTCAGCAGTTCTTTGGGCATACAAAACAACGTATAAAAGATTAAACAAGGCCACACCATTTTAATTGGTGTTCGGCATGGAAGTAATTTTTCCGGTCGAATTCATGCTACCATCTCTGCGCATATAGCATGCATAGGAGGGTTGGACGATGAGCAAGCACTGGAAGAAATAATAGATGAATTAATAAAGTTGGATGAAAGGTGCTCACTAGTAAGATGGAGGCAAACAACTAAGAAGGCAAAGAAAAAGGCATGACATGACCACCATATTAAGAACAAATAGTTTAAGGTTGGCTAGATGGTATTGCTATATGATTCAAAATTTCTACGCCATCCTGGAAAGTTGAAGGTGCATTGGTTGGGTCCTTATGTAATTTCATACATCCTTGATTCGAGTGTGTGCCAGTTACAAGCGTTGGATGGAAAAAAATTACCTAGACACTTCAATGGGAGTAGGTTGAAGCCCTACTATAAATAATGCTTCTTGGTGTTTGTAAATAAGGTAATTTTGCTAGTTAGTTTAGAATTTCCTTTTATGATTTTCCTTTCTTGTATTTCCCTTTCATGTTGTTGTTTTGTTTTGTGCTTTGGGCACGGTAACCTTATTACTTTTTGACTTATGAATGCGCAGAGGACCGCGCATCATTTTAGTGTGGGGTGAGATGATGAAGAGAAACTTGGAGTTATTTTGCTAGGAGGATTTGGGTCGGTGGCAAAATAAGGTTACATTGGAGATCCACGTACAAAGGAGAAAATGCACACAAACATGAGGTAGGCAAAAGCAAGAATCATGAGGATGGAAGAAGTTCCTTTGGCGTCTAGTAACACGTGTGTAAGAGTCTTTGTCAAGATGGATTGTTTGCACACCAGAAGGTTGGAAAAGTTTTCATGCAAGGATTGGGCGCGGGTGGAAAAATTTTCATGCAAGGATTGGGTGCGTAAGGAGAAGTGTTGAAGTTAGGTTTTGTTTGAAAATGCCACATTAAATATTTTCATACAATGGTAGGTAGCCTAGCCTTAAATGTGTAAAAGTGGGAAAAGCTATAAATACAAGAGTGGGCATTTCATTATTTCACTTTGCAAACACAAGAAGAGTAATTTTATTTCAAGAGCTAGGGTTTCGAGAACTGACTCATGCAAAGGAAAATCCCAAGAACTTAAGCACAATTGGTCCATTGGATCTACAAACTAGAGTAGAAGTGATTCACAGTGTGAGGAACATTGTGAAGAAGCGCCATGATCAAAGGAGAAAAATCTGAGATTAGGGTTTGTGTTTTAGGGCAAGGGGTGCATGAGGAAAACGTTCAAACAACTCGCAAGTTAACCTGAGAATGAAAGCAAAGGGTGCAATGACGGCCACGAAACCAGTTGATAAACCTATAGAACAATCCAAGAAGGGAAAGGGTAAAGGAAAAGGAAAGAAGAAACAAGAAGAAATACCCTTGGATACAAATGAGGAATGGTACTCGGAGATGTAATACCTGGATGGGGTTTTACTAGGGAAAGAGTGGGATTCCCACATAAGAAAGATGATCGTGATTGACTACAATCAACAGTCAAGTACAATCACAAAGGAAATGGCATGGAGTTGGTGCACCCCACAAATAAATGAAAACCTGATGGGTTGCTGATCTACAAGTGATGTGGTCAAGGTGAAAATGGAGAAGGCAGGGCTTCTCCAACTTTTTGAGTTACCATATTTTGGGAAGCCTGAGCACTTGTACCAGTGGTTGATGATGCGCATACACAAAGACTTCTTCTGCTTCGCAGGGCACAAAATGTGCATAACTCCCCAACTAATTTCACACTTCACAGGCCTAAACTGTGAAGGGGACGTGCTCAAGATGACCTCCTGGATGAGGAGGAAATCAAAGAAACCATAACATCCTAAGGATTGAAGAAGGGATCAAGGTACTACGACGTCTCGGATATCAGCGATCCGGTGATGAAGATGGCCGCACACCTAGTCTCCAAGCTGAATGGACAAGAAAGGTGGACCCAGGTGAGCAAGCCCTAGTTGAATGTCTATAAGAAAGTCATTGAGGGCACCATATACAACATCTCCCAATATATTGTAGATGGAATCATAAGCAGCGTAGAGAAGGGAGGAAATATCCTATTTGGAAACATTTTGTTGACAATTGTGTTCTCGGAAATTGGGGTGCCAGATGCATCCGAAAAGTTTGTGTGGGAGTACCCTGCTGAAGATCCCTCACTGCGGAGAGATTTTAGAAATACACATGTGAATCAATGATAGGGGTACACAAGGTACACTTAGAAAAATGGTATAAGTGCCTTAGGAATGCATTTGGGGCTGAATGGTGGATCCCTGAACAACTCCCCGTGGCAACCAAAGGAGAAGCAGAGTTCGCAGTCTACCAACACTTCTGTATCAGTAGGTTCATTTTGGTCGATGGAAGCTGGAGTCCATGGTGCAAACTCCCATTCTTGTTTACTACCCAATTTTTCCAAGTGGGAGTAAACAGATACAAGGAGTCGAAGAAATTAAACCTTGAGTTGTCCACCCTTGATAGAGAGCACAGGGAAATGAGGAAGAAGTTGGTCTACCCAGAGAAGTGCACATACGTTGAAAGGTATGTGTCACAAGATGTGCATATTGTAAGGCCTTTGACCTTACCTATACTGGGAGTAATGACACAAGGATTTACCTTTTCATAAGTCCAAAATTTGAAAAGGGCACATACGTGAAGAATGAGATATCCATCCCAGATGACCCTATTGGAAGAAAGAAGCCTATGCCAAAGTGTAAGGAGAGGGAAGAGAAAGAGGAACAGAGGGTGGTGGAGAAGCAGGATGTAGGTACTGTGGGGACAAGTACCTACATCTGGAAGAAGAAGAGGACGGTGGTCAAGGAGAAGACCCCAGAACCTATGAAGCCACCATCCCCTGAAGAACCCTCAGATGAAGGGAAGACCACATCCCGACTCTAGAGTTTTTAGCAAAGGAAGAACATGTAAAGAAGAACCAGAGTTTGAGGATATAGGTGACATGAACACCTATATAGGAAAAAAGGATGATGATGAAGAGGAAGAGCTAGAGGAAAATCAGGAACTGATTGATGTCCACGATTTAGAGGGAGAGGAAGCAGAAGATGCAAATGATGCTTTCATATTTGTAAGGAGGAATGGCGCCCAAGGGGAGGAAGGTGTACGGAGTGAAGAAAGGAGTGAGGGGGCAAGTACCAAGGAGCTAGATATGCCCAAGCTCACTCAGGAGGAGGTGGATGAGAAAGTGACAAGGGAGGTGGAGAAGATGATTAATGCCTTGGTTGATGAGGAATTGGAGCGTAGCGCGGAGCTCATGCTCGGTGAATTCAAGAAAGACAAAAGGGAGAAGAGTGTAAGTAGCAAAAAGGCTTAACTCTTTCAAAGAGCTATTCTCAAGGGCATGCACATGGGAAGTAAATGTGTGGGAGGGGGAAGAATAATGATGGGATATGTTGATGACCCCAACAAATTTTTGCGCGCACGTTTCTAGAGTACCATGCCCACCAAGGAGCTAACCACCATGGAGTCCTTTGATCCTGAGGGTGGATACCCACACACAAGAAAAATGCTATCGTGGGCATTCAACTCCCACCTTGATGAGCCCAAGTTCGAGGTTAACTAAGGAGCGATACTAGCGCTGTCTCGAAGGAAAGGGGGATAACCCCATTATAAACATGCAACAACTATCAGATGAGCAAGTGTGTAACGTGCTCAACAAATTCTCCGTGGAAGTTGAGGCTAGGCTCTTCTGTAGAAATGACAAGGTTAAAGTCTTGGAGGACCTGATGGAGAAGAGGAAGGAAGAAATAGTTAAGCTAACAAAGGAACTTAGCCTTGAAAAGCTGATCAAAGTGCTCAACTACAGCGAGAATTACAAGAGGAGAAAGCTAAAGTGCACGAAGTTTCCAAGAAGGTGGAGCTCATCTCCTAGGCTATTATCATGAAGCACCCAGACCTTAACCCTCCCACGCAAAAATATGGTTCCCCCTGGAGTGTCTTGAGGACTTGACTCGGATCCTCACCATGGAAAGGTAGCCTTTGGCCTTGGAGTCGGCAGAGGATGTAGCTGCATGCTTGGAGCAGGAGGACAAGTTGAAAGTCATCGCACTCATAGCTGAATACAACAAGGTGCTCGTTGATGTAAAAATAGCTACACAAACCACTGGGGTCACATACGACCATTGCACGGATCAAGACAAGGTGACAAGCATGCTGCTTGCCATCACAAGGCTGAGCTGAAGGACTTTAGGGAAAAGAATAAAGGCAATAGAGCCGAGTGAGAAAAGATCCTAGCTGAAGTGGAAAAGAAGTCTGAAGCTATTGAGATCCTACGGGTCTCAATCAAAACCTTGCTAAAAGAGCTCTACAAGGTTACTGAGAACCTCTTCAAAGAATACAATACAAAAAGGAAAGGCCTTGTCTTGGAAAAGAATGGAGGGAAAGAATAAAGAATGGGGGAGAGAAAGAATAGAAGGAGAATTACCTAAAGAAGAAGAAGGGGGAAATTTTTCCACAGGTCAGCCTCCAATGTATTCCATGCACTGAATTCATCCTACACTCTTATGCAAAGGTCACCAACCAATGCGCTCACCTCATCAAAGGTTAACCCTTCCTCTTTTGTGTTTATGGTCTCTACCACTATCTCCAGTTCCTTTGCTTGATCTTCCAAGGCATCCATCCCCCATTCCCTCATTACATCCTTCCTATAATCATCCACCTTTTTTATCCCATATTTCTCGAGTAATTCTACAGAGCTCCAATTCCTTCCTCAGTTATTTTTTTCTTTCCTAAGGGAACGCGTATAAATAGGCATCTGAGCTCCAAAAAACTCCTCTATAATCTTAGATCTGGTCCCAAGTGTCAATGTGTGGATTGCCTCAGGCGCATGCCTCTCCATGTCATGATTATATTTTTAGATCTTCTTATCGCAAGGTATATTCCTTCCAGGACACCCTATTACCAAGCTGGAACCTTATCCAAATGAAACACGTTCTTCATGTGTTCTATCCAAAATCCTGAAAACAGCTAA
The DNA here is from genome assembly GCA_018340775.1 of Taxus wallichiana var. yunnanensis. Taxonomy (NCBI): domain Eukaryota; kingdom Viridiplantae; phylum Streptophyta; class Pinopsida; order Cupressales; family Taxaceae; genus Taxus; species Taxus wallichiana. The sequence goes on along the minus strand of CM031239.1, from coordinate 642,680,960 downwards.
GTCCCAAATTGTGCTTTGTGGGCGCGCATCCAAGAACCCTTTTTGAATCCTACCTTGTGTGGCTTAACTTGTGCGCTCCTTCCTTTGTGCATGCCTACGTACCTTTAAGATTTGGTAGCTATAATAGGGTCCCAACATTACCCCACACTTCACCTATTCTCCATGCTCAAGAACCTCTTCAAAGAATACAGTACAAAAAGGAAAGGCCCTGCCTTGGAAAAGAATGGAGGGAAAGAATAAAGAATGGGGGAGAGAAGGAATAGAAGGAGAATTACCTAAAGAAGAAGGGGGAAATTTTTCCCCACGTCAACCTCAAATGTATTCCATGCACTGAGTTCATCCTACGCTCTTATGCAATGGTCACCAACCAATGCGCTCACCTCATCGAAGGTTAACCCTTCCTATTTTGTGTTTATGGTCTCTACCACTATCTCCAGTTCTTTTGTTTTGAAAGCCTTCCTGTATGGATCCAGATATGGTGCATGACTACGGTCTCCCCTTCTGTGATATTCTATAAGTAATACTATGAATGAATATGATAAGGCTACTATGAAAATTGTATTAAGATATTCTCTCTATATTATTTGCATATTTTTATTATGCTTTTGTTCTTGTATAATCATGAACCTTATTTGAATGTTAAGTCTATTTGTGGATTTACAACTTCCTAGTTCTATTAATTCTATTAAGTGCTTTCACTTTTGATATGACTGAAAGGGTATAGAAGCCGTTATGAGCTCTATAGCTTTTTCATGTCCTTTAAATCACTAATTCAAGATCATGAATGATGCCTTCCACTAAACTCACATAAAAGAGAGACTCGACTCCCTCTCACATGCCTCGGGTGAGTGCCCAGCTGATAAGCCGACACACATGAGGTTCCCTTGTTCTTGGTGGATACAAAATGACTACATGATGTTTTCTTTCTTCTACCTTTAGTTCAAGTGTGTGCCTAGATCATGAGCACGCAGAGGTGACAAGCTACAGAGGAAGTGTGAAAATTCTTTTACTACCATGTAAACATTAAGGGGGGGAATGTTAGGATATTAATGTTTACATTATACTTATGTATTCAACAAGTATAATGTTTGTAGTTATATTATTGTTATATAAATAATAATATATTATTAGAGTTGTTTTAAAGAACTCATATAATTTGAGTTGTGTATTGTTACGTGAGTAACAATCACAACTAAATAGGATTATTGTTAGAGCAACTTCCTAGTTTATAGGAGTTGCATATTCCTTCATAATTGTAATCTATTGAATGAATGAATAGAGAATTATTATTGTCTTGTGAGAAGCTGAATAGAACTAAGTATTTTTCCATTCTCATTTGTGTATTCTCGAACCAAATTCAAGACTAGGCTCAATATTCCCGGGATTAAACCTTCTTCCCTTCCCGAGACCATTCTGTCTTGGCTAGTCAATCTTCATAATGGCACCCTCTCCTCTATATGGTTGTGCAAAGTATTGTTCTCCTCCTCTCGAAATATTTGGTGGGAGAGAAATAAAAGAATCTTCTCGAGATGAAAAGAATTCGGTCAAGCGGGTTATTCTTAGGTTGGATTGGGCTATCTCTTGAGGTTGTCTCTTCTAATTGGTCCCGCTTTCATCACTTTTCTAATTTTGACAGGGAAATTGAGAAATGGTGGCCAAAAATTGTTAAACCTAGGGATGGATCCCGAAGGACTGTGATTCCTTCTGCTTCTCTTCGTAAACAGGCTAAGTGGTATCCCCTACCTTGGGGTTTCACAAGTTCAATTATAATGACATGGCTAGGGGCAATCCTGGTGCCTCGAGTGTTGGTTGCATTGTTCATAACGAGTGAGGTCAAATTGTCAGGGTGACATCTTTCAAGCTTTGGGATGGCACATGTAATTTTTTTGAACTACAAGCTCTAAGCAAGGGTCTTGATTTGGCCTCCTCTTTGAAAGTGGAAAAATTGGAGATCGAAGGGGACTCGTTAGTGATTGTGAATACAATCATTAAAAATAAAGCTTTGTCATGGAAACTAGATTTAGGAATCAAAAAAAAACCTTACGAAACTCAAGAAATTTAATTCTTGGAGTATTTAGAATGTGTTTGGGAATGAAATCATTACAAGATATAGGTTTGCTAACGCATGGGTGATGAGGCCATAAATTGGCTATAAATTACCATTATTTTGTCCTTATAAGTTACCTTTGAAAGTGGATTTAAATGTAAACTAGGAACTTATAGTTTTCTTAAGATAGAATATAGGATATATATCTTATTCATTCTTTAGAAATATTTTTTATCTATTTTGTTGACTAATCCTATTGATTATTTAGGAAAATATGCAATTCCTTATGTATGCAATACATAAAGGAAAGATAATGCTAGTATTGAGAAAAGTGGAATTGATCATGGATGGTATATCTAAACTAAAATATGATTTTATATTCAAATTCCTCTCAAAAAATTATGCAAGTTCAAAAAAAGAATCATATCAATCGAGATCGTATGCAAAAGTTATATTTGTTTTAAGTTCACCAGTAACTCACAAGGCTTAGTTCCAGAACTTGTAGAGTTAGTTCCAGAACTCGTAGAGTTAGTTCCGGATATCGCAGCTTAGTTCTGAAACTAAGAAAATTTTGATAGTTTTTGAGGAATTGTGAAAGATCAGAGAATCCAATGGAAAATATGAGAGAGGTTTTTGTTCATAAAAATGTGATTAACAAAAACCTCATTTAGATTTGCTACAAGTATTACCAATAAAGAGATATCTAACTTTTAGTGAGCTGCAGTCTGAGGAAAAGTGTATCGATTTAACGCTAAAAGTTCCATAAACAAAAATAGAAAAATTAAAATGGAACATATGAGAGAGGTGTTTGTTTATATAAATGTGTTTAACAAAAACCTCATTCATATTTGCTACATGTTTCACCAATAAAGAGATATCTAAATTTTAGTGAGCTGTAGTTTGAGGAAAAGTGTATCAGACGAGCGCTAAAATTTCCATAAACAGAAATAGAAAAGTCAAACGGAAAATATGAGAGAGGTTTTTGTTCATAGAAATGTTTTAACAAAAACCTCATTCAGATTTGCTACAGGTTTTACCAATGAATATAAATCTAACTTTTAGTGAACTGCAGTCCGAGGAAAAAGCGTATCAGACAAGTGTCAAAAGTTCCACAATCAAAAACAAAAAAATTCAAATGGAAAATATGGGAAAGGTATTTGGTCAAAATCATATTTTGAGGAAAAAACTCCTTCCAATAATGTAGAAGAATAAAATCATTATGATTCTTATTACCAAAAAGCAAGGAGAAGATTTGGGAGCAAATCTTCCTAAAATAAGCAAGATAAGATTTGACTTCAATAATATATCTCTCTCCATATTTTGTGGAGATGGAGATCTTAGTTGTTAGGATTGGAATAAAGATAAGATCAGATTGTATTTCCTAAAATAAGGAGTTGGTTGGATGCATGAATTATAAATGTAACCTTCCACACTGAGATATGTAATTTTCTTTCTCCCAAGAAATAAAGATCTATTCTTTCCTCTCAAATATTATGTAGTTTTAAAATCGGAAGTATGATTTAAATCCTCTTCCAAGAAATGAGTTGGCCACTCATTTCAAGGAAGATGGATATGTGTATTTATGTTTATGTTTATTCATTTGTCTATAATTCATTTTGTTGTATTATTTTTATTTTTGTATTGTGAAAATTCAGTCTGTTGTGAACCTGTAGGTGTTTCATTTAATTATGTTTATTTCCAATTCAAGCAATTTCAATTTATGCAAGTTTTTTTAAATTCCTAAAATTTTGATTTTCTTCATGCAAGTGTGATTTATTTTATGTAAACTTTATTTCTGCAAGTGTGGCTTTCAATTTTTGCAAGTGTGATTTATTTTACGCAATTTTGGTTTGTGTTTAAAGGATTTTCTTTCCAAGATCTTCTTCTCTTAATGCATACAACCATTAAACACCATCCCTGGATTGACATTATTAATGGTGAGGATTGACAACCCTCATCGGTGGGTCAAGTAAGTACAATTAAAGAAAGTGACCATTAATGATAAAGAGTGGGAAGGATTGGAGGTGATTGTTTCACACAAAGCAGATTTAAGTTGATCTATCGTCTAATTATGCGCTTGTGTGAGGAGTTTCAGAATTTTTAAGGTAGCTATTCATTATCTCACCTTGCATTCATTTTCTATTTTCAATGGCTACCCCACATTTTCCTCGCATTACCTTGAAATGCTGCGGAGATGGCATTTCGTACTGGATTATGGATAACCTATTGAAGAGGCTTTTTGATCACCTGTGTGGAAGACCTCGAATCCATTAAAGTCATTTTGGGGGATGTTTTTCTATTGGTGGAAGGGTGGCACATGTTAACAGTTGTGTTGCCTCTATCTTCATGGAGAATCTACTAATTATTCATCCTTCGAAATCGACGCGGTTATTCGGCTTTACATTTGCTTAGGCATTATTTCTGTGGGAATTTTGCATTTAAAGTGGGGAATTGTAGTTTAGTGTTTTGGGTAGTGAAGGATTCGATGTAGGGTGTGCATGCAATGGTAGTTGGAGTTTTCAAAGAACTTGAGAAGTGGTTTGGCATTTTTCTAGATTTTACTAAGAAGTTGGTTTTGTATTCCCATGATCGCTCTGCAAGCTGCATCCGTTTAGTGCTCCCGAATGTGGAGGCTCTTAGCTCTCCACTGGAACCAGTGTCATCTAGTTGGACCATGTTGTGAGATGTTGTTAGTGGTGCATACGACTTCCTTTGGTGAGATGGGTGAATAATGAAGCATCCAGTCGGTAAAGGTGGAGTTGGAGGAAAAAAATTGGGTTAGGCTTCTCAAGCAGCTTGTGTCTCTGTCTTAATGGAGTCGGGGATTAATTTCCTACATATATAGATATATAGTTATAGGTTAATTGATATATGTTAGCTTTTGTTCAGTAATATCTAGTTGTTTTTGGGGCTTTCTATTTTGACAATGTTCTTTTGTCTTCTCGGAGCTTGGTCTCTACTTCGTAATTTGGGAATAGATCCCTTCAACCCACTTTATCTATAAAAAAGTTCATACTTATGGAAATATGAGCATTGAGGGTCTAGGGAAATTTCCTAGCCTCGAATGGGGCTATACTTAATTGTAATAGTAATGTCATAAGCATCTGGTAATATTATACCCCCATGGACTAAATCATGACTGAAATATCACTATTCAAGGCCTTTAGATAATAAATAAATGCATGTGGGGTGTAGGTCTTACCACTTGAGGAACCAAGTCCTTTGAAATCTAATGTTGAAGTTAGAAATAGAATCATTAGGTTCTCTTTTTGTAGTTATCAATTGCTCCACAAAAGACATATGATTTGATTGTGAATTGAAGTAGGTATCAAACTCCTATACCATTGAAGATATTTTCCTTTGAATGAAAAAGCTAAAATTATTATTGCTACATCATCTTCAAGAACAAAATGGACTGAAAAAAATAATGACAACATCTTGTATATGGTCATTTGAGGGTAGTTTGGTTTTCACTAGTGAAGAAAGCGATACTTTTGAGAGAAGACACTCGGTATATCATGTTTGGCATTTAGGGCAGGGAATAACATCATTAAAAATAATAAAAGGAAAATTTATTTGTAGTTCTATGAAAGGAATGAGCCTTAAAACCCTAGAAGAAAAAAAAAGAAAGTCCTACCAAGAGGAGGGGTGGAAAGAGTTGTATTGTGAGGTGATGGTGATCTATGAAATTATCTATCTCTTCTCCTTCTCCTTGGAAACAATTGCAAGTATTCAAAATATTATTCTTTCATTGTTTTAAATCTTGTTTGAATCCTTCTCATAAAACTAAGGAACTAAACTACTCAAACCAGTAGATAGAGTGTTTGGAGTCACCAAATATGTTGTTGCAAAGCATCCAAAAGGATGAAACTCACCAAGATACACACCAAACTTAGTGAAATAATGAGAAAAACATCGGGAGTCCCACTGGGAATGCCAAAACTATTATCATAAAAATAACACCTTCTGATTTTTCATGAATGAGAAATCAATGTTTTTGGGTAAAATGGGATTTTCTCCAAGTTGTGGGACTTGCTACTTGAGACAAAACTCTAGAGAAGGTCAGTTCCTCTACCTATTCATAATGCTATACTAATCCTAAAGTATGAAATAAATATATTTAATTTTAATTTAATAATCCAAGGGACCATAGCTAGAAGGAGATGTAAAAAAATGAAATCCTAAGGTAAAGGGAGGTGATAACACCAAGAAAATGGGCAAAGAAACTCTCAGTGATGGAAAATGGGAAAAAATGGGAAAAGAAAAGGTAGGATAGAGTGTCACAACACAAAACAACATTTAAAATTCCATTTTTCACAATGCACATAAAAATAAATCTTGCAAGGTGAGAAAACATACACAACATACATGCAATGAATGAAGAGGCAAGAAAAATGCAATATAACATAGGCTATGATAGAGAGTAACTAGAAAACATGAATTTAATTACACTAAAAGGATGCACAGATTAATTACAATAAAGGAAGAAGACATAAACACATTGTAGAAGTCCAAATATGAGGCCTACAACTCACAAATACTCTTGCAATCATTTTAACATGAAGCCCTTGTATCCTTAGAACCTTTACAAATGAGCATCAATGTCAAATATATATAAAATTAACAACATGCATTAAGTCACTAAAAATATGTATTAGGACCCTTGTAATATCATTCCCCATTGATTAACTAAAATATGAATATTTTAGAGTTAATATAAAAAGTACAATAGTAAAATAAGAGCTAAACTAAATAAGGAAAGTGACCCAAGCAACTAAGAAAGTAGAAATATAAAACCCTAATGTGTAAGGAGAGTTAGAAAGAACTCAATTGATTCGATGAGCTTGTGGACCGTGTCGTAGAGATGGCTAGAGAAATAGGAGGAGGAAAAAATTGTGTTGAGGCCCAAAATTGTAGTTTTGAGAAATCTAAGTGGACTCGGGCACCTAGGAGAGGATCAGGGTTCCTGAAATCCCCTAGTAAGAGTTATGGGTGCCCTAGTCTATACATGAGGTCCAAAAACTAGATTTGCAGGGTCACAAGGTGATGCAAATCCTTCGTTTTCTATCACATCAATATTGTTGAGATGTGTTGTGATATATGTCATTGATAATCCATGATGAAGGAAAGATTTTTAAAACCCCAAAACAAGCATCAAACCCTAAAAAAGAAAAATTCAAATGAAGAGGTCGGAATGTCCTCAGCGGCAAAAATGGTGGACTTACTAACTGAGTGAACATTTCAGACCCAATTGTAGTTCTCTTTGTGTGTGTGTGTGTGTGTGTGTGTGTGTGTGTGTGTGTGTGTGTGAGAGAGAGAGAGAGAGAGAGAGAGAGAGAGAGAGAGAGTGAGTGAGAGAGAGTGAGAGTTGTTACCTAGGTACTCTTGTGCCAGTCACACTTTATGAAGTAACAAGCTATAACTATATGAAGAAATGTAATAAATGGTGGATATAATAGAATAAACTTCCCTCCTATGATGTGTGATGTAGATGAACCAACTTTTTCCCTTGTGATGGAGCTAGATAGATGCAAATGGAGCCTTAGATGGATGCAACCTTAGGTGGTGATAGTAGTGACTAGTGCTTGGTCCCTTATTATGGTATCATAACTTTATATTTATATGGTTCTCTTGTTCTAATTTTGTAATTAACCCTGAAGAGGTTGACCACCAAAAATATAGAAATATCAAATGGGTAGAAAGTTCCCAAAATATGGAAGTAAATTGGGAAAAGGATCAAGGCACCGATCGGGACCAGAGCACTGGGCACCCCAAGATCTTAGCCTAGGCACCCCATTCAAGTGCGAGACTAACGCAAGATGATAAAAATAGATTGGGAAAGCATGTGCTGAAGTTCGGGAATAATGACAAAAGAAAAAGTAAAATGGCCAAAAGATGAGGGTTAATTAGTACTTTATTCACTCAAAAACCATATGAATAGTATTATGAGACCGAGACTAAATAATACCCAAAGTGCATGATTTAGTGTGTACATTTTCCTCGCATTATGTTGGTGAGAGGAATGCTTGGTAATATAAAGTATATAGAAATTCCTACCTGATGTCAATGTAGAGTGATGTAGAGAGTGTGCCAAAGGACTAGAAAAAGTGTGGAATGATAAAAATATTATGATGCATGGAAACTAAATATGGAAAATAGAAAATAGTGCCGAGAGTGAACCTAAGGTGGAAATGCGTGTGTAGTTGCCGATGTATGTGATGTACCTGCATGTTAGTATGAGGTGTGTGATGCTGAAAAAATGTTGTTGTTTTCAATGCCATTATTATTGTTGTTGTTGACTATTTGATTCTCATATGGTTAGACCTGCAAGGAGAAGATGATCAAGTAGTCAAACATGCATGTATATGTAAAAACTACATGTATATAGTAATGAAAGGACTAAAATAGAAATATGAAAAGTGTAAAAGCAACATGTGCACCTAATTTGTGATGAGAGAAAAGGGTGTAGAAATGATATCCTATGTTGCCTAGGTTTATTTGGCGATCCGACGCCACCTTTGGAAGAAGTAGTAGAGGGAGGAATTCTATTGTATCCTCCAACCTAAAACCGCTCCCCGAGAATGTGTGAAGAGATCTCTGTACTACCTAGTTTTTGAGCAATCCAATGCCACTAGCCAAAGTATTGTAGAGAAGAAATATATTGTGTCCTCTAACATGTAATTGATCCCCAAAATGCTAAGGATAAAATGTACTATAAAATCTGTTGTGTACGAGGTTCATAGATCTAGTCTGAATCCAGTTGTTTTATGACCCACAATGGCAAGGGTGGAAACCGAAGAACTGTACTAGTGTAGAAGCATTGTGTAGTATGTAAAACCCCAAATGATGCCCCCTCTTTAGGGGCACATGTGACGTCACTGATAGGAGAATGTGGCCCCAAAAGAGGACCAAGTATATGAACTATGCCATGTAGGGGAAGGGAATTAACTTGGAAAAACCAAGGTGCACGTAAAAAAGTGGCTAGAAACACAAATGTTAGTACGAAAAAGCATGCATATAGAAAATAAGTGTAAGCTACCAAATAATGTAAAATCTAGAAAGTAAGTAAACATGCAAATAGACTTCTAAAGTGGGTTGTAAACATGGGACATCACTCACAATGTCACAAGACACTCAAGACCATAATGGCCACATACAAACAAACAAGTGTGCACACCAAACAAAGGGAAAAGCACGTATACGAGAGTAATCAATAGAAAACAATTACAAAAAGAGATGGCCATGGAAGAAAGTAACACAAATGTTGTACATGAATCACCATTAACATACTAGAAAGATAACTAGTATGTCAAAAACATGTATAATAAATTAATGTAAAGTGATAAATACAAAATGAAATAATACCACTTGTTAGAGACGAATGTGGATGCCCCCATTGATTTTTGTAGGAGTGGTAGGAGGTGAGAATCCATGTTGTGTGTAAGATACATGTATCTACAATCAATACTAGAAAATAGTGTGAATGCGCATGCGTGCATAGTATAGATAAATGACATACAAAAGATGTAACTAGCATGTGTAATAAGAGACCATATAGAATAAAAATAACAAAGAAAAAAAGTAACAAAGATATGGAACATTTTGTGGATGGATGGAATGGAATGTAAAATGAATGGTAGGAGCTGCATGCCTCACGATTGAATGGAAATGTATGCAATGAGGTTAACTTAGTTTTCCCCCTCGAAGTTAAAAATGAACCGTAAATGAGAATGTGTCATTGGGAAATGGTTGGAAGTGTGTGTTGTGTCTAACATGTTGTGATGAGTGTGTATGTGTATTGATGACGTAAAACCTAGAGATGAAGCTTGTATGACCCTATAGCTGAAGTATATATCATAACAAAGTAATCAAAGAAGTGATGATTTAGCCTAAAGTGTGTATCACTACAAGATGAATAGTAGGGAATGGTGATGTAGCCTAAAGTGTATACCACTACAAGATGATAAAATAGGTGACTGTTTGGCCTATAACATATGTCACTAACCTAGGAATGTCACATGATGGAATGTCAAATGATAAACATGTGAGTATTATAAGTTCCCTTTGATTTATAAACCCTTAACAATCGAGTATGGACCGAGAAACTAAAGTGCATCACAAGGTAGTGAGTGCAATGCGTAGAAGTAAATATAGGATATGTCATACTAATAGATGACCATGTGATGTGTAAGATGTGTAAATATGCAATGTGTAGAGTGTAATGCAAGACATGTAGTTAACCTAATAGTGTGAAATATGTGCCTTATAGTATGTATAGTATGTAACTCTAGACTCATAGACACTAGGAGTGTGAGACATGTATGATGAGTACTAATAGGGTGTGTAGAATATATATGATGTGTAAATGTGTAATGGTTGAGATGATGTAGACTAAATATAGAATGTATGATGTAAGACATAAGATATATGATGTGAGATGTGTGAATAGGAGTAGTGTGTAGTACCTATTGTGTAGTGTGTGGGGTTCATGTGTAGTATGCCCTCAATAATCAAGTTTGAACCAGAGAACAAGAGTGTGTCATCAGGTAATGACAATGCTAAAATGTTTAATGAGTATGCACATGCTAGGAAATCGATGTATGGATGTTAACAGGATGTGTTGGATGTTATGCCCCCAAGTGTGTGGTGAGAAATGTAGTCATGTGACATTCTTGAGAAGATCATCACTATTGGGATCAAAGCCTATTGGAGTGGCATTAGAAACTTGATAAGCAATAAAATGAGGTGGATCATATAAAGAACCATTGTGACATAATGTGTAAACAATCATGGCATACTCTTCATCAGTGAAGGGTACTAGTGGAAAATTGTGTGCATACCAACAAGAAATATTTGGAGCATAATTTGGAGATTATTCATTACCTATGGAGATACTACTGAATGGCATAAGGAATGTGAGAGAGGTATGGCCTATGTCTAAAGTACTAAAGAACACAAGATTACAAATAAAATATCTCAATATGAAAGTAAATTAGCTTAGCCACTTTGAGGGGGAAACCTCCAAACTATACAATAAGACTCGAATGCTCAATAAGATGATGAACTACTACCTATTAACCCTTATTTATAATATTCCTATGTTATTGTCATTACTAAGGATGACCCACTAATGATAATATAACATATATGAAATAGATACATCATGATAAGAAGTTATGATAGCCACAAGTCAGCTATATACATCCAATGTAAGATATATGATTAAGGGCATAACATGCCCCTCCCCTTCAAAGCAACATTGTCCCCAATGTTGGGAAGCCCTGGATGCTGCTGCAAAAATGCTTCATCCTCCCATGATGCATCCTCAATATTCATATTCTTCCACTTGATCAGATACTCGGTAATGACTCTAGTCCTCATTATTTTGGTGTGTGTCTAAAGAATACCTTCAGGTTCTAATATTATCTTTCCTTCCTTGTCTAGTTCTAGAAGCACTAATTGGGTGGAAATTTTCTTCCCAATAAATTTCTTCACTAAATAAATATGGAAGACTAGATTTATTTTACTTCATGCAGAGGAATCTCTAGCTTATATGCCACGGTACTAATTTTCTACAATACTTGATAAGGACCATAGTATTTAGGAGTAAGATGATTATCCTTCTTTTTGTTTTAATGATAACTTGTTATATGGATGAAACCATACAAAAACACAATCACCCTCTTCAAAGTTTCACACACTACAATGATGATCATCCTATTGATTCATACAATTTTGTGCCCTTGCCAAATTATCTCTAAGGCTAGAGAGTACCTCATGCTAGTGTTGAATGTGATCTTCGATTTCTCTCACCTTTGGTTTGAACTTCAAGCTAGATATGAGTGATGGAGGATGGTACTCATAAAGTGCCAAAATGGAGACATTATGGAAGAGGTATGAAATGAAGTATTGTACCAACATTCTATAAGTGGAAACCATTGCACCCAATGTTCTTGTTTATCTGAAGTAAAACATCGAAGATATCCCTCTAAACATTTATTTACCACCTCAGTTTTCCCATTTGATTAAGGATGATAAGAGGAACTCTGGGCCAGCTAGGTACCCAAGAAAGAGAACAAATCAGTCTATAAATTACTTGTAAATATTGGATCACGATCACTTACTATAATTTTGGAATTCTATGAAGCTTTTGAACTTTGTCCATAAATGAGATGTTAACTGTAATAACTATGAAAGGATGAGCCAGGGAACAAAAATGAGCATACTTGGTAATTCTATCCACCATGACCATGATGATGATTTTCCCTTCTGATTTAGGTAATCCTGTGATGAAATCCATCGATACCTCTTCCCATATCTCGCTAGGAATAGACAAAGGTTGGAGGAGACCTGATGTCTTAATGGTCTTGCCCTTATTTTGTTGACACACCAAACATTCTGCCACAAATTTTTGAACATATCCTTTCAAACCCTCCCAAAATAAATACTTATTAACTCTATTATAATTTTTCAAGAATACTGAGAATGACAACCTAATGGAGAAGAATGGATCTCTGAAAGAATATGGTGTTTAAGTGTAGAGTTCTTACATAGATATAACCTATCTTTGTACCACACCGTATCCTTGTTCCATGTAAATTGTCATGATATGGATGAATCTTGCTGGAGATTCTGAATGAGATTATGTGTTGTTGAATCCTTTTGCCATTCTTCCCTCTCTTGATCTACCCAATCTTCCTTTAGTATAGAGATGACACATAACAATGCTTCGCGGACTCGTCCCTTCATACGGATAAAGCATCAACGACCAAAGTTTCCTTCCCTTTCTTCTAAACAATCTCAAATTCATACCCCAACATCTTAGTGACCCATTTTTGTTGATATTTTTAAGATATTCATTTATCTAAGAAGTATTTCAAACTATCATGATCATTTTTGACTTTAAAATATCTACCCATCAAGTATGGTCTCCATTATTTCACCGCATGTAGTATTTCCATCATTTCCTTCTCATATGAGGGCTTTAAAAATTCTTTCCTTTTAGTTTTCGGATATAAAATGCTATGGGATGTCCTTCTTGCATAAGTATTGATCTAATCCCATTTCCTAAAGAATCAAATTCAACTATGAAAGTCTTGGAGAAATTTGGAGTTGCCAAGACCTGGAGTGGTGCACATTTCCACCTTTTATTTTTCAAATGCCTTAGAATCTTCCTCATTCCACTAAAAGGATTCTTTCTTCAATAATTATGTAAGTGGTGTTACTATACTTGCCATAGTTTTTACAAATCTGTGATAATACCCTATGAGACCTAAGAAAACTTGTAATTTATTGAGAGTTCTTTGGACTTTCCATTCCACCATGACCTAGATCTTGTGAGGATCCACTTTAACACCTTCATGAGAAATAATATGGCCCAAGTATTCCACTTCCTATACCATAAAAGAACACTTTAAAGGCTTGGCATACAGTTGATGTTTCTCTAAGACTTAGAATATTGTATTGACATGTTGTAAATGTTTCTCCCATGAGTTGTTGTAGATGAAGATATCATCAAAAAATACTAAGTGAAACTTCCTTAGAATGGTATAAATACTAAAATCATCAAAATTTGAAATGTGGAGGAGAATTGGTAAGAAAAAAGTCATCACCAGGAATTCATAATTCCCTTGATGAGTTCTGAAGGTTGTCTTATGAATATATTCTTTCTTTACTCTAATTTGGTGATACCCAAAACACAGATATAGTTTTGTAAAATAAATTCACCATGCAACTCATCTAATAAATCATCAATGATAGGAATAGGAAACTTATCTTTGATAGTGTACTTGTTGAGTTCTCGGTAGTCTGGACACATGCACCATCTTCCATCCTTGTGGTGCACCATCACCATTGGACCCAGAATACGCACGACTCGAATGTGATGAATTATACCCATTTCTAACATTTCCTCCACCATCTTGTTGATCTCACTCTTCTGCACATATGGGTATCTATATGACCTGATGTTAGGGGGTTGGATTCCTGGAATCGACTAAATCACATGATCGTGCTCACTTTTAGGAGGAAATCCTATAGGATCCTTGAATAAAATTGCATGTTGATCAATAACCTTCTAAAGATTAGGATGTACTACCTTCATTAGTAGTTGAACTTCCATGGAGAACAATCATGCTACAAAACCTTCAACCCCCTTTTTAAGAATCTTCTACATTTGGTGTGAACTCACCACGAGGATCTTTAGAACGCAGTCCTCAAAGTTCAAAATGTTTACCCTTAGAATGAAAGCATATGAACAATTCCTTGAAATTTATCTCTATGGTTCCTGTTGGAGCTCAAATGTGCACCCGTCCCAAATTACAAGAATTTGAGGCTTAGACAACATGGGAATGTCTCCAAGTTATGGGATTCAAACTAAGATAGACCTCTAGAAAAGTTTGACTTCCTCTACTTACTCCTAGTGCCAAATTACTCATAGGAATTGAAATGTAACTATCTAGATCTACTCTAACTTTCTAAGGGACCAGGGTGAGAAGGAGATGCATAAAACAAAAATCCTAATCTAAAAAGGTGATAACACCAAAAATAAGGGGATGAATACATTTAGATAAGGGGAAAGGGAAGGAAATGATAATGAAAAGGATTAGATATGAGACACAGATCAAAATCATCCAAAACCCACTTTCACAATACACAACAGATAAAGATTTAGAAAATGAAACATACAACACACCTACAAATGAAATAAAGGTAAGGATTGTAATAAAATAAGAATGAGGGTAGAATGAGCCACAAGATTAAATTTTATTTCCTGAAATTGTGCATAGACTATTACAATCGTGAGAGGAAGATGCGAGCATTCACTGAATCAATATCCAAGGCATGTGACCCTTAGGACATACATGCAACACAAGAGAGAAACCTTATATTACAAGATGCCCAAATTCTAAAAGTATCCAACCCATAAGAATGAGCATTTCTCTACAATATATAGAAAAATCATGGAAGGGAGAAAGAGAAGAAATTAGAGGGAAATTTGAATTCCTCAACCAATCCCAACCACCTTCATTAATTTATCTTAGGGAACAAGGCATCACTTTGTTTATCCATTGTTACACGCCTTCTTCAAATGAGTGCCCATAATGCATTTAATGCTGGTGTTTGTCTTTGCTCGAAACTAAAATTTTTACGTCTTTGGAGAAATTTCCTTGACTCTCCCATTTTACTCGATTTGACTCATGAAATCAGATTTGATTGCATAGAGAATAAAAAAATCTTATTGAATTTGCAAAGATTTGATAACTAAATTGAAGACCAGTTGATTTCTAATTTCTGCAAAGAATCATCATTTTAATTTATTACGCAGCTTCTCCACTCAGTCTTGCACGGCTATTTGACATTCATGGATCACTCCTTTATGTCATAACACCCTAGGTCTAAATAACTTTGGAAAATCTTCCATGGCTTTCCCCCAAAGAGGTGAATTTCTTCCTTGTGACCCACGGCCTGCATTTCAATGTTGTCTTAGCCCACGAAACTATTTATAGTAGTGTGGATTTGAATATCCAATAGCGGATTCTTTTCTTCATTCCACGTAACTTTCTTCTTGCAGCGATTCCGCATAGATCCTCCATAGTAATGTTCCTCCATCTACAACATGTTCAAAGCCTCTGTGCTTTCTTCAAAAATTCTTTTGAATATCTGCCAAATCTAACACTTGTGCAAGTTGCTTGAATTTTTCAAGGGATGTAAAATTGGGAAACATTTTTGGTGACTCACAGGGGTCATCTTCCTACCAGATGGATGATTAGTAGCCTTAGGCATCCATTGTGCATGGAATCACTGATTGATTTATTTACTCTACATTTGATTCCTTTACTTGATGGAAGTTTATCGTTAACACTTTGGACTTCATTTTACAATAGCATCCTCTAAAAACATGGAACATGTGCAACAAGATCCCCAAACAACAAAACATGTGCAAAAATCTTAGGGAAAATAAACCTATACTACCAAAAAAATAGTGTGCTAAATGAACTTGGAGGAATTTAAATCATAAGCTACTATGTACAAGATGCAATGAAACATCTTAATGAGAAGGTTTATGATGAATCCCTTTGACTAGGATTTGAAATGCATTCCCATCAATATCAGATAACTCAAAATAATTATCCACCTTACAAGCAGTAATAATGTATGGTCTACTCCAAATAGTATCAAATTTGGAGTGTCTTCCTGGTTTAGCTCTATTTGCATCCCATTTCAAGACCATATCTCTGACCTTGAATGTCTGAGGCCTATATTTTCTATCAAACCACTGTTTGGTTGAATTCTTATGTTGCTCCATCCTTGCCATGGTAGAATTTATATTTTCTTCAAGTTCCACTAATTTCACCATTCTAATTTCTCTTTGATTTGCACCTTTAAATTCTAGTTGTTGTGCTAATTCAAGTGAAGGAAACTCAAGTGACAAAGGAAGTCAAGATTCTTTGACATATACCATCTTGTAGGGAGAAGTGTCAATTTCCTTCTTCATTGTTATCTTGTCTGCCCAAAGAGCATTTTTCACTTTTATATGCCATTTCCTTTGATTCAAGTTCATGGTTCTCTTCATGATTATGATCATATTTTTAGTAGATTTCGCCAATATATTTCTATAGTGCCCACTTCCCTTTGACATTATTTAGATACCGATCTTGCTACTATTGATCTCATTTTGGGATTGTAAACATGAATCCGGAACTCGATAATATTTCACTGGGAACTCCTCATGCTATGATTATTTTAGTAATGCATAGCTTTTGGTTTGGTGGTAGTAATCTGGAAACACAACAACAAACATAACACAAGAATACCATAGACTATGACAAAAAAATGATGAAAAATCTAAAATACAACTGTAAAATATATTATTAACATGGAATTATTATAATCTCACCCATGAATTACTCCTCTTGATGACTTCCTTAACACACCTTCACAAAGAATCCTTTATTCATAAAATAATTATTACAACTTTTCTCTATGATAAATGAGAGGGATGGCCTCTCTATTTATAGGAATTTAGGCTTATCCACCCTATCTCTAAGATAGGATAGGAAATCTCTTCCGGCCAATCATATTCCATACCTAAACTCTTTCCTTTAGATATAGGCTTATCTTCTAAGATAAGATAATTCTTATCATCTCACATGGGTTCCACCTTTTTAAAATTTTCTACAAATAAAATACACAAAATATTTATGACATCACTCCTTGTCCTTATTACAAATATAGTATTTCTAATTCCTAATTATGTAGACCCTACTTCTCTACTTACCCCAACTTTGACATTTTAACATTACTGACCACTTATGACAAATATTTATTTTTACCACAACATTCCTTTTGTGACGTTGATTGTTACCGTACTCTACTTTATTAGTGTCACCGTATTGATAGCGCCGTTATCTTCTATTAGACGCCACTACTAATTATACTTAATAACATCTTATTCCTAATACATACATTAATAAAATAGAAATTACGGAGGAAAATTTTAATGTCGACATTTTCCCCCTCCTAGCTTCTACTTCATCCTCGAGTAGACTACGATGGAAATTTTAAAGCTGGTGCCTAGAAAATCTTTAACTTGTCATGGTTGACAAATTTCATAATGGGAGTACCATCCAATTCCTCTAGTCGATATGTACCATTTTCATGCACAACTCGCTATTTTGTAGGGGCCCATCCATTTGGGAAGAAATTTTTTCTCGCCTTCTTTGTTTGCACATGAATGGTTCACTTCCTAGAATAGAGTTGCTTCTATCCTTTCATTCTTTTGAGAAACAGATAAGGGTTAGGGCTAGGAGGAATACCTGTTGAATGTTGAGAGGGTGTGTGCGTACCGTAGAGAGAGATCAGATCAATTGCAAAGAACTCCTTTTTGTCTGGGAAGGACTACCTGCAAGTAAGAATACAAGACCACCAGATTTTAGTTAGACAATAAATGAGGGAACTGCCTTGGGCCCAGGAAATATTAGACTTCCTTTCAAAGGTGGTCAGTTCCCCTTTTAATACGAATTAACACAAATGATAATAAAGAAGCTATTGCAAAATCACGATTTAGGTACCTCGTTACCAAGCAATAGAGACTAAACTACCAATAATAAAATGTCACATTGTTTGTTTGGTCAATGGTCGTTGATACGTTCAAGTCGAGTTACAGGGATAAACTAGACTAGATCTGAGGTTGTTAGGAGACAAATAGGTGAGAGGAAGGTTTTGGGTATAAGTCACAGTGACCGATGCCGGTCACTGGATAACCGACTGCGGTTAGAGAACCGCTATCGGTAGGGGATAACCAACACCAGTAGGGTCAGTAATCTAGGTGCTTCTGGATAGAGGTTGGTTGCAGGGTGATTGTGGGGTTATTAAGACTGGTGGATGGCTGAGGGGAATAGTGAGATGATAGGGAAGACTCAGAGTGTGATAAAACTATCTTCTGGGCAATACAAGGATGTATGGATGAAGGTGAAGTTCGAAGTCTTTGGTAGGTGGTAGATCTAGGAGTGAGCTTATAATTACTATCAATCAAAAGGCTCAAGAAATGGTGCTTAGAAACATACTAGACACTACTTACTCGTCCTTGATGAAGATTCAGGTCTAAGGAATGTGGTAGTGACAGTAAGGCTCAGTTGGGATGATCTGGTATTGGAAAACAAGCTGATGAAGCTATCCTCAGTCTTTTCCAATGCTTGAATGGGGGTGACAACAATCCAGTGGCTTAGTTGCAGTCTTCGGCTCGATGCTCTTCTCTTTTCTTCACTTGTCTCCGCTCTGCCAAGTGAATTTCAGATCGCTTTTTTCCAAATGAATTCCCGATCCCTTGTTTTTGGTTGGGGGAGGTCATTTATAGGGAACCAATGGTGGTTACGTAACTTGGTGGCAATCGAGTAGAACTGATGTCGGTTAAGTCAAAGTGGGCTATTTTTAGTAAAATAGCCAACTTTCCCTCCTTTTCTCCCGAGAGATTAGTTGTGGGCTTGGTCAAGTCATTATTAGGTTGATTTTGGTGCGGGTGAGGAATAATTAGTCATGGGTGTAGATGTAGACCAAGTTATAGGTCTTAATTAGGTTAGTTTAGGATTAGGGCTAGGTCGTGATGAGGTGGCGAAATGAGGTGGTAGGTTTGGGAGATGTGGATTTATTAATTATAAGGTAATTAATAAATAATTGTGTAGGGTTTAGGTGGTGAGGTTAGGTTGCGAAATGAGATGACGGACACAGGGTGTTGTAAGACACAAATTTGGTGTCTACATTAGCCCCTTGTTGTCGTGTAGCTTGTCTTGTAAAGTCGCATGATAATTAATAAGAAGTGATTACCCCGGTTAAGGGTATAGGTAATCCCCTCAACTCTATCATCAGATTGAGGCGACGTGAAATCGGTGGATAGGGTTGATAAAGGATAAATGGTGTTGGGATGATGGTAAGATGGTGGGGTAAGTTCAAGGAAGTAGACGCACATTGAAATGCAGTAGTGTGACCAGGGTACATGATTTGAAGAGAAAACAAGCAATTCATAGGCAAAGGTCGATAGTTTATCCAAACAAGGGTGATATAATCCTGGTATCCAAGGCATAGGAAGTAGCTCCAGGGGATATAACGGGTAAGGTACAGAACGTTTAGGCATGTCCTGGCAGCGTATCAAATGGTTGGTTTGGTTGAGATAAACATCACGGTCTCGGTCTAGCAAAGTTGGTTGGCTAATTAATTCAAGTATCCTAATCATGCTAGAACACGAACAGGTGAGCTCGATTGAAATAAAAGCTACATGATGGGTGGATAAAATTTTAATTTGCGGGTGTTGGGCGAGGTACGTAATTGATGATGCGGCCTTGGGTCGGGTGATGGATTAGGTGTGGCCGTGGGTCAGTGGATTAGTTGGTTACGGCCTCGGGTTCAGCCTAATTGATTGGGTGCGGCCTTGGGTCGGGCCTCATTGATTGGGTGTGGCCTGGGTCAGTGGATTGGTTGGTTGCGGCCTTTGGTCAGGCCTAATTGATTGGGTGTGGCCTTGGGTTGGGCCACATTGGTTGGTGCGCCTTGGTCGGGCTTGATTGATTGGGTGCGGCCTTTGGTCGGGCCGATTGGTTTGTTGTTACGGCCTTAGGTCAGCCGATTGGTTTTGTTGCGGCCTTGGGTTAGGCTGATTGGTTTGTTGTGGCCTTGGGTGGACCAAGTGATTGGTTGCGGCCTTGGGTCGGGCGGTTGGTTGGTTACGGCCTTGGATTATGCCAATTGGTTTGTTGTGGCCTTGGGTTGGGCCAATTGGTTTTGTGGCCTTAGGTCAGTGAGTGGTTGGTTGTAGAGGTGAGTGTTATCAATATAAATACGTGAAGATACTTATATTTTTAAGGAAAAACACAACAAATGATAGGTTATGGTAGGGGATGGTCAAGCTAACCTTGGGAGACCCCATGTATCCTAAGTGTTGCCTACATAGCCCATTGTACAAAGCAAGGAGGGGCCTCAGACCGATGTAGTTCTCCCTTAGGACCAGGGAGAGGTGAATTCAGACAATTTGGTTGTGGTTAGGCAATTTGTTGGTTGGTAAAAAAATATTGATATTGGTAGGGTAATGTTGTTGGTATTGGTAAGGAATTGGCGATGTTGGTATAGGTATAGGTGAAGTGAAAGTTAGCTTACCCAAGTAGTAGGGAACCGTGTCCTGATTAAGGTCAACACATAATCCTATATTTGAGTAAAAGAGGAAAAAGTGTCCCGTAGTTGAGAAGAGCTAAACAAACCACATATAAATGTCGGATGAGCTTGAATCCCTAGGTACCTTGCATATGCGAGAAGTCGATAGGTGAAAAGAGTTGTATAATCACAATATATTGGATATACATCATGTCCCTTGAGTTTTGTTGCTTTGACGAATGGTGAGGTGAGGTGGTTAATACAGTTGGGGTGCAGAGAACTTGTTATAAGGTGATTATTCTGACGAAAGAGAACCAAACCTAAATAGACAAGTCCATGACTCAAAAGTACTTTGGAATTTTGCTTTTTATTTTTCTTGGATATAGACTGATCGATGCGGGAAGTCTACATGGGATATGTATTTTGTTGTTCTTGAGGTCTTCACGAAGCTGATCAATGTGAGAAGCTTCTGATAAAGGCTGAATTTATATAGCTGTCCTTCAAGGGAGTAGTCTATTTATAGTAGCTGATGTGGCTTTTGTGTGTAGCTGTCCTTTGAGGGAGCGATCTATTCAAAATAGCAAATGTGGCTTTGCACGTATTTTGTCCTTCGAGGAGCAGTCTATGTAGAATTTAGAGGTCTAGATGTCCGGTTAGCATGAAGCATCTAGTTTTGTAGGAAGTTTGACTCAGAATATCCCATAAGCGTATAATTGAGAACGTGTTATTTTGATATTTTTAAGTCATGGACTAGATTAATAAGGGGAAGGAATTTTTAAGGGGAGATTATGACCAAACCATGTGAACTTGATTTTATTTTGAGATGCATGAAACAAAGTGTATGAGATGGTAAATAAGCTCAAGGGACGAGCACAAGGTAGATAAGAAGTGATATAACACTAAATTCAACAAAGTAGAATAGTCGAAGATGCAAGGCATTAAGGGGTTTAGGCTCAGGTTTACCATTAAGCGAAGCTAAACGATAAGTGCCTGATTCAGTAAATGTAAGTGATAATGTAAGGCCCAATCCAATTAGGAGCAAATTTTCCACGTTTTCTCTTTTCTAGTTTGGTTACATGTTGATTCTCTTTGAGGACAAGATCACCAACCTTAAAAGTACGCTCATGAAGTCACTTATCATAAGCACGCTTGATATGTTTTTGGTAGATTTGAAGGTGGTCAAGAGCTGTAAGATGACGCTCGTCAAGAAGCTCCAATTGGGCTAACCGCTCTTGGTGGAAATCATCATTGGTGAGAATATCCTGAAGAGATATTATTAGGGAGGGTATTTGTATTTTGAGAGGTAAGACAACCTCGATACCATATACCAAAGAAAATGGGGTGGCATTAGTGGAGGTGCGAATGCTAGTCCGATAAGCCCAAAGGGTAAAGGGGATGTGATCAGGCCAATTGCTTCCAGAATCGTTAACTTTCATGAGGATTTTGGTTAGGGTTTTATTAGAAGATTCGGCTTGACCATTTCTTGTGGATAGTAAGGTGATGAGAAGCTAAGTTTGATACCAACGTTATCACAAAGGTCTTGTAACAACTTATTTTTGAAATATTTTCCATTATCTGTTATCAGGCGATGAGGAATGCCAAAATGACATATAATGTGATGGTTAATAAATTCTACGATTTTTTCTTTTTTGGTTGAAATGAGTGGAATGGCTTCCACCCATTTAGTGTAATATTCGGTTGCTATGATTATCCAATGGTGACGTTGTAAAGAGGGCGGGTGAATCTCACCGATAAGGTCTAAACCCCATTATGAGAAAGGCCAAAGATCTCGTGTGACCTGTAGTGGATGGCTAGGAGTATGTTGAAGATTGGCATGTTGTTGACACATAACACAACGCTTAACATATTTTTAGCAGTCGTTATTAAGAGTAGGCCAATAATAGCCTAGGCGAAGGATCTGTTTGGCCACGGAAAGGCCACTAAAATGTCCACCACAAATACCGTCATGGACTTGTTGGATGGTATTGGTGACCTCCGCACCAGTTAGACATCAAAGGAGGATGCCATCAAAGCCACATTTATAGAGGAGTCCCCCCATGATGACATAATGAGAAACACTTTTAAGAAAAGCACATTTTCCGTTACTAGTAAGGTTAGGTGGGAGAACAGAGGTTGTAAGGTAGTCATGAAATTGGTGATACCAAGTATCCTGCGAGTCTGCAGACACATTATTTACCATACAAACATCCGGGGCTGAGTAAGATGGGGCAAAGAGTTGTTGGACCAAGACAAATATGTCAGAGTCAGTTGGTGAGGTAGGAATTTGCGAGGCTAAGCAAGCCATAGTATCCGTAAATTTATTAGTTGAGCGGGGAATTGTTTGGATAGAATAATGAGTAAATAAGGTCAAAAGTGAATCCACGTAATGTTTGTACTTTTAAAGTTCCTCATTTTTACATTGGTAGATGCCCGTAACTTGATTGAAAACCAGTTGAGAGTCACCGAAAATGTTAATATATTTTACACCTAAGTGTAACACAACCTAGAGACCCAAAACAAGGGCCTCGTATTCATTTGTATTATTAGTACAGGGAAATCGAGCTGGAATGAAAGAGACATAGGTTCAACATCTAGAGGAATGAGAACAATGCCGCCTCTACCGTCTTTGGCATTTGGATCCATCGAAGAAGAGGGTCATTGGAAACAACTCATCACTGAGTGAAAGAGTGGTAATGAGTTCGTCAGGGAAAGTAAAATTGGTAAATTGTTCCCTAGGTAAAGGGGCTTCAACGAGTTGGTCTGCAATAGTTTGTCCTTTGATTGACTTCTGGTGTACAAACTCAAGGTCGAGGTCAGTGAGGAGCATAAGCCATCGGGTGATGCGTTGGTTTAGATGAGGTTTGGCGTACATATAATGGATGGGGTCTGCATTGGTGATGACAAAAGTTTTGTGATTCAGGAGGTAGTGTCGGAGTTTGGTGGCCACGAATGATAGGGCTAGGCACAACTTTTCTACATGTGTATACCTAGTCTCATAATCCACGTAGTATGACTTATGTAAAAATGGCTTGCTCTCGATGCTCGAGTCACGATGTGCAAGCATGGCTCCTACAAAGCATGGTCGGTAGCGAAAGGTAAAGGTAGAAAGGGCAATCGTCCGAGGTGGGATAAGCACGGGTGGTGTAAGAGATAGGCTTTAAGAGCCTTAAAGGCTTGGTGGCACTCTTTGCTCCATTGAAAGACAATGTCCTTTTTAAGGAGATGATGAAAAGGTTGACATCAATCTGAGAGTTGTGAGATGAAACACCTGATAGATTGGAGTTTTCCCTGTAAACTACGCAATTGTTTGAGGTTAGTGGGTGGGGGAATTTCTAGGATAGCTTTGACTTTAGCTGGATTGACCTCGATGCCACGCAAAGAGACAATGAAACCAAGGAGTTTTCCCGAAAGGACACCAAAGACACATTTCTTTGGTTGAAGATGTACAGTATTATAACAAAGTGATCGAAAATAATGGTTAAAACATCGAGATGTTCACTGCGATGTTTAGATTTTCCAAGAAGATCATTGACATAATCCTCAAGGATAGTGTGCATAATGTCATGAAAAATGTAAGTCATAGCCCACTGATAGGTCACACCAGCATTCTTGAGGCCAAATGGCATGACACGATAGCAAAAGGTTCCCAAGGAGTTATGAAGGTGGTTTTATGTTGATCGGCCGGGGCTACCAAAATTTGATTGTATCTCGAGAAGCCATCCATGAGAGAAAGCATCTCATGGCCCGTCAGTGAGATCAACAAGTTGATCAATGCTAGGTAAGGGGAAGTCATCCTTTGGGCAAGCGAGGTTAAGGTCCTGAAAATCCGTGCATATCCGAAGTCCCCCATCGCTTTAGTGACAGGTACGATGTTAGAAATGTTAGGAATATCTATGTTGTAGTGTGAACATAGAATATTATGTAAGTGATTATATTATCTAGGATAATATAATATGTGTTGTAATAATTAATTACATTATTGTAAATGTAATTATGAGTGGGTGAGTAAATATTGTTATGAGTTGTTGAGTAAACAAATCATTAACAATATTAGTTTTGTGAGAAAACAAAATCTCACGTATAATAGCATGGAGTTGTTTTAGGAGTTATGTGTGGAGATATTTATGGAGATTATATCTCCTTAAATATAGGAACAACATCTCCTATTTAAATGGATATGTATTGATCAAGAATAAAGAGTAAGATTTCGAATTTTCTTTATGCAATTATGATATTAACTTTTCATTTGGTAACAGAGCAGGTTTGATGCAAGAAATTTCAGTGCTTTCATGATCAGATCCGTCTCAAAGAATATATTATAGTTTTCGTTTCCAGATGTGGGTTTTTCTATAATTTTGTGTGCAGAATCAAGTGCTGGTCAAGAAACTACAGAAGAAATTTCAGAAGAACCCAGAACGTAGTTTGGAAGAAATATGGATTTTACTATGCAGCTATCAAATTAAGCACATCAATTCTTCTACTGAAAGTTTTCTCCAATTTTCAATAATGTTGAATTGTTAATACAAGTTCTTGACTTGCTTGGAGGTTAAAAGGTATTCAATATAAAATTTTAAAGTACTTGATTCAATTTTGTATTTTTTTATCAATGTATTGTACAAAATAATGGAGAAACTAAATCGATTGAAAAGTTTGAAGGACAAGATTTCCATACATGGCAACTACGAGATGCAATTACATTTAATAGAAAAGGATCTATGGGATGTGGTGAAGTCTAATTCAACTCCACCCACTTTGGAGGAAATGAATTGGAAAAATGGAATGCAAAAGATCAGAGAGCATTGGGTACCATTGGTCTGGGCTTATCAAAAGCCTATCTACATCATGTGGATTTCACAAAATCTGCAAAAGAAATTTGGGAGTCTCTTAACAAATTGTTTGGTTACGAAGCTTAAATGGCAAAGACTACATTGAAGCAACGCTATGTACGGGTTGAAAATGGAAGAGAACTCAAAAATGGCAGATCATATAAGTAAGTTTCGTTCTTTGCTAAATCAACTAGCTGGAATTAAAGAACATGTAAAAGATGATGATGCTAAAGCTATTCTTCTTAATAGCATGCCTAAGAGTTACTCAAATATTGTATTTACTTTGAGTAAAATTACTATTAGTCTAGAAGGAGTGATTTCTACATTGTTAGAACAAAGCAATCATGAAGAACATGAAGAAGTACTATATGTAGGAAACAAACCTAGCTCCTCATCTAAGAAGGAAAAACATAAACCAAAGAAGGTTCCTTCACATGGAAAAATAAAATGCTTTTATTGTAATGAGATTGGGCATGTAATACTGAACTGTAAAAAGAGAGCTCAGGATCTTCTTGATGACAAGATAGATCAGAAAGCCCTTCTAGCTGAAGTAGAAACTGATTGGGAAGTCTACTCAACTGATGAAGAACTTTCATGTCCTAGTGATGAGGATTTCCTATGGTAGACTCTTTTCTTGTTGGAGGAAGGAGGCAATGGAGGAAGGAGGAAAATCAGCGTCCTCTCGTCATTCACCAACGATGGGGTCGCAGACAGATGTGGTGATATTTTATTTCAGTTATGTGGTGTGTTTATACACAAGGGGGTGAAACTAGTTTCATGTTTTGATTTTAATGTGTTCACATAGACTAACAACAGTTCCTGAGTGTCTATTTGGTGTGGAAGAAGCAAACTGCATGACTCAGCTTACAGGGGAAAATCATCTACGTACGGTCCTCTGACTGTCGTACGGTCCTCTGACTGCCATACTTCGGTGGAAGGTACTTCGGTGGAAGGTGATCAGTCGATGAAGATGTTCATACGACAAGGATGATCATTAGCAGCAAGATCCAGATAGCAAGATCCAGTAGCAATGAATACTCCGACAAGGTTGATGTTTCCAGGAGCTCTTACCCCATGTTCACACTAAGGGGGCGAATGTTAGGAATATCTATGTTGTAGTGTGAACATAGAATATTATGTAAGTGATTATATTATCTAGGATAATATAATATGTGTTGTAATAATTAATTACATTATTGTAAATGTAATTATGAGTGGGTGAGTAAATATTGTTATGAGTTGTTGAGTAAACAAATCATTAACAATATTAGTTTTGTGAGAAAACAAAATCTCACGTATAATAGCATGGAGTTGTTTTAGGAGTTATGTGTGGAGATATTTATGGAGATTATATCTCCTTAAATATAGGAACAACATCTCTATTTAAATGGATATGTATTGATCAAGAATAAAGAGTAAGATTTCAAATTTTCTTTATGCAATTATGATATTAACTTTTCAAGAAATCCATTGAGGATAGTCAATAGGTAAGATGAAGGAAACATAAAGGAGTCATTGAAGCTCTTCTTTGACTAAGAGGGCAATGCGTGGATGTATTTTTCTCAGTTTCTATTTAACTAGTTTGGAGTCAGGTTTCAGAGTAATTTTATGGACAGCAATGTCAAGATCGATTCCTGGCATGTCAGCATAGGACCAAGTGAAAGCTTGGTTGCGGGCATGGAAGAAGGTAGTGAAGGCCGTTTGTTCTGATGCGGTAAGAGATTATCCGATCTTCACAATGTGAGGATCGTCCTCTATGTGGATGTTGATTTTTATAGTCGATTCATTCAACATGGTTTGAGTTTCAGATGGTAAGGTGCATTGAATATAAGATTCATCCGCACCAAGGTAAGTGAGGATGGATTTGTCATCCCGGCACTCAACAACATTAATTAAAGGTGAATTCTCTTTGATCATGTCCGAATATAGAAGGGAAGAGAAGATGGGTCATCATTATCGCGTTGATAAGTGAGAGGACCGGGAAGATAGTATTTATGAAAAAAAAAAGTTAGGAGGGATAGATTCAGGGTCTATCGACTCTGTGGGTGACGATGGAAAAATGGGTGATGATGGTTCGGAAGGGGTGATGTCGTCATCTTCCCGGATACAACTGACATGAGGTTTCTTTGGTGTAAGTGTTTCAGGAAATCCAAGACCACTACGATCTTTGTGTTTGCGTGTAGTCACGGGAATGATTGTATGTCGGCCTTGTTCATAAAGACCAAAACCAAAACCTTTCCAAGCATAGCGAGTCAAGAAGGTGAGGGCGAAACGACAATTTGTCAGGTATTGAAAATTGGATTGGAAGGGAACCACACCAAGGGGAGGTTCAGGGGTAACGGAGGATGCATCGACACCCCCATACGTTAGGTTGGTGCGGCAATTAGGTGGTCCATAGGAGATTACCTCCCCCACACGACAGTCGTAGGTAGGATGCGCATGTAACTATCCATACTCCTGTGGGGTATGGAAAGAGCTAACGTTATATAGGTGATACTCCCCCAGCGTAAGGTGTTGAAAAACATCTACTAAGGGATCATAGGTTGGGATGTTGTTCGAGAAAGGAAGTGGTATTTGCGCGGAGGTTTCATTGGTTAAAGGTGTAGGTGCGGTTGAGGTGGATGGTTGAGGTGTGGTTGAAGTGGATGGTTAGATTGGATGAATGGGTGTCTTGACTAGTACAAGCACATCATTAGGGCGATATAACATATTGCAGGTTTTGAAGGGGGGAGGGTCAGCTTTTACGGTGTAGGACTTCCCCTCATACTCGAATTTTATGCATCCATGTAAGGTGGAGGGAACGTATCCCATATCCCGGATCAAGGGCGACCTAACAACATGTTGTATTAGAATTCTCCATCAAGGACATAGAAAAGAGTTCGGGTAAAGTATGTGGCCCTACACGAATGTTAAGGATCACGGTGCCTAAGGTAGAAGTAATAGCATCATTGAATGACCGTAACATGGTGGGGTTAGCACACATGTAGCTAGAAGGGATATTCATTTGTTGGAAGGCTTTGGAAGAGATGATGTTTAAGCTTGCACCTCCGTCAATCATAACACACCGTACTGGATGTCCCAGGACGTAAGGCGAGATGAAAAGAGTGGGGTCGGGATCTTACGCACCAAAGTCAACAATTTCATCTTCGGAGCCCAGCAGCAGTTTTTTGCACAAGGACGGAAGTGGTAGATTGTTTGGTGAGAGAGGCAACGTGGTTGGGTGTTAAGATCGCGAGTAATGGGCAAGGTTTTGTTAGGTAAGACCTCTATCCCTTGAAGGATTTCAACAAGAGCTTGGTGATGAGATTCGAGAGGTTTGAATGAGATCATATAGTGTCATTTTACGGGTGATTGGTGAAGTTGTTTGATCATGGTCCGATGAGCAACTCCATCGAGAGACGAGATAGGTAGGTCCATGAATAACCACTTTAGGTGGTTGTGCAATCAGGATGGTGGACGGAGAAGGAGAGGCCGTAGGTGTGCTTTCTTTAGCTTTTTCATTGTTTTTACTGCCCTTGAGTAGCAACACTAATCATGTTGATCTCGGAACACGAGAGGAGGAAGATGGTAGGGATAAGTCATGGTCTTCAAGGGGTAGGGTTGTAATAATGATAGATCTTGGTGAGGACGGGGACGGGTGGTATAGGAGAGGGGATTGAAGCTAAAGGTTTCTCCCTTCGTAAGTTGTCTTTCTTAACCTTTCTATCCGAATGAGGTGACTGACGAAGTATGGCTTTCAACGCTTTGCATCCCTCTACATCATGTCCTAGTGTGCGGTGGTAAGTGCAGATTTTGGACTCATCATAACCTATAGGTCGAGGTTTAGATGGATCATAGGGTCTAAGTGGGGGTAGGGAAATGGTCGCATTCTCCACCAACATAGCAAGGATTTTGGCATAAGACCCTTTGAGCGGGTCAAAGTCAGAGGAAGATGAGGTTATTGACTGGGTGGGTTTTGGTAATGATTGGGTATGGTTGATTTGTATGGGTGGTGGCTTAGCTAAGGGGTTTTGATAATTGGATTTAACTAAACGTGGCTTCTTCGGCGTAGAAGTTATGTTTAGCTGGTCAGATGATGTGGTAGCAGAAAACAACCACGGAGAAAGAGGAGTGACAGTAAACAAATCCTTTGATGATGGAGTTTGTTTAGGGTTGATAGGTGGACAGGATACTTGGGGTGACGGTGTTGATACACCCATGGATCTCTGTATGGGTGCAGAAGGTGTAGGTCATTTTAAAGAAAATGCAGGAGGTATGATGTATTGAGGCAAGGTGGAGGGATGAGGTCCCAATATAGAAGGTAGGTATGACGACGATGGTTTTAGTTGTGATAGAGGCATAGGTTGGACTTGAGGAGATTGGGTCTGTCTCCTAAGTGGATGGACGACTTTACTTTTGGATAAATCTAACCGTTTAGGTGGGTGTGTTAGACTGGGTATTGGTGAGGTCCCAAGCATAGGGGAAGGTTTGGTTAGGTCAATAGAGGTGGATGAGGTATTTGGTAGAGATGAGGGGGGTGAAGATGATGACATAGGCATTTTGAGCTTTTGTAAACACTTCGGGTATATGGTAGAGGCGTCTAGATCGGTCATCTGCATTTGAGTAGAATATGGTGTACTCAAACGTTCCCATAGGACTCATCTATCTTCTGAGGGGTGACAATCCTCACGTGTGAATAGGAACTTTTGTATGGAAGAAAGGTGGGTTGTGATTCCGGTCCACTGTGGGTGTGATACAGGGGGTAAATGAGGCACTATATCAATGGGCGTTAAGAGGTCAACCGGTCGCTGAAAAGATTTAGGCGATGAAGAACTAATAGGTAGGAGGGCATGTCTGAGAGGATCCGTCATGATTAAAGAATTTGGTGATGTCGGTTCAAGGGTTTTCTCTTCTAAGGATGACGAAAAAAATGGCGAGCCTTCCTCTTGTACAGCAAGAGTGGTAGAAGGAGATGTTTGGGAAATAGATAAGTTAGATAACATCCGCTCACAGTCTTGCAGAGATGTGGTGTAAGAAGGCTCATCGTGAGAAGAGAAATCTGGGCGGTTAATTCCTTTATGGGTAAAGGAATGGCAAGGATTTCATCTTGTCTTGATGGTGGTGAAGGGGTTCGAGTGTCCCTGCGTTAGTGAAGTAGTTTGATTTAGAATTTTCTCGATAGAAGCTTTTGGTTGGGAGTTGAAGACCGCATGGATTTCATGAACACTCTCCTCGGCTAAGATATCTTAGTTTATGTTACTGTTAGAAGAGTGGTTTGGGAATGGTTTGTTGAAGATTTTCAAATTTCGGTTAGCAGGGGCGTTAGGATTATCGAGGGTTATATCCCCTGCATCAACCATTTCCTGCACTATGTTTTTCAACATCTTGCAGTTTTCATGACTGTGTCCCTTCACGTGGTGGAAGTTACAGAAGTCATTTTCTTTGTACCAAGAAGGTATAGCACGGGTGGAATCAAACCCGGAGTGAGGTTTAACAGGAGGTAAGGTAATAGCTCCCGCTTTGAGCAATTTTTCCAATATCACACCATAAGTTTCTCCTAAGGGAGTATAATTGATGGGCTCGGCTTTATACTTATAGGTGGTTTTTGGTGGGGTATTAGATGGTGTTTGGGATTTGACCATCACCGTGTGTACAGCTCCTTTTGATTTCGAAGCAGTCGATGCGTGAGGATTGGTGGTGTTAGGTTTGTTGGTGGAGTCTTGGGTTTGGAAATTGGGGTTTTATTGCAACCGCAATTTCTCTTCCTCTAAGGCTCGAATCTCTAGTTTTCGAGCCATAGTAAAGGCCTCATCAAATGTGCGGAAAGTTTGAATTTGGAGGGTAGGAGAAATGTGCTTAGCGCAGGCCCACGTAAAGAGTTCGATAAGTTCGGCCTGAGGCAAGGCATAAGTAAGTTGGTTGATAAGGCCCCGCCATCGTCCAATGAAATCTGTGATAGATTCGTCTTCAAATTGTCGGATGGCATAGAGGTCGGTGATAGATACTTTCTTGGCAATGTTAATGGAGAAATGATCCAAGAAAGATTGGGCTAATTGGTTAAAAGAGAAGATTGAGTGTTGGGTTAAAGCACTGTACCACTCCAAGGCGGGTCCTGATAAGGACATAGGAAAGGTGTGGAGTAGTAAGGCATCGTCATGAGTAATCGAGATAGCGAGGATGTCTAAATGATCGCAAGTGTTGTTGAGGATCCTCCTTACTATTAAAACGAGTAATTTTGGTAATTCCCATTGAGGAGGATATGAATGAAGGGGGACGAGAAGGGTGAATAGGCTCTGACAAACTTGCTCATATGTCGGGTGCTACGGCTTCAGCAGGCGAAGCCTCCAGATTTTTCATCTTGTCCATCATTTGTTTGATTAAATCAGTGGTTGGATGAGATGATGGTGCGGTTGCCGTAAACGGAGGAGGATTGGGCCAAGGGCCACCACTAGACAATGGTGGGGTTAAATGTTGATAAGGTATTGAGGACGAATATGTTGAGGTGACCGAATAGGGATGTCCTATATAAGATGTTGAAGTCACCGGATACGTGTGTGGAAATGAAAAGGTGGGCGGAGCTTGAGAAGGAAAGCTTGTGTGGATAGGTGGCAGAGAGCAAGTTATGAAAGGAGCAGTTTGTAGAGAGAGATGAGGTAGGAGTAGTCGGCGGTAATGATATGTTGGGTCCCAGATTAACCAAAGGAAAGCCAATTTGTGCCGTATGAACCCCCGAAGCCACTGAGTTGGGAGACGGGGCTAAGGATGAAGAAGGCAAGGCAGAGTTATCAGGTGGGGAAGGAGCTAAATGAGTGGCTATACTAATAGGCATGCCAACAAGGAGTTGACCATCGGGTGTACGGTTAGGGGCATGAGACAAATAGTATTGTACAGTGCTAGGATTAGTGTCCAAAAATTTTGCAAATTCCTTATCTCCTACAGGGATTTTGGGAACCTCGCTGGTGTCCGTAGGATTCCCCACAGGATGTGAAGGGGTGATTCAGGCAAAGGCACGGAGCAGGCATGTGAAACCATGGCTGTAGCTTGTTTCCAAGTGATAACAACCATGGACAAGAGTACACAGCAAGGATGTAATCTATCAGGAACTGAAGCAGCAACAAAATGTTGGAATTGGTAGGTTGCTGGTTTTGGGAACTGTGAAAGACAATAACCGATATCGGTCAGGTAACCGATGTCATTCAGACTGTAGCCGGCATCGGTAAGTTAACCGATGTCGGTAGAATAAGACCGGTGTAAGAAGCTGTAATAAGTTGCTAATTTAGGGTTAACGATGCTTAGTATACCTACTAAGTTGTTCTGAAGTGATCACAGAAACAGTGTATGACAGAGAAACAGAACTAAAAACAAGCAAGATGCACAGGTAAATTAACAAACTAACCCTAGGATTAGTTTTACTCACTTTGGGCTTACGCCTTAGATGCAAAATGATGTCAATCCTAAACAAAAGACCTAGGGGAGATGTCAAGTTTGTTTTGGCTTTTAAGGTTACCTCAATCGGGCGGAGGAATACCATGGAAAAGGGGGGATGTTTGAGATGTTGTGTTAATTATGATGTGATTCGGTATGTGTTGTGCAGTGAAAGTAAGATTAATTTCTTGTCAATACCGTGGATATCACCCCCACGTGTATGACCTGTTACTTAATCTATGTTCACTAGAATTGAAAACAGCAAGCAAGAATGTGATGCAAGTGTTTTAAACCCAAATCAAAAATGATATTCGATGAAGCAAAGAAGATGACTTTCACTAATGCAAAGATGGGAAAGCAAGACAAATTATTTTACCAAAAATAACAAAATATCTTGTGAATATTTTAGAAGAAGAAAATAGCAAGTGTGCTCCCTATATGAAAGCAAGAAAGAAAGAAAGAAACCCAAATGGGTCCCACCAGTGTGTGCAAAATGTTTCGCAGAATGGTTCACTTCCTATAATAGATTTTCTTCTATCCTTTCATTTTATTGAGAAACAAATAAGGGTTAGGGCTAGGAGGAATACCTGTTGAATGTTGAGAGGGTGTGCGCATACCGTAGAGAGAGATCAGATCGATTGCGAAGAACTCCTTTTTGTCTGGGAAGGACTACCTACAAGTAAGAATACAAGACCACCAGATTTTAGTTAGACAATAAATGAGGGAACTGCCTTGGGCCCAGGAAATATTAGACTTCCTTTCGAAGGTGGTCAGTTCCCCTTTTAATACGAATTAACACAAATGATAATAAAGAAGCTATTGCGAAATCATGATTTAGGCACCTTGTTACCAAGCAATAGAGACTAAACTACCGATAATAAAATGTCACGTTGTTTGTTTGGTCAATGGTCATTGATACATTTAGGTCGAGTTATAGGGATAAACCAGACTGGATCTGAGGTTGTTAGGAGACAAATAGGTGAGAGGAAGGTTTTGGGTATAAGTCACAGTGACCGATGCCGGTCACTGTATAACCGACTATGGTTAGAGAACCACTGTCAGTAGGGGATAACCGACACCGGTAGGGTCAGTAATCTAGGTGCTTCTGGATAGAGGTTGGTTGCAGGGTGATTGTGGGGTTATTAAGACTGGTGGATGGCTGAGGGGAATAGTGAGATGACGGGGAAGACTCAGAGTGTGATAAAACTGTCTTCTGGGCAATACAAGGATGTATGGATGAAGGTTAAGTGCAGGGTGCTGGCAGGTGGTAGATCTAGGAGTGAGCTTATAATTACTATCAATCAAAAGGCTCAAGAAATGGTGCTTAGAAACATACCAGACACTACTTACTTGTCCTTGATGAAGATTCAGGTCCAAGGAATGTGGTAGTGATAGTAAGGCTCAGTTGGGATGATCTAGTATTGGAAAATGAGCTGATGAAGCTATCCTCAGTCTTTTCCAATGCTTGAACGAGGGTGATAGCAATCCAGTGGCTTAGTTGCAGTCTTCACTCGATGCTCTTCTCTTTTCTTCACTTGTCTCTGCTCTGCCAAGTGAATTTCAGATCATTTTTTCCAAATGAATTTCCGATCCCTTGTTTTTGGTTGGGGAGGTCATTTACAGGGAACCGATGGCGGTTACGTAACCGACGGTGGTCGAGTAGGAACCGATGTTGGTTAAGTCAAAGTGGGCTATTTTTAGTAAAATAGCCAACTTTCCTCCTTTTCTCCCGAGAGATTAGTTGTGAGCTTGGTCAAGTCATTATTAGGTTTATTTTGGTGCGGGTGAGGAATAATTAGTCATGGGTGTAGATGTAGACCAAGTTATAGGTCTTAATTAGGTTAGTTTAGGATTAGGGCTAGGTCATGATGAGGTGGCAAAATGAGGTGGTAGGTTTGGGAGATGTGGATTTATTAATTATAAGGTAATTAATAAATAATTGTGTAGGGTTTAGGTGGTGAGGTTAGGTTGTGAAATGAGATGCGGGACATAGGGTGTCGTAAGACACAAATTTGGTGTCTACATTCTTTTACGTATCTCGAATCATATACTAGAACCAAGTATTTCACATGAAATGGAGACCAACGGATCTTTTGATCAAAGTATTCCTTCTCGCTTCATTTTCTTCTTATAGCTTGTATCATTCGCTATTTCCCTCATTTCCTCTAGCAAATGAAGATGCACCATCCTTTCTTTTACTAAATCACTTTCATCCATCCTTTCATTTTTCATAACTCTCAAGTGGGAATATCAAACTCAATAGGAAGAAGCTGGATCAATGCCATAAGCCAATTGAAATGGGGAGTATCCGTCATTTGCTGACTTTGATTTTTCCCTATATGCCTACAATGCTTTGCATGAATCCTTTTAATCCCACTTATGTACCTATAAGGATGCATCTTTTTGCTAGAATTTGACATAACACAAAATTTGTTTGTTCCACTTGTCCATTTTGCTTGGCTTGTATGTTGTTGCCTTCATGTGCTTAATAGAAAAATTGTTGACTAGGGATTCTACCACCTCATTAATGAAGTGGCTTCCTTGATCTATTACAATTTCTAATGGGCAACCAAATCGGTGACAATGCGTTCATATATGAACCTTGCCACTTTATCCATGGAATTTGTTTTCAATGGCCTAGCTTCAACCCACTTGGTTAAATAATGTGGCAACTACAATATATTATTTTTGTGTGGGGTAGTTGGAAGTGGACCTACAATGTCTATTCCCATTTTTCAAAGGGACCAAGTGGAAGAATAGGGCATAATGGAGCTGATGAAGTCTTACGTTACCATGTGTTTGACAAATATCACATGTCTTACAATAATTATAACAATCTCTAAAAAGAGTGAGCCAGTGATAACTTGCATCCAAGATCCTTCTTGTTGTAAGTTGTCCAGAGAAGTTTCCTCCATATGTACCATTGTGGAATTCTTCTATCAACTCCTTCCCTTGATCACGTCTAACGCCCTCTTCAGATGTCCATCAAGTCCTATTTGAAATAATACTCCATGCAGAATAGAATATGGACGAATGGCTTGAGTAATCTTCCTCTTAGTCTTTGCATTGACACCATTAGGAAACTTGAATTCATTCAGATAATTATAAATATCTATGTATTCACTAGGGATTGTGTCAAGGGATAACAATGTTGCATCTGGGAAATCATCATCATCACAAGATGAACCTAAACCATCATAGGCTCGAGAGAGTGCAACTGCATTGACATGCTTCTTTCCTGGCCTATCTATAATATCAAATTCAAATTCTTGTAGCAAAATTATCCATCTTGCTATCCTCCCTGATGGGTTAGGCTTATTTACAATATATTTTAGATCCTGATGATCTATTAGAACTATAAATTTCTACCCTAGCAAGTAATTTCTAAAATTCTTTATAGCAAAAACGATAGCTAGAGCCTCTTTTTCAATTATAGTATAATTTACCTCAGAACTTGCTCATTTGTCTGCTCCCAAAGTAAACTAGATGATCATTCCCATTTTCATCTTTTTGGCTTAGAGTACTTCCTAGTGCTACATCTGAGGCATCAATATACACAATGAATGGCTTGCTCCAATCTAGATTCTTTAAAACAGGTGAAGACACCAAAGCTTCCTTCAGTTGTTCAAAAGCTTCATGCACCTTATTTCCTAGTTCATAAGTAACATCCTTCTTCAAGAACTGGGTTAGTGGCTGTGCAATCTTTGAGAAATTCTTGATGAACCTTTTATAGTAACCCACATGGCCTAAAAATGATCTCAACTTACTTCTATTCATAGGAAATGGTAACTCTTTGATTTTTGAAACTTTATTAGGATCAGTACCAATACCATCTCTGGATACAACATGCCCTAACAAAACACCTTTAGAACATCCAAAGACACACTTTGTAGGGTTTAGTGAGGCTTGTGCTTCATCTAACCTTTGAAATTTTGTCTCCATCTGGTGCAGGTGGTCCATATTGCTCCCATAGATGTAAAAATCATCCAAAAATACTCTGATGAAGTTCCCAATGTAGGGTTCAAACACCCTATTCATCAAGTGCGTTGGAATGTTTCCAGAGCATTACACAACCCAAAAGGCATAACTCTATAAGAAAACGTTCCCCAAGGAGTGGTGAACGTGGTCTTCAATTGATCTTTCTCTGCTATACGAACTTGGTTGTATCTGTTATATCCATCAGCAAAACTATAACACTCCTGGCTAGCTACTTCGTCCAAGATCTGATCTGAGAATGGAAGAGAGTAATGATCCTTCTTTGTTGCCTCATTAAGCTTCCTATAATCAACACAAATGTGTAGTTTCCCATTCTTTTTTATTGAGATTACAATGGGAGAAACCCATTCTCGAATTCTCCACAACAAATATGAATCTTGCATCAAGTAACTTATCTATTTCTTCTTTTACAGTCTTGGAAAAATTAGGATTCATTCTATATGGCATTTGATTTATGGGCTTAGCACCATCTACCAGCACAATAGAATGTTCTACCCAACTTACTTGATGGAGTTCCTTGTAATCAAAAGTGAATAGGTGTATATACCTTCTAAAGAGTTGGAGGTAGGATTCCTTCTCATTCTCCATCACAAAGATCACCAATCTTTATTTTTTTGGGACAATCATCAATTTCTTCTTGAGATAATTTTATGGGTTCATGAGTCAGTGGATCTGGAAGGATATCCATGATTGAAAAATCAACCTCACTTTCTTCATATTCTGTGTCCACTTCATTGGTACTAGAGTAACCAGAGGATGTCTAATCATCAGTTTCATCACTTGAATCCACAGGTTCTGTCTTATGATTCTAAGGGATCACGTTTATCTAAACCCTCTCTCTACCACATCCAAGTATCATGAAGCCTTCATTCTAGTAGTTTCTTGCATGAACTCTCCTTATCCATGGTCTTCCCAACAACATTGGGTATGCAACAATACCATTTTTCATCACCTGAAAGTCTACCACACATACAACACCCATAACAGATATTGCCACATTTGAAACTACACCTTTTGGTTTAGTTTTTCACTTATTTAATGACCTTAACATAAGTGTTGAGGGACGATCAATTTTTAAACCCAACATATTTATTACAGACTCGGTCATTACATTAACTGCAGCACCTCCATCAACTAAGACATCATGATTTGAAATACCATTACATAATACCTCGGCTTTTGGAGCATAGGGATCCGCCTCTTCCTCCAAAAACAGGGGACCTCAACCTCCTTCCTTCATCGAGCATTGAGTCCACTTTGCAACTCCCACCTCTTATCAAAAGACATAGCCAAGAGTTTACCATATGTAATATTTACAGGCCTTTTAGACAGATCTTCTAAGATGGAGTATGGTCCTTGTCCCTGTGAAATCAGAAAATCCTACACACCCAACTTTCTTCTCCTATGTTTCTTACTAGTTTCTCCTTTCATCTTCTTATGATCATTTCCATCTTGGTTATCTTTTTTTTCTTTCTTTCTTTACATTACAAACACATATACTTCATTATTTATGCTCTTATCTACTACATCAAAAGAATTCACATGTGATTTTCCTTTATCATTATCTCTTTTACCAGATATAGAAGCTCTATCTGGACAATTATACTTATAATGACCCTTTTATAACAATCATAACATATGAATTCGAAATATTTATTTTTGGACCTCTATCTCCTCCCCGAGAACTAAATTCTTTT
The DNA here is from genome assembly GCA_018340775.1 of Taxus wallichiana var. yunnanensis. Lineage (NCBI taxonomy): Eukaryota > Viridiplantae > Streptophyta > Pinopsida > Cupressales > Taxaceae > Taxus > Taxus wallichiana. The sequence goes on along the minus strand of CM031239.1, from coordinate 642,642,348 downwards.
CCTTGAAGAAGATTAATAGTTAATGGCCCATCTTCCTGAGCATATCTTCATACTCAGTAGATGTACTAGGAGAAATACTTGTGCTCACCGAGAATGGTGTGGATTCTGGACCAAAAGTGCTTTGGTGTAGGATCTACTTTAGCAACAATTTCTCTGTGATCCTCTTCCATGCTTTCTTCTTGCCTTCTTCGCAATCTCCTTTGCTTGTTCAATGGTGGCCGGGCGGTCATACTTCACTCGTTGCCTAATCTCTAGCTTAATCCCAAGAATGAAGTGCTTACAGAGGATATTATCCATGCCATTCATCAACCCATCCGCTAATCCTTCCTTTTGGATTTGGTCATCGAGCTTCCTCCTTAGCTCTAGAACATGAGCATGATAATCCTTTATCTTCTCCTTCTCTCCTTGGGATAACTTTGTGATATCGATCATGAGATCTGCATATTTATGTTGTTCACCAAATTCTTCAAGAAAAATTTCAGTTAATAAATCCCATGAATTTTTCACATTATCACCTAGTGTTTCAAACCACCTAAGAGCTGAACCATCCAAAAAGGTAGGAAAAAATTCAGTCCATTCTTCCCTTCTTATAAGGCCATTAGAAATGCAAGATTGTTTAAACTCTTGAATGAAAGAGGAAGCATCTTCATTAGATTGGGCTGAAAAAATAGGAATCTTCCCCATTTTAAAATGTAACCACAGTGAAATACCAACTCACAAGTACAATCAGTAAGACTTATGTGCACAAATAATTGGACTCACTACAATAGAAAGTGACTTTACACCTTTCTACAGTAAAATAGGAATGACCACGGTAATCTTGACTTACTACGGTAAAAACTGACTTTACTGTGGTAAACACTATTTATAGTAAAAATGAAGTTACTGGGGTAAACACTATTCATAGTAAAAAATGAAGTTACTGTGGTAAATACTATGCATGGTAAAAAGTGACTTTACCATGGTAACTACTAGGCACAATAAAAACAAGGTTACCCTCCTATTGATTTATGACTAAGTGGGAATATCTCTCTAGAAAATCCACCAACGAGGAATGGTCCCGAAGAACGGAACCAAAATGTCAACACGAATCCAGCACTCGATAATATTTCACCAGGAACTCCTCATGCTATGATTATTTTAGTAATGCACAACTTTTGGTTTGGTGGTAGTAATATGGAAACACAACAACAAACATAACACAAGAATACCACAGACTATGACTAAAAAAATGATGACAAATCTGAAATACAACTATAAAATATATTATTAACATGAAATTATTATAATCTCACCCATGAATTACTCCTCTTGATGAATTCCTTAACACACCTTCACAAAGAATCCTTTATTCATAAAATAATTATTACAACTTTGCTCTATGATAAATGAGGGGGATGGCCTCTCTATTTATAGGAATTCAGACTTATCCACCCTATCTCTAAGATAGGATAGGAAATCTCTTCCAGTCAATCATATTCCATGCCTAAACTATTTCCTTTACACGTAGGCTTATCTTCTAAGATAAGATAATCCTTATCATCTCACATGGGTTTCACCTTTTTAGACTTTTCTACAAATAAAATACACAAAATATTTATGACATCACTCTTTGTCCTTATCAAAAATGTAATATTTCTAATTCCTAATCATGTAGACCCTACTTCTCTACTTACCCCAACTTTGACATTTTAACATTATGGACCACTTGCAAAAATATTTAATTTTTACCACAACATTCCTTTTGTACTTTTGTTACCTTACTCTACTTTATTGGAGGCACCGTATTGATGGTGCTATTATCTTCTATTGGATGCCACTACTAATTATACTTAAAAATATCTTATTCCTAATACATACATTAATAAAATAGAAATTACGGAGGAAATTTTTAATGTCTAATGTGACATTATCATGTTTTGATTTAGTAGGATTTGTATATGTTAGATCATGGAGTATTATGCTTGATGATTATTGGAGACATTATGGATGATGATATACTGCTTTATATGGACAGGTTATTGATATTGATTTTAGACATGTGACATTTGATATTATGAGTAGCTCTAGTATAGAGATTCATTGGGTGATGATATAGTGGCAAAATTGAATTTAAAATGAAAATGTTGAATTCTTGATATTGTTGTGATTTGGATTTGATATTTATATGTTGCTTATATCATTTCGAGATGTTCTAACATTGTTGTTATTTTGTAGGTTAAAATATCACAACAATGTTGGGGGACTGGAGACTAACCATATTGAAATTTTGGATGAACTCAACGGGGTCACCATGGCAACTGTAATTGTTTGTGTGTTGTGTTATGTTAGGATTTCCCATGGGGATTTCCATTATTGTGACCATGGGATATATGTGTTTTATTTATGTGTTCCTTTTCATTATTGTTGTATGTATTTTTATTTGTAATGTGTTCATTTTTAATTTAAATGTGATAGTCATATAGTTAAACTTTATTTAAATTTAATTGGGATGTGGAATGTAAGTAATAAAGTGTTGTCTTGGTTATTAATTAAATTGGATTTATGTCATGTATAACCATATGTTAAATAAATAAATCATTATGTCAAAAGTAAGTAATAAATGAAGTCATAGATATTAATTCATGTTGTAAGAATGTGTAAGAGGATGTAAGAGATGTGTAAGTGATGTGAGAGTTTGTGTAAGTCAGATTTTGGAGTGTAGAACACTCCATCCTCTATGGAATTCGAATTTGACCTTGGAGGCCAAATTTGGAGGCTTGTGGGACAAGTTAAACTTGTCCCACACCTCTTAAAATCATACACCAACCATACCTATGGTTTGGGAGTAAATTTTAGCCCTTATAATTAAAATTTGAAATGACTATGTGTAAGTTTTTATTGCACTTTCCTTACAAGATTTTAATTCAGTCCTTGTTAATGTATGGGTTAATTTTGAGTGTGTAAGTTGCTTGTCTTTTCCATTTATTGTGAATTGACTTTCTCCTTTTGGGGTGGAGTAAGAATGATGTGGCATCCCACTTGGAATCCACATCATCCTCTCCCTCCCTCTCTTATAAAATTCGAATTTCTCCTCTTGTTTGGGTTGTTGAAACTTTTCATTTCCTCTTGGGGCACCTTTTTTTTTGGAGCTTGGTTGAGGAAGAACTTGGAGTATTTTGTATGCACTTACTTGCTATTTTGGACTGCATAATTTGAGCATTGAAGAACTGTTGTTTTGGAAACAATCTCCACTATGGAGAGGTAGGATCTTGTCCCATTTTATATGTTGTTTTTTCCCTTTTCTTGCATGAATGAAATGGTGAATGTGTTGTGTATTCATGGCTGGTTGGGTAGATTGCTTAGGGAAAGGTGTAGGAGAAGACTATGGGGTCTTATATGGGGGGCATAAGGGATTTCCAATGGCACTTATTCTTTTGTGGAGGGAGTGTTGGTTTGGGATCCACCTAGGAAAAGAAATTGCTTGCATTTCTTACTATTGGGGGGGCATAAGGGAGAAACTTTTGGGGGCATAAGGAGGGGTTGGGAGATATAAGGTTTATGGGAATTGATATGGTTTTGGTGGTATGCTTATTGGTGGATGCCCAAATCCAACTTGGGAGGTATAAGGAGCTCCCCATAGCTCTTGCTCTTGTTTGGCTTGCTTGAAGAAGCCTTTGTGTTGTTTGAAATGTTTAAATGTAGTTGGGAACTACTGTCTTGTTTTGAATTGTGCATTTTTTTGTTCTATGCATGTGAAAAGAAATGTGCTTGTATGTGAAAGAAGCCTATGTTGCCATGTGTTGTTATTCATGCTCCATTTCAATATGGTTGGGGCTCAGGGGCCAATGGGGAAAGATGGCTTCTCTTTTCCCATTGGATGTCTTGGTTGGGTGGAGAGCGTTTCCTTTCCCCCTTCCTTGTTGTGATCAGAGTTGTAAAGGAGAAGAAACAGGCATGCTGCTGTTTGGAGAAGAAATTATAGTTTGACAGTCTTATCCCTTTGGAGCAAATTCAATGTAACCTTTCCCACTTCGAGTGGATGAGTGTATAAATGTTGTAATATGAAATTATTGTATTGATAGTAGATGTTTGAAATTGAAATTGAGAATGTAAAGAAGAAGTATATTTGATCTCTGTTTTATTTTGGAAAGAAAATGTAAATGTTATTCCATGCTTTGTAAATTGAAATTTGATACCAATTCAAATTTGAAAGGAGACCAATTGTAAAAGTGTTATTGAATTTTGAATAAAGGATTGAAGTAGTTTTCAAAATGTATTGTATGCTGGAATTGAATTGTTGTCAAGAAAATTGAGATTTCTGTGTTGAAAGAAAATACGTATGAGAAAGCTAAACTGTATTGTTCTCATTTGAATTGTGCATTCGAATTGAAATCTGAATTGTAATTTAATTTAGAATTGAATGGCTGTCTTAATCAATAAAATGTATTTGAATAAGCTTAGGAATCACATGCACATCCAAATTACCAAAAATTGATGAACAAAATTAAAAAAGCAACATCGTTTTAAAACTCAAATCTGGCAATGCACATTTAATAAAAATGAGCAGTTCGACTTTATACTCAACAATAAATTACAAAACTTGAAATTTACACTTAGGAAGACTTGAGGAATCCAAATTCACTAAAACAGTCAAGAATAAATCTCTAAAACCCAAGGAATTTCAAATCGGAGCTTGCACGGTCGTTTTTCCCATCAACTATTGGAAAAATGTAAACTTGTACAAATGAACAAATTGACTTCACTAAAACACCCTAAACCCTCCCTAGACTGATCCTCCATGTCTGTTTGGCATGTTGAGTGAAGGAGGTGTTCTAATTTTATTAAAATTATAAGTTGAAAAACTATCAGTTCACATATTAAAATCCTGCAGATCAATTTCTTAAAATTGACCTTTGAAACTTCATCAAAATCCAAAATTTATGATTTTTGTGCAAAGAGGACTCGAGAGATTTCTGGAAAGTCCTTGTTTTCCCAAAATGGAGTTTCCTATCAAAAGTTATGGCCATTTGAATTTTTACTTCAAAATGGCCATCCAAAAATAAATCTAACTATATTAAAATCAAAATTTGAACTTTGGAAAAATTTCCAAAAAGTCCGTGGCCCTGCAACACTCCCAGCCAATCATGTGTCACCACATGGCACTTGGGAGGGGTGAATCTATTGAAAAACTTAACTTTTAAAAAAAAATTCATTGGGAAAATTTTCTCAATTTTCTCTGCAACTCCGAGGCCCCACAACCAATCACGTGCTGACACGTGGCTTGGCGAGATGCGCGAATGAAATTTTGAAACTTAAACTTTTTTTGTTTCCTTTTGGAAAAATTTCATATTTTCTCCATAGCCCCGTAACCCCACAACCAATGGGGTGATGACATGTGTCCTAACGAACACACAAACCACACAAGTCATTTTGACCTTTTTATGCTTTTGGCTAAAAATTTTAAATCGCTCCACCGCTCCGTAGGCCCGTGCCCAATCCGAAGATGCCACGTGGCCTTTTGCACAAAATCGGAGCCAAATCCTCCTTTAGAAAATTAGGTTGTTTTAAACCTTGGGAAAAAAATTAAATTTTTCCCCATGGCCCACCGACCCCGGTCCAATCACGTGCTGACACGTGGCGAATTGGGCATCGACGGGAGAGCAGAGATCTTCTCCTTTTGAGATTTTAAACCATAAAATCTCAAATTTCCCTTTTGTTTTCCCTTTCCCCACACCAATTGAAAGGTGCCACGTGTTCTTCCAATCGGACCTGTGAGTGTACGGAGGAGTTTTGCGCTTTAGCGCTCAAAGAGGGAAAAATTGTCACCTAAGCCCGCGGATTTCCCAAGGGAAAATTTCTCCCCAAAACTCCGTCGGGCCATAACTTGAGTTTTATTGGGAGTTAGGAGGACTTCTTTATATGGTTGGAAAGGTGAAGAAATTTCCTATCCAATGAGCATGATTTAGGAAAGTTTTGATGATTCTAAGTGAGAAAAAATCAAGTTGAACCCTGTAATCCTGTTTGGGCAGAATTGAGAGGGATTTCACTCTCCTAACCTAAGAGATGAATTTAACTTCTTGTTGGCCCTTGTGCCTTGTTGTTGTTTTTTTCTTGGAGTACTTGTTGCAAGTGAGTATTGCTTGATAATCCTTATCCGGTTTGCACTAACTATGATCTGGTAACCTTCCTTACAAACACCTTTAACAAAAAAAAATTATTCCATAATTTTTCCTAGCTAAACCTAGTTTGTTTCTTGGTCTCAAGTGGTAGTTCAAGCGGGCATTACAATTTCCTTGGGGGTAATAATTGGAGGAAGTTTTGAGATAAAATCATAAATCCCAAGTTGAAGAGCCCAATCAAAGATTTTTTATCCCAAGAAATATTTAACATTGTCATAAATAATGGTTTGGAATATGCCAAACCTTGTAACAATTTCTTCAAAAAATTCCAAGATGGTTGATTCAGTAGCTTCCTTCAATGGTGTGACTTTAGTCCACTTGGTGAAGTACTTTGTTGTTATGAGAACCCATTTGTGACCCAAACTAGATGGATTATTGATCATCCGGTGAAGTCAAGACCCCATTGTGTGAATGGATTTTCGGTAAAGAGAGCACATTCCTTACGTTTCCTAACCCATTTTTCAGCATCCACGAACAATGTAGGACAAAAATATCCTGATTTTATGATCTTAATAGTTGTAGTCGTATCAAATAAATGTACACCCAAGAAACCATCATGAAACTTGGCAAGGATCCTATTACATTGTTCTCCTTCAATACATTTGAGTAGTATGCCATGAATGTTCCTTTTAAATAATATTCCATCAACCAACACATATGGAAAAGATTACAACCGTAAATGTCACCTCTTTGCTTTACTGAGACCAAGGGGATATATACCAAAGGAGAGGAATGTTATCATTATCTTCATTCAGCTATCCAAGGCTATGTCTTTATTCTTATTAGGTTCTGCACGACTCTCCTCTTCTAGGAATAAAGTAGTCTCGGGTCACCCGCTCATCTTCACCAACTATATGTGGATAAAATTACCTCTTACCAATTTTTTGGCCTTAATGGTCACATCATATTCCATGATTTTAGTTACCCATCTAGCTCGTTTCTCACTGATCTCTGCTCCCATAATGAAGTCTTTGATGTTGGGATGCGATACCATAACCTTTACACAACTAGCTACAACCATGTTTTTAAATTTCTTCAAGGCACACATGATGGCAAACACTTGCTTCTTAATATGGTTGTACTTAAGCTCATAATCCTTCAAGGTTTGGCTGAAGAAGGCTACTGGTTGCTCCAAGTCTTGATCATTTGGCTGGGTTAAAACCATGACAATGCAATAATCATCTCCATACACATATAAGATAAAATCTTTGGAGTAATCTGGATTAATCACTGTAGGAGCCTAGGATATTTCTTGTTTGATCTTTTCAAATTTGTCCTTCCCCTCTGCGGCCCACCTGAAAGTTGAATCTTTTCTGAGCATAAGTGTGAGTGGATTTACTAGACCCGTGAAGCTAGGTATACAATGCCTAACAAAGTTATCCTTTATAAGGAAAGACTGCAAATCCTTCTTGTGAGTTGTAAAATAAATAGCAAGGATGGCAGAGATTATTTCTAGATTAATGGAAATGCCTTCTTTAGAAACAACATGCCCCAAAATCTTACCTCTAAGGACTGAAAAATTACATATCTTAAGATTAAGAGATACCCCAAACTATGTCCATGTTTCAAATACCTTCTCAAGATGACTAATATGATCTTTTTATGCTTTGATAAAATAGTGATATCATCAAGATACATAAAGATAAACTAATTAATATATCCTTTGAAGGCAATATCCATTGATCTTTGGAAGGTGGCACCTACATTTGATAAACCAAAAGGCATTTTTTGATACGCATGTGTTCCCCATTTGATGGTTAATGTAGTTTTGTATTGATCTTGCTCCTTCACTTTTATTTTATTAAAGCCCGAATATCCATCAAGCATTAAAAATATCTTAGATCCAACCATTGTCTCCAAAATCTGCTCCATTGAAGGCAAATGATAGTGATCCTTGAGAGAGGCCTTTTTAAGTCCCTCGAAGTCTACGTAGAGCCTTATTTCACTATTCTTATTTTTGACAAGAACCAAGTTCACCACCCAAGTGGAGTACTTAATGGGAAAAATAATCTTAGCCTTGATGAGTTTAGACAATTCTTTTCTCATGAGGGGCTCTCTCTTGGGGTTTACCTTTGTTTTTGCCCAACTGGTTTGATATCGGGATCAAGATAGATAGAATGCTCGATAAAATTGGATTGAACTCTTTTAATTCTTCATATCCCCATGAGAACACATCACTGAACTTTTGACATAAGGAAACAAAATTTTTCTTTTCATGTTCATCACATACCTTCTAAGAAAAATTTCTTTTCTTAGGGAAATTACAACAGGCTGAAAGTCCTTTTGTTTTTCCACCATGCTATTTTTTTTACCTTTGAACTCATCATCTAGATTGAAAAATTGTTCTAGAGTGACCAATCCTTTTAGAAATTTATTTGTTTTGAGCTGAATAATTTGATCACCATAGATTTCATGCAAATTAGACTACATTTTTGAAGAAAACTCAACTTCATTTTATATGAATTGGAAAATTTGTTTGTCATTATCAAATACTTTCCAGCTTGGTTACATTATCAGGTATGGATGGCCTAAAACCATCTTGATATGTTGCATCTTTCCTTTAACTAGGTCTTTTACAGGTGAAAACTAAGATCCGAGAGTCACCATTTTATCTGCTTCCTTGTTTAGCTTCTGTGGTATAGTCTATAAGTTGAGAGCATCAAGACTCTCTAGCAAGTCCCAAACTCTATGTCTGTAGGCCTTAAATAACTTGTTATTTATAGCACATTTTCTATAGACTTGGTTAATGACTAGCTCAATACATCCAAATATTTACAACTTCTTAATCTTTCTTTTTTCCGCAATCAGCAAGCCATGCACTAGTGCCTCATATTCTGCCACATTATTGGAACAGGAAAATTACAATTTGTGGGTGAAGAAGAAATTCTCTTCCTTTGGAGAAATAAGCACAACACCCACCCCACTCCATTTCTACTTCTAGAACCGTCAAAATAAATATGCCATAAGCCAAAGAATGACTCTTTTTCTTCTTTGAATGCTACAAGCATAATAGATTCTTCTTGCAAGACACTATAGGTTCCAAGACCAGTTTCAAAGGTTTTGAGTTCTTCATCATAAGGATCAAACTCATGATCCCTCTTCACCCATTCATCTAGCAGTAAATCAGGCATGTAAGGAGGAATAATGTTGTTCATCAAAGACTAAGCCTTTCTCAATTTATTCTTGAACTAGACAATTTTATTTGATGGGAGTGAGGTTATATGGCTCAATATAGTAAGAGAAGATGGGCTCATATTGTATTGTTAATCGGGTACCATATCTATTTCTCAAAAGTATGTGAGTCCAATCTAAACACAAGTAGCCGCTTACCTTACCAAAGTGAAATCTCTAGGCATACAAATGGCAAACATGGGAGGCAAGTCAATGCCTCGAAATGTTATGGGTTATGGTAAGGCTTAGAAAGCATGAATTGTAAACTCAAGGTCTTTAATTATCCCCAATACATTCACAATTGACCCATCTAGTTGTAAAACTCCCTAGACACAAGACTATATTTGAGACCTAGGATATCAACAATTTTCTTAGGCATTATAGATGTACTAGCCCCTGAATCAATCATATAGTTATGAACTAGGTATTTACCCACAATTATAGACATGTAAAAGGGTGGGGTCTTAATGGTTTTACTTACTTGATCACCCTTTTCGACAAAAATGAACCGCGACATGAGTTTTTGTATATTGGATCCACCAGAGGTAGTTTCTTGAGGGCTTCACATAGAATGTATCAATGAGATGGAATGGAAATTACATCCCACATTGAGGCATTGACATTAGTATTCTTCATTTTCTCAACTACCTACGGATTTCTGCATTTATGGCATGCTACTTTCTATCTTTTGTTACGACATTGTTTGAAAATGTAGATTTATTTGAACAACAACCTCCTTTTTCATAAAAAAATTATCAGAACCCCATGTTGCTTTGACACATTTTCTACTTAATTCCATGGTTTCTCGTAGCCTTTTATTTATGCTTCATTATAGCCTTCTTTCTTATCATGCCAATGTCTTTTCCTTTATTCGTAGAATTTCTTTGATCTACAGGAGTTGCAACCTGAGCTTCCAACATTATTTTCTTGTTCTATGTGTTGTCAGCAACATTCATCTGAGGTCTATTAGAGCCACCAGACACTTGATTGAGTGCATAGAAATCCTCAGCTCTGAAAAACATGAGGTTAGCATCGGTGAAGTTTCTTCCACACCATGATTTGGTGCTTCAATAAGTGGTTCTTGCTGACTGGAAGAACCTTGGATCATATAGGCTTGGAGATGCATTTCCCTTTCACAACCAAGTTGGTTATGAGGTAGATTACATGGAAAACACCACTCTGTTTCTTGTGCCATATTGTTCTTTACTGGAACTAAGGCTTGACTAGAACTGGGGGCATGTAGTTCTGTGGAGGAGGAATTGTTGCCAATGGAAGAGGAGCACTTTGACTTTTCCATATATTATTTTGTTGGTTTTGTGCATATATTTGATTATGCTATTGGTTTCTATATGGATGATATCCTTGATTTGAATATTTCCCTTGATTTTGATAATTTCTATATGATTGGGCTTGTTGTTTTTCTAGGGATATAACTTTATTTGTCAAGTTTCTAATCAAAGATTTCATTTCCTCATCTTCTTTTTTTTTGTACAGGGTTTTGATGATGGAAAGCAATGGGTGTAGAGGTTTAGCTAGGGAATAGGAGAAATAGAAGGTTGCACGACTTGTGGAAATTTAGGGGATAATGGCATAGGTGGCCTGAGAGTTAATTTTCCAGCTTGAATTAAACAATTTTCAGCCCTAATGGCTAATGCATAAGTTGTGGGTAAGGTTATCCCTCCCATTGATTGTATCATAACAACAATATCAGAGTTAAGATATTTTAGAAAGTAATTAAAAAACACCTTATGTTGTGGGTCTCACGAGAAGTGGAATTCTATCCCCTGGGTTCTTTGGAATCTGAAGTTAAAATCCACCATTTGTTCATTAGTTTCTCTCTTGATTATGGTCAACTGCTCCAAAAGAGACAAGTTATGATCTCTTTCCCCAAATTTATTGTATAAGGTTGTGCACAACTCATTCCAATTCTTGATTGAGCCCATAGTTAAGCTTATAAACAATTACAAAGCCTTTCCTTTAAGTGATGAAGGCAGAATTTTTACTACTACCTCCATTTCAGTAATTTCATGTATATCACAAACATTTACAATGCCCGAATGTGGTCAACTGAGAGTAGTGTGATTTTCTATAGTAAAATATGGAATATTCTTCAAAGCTGCTATTAGGATAGGATTTTGGGAATTCAATTAAAGCAGGTTGCTACCTATGAAATTTACAAATGGATTTTGAGGTGGTAGCTATTGTTGATGAGCCATTCTGATGGGTCTGAGAACTCTAATGGACTGCAAGAAGGTTCTACAAGGTAGAGGTGTGGAGAGAGTTTGATTTAGATGAGATGATGATATTTTAATCTTTCTTCCCCTTCTCTGTCTACCTAAAGATAGCTAAAAATACTCAAATATGCCTTTTTTTCTTGTTCAGGACCTTGTTTGGATCCTTCTCATTAGGTACTCATTTAGATCACCAGTACTGCTAAAACCAATTGATATTCTGAATGGAGTTTCCAAATGTGTTACTGTAGAGTCTCCAAAGGCTAGAGTTTCATCAAGATAAAAACCAAAACTTGATAAAACTATAAATATTGACTTAAAATGTCCCATCAAGTGTGCCAAAATTGTTGGAGCATAAATGTGCACCCGTCCCAAATTACAAGAATTTGAGGCTTGAGAAAACATGGGACTATCTCCAAGTTGTGGGACTCAAACTGAGACAGACCTCTAGAGAAGGTCGGCTTCCTCTACTTAATCCTAATGATAAACTACTCATAGGAATTGAAATGAAACTATCTAGCTCTACTATAACTTTCCAAGGGACCACGATTAGAAAGAGATGCATAAAACATAAATCCTAATCTACAGAGGCAATATCACTAGAAAATAAGGGGATGAATACATTCAAATAAGAGGAAAGGGAAGGAAATGATAATGAAGAGGATTGGATATGAGACACATATCAAAATCACTCCTGAATCCACTTTCATGATACAAAATAGACAAATATTCATAAAATGAAACATACAACACAGCTTGCAAATGAAAATAAAGAAAAGGAATGCAATAAAATAAGAACAAGGGAAGAACGAGCCACAAGATTAAATTTTATTACCTAAAATTGTGCAAAGACTATTATAATCACGAGAGGAATATGTGAGCATTTGTTGAATCAAGATCCAAGGCATGCGACCCTTGGGACATACATGTAACACAAGAGAGAAAACTTATATTACAAGATGCCCAAATTATAAGAGTATCCAACCCGTAAGAATGTGCATTGCTCTATAATATATAGAAAAATCATGGAAGGGAGAAAGAGAAGAAATTAGAGGGAAATTTGAATTCCTCAACCAATCCCAACCACCTTCATTAATTTCTCTTAGGGAACAAGGTGCCACTTTGTTTATCCACTGTTACACGCCTTCTTCAAATGAGTGCCCATATTGCATTTAATGTTGGTGGTTGTGCCGCCTAGAACTACACTTTTTGTGTGTTGGAGAAGTTTCCTTGAATCTTTCCCATTTTCCTCGATTTGACTCATGAAATCAGATTTGATCGCATAGAGAACAGAAAAATATTATTAAATTTGTAAATATTTTATAACTGAATCAAAGACTGGTTGATTTCTAATTTCCACAAAGAATCATCATTTTACTTTATTACATGGCTTCTCCACTCATTCTTGCGTGGCTATTTGACATCTGTGGATCATTCCTTTATGTTATGACACCCTAGGTATACGTGGATTTAGAAAACCTTCCGTGGATTTCCCCAATGATGTGACTTTCTTCCTTATGACATGTGGCCCGACTTTCACTATTGTCTTAGCCCACAACACTATTTATAGTAGTGTGGCTTTGAATATCCACCAAAGAAAGTCTTTTCTTCATTTCATGGAAATTTTTTCTTTCTGCATTCTACGTAAATCCTCCTTTGTAGTAATGTTCTTCCATATGTGGAAAGATCAAAGCCTTGGTTTCTTCAAAATTTCCTTTGAATATCCACCAAATCTAACACTTGTACAAGTTGCTCAAATTTTGTAAGGGATGCAAAATTGGGCAACGAGTGCCCAAAGTTGTGAGCCACCGAACACCTAATGTAATATCAACTCCGCCTATGGGAATAGTAAACATCATAGATTCCAATGTGTATTCACTCATCATAAGTTTTATTTTATGGAATTTACCCGAACATTGGACTATGCCAAGATCTGCAATATTTCTTTGAAATTCAAAGTCCGGGTAGATGAAACAATTTAGTCTTATTTCCAGCTTATCATTGATGAAATTACGTGTGCTCCCGAATCAATCAAGATCTTGTTATCTGTTGCTTCTTAAGATAACCCACATCCCGAAGTTTTTGTGGAGTACTAATACTTGATAGAGCATGGAATGAAATAGTGGGCTAGGTATCTCCATATTCTTTCTCTAATTTTTCCACTTCCTCGGTTGATGTTTCCTCATATTCTTCCTCATAACTGAGACCCTTCAATGTAGAACAATTTTTCTCAAGTACATTTATGATTTGGACCATATTTTCTATCATAGTTAAAACATAACCCCTTGGCTCTTTTTTCTTAATTTTTTTGAGGTTTCAACCAAACTAGCCGAGGGTGCGATGGAGGCAAGATGCTACGATATTTTATGTTTGAGAAGGACTGCCTTTTGCTGGAAATAAATTTTTATTCGACCTATGTTCCATTATAATAGAATTAGAAAGCTTGAGTGGGTCACACATGCACACCTCATGCTCAATGTGGTCCTTAAGATCCCCAATAAATAGGTCATTAAAATTCTCTTTTGTAATATCCTCCACACGCAAGGAAAGATTTTAGAATTGATGGACATACTCCTTAACTGAAATTGTTTGTTGTAAATTTTCTAATTAGCTGAAGTAATTATTTGAAACACTAGAACTATAGTGTAATTGAATCTCTTTAGAGAAAAATTCCATGTAACATTTAGACCATTCTTCTACCTTTGAGAACATAACCAACAATATGAAACAAATTGTTCAAGTTCTAGGTATAAGGAAGCCACAATTAACTTTTGTCCCTCCGAGATCTAATGGAAATCGAATAAATTATCCGTTTGGGTAATCCAATTTTTGGTACCATAATCATTTATCCCTTTGAATCCAAGCAACATAAACAAGTGGAGAAATATGCTTAGAGACAGATAGATCATAATTTTAGTCATTTTGTAGCCAAGGAAGGGTCTAACTGGCTCTTTGTTACTTGAGCTTGGAGAAGTTGGATAACACCATGCTAAGGGTTTGACCTACCCTACTACTTTAGGTTCTACCTTCAACCAGGTGAGAGGACCCGATTTTATAACCTGTATTTGCAAGGGAAATGAATGGATCAACAATATTTGACTCTCCTTTTTAGGGAATTTGAAAAATAACCTTGAGAAGACATGGTCAATGCAACATAATCTAACTCTCACGAGTTGTCACCCTAGAAAATGTAGATGCCTCCTAGACAAGGTTCAGGTTACTAGAGACAACAATAAAACCCACTTGATTTTACATATTTTTGTTAAATTTTAGCACATGAGTATACAAAGAACAAACATGGGTAGTTCTTGTAGGATTTATCAGTTTTGGATGTAATTTGTTGGGGAATTAAGCAGGATAAAGTTGATTATACCAAATTTCGGGAACTTTTAACAAAGGCTGGAAAATCTACCAAATAAGATGATGAAAACACTTCAAATAACCAACAATGAACCTTCAACCAGAAGATGTGCACCCATGGAAGCCCAAAGATACATAGTTTCACACATTATTTGATAATTTAAACATAAAATATCATGTCAAAGACTCAATTAAACATCAAGAATCCCAAATCTATCACACCTAAGATACACTCATAGACCAACATATAACATGCATCAAAAAAATTGAAATAAAGTGAATTTAAAACAGTTTATTACATAATGAAATGAAATATTTTCTCACGAACAATTAAAATTACCACAATACTACCAGAAGGATGATATCTTGTGTGATTTAGAGGAATTACTAACATAATATTGCAACAGGAACATGAATAGCTACTTGAAACATCTAAACTTAAAATAAGACAAAACAATGCTCATGATTAACACAATTAACTCAGGGCTCGTTAAATTTATCAACAAGGGAAAGTTTCATTTACAGTCTCAATGCTTGTCAATGGTTGTATGCTCACAACAATATTAACATGATTCATTTTGAATTCTAAGGAAATTTACAGTTTTTCGACAAGTTCTTGGGAAAATGGTTTCTCTCAGTTTATGCCTTTCTCTAAAAATTCAGAAAATTTTAACCCCCTCGATATGAGAACATGCCTCTCATATCTATATAACTTATTTTTTCATTCCTTGAGTCTTTTCCCCCCAAAATCTAAAATTTTCCACTGGATATTCCAAAGGAATAATGTTTTGATTCTTTTGTTGGGGTATCTTATCCTTTGTTGTGCCAAGTGGAGAAATGCATCGCAAATATTTGCAGTGTGTATTTTATTCTTATGTGGTGAATAAAATGCTTACATCATTTATCCTGACATCATCAATTTTGGCTTCTTTTGGGTTGGTTTGGAAATTCCTTTCCATAACTCTTGGGTGCCCCCAAAATGGCTTGATGTGACTGATAATCATTCTTACTTTTCAAAGATTCCCCGGGATACACACACTCCTCTCTGTATTGCTCGAATTGGACATTTTCTACCCATTTTGTGTCATTTCAAGCTGATTATCATCCTTTTGTAAGATATTGTTTTTATTCACATTTATCTCCCTTGTGCGAGTTGAGAAAGAAATATTTTCTCATTCAATGGTAATGATTCTATCTAGTTCAACTCGTATGTATAATTCTTTCTATAAATTTATCTCATTTGCCTCTCCTTTTAAAACACATTATTTTTTTCCTTTGAACGCAATAAAAGTTTTCAATTTTTTTAAGTGCGATGGCAAGGGTAGTGGTAGCAAAAATATTGAAAGAAATGTCATCAGAGGACTTAAATCAAATTTGTGACTTATCAAGCCCGGATGAAGCATTCTGGCGTGCCTTTGTTTGAGATAGTTGACCTAGGGGATTGTTAGGATAAAATTTATTATCCTAATATTTAATTATGCATAGTTGGATTATTTAATTAATTTTAAATAATAAATTGTTATATTGTTATATGGTTAAACAACCATATTTGTCTGTATGCACATTATTATATTGTTATAAACAATATATTTGTTTTTATGTAATTTTGCTTCCCGGATGTTATTGGAAGCTTGTTTATTCTGGTTTGTGGTTGCACCTGTGCAACTCATTTTTCCGGATGTATTTGGCTGTGCAATATCTATAAATATTGCAGCCCATCCTCTGTAATTTTTTACTGATTGAGATCAATAAAATCTACACAGGCTTCCGTCCCTGTTTCTCAATCAACATTTGGTACCAGAGCGAAATTCTGGCCCTGTGAAGGTGTGGAAGAGAGAGCAGCAGAGAGAGAGGAGATTGGAGACGTGTTTGCAGCATTTGAGAGCCTGTGCAGCCTCGTGTAAACTCCCAGCCCCATCCCTGCCTCCCCCACATCCACCTGTTCCTTCCAGGTACTTGGAAGGAAAATTTTTTTGCACTGGTGCACTCAGCACCAGGCAAAATTAGCTACAGGTATTGGAAATAATATTTTTTTCCAATAAAGGTTTTTTATCTACTGTATGTGGAGGTTGTTTTGCTTGTTTTGGAGGTCTGTCTGTGCACCTGCAGTGAATCAAACAGAGCAAAGAAAAAAAAAAAGAAGGAGGCGCCCTGCACAAAAAAATATACAGTGGAAGAGGAAGAATAAGCAGCCAGGGAAGGAAGAACAGCAAAAATGCAGCCTGTACAGTGCGTGGCATGATAAAAAACGTGGCCACAAGGTAAAAAAATGTTTTTTTGGAGCTAAAAAACCCCATTCTCCTCTCGCCCGCGCCCTTTGCTGTCCCATGCGCGGCCTGCACAAGCAATAAACAATAAAAAACGATGTACAAGCAAAAAAACAGCGAAAAAGATGCGCCCCAAGTCAAAAAACGCGCCCAGCAACTAAAACACGCGGCCAGGCATTGAAAAAACGCGCCCAGGCAATTCAAAGCGTGGCCAAAGGAAAGAAAATGCAGTCCAAGAAAAAAATACAGCAAAATATTGCCTGTACAGTGCGTCCAAAGGAGAAAAACGCGGCCCAGGAGGAAAATATAGCGCCCAAACAAAAAAACGCGGCCTGTACCTGCATTACAGTGCGTGGGAAGGAGAAAATGCGGCCTGAGCAAGTAAATGCGGCCTGAGCAAAGAAATAAAGCCTCAGATCCGGTTTTTGGGCAATTACAACCCTAAAAACGCCCCTTTACCAGCATGCGCCACGTGTCATTCATTTTCCAAGAGGTAAGTCAATTTATTTGTCAATAAATACAAATTCCTTCCTTTCATAGTCCAAGCGCCCCAAGTGGCCAAGTTGGTTAGTGCATGTGCCTTAGAAGTGAGAGGTTTGAGGATCAAATCCCACTCAAAACTCTCCCTTTGCATCCGGTGGATTTTTTGGCGGAATCGCTAAATTTAGCAGTTTTTTTGAATTTAGTTACACTCTAACTAAATTTAGCGGAGAATTCCCTAACTTAGGTAAAAAAATTTTCTCCTATCTGGTCTGCTGTTTTCTCATTCCGACATTTTTGCAAAAGGTGACCCACCTAAAAATTGCATTTTCAGCTATTTTTTTGCAATTTTTAGCATTTAGGGCTCAGGAGGTCACCAGGACCCCGAAACTGTAATTTTTGCCTGTCATTCAAATTGTATTGTATATTGTACTAATTTGCAGGTTGCCATAATCAACTGCAAAACTTTTCAGAATCGCTCGTAAATTGGCGTAATTGTAATTAAAAATAGTAAATTTGGTTCTGTAACACTCACGAGATCCTAGATCTCATTCGCAGCGTTCAGTATATACAGTGCCTCTGGGAAGCGCTTACGGGTAAAGCCGTCGTGACTACTACTGCACTTAACGCCTAATATAGCGCAACAACGCCGTCTGGGCATCGTCTCTATAAATCGACAGGGAGTAATAAGGTCACAGTGCACACACTATGAGCCATCCCATCCGTCTGTGAACGATTGCATGACATAAATCCGGACTAAGAAATTATCCGAGTATATAGCAAAGTTACGCGCGCGTATGAGGATATTTCTTTGAGCCGGTGTCAATAACCGCATTGCACCCCATCGCACTATCTTGGTACCATGTATCGAATTCTTTCACGTATGTTAACGCCTCTTTCACATACCGCCGGTATATAGAAAGGGCGAGCTTCTTCCACATACGATGGGTATATCGGAAGGGCGCGTATATGTAAAGGTTCAAGATATCGATCGACGGTATATAGATTGGGAGACCTAATACCTAGAGTGATAAGAGCCAAACCCTGTCAGTGATCTCTGCAAAATGGGCACCAATGCCCCCAAATTTTTTCTTCCAGATTCACAATTGCTCAGAGGAAGAAACTATGCTACTTGGAAGACAAAAATCAAAACACAACTTGAGTTTGAAGAAATCTGGCTGTCACAGGATCGGTACTCTAACCAGATCACCAACGGATGCAACACAACAACGACAATTTGATAGAGCAGATCAAAAAGCAAAGCTCATCATTTTGTTTGGAGTGTTCGACGATGTGCAAGCCCACATTCGAGATGCCACATCAGCAAAATAAGCTTGGGATAAGCTGAGCACAATATATGAGGCCAAGAACAAGAATGTCATACTCAATTTGCAGAGTCAGTTACATACATTGAAATTCAAACAGAATGAGAAAATTGAAGCCTTCCTAAGAAGAGTTGTAGAGTTGAGGGCTTCACTTCTAGCCCTAGGAGAAGAGGTCAAAGATGAGTCTCTCGTTCCCATTGTTCTGAGAGCTCTCCCTTCTTCTTATCAAATTTTTGTCACAACTCTAAACTTGTCAGATACGACAATTAGTTTTGACAAGTTAGTAAACCTACTGCAACAAGAGGAAGTAATGCACAACACGGATGATGAAGAGGAGCAGGCACTGTCTTCACATCAAAAATGGAAAGGAAAAGGTAAAGGAAAACCTAAATCCTATCAGAAGTCCCCACATCAAAATCAGTATCATGGGGACAATCAACAGAAGAAGCGATGTCCCATTTGCAAAAGAGGACATGACTTGCAAGAATGTTGGTTCAACACATATAAGAAAGGTTCATCAAGCAATTCTAGACCACAAGAACAAAAACTTACAAGGGACATTCAAACAACTATCACGGGCAGAAAAAGGGGAACTGGAAAAGAAGACCCCACCAGCAAGGTAATATTGCTGAGCAACAAGATCAGTCAGACAATGAAGACTTCTTGTTCACTTCTCGATCAAGTGAACCATCCACGCCATCTAGTGACGTCCTGGGTATGTTGATTCGGGAGCCACTCGACACATGACCCGCCACAGACCTGGTTTATTTCAATGAAGGACACGCCATCAAAAATCATGTTTCGTTGGGAGATGATTCTTCATATACAGATTGGGATTGGAAACATTTCTCTACCCTTGGTTCACGCAAATGTAAACTATCAGATGTTCTATATGTCCCTGGGTTGACAAAGAACCTTCTTTCGGTCAGCCAACTCCTAGATCACAACCTGAAAATTGACTTTGATAGTCAATCCGGCAAGAAAATGTGTCTAATTCGAGATAAATCCAGAGGCTCGAAAATAATTGTAAAAGCCTCAAATGTGGGACGAATGTTTCAACTTGATTTCATTCACAAAAATGATCAAGCACTTGTGGCTAAAAACTCCACCTCAGCTCAGTTGTGGCATCGGAGATTTGGTCATGTAAGCTTCAAATATCTCGACACACTTCGCCGGTGTAATATGGTACATGGGCTACCATCTCTTCAGAAGGATACAGACAAGTGTCCTCACTGCTTAGCAGGAAAACAACACAGAGTTTCATTTCAAATGAGTACTTTTCGAGCTCATGGAAAACTTGACCTGGTTCATACCGATCTGTGCGGTCCGATGTAGCCAAGTCATTCAGGGTTCCAGTACTTCATGCTCTGTGTTGATGACTATTCATGAAAAATGTGGATTTTTTGTCTTCGCAAGAAAAGTGACGCCTTTGAAACGTTCAAAAAGTTCAAAGTGGCAGTTGAGAAAGAAACTGGTCGTCACATTAGAACTCTCCACTCAGATCGAGGGGGGGAATTCACCAGTGATGAGTTCAAAGACTACCTACAAACTCACGGGATTCATCGACAAATGCCTCCTCCACACACACCACAAAAAATGGTGTTGTCGAGAGAAGAAATCGTACTATCATGGAAATGGTGCGATGCATGATCGATGATTCCGAACTTGCAAAGACATTTTGGGCGTATGAAAAAAACAAAAAGCAGTGTATTTGTTAAACAGAGTGCCCACAACTGCTCTTGATGGAATTACACCACAAGAAGCATGGTCAAAGAGGAAACCATCCATTGCACACCTCAGAGTATTCGGGTGCAAAGCCAAAGCATGCACATACCCAAACAGTAATGTAAAGAAATTGGAAATGAAGTCACAAAATCTCATCTTCATTGGATACAGTGAAGAGACTCTTGGGTACAGACTGATGGATCCTAAGACCAGAAAAGTCTACACAAGCAGAGATGTTGAGTTTTTCGAGAAGAAGGAAGCAGAGACTCCTCCTCCGGACTCGCAAGATGTAGATTTTTCACCAGTTATAAAACTGAAGCTTATGTTCCCTCAAAAGATGAAAGTGATGATGGGGATGATGGTGTTGATCAGATAGAACCACAACCCATGGGAACAGCTCAACGTATGCCTAAATGGTGTACAAGTACATTACGAGATGCAAGATTGGATGCTCCACCGGATACATCCACCCTCGGACCATGGACTCGCAAAGAAAGCAAGAGAAGAAGTTAACTTTGCTTTGATGAGTAGAGTTAAAAGCAGCAGAACCATCTACCCAGAAGCCCTATAGTCAAAAGCTTGGAAAGATGCCATGGATTCTGAATATCAATCAGTGATGAAGAATAACACTTGGCAGCTTGTCGATCTTCCACAGTGGAAGAAACCCATGGTTACAGATGGATATTCAAAACTAAGCACAAAGTAGATGGGACAAAGGACAAGTGCAAAGCAAGACTTCAGCAAAGAAAGGGGTATGCACAGAAAGAAGGCATTGACTATGAGGAGACATTTGCTCCCACAGCTAAGATCAAAACGATCAGGATGATCTTTGCTCTAGCTGCTCAGTTTGGTTGGAAAGTCCATCAAATGGACGTAAAAAGTGCCTTCCTAAATGGAGATTTACAAGAAGAAGTCTACATGACTCAACCTGAGGGATATGTAGTACCTGGTCAAGAAGAAAAGGTATGCAGACTCAGGAAATCTCTGTATGGCCTCAAACAGGCACCCCGGGCATGGTACATCAAGATTGATGAGCATCTCGTACAACATGGATTCGTTAGAAATCCATACGATCCCAATCTCTACCTCAAAAAGCAAGGGGGAGATGGTGATTGTTGTAGTTTATGTCGATGATCTAGTCATCACTGGCAGTTCAGTGAAGATGATTGATGAAACAAAGAAAGATCTTAAGTGATCATTCGACATGACAGATCTCGGGCTTATGCACTACTATCTTGGACTGGAAGTATGGCAGAAAGAGAATCACATCTTTGTTTCTCAGATGAAATATACCAAGACAACGCTCGAGAAGTTTAGGATGATGGATTGCACACCAATTGCTACACCTATGGAGAACAGATTACAGTTATCTCGTTCAGATCCATCTCCTGAGGTAAGTGCCACTCTCTATCGGCAGCTGATTGGGAGTCTCATTTACCTGACCTACACTAGACCAGATATCAGCTTTGCAGTGAGCTATCTATCCAGGTTCATGCAGGAACCCAAAGTTTGTCATTGGAAAGCAACAAAGCACATTTTGAGATATCTCAAAGGATCAAGTGGATCTTGGTCTAGAATACAAGAAGAATGAAAACTTCTTCTTGATTGGATATTCGGATTCAGATCATGCAGGTAACATTGATGATAGAAAATCCACTTCTAGATTTGTATTCTTTATGGGATCTGGACCAATATCATGGGGAAGTAAGAAACAACACTTTGTTTCTCACTCTTCCACAGAAGCTGAGTATCATTCTGCAGGAGAAGTTGTCTGTGAAGCGATTTGGCTACGTCGCATACTGGAAGGACTTGGAATACCACAGGACAAACCGACTACCATGTATGTAGACAATGAAGGTGTTCTCAAACTTGTTCGCAATCTAGTTTTTCACGAGAGAACAAAGCACATTGAAGTTCAGGTTCATTTCATATGTGAACATGTGTTGAAGCACAACATCCAACTTCAGTTTTGTCCAACAGTTGAACAACGAGCAGATATTTTCACAAAGTCACTTGCACGTGACAAGTTCGAGTTGTTCAGAGCATTTCTCTCCTCATCTCTTCAGACAATGCACAATTAAGGGGGGGAATGTTAGGATAAAATTTATTATCCTAATATTTAATTATGCATAGTTGGATTATTTAATTAATTTTAAATAATAAATTGTTATATTGTTATATGGTTAAACAACCATATTTTTCTGTATGCACATTATTATATTGTTATAAACAATATATTTGTTTCTATGTAATTTTGCTTCCCGGATGTTATTGGAAGCTTGTTTATTCTGGTTTGTGGTTGCACCTGTGCAACTCATTTTTCTGGATGTATTTGGCTGTGCAATATCTATAAATATTGCAGCCCATCCTCTGTAATTTTTTACTGATTGAGATCAATAAAATCTACACAGGCTTCCATCCCTGTTTCTCAATCAACAAGGATAGCAGAAAGGGCCTTTGACACACCAGGAGGTTCAACTTTATCTCATGCTAAGGTTAATCAAGATTAATCTTGTTTTTTCAGCATTTCAATCTATGTATTATCACCTCTTTCAATGGGAGAATCAGAAAAAACCAAAGGTGTTGAAAAATTTTGGATTGAGAGAAGGCCTACTATAGCAGGAGCAACTAAATATGTATTCCCTTTCTTGTGTGATGAAATATTTGTTCAAAAAGAGATTCCTTATGAGTCTTATGTGCTCTATGATAAGACTCTAATTAATGTTGTGTCTATTATTTCTTGTAAGATAGGTGAATTAGAGAATATTATTTCTTCATTGGAAAAAGGTCTAACATGACCTATGTCATCTCACCCATCTACAACACCACCACTATCAACAAGAAAGGAAAGGAGAGAATCTAGTTCTTAGCCCCTATTATCATTTTAGATGAAGAGGAATCAGGGCCTTCATTTCTTTAGCATCCCAAGGCATCAAATTCTAATAGAAAGTCTATTTTACAACCCTCAATCCATTCAGAAAAAAAAAAAAAAAAAAAAAAAAAACTTCTTTGATGGAGCACAATTTGTCAGGACCTTGGCATATTCCCCTCCTAAGGGAACATCCACCTTTCACAAAAAAGCACAAAGGTGAGTCCATCTCCTATTCTTTTGTCCCATTGGTTCTAAGATCCACATAGTTTTCTATTCCTACCACTCACATTGCTCCTACTCAACCTTCTTCTACTCCTTATAAGGCAAAAGGGAAAACAAAATTTCCTAGTGGTGGTTTAGATCTCTTGGATT
The DNA here is from genome assembly GCA_018340775.1 of Taxus wallichiana var. yunnanensis. Taxonomy (NCBI): domain Eukaryota; kingdom Viridiplantae; phylum Streptophyta; class Pinopsida; order Cupressales; family Taxaceae; genus Taxus; species Taxus wallichiana. Next base: position 642,618,384 of record CM031239.1, on the reverse strand, counting down.
GGGTATCTTCCCTTTAGAAGAAGATAGAATTGGGGAGGATTTTGGATGGTCCTAGGATGGACATGAACACATTAAGGGACATGGGGATGTCTCATAATTTGTCTTGGGTAGTCATATTTTTTCAATCATCTCAGGGTTCAGGGGAATTTATACCAAGAAAGAATAGGCTATTGAGAAAACTAGCCTCTTTCATAGAAGATATTAAGGTAGGAGTAAATAATGGTTAAATATTCTTATTCTCCTGATGCCCCTTTTTGACACAAGTCTCGAAAATATATGTAACTTTTTCTTCGAGGGGATGGGGTCCGTATAGAACCAAAATTTTCTTTTTCACAATACAAAAGATAACACAACATTTACATTAGTTCATATGCTTCATAATGGATTTGAAATATTATCCAAGAAATATAAAAATCTAATGCATTGTATCAAATTACATTCATGTGTGAAAATAACAACTTCAAAGTAATATTCAATTCTTATGAAACAAGAGTAGTAATTGAAAAATGATGAAAAGAAAGTTCAAAGAAAACAAGCCTAGGCTTGTTCCTCGGTCTTCATGTCTGCATCTTTATTTTCATCACCTTCTTCTTCCTTTGGTTTTCTCTCTATATATGCATCATATTTCTGGAACAACTCTTTTATCTCATCCTCATCTGGCCTTGTGTGATATTGGAATATGAGGGACTGTTTTCTTAGTGCATTCACACATTGATCCATCCTCTGTTTATACTCCCATGGTCTTGCTTTTAATTCTGAAATCCTGGTTTCCATCCTCATCAATGTCTTGATGACTTCATAGGAGAAGTTTTCTTTTTGGATGTTTTTCTCAAAGGAACCAAATAAGAAGTCATTTTTTAGATCACCATAACTCTTTTTTAACTTGTCAAATACCATGTCCTCCAATTTCAAATCAATGGTGTCTATAGTCTTATCCACCCATTTCTTTTTGTCTCCATTTTCTCCCTGATCTCCTTCAAAACCTCAATCCTAATTGTAGCCAATTCTTCAATAACATACTGAGTTCCCATATGCTCAAGTGATACAATTCCTTCCCTTTCAACCAAATATTCATCAAGATGAGTAATACGGTTCAGTTTGGGGAGAATTCCTTCAAAATAGAACAACTCATTATCACATTGTTCAATTAACTCATTAATTTCATTGAGTTTGTTTTTGAGATCTTCATATTTTGTTATGGCTTTTCCAATGGCTTATTTTCCCTTTTCAATTACCTTTTCTACCCAAGTGTCAACATCTTGAACCTTCTTAACAAATTTTTCAACATGTTCTATAACTTCAGGAGCAGCTGTGGAGATTTCTTCTTGGCTCACACTAGATTGGCCAACTAATTGTTGTAGGCATGAAGTCAGTGATTTAACTCGTTCCTTTAGCTGTCTCTTTATTATCCTATCCTCATCCACTTTGTGTAACAAGTCACTAAATACTTTTGAAACTCCTTGCTTTAGTGCATCTCTTGAAGGTTTTCCTAGAGGAATGAATTAAACATTATAATCCTCAGTTGTTATATCACTCCTTGTCTTCCCCTCATGTGGGATTGCTACCTCCAAAGTCTTGGATCCGAATGGATCAAGTATGAGTCTTTGTGATGACCCTATCCTTCTTGGGAGTCTTGGTAGGTTTTGGGAAAGATAATGTTGTAAGTTCTATAGCCTTCATAGGAACCACTTCTTCTTCTTCTTCTTCTTCTTCTTCTTCTTCTTCTTTGGAGATCAATTCTCCTATCCAAGCCTTTTGCAAGAGTAGTTTTCACCTTTGTCTCTTACAGTGTTTGTTGAGATTTTTCTGGAACAATCACCAATTGTTTGGATACTTCTTGAATATTTTTCATTGATGAATCATTTTTTGTTCATTTTATTCTTCCATTCTTGATTTCTCAGGTTCATCTTGAGTTGGAACTTCCCCCTTTCTTCCTTCCTTAATCTTGAACTTGGGTTTGACCAACTTCCTTTTGAGTCATATCAACATTTGGAACATGTTCTCTATTTTTCTCCTCACTTGGTGTAGTCACATCTTCTACACTTTCTTCAAGGGATTCCTGAGTTGATTTTGTTTCCTTTGGAAATCCTTTTCCTTCTGCAATTTCTTCCTCCTTTGGAGGTTCTTTGCTTGATGGGGATATTGTCATAAACTGGCATATTGATCTCCTTTTTCTCTTTTGATTCCTCATTTGGTGTATTGCCAAGAAAATTTGTCAGGTGCAAAAACTTATGGATTTCTTTCCAACACTCTGGGAATCTAAGTCCCTCTACTTAAATGGTGAAACTACCGTATATGCATACACAAGTAAAGGGGATTTCCTAGTGGCGTTGTGCTCCGAGATCCAGAGAGGGAAATCCACCGACCTTGCGGAAAAGGTAGCAATATCTTGCTAGGGAATACTTTGTCTGAAGAGTGGGAAAGGGGAGTGAGAAAATAGATAGGAGAACTAATGTTGTAGGTAGAAAATTAGATTCCTACACACACTAGATATAAAATTCATCACATGCACTTGAATTTAGAAAAAAACAATACTAAAAACAACAACAAGACCAATTATAATTTAATGAACACAAAGTATAAGTAAACCCCTTAGTCAAAAAAGGTTCTAAACACCTTCTTCTTATATTGATGCTCAAGTAGAAATTGTACATAGTATGAGAATATAAGAAATTGAGAATAGGGGAAAAGTGGCTAACTCTTTTCACTCACAAGTGAGAAAAATCTCTCTCATGTACTTATAAGAATAAAACCAGCTAGAAGAATTTCAGAATTAAAACCCTTTGGAATGAGGAGATCATTATAATTTATAACAATCTAAATTGTCCTTTCACCTCCCTCACATGACTCTTTGTTTCCATATTCCACTCATGACATTTCATTTTCAATGAATTAATTATTTCTCTTATAATTTTGAGAAAATAATTTTTACAAATTTAAAATAGGTCACTTAAGTGAATAAGACAAAATACAATGATGAAGCATAACGAATAGTTAAAATGAAGAGAGAAGGGATGGAGGGAAAAACACTCTTTGTGATGGAATGATTTGAATGCCTTGATGAAGTCATGAAATTCAAGCGAAGATTTCTACCATTGGTGATCTCGTACACTGATGAATATTTCTCTTTTGAATAACTTTGAATCGTTTTCCCAATCTAGTGATGACCACAAACTCTATGATTCATAGACCTCCTGGACCACAAAAACATTATTTTGAAGTTTACTGATGCAAGCTCGAGATGAACACATACAATGCCCATGATGACCCTCCTTGAAACTTGTTTGATGAACTCTTTGACTCATTGAAATCATTTTGATCAACTCACTTTGAATTACCTAGTTTCTTAAGTGATGAAGATGAATTCACATGATGTTTCTTGTGATGCCCTGCCTTGCTTCTGTAAACCATCACACTCAAGGTGATGCTTCCAGGACCTCTATGAATTTCTCATTCCTCCTTTTCAACTCATGAAACTATCTCATTATCTAAAGGGGAGTCCAAAAAGTAGTAAAGTGAGTGAAAACAAAGGCATATGCAACTTTCCACTCCGAAATGAAAACTTTCTATTTTTAGAATATGAGCCTATGCTCTGCTATTTTGGGGCATATCACCTGTCTTGCTCCAATTTTACCATATGAACCATCTACCATATTCCAACCTCCCATGTTCGCGAGATATTGCTATTTTTAGCACATTTCTATTTTTAGTAGGTTGTTATTTGGGGACCTACTATTTCAAGAAAATTCATTTTCTGTCTTACTTTCCATTTTACCCCTTTTCTAATTTTCTGAGTGATCGAACTTAAAATTCAGTGGGGCTCACCATTTATAGTATGTGAGTAAGTATATCATATTCTATTAATATTAAATGGTGAAATGACATATGTTTGCGATGGGAATAACTATTTTGGATTTGGCTCTTCATCACGAACTTGTGCTCTAATTTTCATCATGATTCGGGGAAGAATAATGATAAAAATATGTCCTTCATATCTCAAGAAACTGGTAACTTCATCATGCAAAAACTAGTTTGAGAGAAACTAGATAATTCGGAGACCCTTCCCTCTGAATTTCGGATGATTTCACCTACCAGATCTTCAGGAATTTGAAAATTTATTTGAATAGGGAAGAATTTTAATAAAAATAAATCCCTCCATATCCATAAAAATAGGGACTTCATGGCGTGAAAACTAGTTCACGTGAAACTAGATTTTTCAATGATCATTCCCTCCAATTTTCGTATGATTTCACCCATTAGAACCTTGAGAATTGAAGAGGTAGCTAGCTGAATTTTTCATAGATGTTATTCCTATGATAGGGAAGAACTATAATAAAAAATCAGTCCACCATTTCCCTAAAAAATAGGGACTTCATGGTGTGAAAGCTAGTTCATGTAAAACTAGATTTTTCAACGATCATTCCCTCCAGCTTTCGTGTGATTTTGTCCACTGGAACCTTTAGAAGTGGAGAGGTAGCTCACTAATTTTTTCCACTACTATTTCATGGAGGCCATTAATGGAGCTTGAAATTTATAGGTCTAGTTTTTGTTTCCATTTGTTATGAAATCAACTCCAACGCGATAAGTTTTTGCTTCTTGTTGTACTTGTGAAATTTCCTTTCAGTTTGAAGAGAATTCAAAATTTGTTCTTCGTGGAGCCAGAAGTGAAATTTATTCATTGTGAACATTCCTTTCTATAAATGGAAGGTTTGAATATGATTTTAAATGTCCTTCAAGAGAGAATAACTTTGCATGAATGTATTGACGGTTTCTCAATCCAAGTACCGTTTGGAAGATTTTTTAAAATTTTGATTTCATGACAATTGGGATTTCCATTGTTCTTCTTATTTCGATGAAATATTATTTTGAACCATATGTATCACCATGGGTTAGAGGATTTCATTTATTTTTTTGAAGCTTTTTTGAGCTTTGGAAATGGTTGAGTGGTGGACTGAGGTGTTGGATTTGGGCAATGGAGAAGCAGTTAGAAGTAGTAAGAAACAACTAGGAGTTAGAAAAATTTCAAATTTTAGAGTTAGATTTGGGTGCATTTTTCAAGGTTTGATATCCTTAACCTTTTATGGATGTTAGGGACATCAAATTCCATGGAGGCCCCTGAGGTGACACTTGGTGGAGATCCGACGAAAGGGGATTTGAGCTCCAAATTACACCCAAGGGCTGAACTGACGATGTTGATGGTCGTATGGGGTTCCATAGGTCACATGGGGGCTGAGTGAATTTTTCCAAGGTTGATGTACTTGACCCTTAGGGATGTTGGGGACATAAAATCCCACCAAGCTCTTGGAGATGACACGTGTCCTCCCAAAATTTGGCTAAGTCTTAAACTTGCTCCAAGAGGACAACTTGAGCTCCCAATAAAAAATTTCATAAGAAATTTATATGATTATGACTTGAAATTTCCTTTTGAATCCAATGGTAGTGTTATCATGTCTTTATTATTAAATAATATCCTTGAAAAAATGGATTTTGTATTTGGTACTCCATTTATGCCTAAGAAAAACTACCTACAAACCTAATGCATTAAAGTGTTATGAAAAATATGATTTCAACATCATGTAGGTCTTGGAATTATATTTCCAGAGATGTTTTGGTTTTCTCCTAAATCCATTCGAAGCTCCCTGAATCACCTTCCGAAGCTCAGTGGTTGTTTTGGCCTGTGTATTGACTAGGCCTATGAACCCTAATTTTGGCGAAACTGCTCCAATTTCTCCAAGACCTTCCAAAATATTCGTAAATAATTTCCATGATGTCCCAAGACCTTTGAATCACCTCCACATCTACTTTTTCTCTTCTTATATACTCCATGGTGTTACTCTAGCCCTAGGAAGGCTAGTGATAGTCCTTCCCACAATTGCCCATAGCTTGCAATTTTTAATGAACTCCTAAAATCACCTAGGGGGAATAAATGGAATTTCCTAAATCACCTAGGGGTATGAGATAAGGTTAATCGGGAGGTCACTTGGGCTGACTGGATGGACCCATGGTGTCTTGGAATGATAAAACATGAAACATTTTCTATAGGGGTATTGTTGTCATGTTTGGAAATTGTTAATTTCCTTGTTACACATTTGCATGACAATAGGGAGATGGTAGGTTGGATCTCAGTAGTCAATTATTTACATTTATCAATATTTTTCATACTCTCACTATCATCAACCTTTTCCTTTGTACCAATTTATTTTACAACTTCCATTACCTTTTCTTTAGTAGACTTTTCTTGTTGTGGTGATTCACTGCTCTAGGTGACCTTGTTTTCCTTTCAAGGATATTTTTCAACTAGTGTCTCAATGTCCATAGCCTCCCCACTAGAAATTCCTTGGACCTCTGACTTGTTCACTTCTGAAGTGGTTTTAATTTGAGGAGATGATTTTGACATTAGAACTTTGATGTAACAATTGGTACATGGATAGATTCCTTGACTTCCTCACCTAATTGAGGAACATCTGTATCTTTTACTTCTTGTTTTTCAACTATTATTTCAGATGCCTTAGATGTAGGAACTTCCTCATTTGCATCTATATCTACTATCTCAATCGGGCCTACTATGGATTCATGCAATTGATCAAAAGAAGGGACATTCATACCTTTCACTAGTGAATCAAGAGATATTGGTTGTATAATTGGCCTGTCTGGTCAACTTGTTGTCCTGATGATGGAATTGTTTGACGAGCTAGAGAGATAACTATTTCTTCTTCTTCCTTAGTGATTACAAGAGGATCAATCACTTCAACCTTCTTATGCTTGTGTTTCTTATGTACATGATCACCTTCTCTTAATAAGGGTTATTCAAATATAATCTTGTATTTCTTCTTTGTCCTTTCAAATTGCTTGATGTTTGGTGCCGCCATTTCCTTGGTACTTTATGGCTTATGTTGGACATTGGAACTTTTCATGGATCCTCTCATAAAATTTTCAGTAGTTGGGGGCTTTGGTAAAGCTTTTGCAGGAGTATTTTTTGTAGATACGCCCTTTCCTTTTGTTTGAAGTGGTACTGGAAAAGTGATAGGAGCATTTTCCATAGATTTTAGAAGCATCTCTTAAGTTTTTTGCTTTAAAGAAGGCATGGAGGTTCTTGTCCCACTAATGTGCAGAAGTCCATTTATCAATCATTCCTGTAGTTAGTCTCTTTAAAGGTAGTTGAGGAGCTTTTCTTACTAGCAGATCCATCTTATAAACTCCATCCTTAAAAGGGGGTAGATCTTCCTTCAAAATCCCTAATTATCTAAACTTTTTTTTTTCTTCCTTCCTATCACACCTAACAAGTGAACATGATGCTTAGAGATAGATAGATCAGAATTTTAGTCATTTTGTAGCCGGGGAAGGGTCTAACTGGCTCTTTTTCACTTGAGCTTGGATAAGTTGGATAGCACCATGCTAAGGGTTTGACCTACCCTACTACTTTAGGTTATACCTTTAACCAGGGTGAGAGGACCCATTTTGTAACCTATATTTGCAAGTGAAATGAATGGATCAACAATATTTGACTCTCCCTTTTAGAGATTTTGAAAAATAAGCTTGAGAAGACATGGTCAATGCAACATAAGCTAACTCTCATGAGTTTTCACCCTGGAAAATGTAGATGCCTTCTAGACAAGGTTCATGTTACTAGAGACAACAATAAAACCCACTTGCTTTTGCATATTTTTGTTAAATTTTAGCACATGAGTATACACAGAACAAGCATGGGTAGTTCTTGTAGGATTTATCATTTTGGATGTAATTTTTTGGGAATTAAGTAGGATAAATTTGATTATACCAAATTTCTGGGAACTTTTAACAAGGGATGGAAAATCTACTAAATAAGATGATGAAAAAACTTCAAATAACCAACAACGAACCTTCAACCAGAAGATGTACACCCATGGAAGCCCAAAGATACACGGTTTCACACATTATTTTAGAATTTAAACATAAAATATCATGTCAAAGACTTAATTAAACATCAAGAATCCCATATCTATCACACCTAAGATACACTCATAGACTAACAAACAACTTATATCAACAAAATGGAAATAAAGTGAATTTAAAAATGTTTATTACACAATGAAATGAAAGCTCGTCTTACATCATACTTTCAATTACCACAATATTAATAGAAGGATAAGATCTTATGTGATTTAGAGGAATTCCTAACATAATATTGCAATAGGAACATGAATATCTACTTGAAACATCTCAACTTAAAAGAAGACACAATAATGCTCATGATTAACACAATTAACTCAGGGCTCATAAAATTTATCGGCAAGGGAAAGTTTCATTTACAGAATCAATGTTTGTACATGGTTGTACGCTCACAACCATCTTGACATGATTTGATTTGAAGGTTAAGGAAATTAACAGGTTTCTCATACAAGTTTTTGGGGAAAATGGTTTCTCTTAGTTTAAGCCTTTCTCTAAAACAATTTCAAAATTTTTTAACCCCCTCGATATGAGAACATGCCTCTCATATCTATATAACTTGTTTTTTCATTCCCTTAGTCTTTTCCCCCAAAATCTAAATTTTTCCACTGGATATTCCAATGGAATACATTTTTATTAATTCCTTGTTGTGCCAAGAGGAGAAATACATCGCAAATATTGGTAGGTGTGTATTTTATTCTGATGTGGTGAATAAAATGCTTACATCATTTATCCTGACATCATCAATTTTGGATTTTTTTGGTTGGTTTGGAAATTACTTTCCATAACTCTCAGGCACCCCCAGAATGGCTTGATGTGACTGATAATCATTATTACTTTTGTAGAATCCCTTGGGATACACACACTCTTATTTGCATTGCTTAGAATTGGATGTTTTCTACCCATTTTGTGTCATGTCAAGCTGATTATCATCCTTTTGTAAGATATTGTTTTGCTTCATATTTATCTCCCTTGTGCAAGTTGAGCAAGAAATATTTTCTCATTCAATGGAAATGATTCTGTCTAGTTCAACTTGTATGTATAATTCTTTCTATAAATTTAGCTCATATGCCTCTCTTTTAAAACACATTCTTTATTTTCCTTTGAATGCGATAGAATTTTTATAATTTTTTTCTGGTGTGATGGCAAGGGTAGCAGTAGAAAAAATATTGAAATAAATATCTTTGGAGGAATTAAATCAGATTTTTGACTTATCATGCCCAGACAAAGTGTTCTTCGGGGATTTGTTTTAAATAGCTGACACAGGGGACAACAAAGGGCCTTTGACACACCATGTGGTTCATATTTTTCTCATGCTGAGGTTAATCAAGGTTAATCATGTTTTTTTCATCATTTGAATCTATGTATTATCACCTCTTTCAATGGGAGAATCAGAAAAAACCAGAGGTGTTGAAAAAATTTTGGATTGAGAGAAGGCATGTTGTAGCAGGAGCAACTGAATATGAATTCCCTTTCTTGTGTGATGAAAGATTTGTTCAAAAAGAGATTCCTTCTAAGTCTTATGTGCTCTATGATAAGACTCTAATTGATGTTGTACCTATCATTTCTTGTAAGATGGGTGAATTAGAGAAACGTCTTTCTTCTTTGGAAAAAGGTCCAACATGACCTATGTCATCTCAACCATCTGCAACACCACCACTGTCAACAAGAAAGGAAAGGAGAGAATCCAGTTCTCACCCCCTATTATCATTTTAGATGAATAGGAATTAGGGACTTCATTTCTTCAGCATCTAATGGCGTTAAATTCTAAAGGCAAGTCTATTTTACAACCCTCAATCCATTCAGAAAAACAATATTCTTTGATGGAGCACAAGTTGTCAGGACCTTGACCTATTCCCCTCCCAAGGAACATCCACCTTTCACAAGAAGGTGCAAATTTGAGTCCATATCTAGGTATTTTGTCCCATTGGGTCCAAGACCCATGGTACTTGCTCTTCCAGCCACACCAATTACTCCTACTCAACCTACTTCTACTCCCTATAAGGCGAAAGGGAAAACAACATTTCTTGGTGGTGGTTTAGATCTCTTGGATTGGGTATCTTCCCTTTAGAAGAAGATATAATTGGGGAGGATTCTAGATGATCCTAGTATAGACACCTATAATTTAGCTTGAACAATTTAAAACACTTAAATTGTGCTAACTATCCTTTTCCCGCAAATTGACAACATATTGTCAATAGTGCTCATCTTCTCTTCTATCATCGTTAGTTAATTACAATAAGTGATTAATTAAGTCTTGTATTCAACAAGTACCCTAATTAACAACCTTCCATTAATTAATCCTCCCTTCTATCTAAACTAATTAATTATTATTAATTAATTAGCTTCCCCTTTCATTAAACCAATAAATCATTGTTTAATTGATTTAATCCCCTTCTATAGTCCAAATCATGCTAATATTCCTCTAAAAAGATTTTATAAGCTTGCACATCTATTAATTAATCATCTTGATCAATTAATAAACCCCCTTTATCCACATGAGTCACTAAAGGACATGCTAAACCATTCCAAAGTTAACTCAACCCTTTCTAAAACCCCCTTATCCACAACTAACTCAACACCTCTATTGTTCCACATGCAAAGGGATGTAGAGATTCCTTTATCCATTGGGCTATATAAAGAGCCCTCCTCCTACATTTACACTTACACCTAATTCTTGAGAAACAAAAGTAAGCATATAACAAATACACTATAAGCCTTTTGTCATTCTTGAGAAATTCACCATTGGAAGAGCTAAGCCTCATTTCTTGCATTGCATTCATCCAAGTTCTTAGGTCATATGGGAATAATAAAAGTGGTCTTGTAGCCATGCTTTGATGAGCTCCCATTCCTAATTTCTTGAAGATCAAACAATCAACTATTGATTTCCATTGAATCTACATAGGTCCATTTGATTTTGTTGGTAATCTAAAGAGTAGAGGTTCTTGATAATTAGCATGTTAGTTTGATTTATGCTTCAAAGTTCTAATGCAATAATGTTGTTGTCTAACCTTGCTTAGCTCTTATCTTGATGGTGTTTTAGATTTTGATTTAGCTTTGTTATAGAACTATTTAGGTGTTAGTTCTCATTTTTCTAACTTAGCTAAACAAAACCATGCACACATTTGGCATGCCGGTGGGACGGATCCTTAGTCCCTTAGCATTTTTAGCTTGAATTCTATTGTTTTTGGCTAACCTTTGATATACACATATAGTAAATAATGTTCAATTTCTTAGGATTTTTCTAGTATTATATGTGTAGGTTCTCATTTATAGCTATCATTTTAATGGGTTGTTGCCAATTTCAAGCTAACTTGCTAAAATTTGAAGTGTTGTGAGATTTTGTGTCTTTTGTCGTACTTTGGTTGCAGGAGGGGCACAGGCGCACTAACCCTGGTGTAGGCACACTAACCGGGTGCACATACACTAACCCCAACACACATACCCTAACCAGGGCATAGGCACACCAAACTAGGCGTAGATGCTCTTTCGTATTGTACCTTCACTCCAGTGGAAAAACATGTTAGGCATGCATGCACATACACACTAACCTAGGTGCAGGCATCTCTCTTGTGGCACAGGCACTTATCTGGTGGCGTAGGTGCTCTGTCATAACTTGGTACTACTTTTTACCTATCTTGGCGCACACACCCTAATCTTGGTAGGCAGGCACCTCTTAGATGGCGTAGACACTCTGTTAGAACTTGATACTGTTGTTTATCTACCTTGGCGCATACGCCTTGATCCTAGAACACACGCCTTTTAGTTGGTGCAGGTGCACTATGAGTCTAAAAAACACAGAGGGGAACATCCACCCTAACCTACGCGCACATGCCTAAACAGGGGCGTAGGTGTCTTTTAGTGTTCTTAAAATTAAAGTGTTAAAATGTCGACTTCTTTGCAAGTTTTATCTAATTAATGCCTATTTTTACAGGGTATGTTTACATGCTTTTTCTAGACTAGATAGAATTTGCATGATTTCTTATAAGAATAAGGTCACGTATCATCCTTTGAGGCTATCTTGGGAAACAGAAATGATTCTTAGGTCTTTTTGATGCTTTGAAATTGTTAAGAATATTTGAATTGGAATGAGTTAACTTGGTGTGTTTTGTTATGAATAAAACTTAGCTTAATTCATCATTAGTTGATATTTGAATAAATGTAATAAGTTAAAGTATTTAATTAAATACTTTAAACTTATGTCAATAGATATTAGTTGTCCTTAGTTGTTAGTTAACTAAGTGATAGTGTTATCATCCCAATGTTTGTGGGATCATGTTCTATCTTTTACATATTTTGTTCCTGGATGATTTCCATGAGGGGCAATAGGGGCAGTTAGGGGAAATATGCTATTTTTGCATATTTTCTCAGATTAGATGATTTGTTTCCATATATTGTGGATGAGATAGAAGTTGTCCAATATCTATAAATATTGCAGCTCTCTCATTTGTCTGTAATGCTTGATTTTGATATTAATAAAATACACAAGCACCATCTTGTTTTTGTGCAAAGCTTCTATGTCAATATTGTTTTCAAGTATTCATTGTCAAGATTTGGTATCAGAGTAGTATTCTGATCTAGAGAGGAGTGTAGGAAGTTTTAGGGAAGTTTAGGGAGATTTGGAGAAATTACAGAGCTAGGAGGAGCCATAGATGCCCCCAACCATTTCACAGCCCCTACCCGGCTCCACACCCTGAATCACAATTGATTTGTAGTTGAAGAACACCTGGAGCATAATCACAGGCCTTTGCAGACTTGGATGCTAATATGTTGTAAAAGGTGATATTGTTTCATTCTTTAGTATTTTTTTATAAAAAAATTACTTGTATGTGCATTTTTTATTTTTTTGGAAGCATTTAAACACACATATATATACAATAATTTTGATCTATGGGTACCCAATCTTTTCAAACTCCCCACATTACTTGTTATTCCTCTTCTCTGTACTTTTTATTCTTCTTCCTCTTCTCTGTATTTGAGCATTTAAAAAAAGGAGATCCAATCAAACATGGAAGGTTCTCTGTGAACCTGCATCTGCCAGAGGAGTAGAAGATCACATATTTGAATGATCTGCAATGTGCTTGCATCCAAAACAAAGACTACAAATTGAATAGGGAGAAGATTTGCAACCTACAACAAAAGAACTGCGTTGGAAGAAGGAAGAACAAGATTCCTCCAAGCAAAATAAATACTGCGTACAAGGAGAAACAATAAAAGAAAAGTGCAGTCAAGGGTAATTATAACACATATGCAAAGCGGATGAACTGCAGTTGTGCCCTAAAATGTAGTACGCATGCATGTAAGTCATTAGCTACGTTTGGTTTTAAAAGAAAATCCATTTTTGGACATAGAAAAAAATTCCATTTTTGGAAAGGGGCCAGAAAGATATTAAAATTGCAATTTAAAAAGGCATAACTTTCAACTGGTACCTCGGATTGAGGTGCCATTTTTTTGAAAGTGTGTATTTTTGTGAGCTCTACATCTTGGTATAGTTTTTAATCAGATTTGGAAAATATTTATCTTGTAAAAATTGCAAAAATAAGATTTTTGTATTTGAAAAGAGACCAAAGAGTCCAAAATTTTTATTTTTTTTCAAATCGGCCAAGAGTGCCATTTTATTTTTGCAAATCGACCATAGAGCCAAATTTGTAATAGGGCCAATAGTGCCAAAAATTCATTGTACATGGCTGAAAAGGAGCCCAAAAATAAATAAAATAATATTTTTGGGGGTGTGTATGCTTTAAGGGGGAAATTGTTCAATTCTTCTTCTTTCATTATTCAGTTTTCACAATGGCCGCAATTACGGCACCAAAGTTCTTTTTGCCAGATTCTCAACTTTTGCGTTCTGATAATTATCCAGCATGGAAAACAAAAATTCGTGCACAACTTGATTTTGAAAATCTATGGACCGTTGTTTCTGGTACATTAACAAGATCTGCAACAGATGTTACACAACAAGCTACATTTGATCGTGCAAATCAAAAAGCAAAGTTAATAATCTTGTTTAGTGTTTTAGATGAGGTACAACCTCATATTTGTGAGTCCACAACAAGAAAATAATCTTAGGACAAGTTGAAAATGGTATATGAGTCAAAAAATAAGAACACAATACTTCATCTCTAAAGTCAACTATTAAACTTGAAAATGTAACCAACTGAGAAAGTTGAAATGTTTTTTAGAAGAGTGGCAACTTTACGTGCATCACTTCAAGCTTTGGAAGAAGAAGTAACTGACACATCACTTGTGCCTATAGTATTGAGATCTCTTCCTCCTTATAGGATTTTTGTGACCACATAACTGGTCAAACAACAACTTTTGAAAAGTTAGTGAATATGCTCCAACAAGAAGAATCTATTCACTCAACTATTGAAACTGAAGAGTAAGCACTTGCTTCTAATCAAAAAGGGAAAAATAGGTGAAGTCTAGTAAACAACCTTATAAGTAAGGTGATTCTCAACAAGGCCAAAAAGACCAACAAAAATGTCTTATTTTTGGTTGAAAAGGACATGAGTTAAAAAATTGTTGGTACAACACATTCCAACAAGGATCATCAAGTGGTAAAAAGACTAATTACCAACAAACAAAATTAGGCCAACAATAGAGTAAACAGGGAAAAAATTATCAAAATTGGAAGAAGAAACCAACTCAATAAGGAAATGTAGCCGAACAGGAAGATCAATTTGATGATGATGACTTCCTCTATTCTGCATAGTCAAATGAAGTATCCAATTCTACAAATGAAATTTGGTAAGTCAACTCAAGTGTAACTCGACACATGACAGAAAAGGAAGATTGGTTCTTCACAATGGGTAAAACACCCACCAAAAATCATGTCTCTTTAGGTGATGATACATCATACAGTGTTGAAGGCATTGGTTCCATTTCAATACCACTTGGGCAACATAATTGTAAAATTATAGATGTTCTTTATGTCCCTAGTTTAACAAAAAAATATTTTATCCGTGAGTCAATTATTAGATCACAATCTCAAAATTGACTTTGATTGTAAAGGCGGTAAAAAGATGTGCCTAATTCGAGATAAGTCACGAAGCTCAAAAATTGTTACAAAAGCTTCGAATGTTGGAAGAATGTTTTAGTTGGATTTTGTTTAATGAAATGATCAAGCACTTTTAGCCAAGGATACATCATCATCTCAACTATGGCATCGAAGACTTGGACATGTGAGTTTTGGCTATCTTGACACACTTCATCGATACGACATGGTTAGGGTTTTCCACCTCTAAAAATGGTACAGATAAATGTCAACATTGTTTGGTAGGAAAAAAATAGAGCACCATTCAAACATAGTACATTTCGAGCTAAGGAAAAACTTGACTTGGTGCATACCAATTTATGTGGACCAATGAGACCTAGCCACTCTGGGTTTCAATATTTCATGCTCTTTGTTGATGATTTTTCAAGAAAAATGTGGATATATTGTCTTTCTACAAAATACCAAGATTTTGAAACTTTCAAGAAGTTTAAAGCCCTTGTTGAAATAGAGTCTAGTAGGAAAATAAAAACACTCCACTCAGATTGAGGGGGAGAATACACCAGCAATGAGTTCAATGATTTTTTGAAAACACATGGCATTCATCGTCAAATGGATCCTCCTCACACACCACAACAAAATGGTGTTGTTGAAAGGAAAAATCATACTATCATGGATATGGTGTGATGTATGATTGATGATGCAGGTTTATCAAAAACATTTTGGGCCGAAGCAGCTAAAACAACAATGTATTTACTAAACAGAGTTCCCACTGTAGCTCTTGATGGAGTAACACCACATGAAGCATGGTCAGGGCATAAGCCATCTATTTCACACCTTAGAGTTTTTGGATGTAAAGCAAGTATGCAAATTCCTAAGAAACAAAGAACTAAGCTTGATATGAAATCAGAAAAACTTATCTTCTTGGGATACAATGATGACTTATGAATCCAAGAACAAGAAGGGTATACACTAGTCGGGATGTTGAGTTCTTTGAGAAGAAATAAGAAGATGCTCCTTCCATACACTCACATGATGAAAAAATCATCCCTACAGTAAAAACAGAGGATGGTAATCACTTTGATGATGAAAATGATGATGGGGAAGATAATGAAATTCAACCTCCCATAGGAACCACAAAAAGTATGCCTAAATGGTATACAAGTATGATTAGAGATGCAAAATTGGATAGTGTCCCCTGAAACATCTACCACTGGAATGAGGACTCACAAGTATGGCTCGAAATGAGGTCAATTTGGCCTTAATGAGTAAATTTGTTGAAACTATTGAGCCATCCTCAATTTCAGAAGCCCTACAGATCTAAACCTTGGAAAGATGTTATGGATGTAGAATATAAGTCACTTATGAAAAATAATACATGACAACTTACAGATCTTCCACCAGGTAAAAATCTGATTGGATGTAGATGGATCTTCAAAATGAAGTACAAAGCAGATGGAAAAATTGATAAACATAAGGCTAGACTAGTTGCTAAGGGATATGCTCAAAAAGAAGGCATTGATTATGAGGAGACTTTTTCTCCCACAACTAAGATAAAAACTTTTAGGTTAATATTCACTCTAGCTGCACAATTTGGTTGGAAAATACACCAAATGGATGTGAAAATTGCCTTTCTTAATGGTGATTTATAGGAATAAGTTTACATGACTCAACCAGAAGGTTTTTTCATACCAGGTAAAGAGGAAAACGTATGTAAACTAATCAAATCACTATATGGTCTAAATCAGTCTCCCAGGGCATGGTACATAAAAATCGACGAGCATCTCATTCAATATGGATTCAACAAGATTCCATATGATCCTAATCTCTATCTCAAAAATCAAGGGGAGATAATGATCATTGTAGTATATGCCAATGATCTAGTCATCACTGGAGGATCGGTGAGGATGATTGAGTCAACAAAGAAAGATCTAACATGATCATTCGACATGACCGATCTCGGGATTCTGCATTATTGTCTTAGACTTGAAGTTTGGAAAAGAGAAAATCATATCTTTGTGTCACAATTGAAATACACCAAGACAACGCTCGAGAAATTCAATATGATGGATTGTAATCCATTTTCCACACCTATGGAGACAAGACTTCAACTGTCTCAAAAAGATCCATAACCACAATTAAATGAAACTCTCTATCGACAATTGATCAGAGTCTCATCTACTTGACTTACACTATGCCAAATATTAGCTATACAGTCAGCTATCTTTCATGGTTCATGCAAGAACCAAGGGTTTCTCACTGGAAAGTAGCAAAGCGGATATTGAGGTACATTAGAGGAACTATGGACTATGGCCTAGAATACAAGAAGAATAATAACTTCTTCTTGACAGGATATTCAGATTCAGATCATGCAGGAAACATAGATGATAGGAAATCCACTTTAGGATTTGTATTCTTTTTGGGATTTGGACCGATATCATGGGGAGTAAGAAGCAAACTTGTGTTTCAAGATCCTCCACAAAATCAGAATATCATGTAGCAGGTGGAGTTGTCTGTGAAGTGATATGGCTCCAACGTATACTTGAAGGATTGGGAATACCACAAAAAGATCCAACTATCCTACATGTTGATAACGAAGGAGTAGTAAAACTTGTTCGGAATCTAGTTTTTCATGAGTGCACCAAACACATTGAGGTGTAGGTACATTTCATTCATGAACATGTTTAGAATAATAACATCCAGCTCCAATATTGCCCAACAGATATGCAACGTGTAGATGTCTTCACAAAGTCACTTGCTCGAGGTAAATTTGAGGGTTTTAGAGAATTTCTCTCTTGTTCACTTGAGACCATGCTGAATTAAGGGGGGAATGTTATGAATAAAACTTAGCTTAATTCATCATTAGTTGATATTTGAATAATGTAATAAGTTAAAGGATTTAATTAAATACTTTAAACTTATGTAAATAGATATTAGTTGTCCTCAGTTGTTAGTTAACTAAGTGATAGTGTTATCATCCCAATGTTTGTGGGATCATGTTCTATCTTTTACATATTTTGTTCTGGATGATTTCCATGAGGGGAAATAGGGGTAGTTAGGGGAAATATGCTATTTCTACATATTTGCTCAGATTAGATGATTTGTTTCCATATATTGTGGATGAGATAGAAGCTTTCCAATATCTATAAATATTGCAGCTCTCTCATTTTTTTGTAATGCTTGATTTTGATATTAATAAAATACACAAGCACCGTCTTGTTTCTATGCAAAGCTTCTGTGTCAATATTGTTTTCAAGTATTCATTTTCAAGATGTTTAAATTAAAGTGTTTTTCCATTTGGCATCTTCTTGGATTTTAGAAACATCACATATGCTCTTCTCTTTCATCCTTAGATGATCTTGAGAATCAGAAATGATGTTTACTCTTTTTATGGAAAAATACTAAAATGGTTGTGCAGGACAAAAACACACACTTGTCAAAGAAAGGTGGAATCAAAACAAAGTCAAAAACTACTAATACAATTGTCATACAGGTTGTTAAACGGTGTTGAAGAAAACCACATCTAAATTAAACAAGATAAAAAGAACAACATATTCAAAACACTGTATTGCAGGTTTTGGAAAAGGGTACATCCCTATCTGCTCAACTGGAACATAACCCCTTTGGCATAATGCCTTAAGCTAAAACAATGGGGGTGGTACCAGGAACCCAAAAGTAGTCCACGCAAGACGAACCTTGTGGGACGAAGCAGAAGTGCTCTACACAACCTAATTGACTAGTCATTCCTTGTGAGTTAGCATTACCGATTGTCCATATGGAGACCCCAATGGTGGTACACGTAGATGCACTAGTTTCCTACTATGCTTGAAGGGGGTAAAGTAAAGCTGAGATACTCCCAAACTAGTCATTGTGAGCTTTTAGGTAAATCAAGCTCGCTTAAGACAACTTTGTAACACCTACGAAGAGAGAACCACCTAGGAAGATATTATTTGGCCAGGAGCCCACTTTGACCATTCCAAAATAGTGTTGATTTTGAGCCATTATTCATCATGAAACGTGGGAAGATTTACTTTTGTTTAGTTTTTCACTTGCCTTAAGGAGAGGTGAAACTCTGCCGAAGTAAAGCCAACATTTTTCATCCCCAATTTGATCTACTTCCTTCACATTCTTTTGACACTTTGTTAATCAAAATAAGGGTTACTACCTTTGCATTACCAATTGATTGTTTCTGTCACTTTTTTTTCTATTTACGCCCATCCATGTTTATAGCTGGGTAAGTTAAACGTCTAAAATGTGCGGAGATGTATTCATATCATTGGTGGCCTTTGTGATCTTGATACCCATGTCAGGATCATCATCATAGTAGGCATGGTTCTTCATCTTGAACTTCCTTGGAAAGGTTACCTTGTTTATATCGTATCACTACAATTTTGGTATTTACGTCTTGTTTCTTTTAAACTTGACCTAAATATCTATATTTTAAGGTTACACTATACACATTTTAACAATTCTTAGTTATACTTTAAGCTTTTAGTTCGATTCCATTACTACCTCAATTTTGAAAAGTGCTACGTGTTACCACTTATGCGTGTTATATAAATATCATCTTGATATCAATACCTTACTTTCTTGCAAATTTTGGTTAACATATCTTGGTGACATTGTTGTGTCACTCATAAATTGTAATTGGCACTTTTTGGGATATAGGTATTAATTGAATTTGGGCTTGCTTCTAGTATACCTTGTTAGGAGGTCACATTAACTTCTTGTATTTACTTACGTCTTGTTCATTCCCTTGAACTTGACATAAGTGAGGACATCTTGTTAATTATATTACGACACCAACTGATTTTTGAAGCAAAACCTAGGAAATACTTCATTTGTTTGATAGGCTTAGGTACCAAACATTGTGTCACTATTGACTTATCACTCTATCACATTGGTACTTTAACATTTATACTCATTCATATTCTTGACATTATTTTTGCATTTCACTTAGGTGTGATCACAAGTTTTTGAACACGTTTACAACTTACCTTGGTGAAATTGTTGCACATCATGGCTCCTAAAACACGATTAGGGCTGAAAAAGAATTTTTTTGAAGAACAACAAACACAAGCTTAGGAAGCCTCAAACAAATAAGGGTCAAACCCTTTTATTGGTCATGATCTAGGGCCTCTATTTTCCATAGAAAAAGAGATAGAAGACATGGTAGATCATAGTGGTGACGAATTGGAATCCCCACATGTGGAGTTTGACTTTGACCCCACCTTATTAGATGAATTCCTTTTCAAAAACAAGGATAGGGTGTTGGCACAGGTTGTAGGATTGGGGGCTGAAATTCCCAGTGAACATGAAACAATCCCACCTACAAACAATGCTAATGACGAGGAGTGACCTCTTATTAACATGGATGATATTTTAACACATGGACATGCTTCTACCTCCAATATGGGAAACATCAATGTAGTGGGACATAGAATACCCTTCATTAAAGTGCCATGTAAAATCAGGTTAGGACACGAGGATGTTGAAGAACCTCCACAATATGAAGAAGAAGAGGAACCTTTGGAAGAAGAAGTCACTATTCAGCAACAAATTTGTAACCTTAGTCAATAACTAGCCTTGTTAACCTTGCATGTACAAAAGGAAACAAGCAAGAATGTCCAAAAGACAAAACCTAAGGTCAAAAATAGTGAACTTCATAGAAAACCAAGGAGGGGACAATACGGAGTACAGTTGAGTGTATATACCTACTTCCCCCACTAAAGAACAATTACTTGCACAAGAAGTACAATCTATGAAAGTGACACTCGCAAGCCTTCAAGAGAGAAATGTGGGAGCATAAGAAAATATCAATACAAAGAACTATGTCCCCATCCACTTGACAAAGCTATGACACTTCAACCTTTCCCTAAAAAATTCGACATGCCAAAATTCGACAAATATAGAGGAAAGGGAGACCCACGAGATCATGTCAAGCATTTCTATATGGCATTTCAAGAGGTGTCCTATAGTGATAAATATATCATATGACTCTTTCCCAATATTCTATGAGGTCAAGCCTTGGAGTGGTTTACTCGTTTACCTTGGGGGTCCATTTTTACCTGGCCAGAATTGGTAGAGAGGTTTGTGCGTCACTTATCATACAATATAGAAAGTGATATCACCATGGTAGACTTATGTGGCACCAAACAACTTCCTAACGATACATTTTCCATCTTCCTACAATGGTGGAGAGGGATAGCCAATCGCTTCCCATGCACATTCCCTGAAAAATAGCTGGTAAGTATATTTGTGCCTAACCTAAATCTATACATCGCTTTCCATTGATCAGGGGATCATTTTTTAAAGTTCCCTAAAAATCCCTAAATGGTGTTAGTGAAAAATATCATCTTGAAAGATTTCCAACGACTATGAGAATGTGACAAATAGACATCGGGAGCTCTAGATATGTCCGGTCAAAGTTTAGACAATGAGAAAGTCAACTCTAGTCAACTGGTCAATATTGGACCAATGGCACTGTGGCACATGGTGAAAAGGAAAAGGGAGCTGTTTATTAGTTGTCGATCTCCGGTCTTTGATGGTCGTAAAATATTGCTCACACGCTGCCATGTGGACTATGGTATTATCACCGATGTGGTGAGTCCACAAGCCACCATGTGGCTTGCCACCACGAATCGAATACGATCGATTTTCCTATCAAGGGATGACATCGAGCTATTTAGCTGAGTCATGTAAGGACCGAGTTAATTATTTCTATACACATTATATGGGTCAAAATTATATTATCTTGGTAAGTCCACTTTCCAAATGCCACACATATATGCCAAACCGCTATATATTAATGTTTATACATTAGTATTAAACCATACCTAACCGCAAACCCACATAAACGCCATATATTCCAAAGTCCACGTGATGGAGAAGGTGAAGTGGTGTAGGGGTCTAAGCCATGCGTGGAAATCCACGTGGTGAACAAGGTGGGGGTGGTTATGCCCAAGTGGTCTTTTGACCACTTCAAATGCATGGAAAGGCTTAATTAAGCCTCAAACAATATCATTCCACTAAATTTGGGATATACCCATTTAACAATGCAATTCGCTAATATGGGTATTAATCCCATTTATTTTGCTACGGGATATGGTATTTTTAGCCTAAGGATAATTGTTAATGCATATTTTAAGGGCCCTAATTTTGTATAAATAGGGGACCCCTCTCCTTTGTATTACACACACACACACAACTTGGAAGCTCGAAGCAAGAGCTTGAGGAATATTTCCCGAGCGAGCGGAGGAGCGTTTATTTTATAAGACCTATTTTATTAGGCTTATTATAAAGTTGTGAAGACCTATTTATTTAAATAGGCATTATTGTGGCTAGGAGTTATTAATACTACCTAGTCGGCCCATAGCACCACACCAAATTATTGTGAATCTTGGAATATTGACCGGAGAGCCATAGGGTATTACGAAGCGTCTGGAAGGCCGATCAAGAACTAGAGGATTCCGAATAGTGGAGCTAGTGCCATTGAGCTTGCCGAATATGCCAAGAAGGTGGAAGTTAGGTGTTATCTTTCACCCTTGTCTTCTGAAGGTCTGGTTATTCTTCTAAGCAAGTTTAAATAGTTTCCATTAGGTTTTCTTGTGAAATTACTGTTGTAACTTATAATTTTTAACTAGTGGAATGGTTCGACCATGAACACGAGAGGCGTAGGCAATTTCGAACTCTGTAATCAATCATTGTATAATTATATTTATTGTCTTTCATTAATTGTTAAATTGATTACTTGGAAGGAGAAAATTGTTGGCAATAACTAAAGCCTATAAGGGTCTGAGATCAGGTAGATAAAACTTGATTATTTTTAGATCATGTTTGGTGTCAAAGTTGGTGATCGACACTTGCAAACTTACTAATCTCTGAAGCAAGTTTGGTATCAGAGCTGGTTTAGCTCCATTTTTTTTCAGTAAATCTGATTAACAGAGTGATTTCTTCAAGATTGGTGTAGTTGGTTCAATTTGTGTGAACAGGGTACAAGTGCACTACGGGCAAGATGTCTAAACAGGTGAAGCTCAATGAGGTTGAAGCTTATAATCACTAGATCCAGGAAGAGAACTGTCTCCTACAATCAATGTATTAGTCCTTGGAAGAGGAGAATGCTCACTTAAAATAAGAACTGCAAACTAAAGATGAGCTCTTGGCAAGGTTGCAGTGTGGTGATCAGAGAAAGGGAATACCTTCAACTTCAGATGTAGTGACCATGGTAGATGACTACATTGTAAGTTGTTCACCGTTGGAATCTTCTTCTTCCTCCCATTCGGTTTCGGATTCAGGTAATGAATTCTTTGGTTTGTTTGAAAAGCATACTAGAGGCATTGGATCTAAGTTACTAGATAAAATGGGATTTGAGGGAAGAGGCCTTGGTAAAAATGACCAAGGAATTATTAACCCAATACTGGTCAAGGATATTCCTTGTTTTTAGGTTTGGGTTTTTCTAGTGCGGGAATGGAAATTAGAGAATGCTCAAAGAATGCTGATGGGATAAAATCTTCTGAAAGCAAAGAGAATACCCCACTAGTCTTGCAAGAAGATTCTGAGTAGGAAAGTTGTGCTTTATCGTCACAGATAGGATGTGGTAAGAGAAATCAGTGAAGAGGTAATGAGATTCCATCTCCAGTTTCTTACCATAATCGAAGGATAGTAAAACTTCTAATCCACTTTTTTAGAAGACGTGGAATTCCTTTCCATGTAATTTTTTTGGATTGCATAATCATTTTGTCACTAGATGCTGGAAGAGAAGGACATTGATGAAGAAGTTGATGTTGTTCATCGGGAGAACAAGGCAAACCAGAAAGACTAGTCTCATCATGCATAGTCGAGAAATGGCAGAAAGAGTTCCTCATCCCAGAAGAAGGAGATTAAGAGGAATTTTTGTGCTCATTTTTAGAGGAATGGGCATCGAGTGGAAAATTATTGGAAACTTCATTCATATCACCATCAGAGTAATGGCAAGCCAAATATGGAATGGAGGCCTATTGCAAAGGCAAAGGAAGTGTCTACTCCACCACTAGTTGACAAGTCAACCCAGGACCAGGTAATACCTGAAAGTGAAAGTCCTTTGAAATGGGTAAGTCAACAATTTTTCAAGTATATATTGCATAATTCAGATTGATGAATAATATGCATATTTTTGGAGATCGATTCTATGAGAAAATGCTGAGAGAAAGGTTTACCATACTCAGTGGATTTTCTTACTTAGAAAATTTGATTACTGCTCCAAACATATCTCCTAATCAGTGTGTGAGTACTGTTTCACACAGAATTTAGTTCCAGAATAGAGTTATTTCTATCCTTTCATTCTCTTGAGAAATAGATAGGGGTTAGGGTTAGGAGGAATACTTGTTGAGTGTTGAGAAGGTGTGCGCGTACCATAGACAGATCAGACTGATTGTGAAGAGATCCTTTTTGTCTGGGAAGGACTATGTAACATCCTCATTTTAGACAATAGAACAAGTCAATTTTTTTTTTTATTTTTTTAAATGCTTCCTGGTTCTAAATACATAATTTAGAACTCACAAATCAAATAACCATTCTTATAACAGATAACCATATGCAGCTGTAATGACTCGGAGTACCTCCGATCTATTCATTCCATGACTCGGTAATCTACCGATCTATTCATGAGTAATAAGAGTTGGCATTTTTATTTAACACAACACTCTTGCGGTTCTCTTCCCTATTTTGGGATTCAGAATGCTCTATCCAAGGAACCTAACTGAATAACTGTTACCTTTATTCATCGGCATCTCATCCCTTAGATCAGGTGACTCAGGACAACGCAATCAGCAGCTTGCGATACTTTGGCCAAAGATTTGAAACATACTGCTTATGTCTCGTATTCCTTAACGGCATACTCGTCAATCTGGAATATGTCCTTCACCCCATTCTTATGTTATGTAGAATGTCTTATACCAACTTCTGTCAGTCCCTCCTATCCCAGTTAATCACTCGAGAATGGATTAGTAAGGTGGCAACGTTATATGGATGCACTCGAGGACTAGGGATAAGATGACATACTGGGTCAACCCTAGTTAAACCAGTGTGTCATGATACCCCGAGTCTCCTAGGCAGCCATATAATGTGACCACATTCCTAATCGGTCCCAAAGTAACTTGTTCGAGTTAAAGGTGTAAATCTTAGTGATCAATGCAAAAGGGTGCCATCATAATTCACTGAATTGTTGTAACCGAGAAGATCCTAATCTTCTCGGAGGTACAACCCTGCAGTTGACTTGTGCCGTCAACCTTTAAATCCGCCTCGAAAAGATCTACTAATTAATAAGCGTTACGCACATTGAGTTTAAATTAAATTTAAGACGTTCCCTTAAGGTTAGCCTTTCCCGATCCCTAGATTCCTCATCTTAGGATGACCTTTCTCAATAAAACCCATTACACAGAGGAGTTATTAAGATTATGGTCTCATCAAGGAGTTCATAGAATATACATAATTCTAAATCAACGAAATTGGACAATATCTCATAAACTTCACATGAGATTGCCATCTGAACCCCATCTAGGTTTATATCAGTTCTCATAACTAAATTTATATCGTACTTATTAGTATCAAGATATAATGATTAAGAATCCAATTAAATGTTGTCCTGGCATAATCAAGACTAGGGATTAATAATTTAATTCAGCTTGTTTAGCATTCTGCTTAGGTTTATTTTAACCCTATCTTTCAGAAAGACAGTGATCTAAATTTCAGTTTAGCTTCTGATAGAACATACAGGAACTACTAAACAATCATAAGAATTCAGTCTCATATTCTTGCAAGCTTATATTGACAATCACAAAAGTCTCCAAATATATACAATAATAACAATGCTCTCAAGATATTTGAACCGAAGAAGGTCAAACTATCAAGATAAGAATACAAACACATAAGTAACAAACATCAATTTCTTTTCCTTTCAGAACTAATCAAATACATTTTATGCATTCAGAATACTTGATACATAACTCAACGGAAGAAGAACATCTTTCCTCTTATAGTACATTTAAAGAAAATCAAACTGAATTCATCATAAACCAAGTTAAACAATCTGAACATCCTGTCAGATCTGCATGCTTTTACCACTTACGGCGACCATCTGCAAAATTTGTCAACATGGGTCAGTTTGATGAACTGAGCATGATAAGCACTATCTCTTAAAACAATTGCAATCCACCAACTGTTTTCATTAAACAACCTGTTTAAATGAGATCAATTCACCAAACAAGTATACATGTTTCAGACTATGCCTTTGTAATACAAAAATGACTACAAATGTGTAACTCTATTATCGTTACAGAATAGTCCTAAATACTTCTCAAATATTTCATCAAAATATTAGGGATCAAGAAGAACGAAAGTATTCTAATCATTTATCCATCTGAATTCCAAAAACAGCAAACCTCAGACAGATCATTTCATTCAACAGTAAAAGGAATATCATATTAAATCATGATTCCATCAATATGTTAAAAACAGTTCCAACGGTTAAATAAAAATATCGACATATATTTTCATAACAGAAGAGAAAGAAAACAAGTCATTCATATTTCCCTTCAACAAGTTCATGACTGTACCATCTCCTCAAATGGAAAGCATTCACCTTACATGCATACGAATAAGTCAGACGAGCCACAAGGAGAACCACTGTTTTGATAAAATCAAATATAACAAAACTCCCGTACAGTAGCTAACACGCCAATAGTGATGACTATCTACCAAACAGACTCTGCATGACCTCCCACACGAAGCGACATACAAGAGGATATTCACTGCCATTGCCTGTTGAGGTGCAGCCGACGACTCCTAAGTTCAATCAAGCTCATGAATAGGTATACATGCAACAGAAGACGTAAACATGCCAACAATCCCTTACATCAACCTACAGCCCATGCTAGTCCCTACTTAAACACAGTAAGGATTTTCGACCCAAGGTCGAAATCAAAGAACTTCTATTATATCGCAGTCAACAATAGACTCCATGGCATTAAGCAATTGGTGTTTCCCTAAGACTATGCCGAGATAATCACACAGAATTCCCGCAACATGCACAACCTCATCTGACTGGAATAAACAGAAAGGAAGCATAACATATCTATTCTCATTTGGACGCATTCAGAGTTTAAAGTATGGTATTCGTGACTCACTTCAACAGAGCCAGGACACATGATATCTATCCATACTCAAGGAACTCCAACAGTGACAAAAACAACAGTGTACCAAATCAGGCTTAATTTGAGGCAAATACATTGGTTACCTTTCAAGGATTCAACTAAATCCGAACAACAGTAACAAGATAAATAATAGTAAATGATTCCAACTGCGCCAATCAATGGTAAACATTTAAAAATCAGGCATAAACAAAAGCTAACTACTGATTTCGCAACAAGGAAACCAACTGAGCCTCATCAATATTTTTCGCACAAGTTTGCACAGAAAGGAAACATAAAAATACACCCAAAGAGTCTGTACCAAAAATTCCTTGCAACACGAAGGTATTCATTACAAAATAACAGAGGTCGTAATACTTGTTACTCCTCCAAGAATCAGATAAAAATCAAATTATCAGTATTCAATTATATATATATACGAAGTTTCAACAGTGGTCCACAATTTATGAATCATTCAATGGACTCCATAGAGTCGTTTCGAGTACAATAAATATATGGGTTGCATCCCATAACCACAATGCAAGGGAAAAACAACTTCAGCACGGTCGCAAAGAAGTACTGTAACACAGCAAGTTATCCATTCACAAATAACTTTTAAATAGCAAAGTGAAACCCAATAAGATTCAGTAACCACTACCTTAATAACCTCAAAGAAGTTACAAAGAAGTCCAATTAACTGAACAAAATGTCCATCAGTATCTTTTCCGACAAGAATCAACAACAAGCCTCAATCAACAAGTATCAACAACAAGATTCTCTCTGTGCTTTCGAACCAGAAGGGAAACATGCGGGTTCTCACAGAGCAGATAAGTACCCTTCAAGCATACATTTCACAGACTTACGCCGGAATGTAAAACACAATAAAACAGAGTAACAGTTTGAAATACAACACACACCCATCAAGGGTTAAATTTGAAAATCGAACAGCAAGAAGATACAGTAACAAAATCACCCGTAGCTACCATAAAATCATCTAAACCCATAAATCATTTGAACAGATTTGTTCTAATGAAATCAATTGAAAGAAAGCAAAATTTTTAAAGGTTAGGGCCTAACATGCCTAGATATTTGCTTAATATTTCAAAGCAGACCACTGAAAGAGCTCGAACCTTCTCCTTCTTTTCCAAGTTAGAGCCACCAACAAAAATTTGCTATTTCCATGACTTATATATTTTCCTTGCCAGAGGAAAGAGCTAGTTACGCTCATACTTGCCATGCAACACCAAGAAGACTGGTGCGAAGAACCAGTGAACAGACAGAAGGAAAACCAGAGTGCATGCAAAACCCAATAAACTATTAACTTTCCATTTTGCATGCTTCCCCATGAAATCCAAGCTCGAAGACCGAGTCCATAAATGGCATTTACTCCCATGTTCCTGCTCAATCTCCACTGCCACCGACCGCCATAGTTGGCGATGGATAAAAGCACATTAAAGACCATTTCCAACTTTGGCGACCTGCCACGTCGGCTCAAGTTAGCCGTTTGAAAACGTCGGCTCAAGTTTTAGGTTACTAACATTAATAATTCCAGTTAGGTCTAACATTTCATATGCTCAGGAAAAGAACCTACAACATGCATTCTCGAATAGGGTTCACTCCTGTACTGCCATTAGGCTACAGAATTATATGTAACTGAATTATTACCTGGTCCACGATCAAGACCTTCTAGATATACTTTGATATCGGGAACCAATCCATTTCACACGATCAACCTGAGTTATACTCCGGACTAGCTTACTCAATGCATCCAGACCTTGCAACCTGTTCAAGGTCTGTAATTTTAATTCATCACGAACAAACTTAAAGCAATACTTGGATCAATTCCACTGATCCAAGGCTAGGTCTTATAGATGGATAACTCCATAATTCATTCCGAGATCAGATTAAACTCAGGCATGAAATGAAAGAAATAAAAGAGTCCAATCATATTCCGACTCAGTCAAAGATCTGCAATCTGCAAAGAAGATACAGTACATATCAAGCACGACTTCTCAATCAAAGGAACACATCCTTTTTACAAAGAAATCACATATCAACACTTGTATGCTCAGGAGGAAGTAACAACAGTTCAGGGTGTTACATGCTTCCCTCCTAAAAAGATTCATCGTCCCGATGATTACATATTCAATTAACCTTCAGGTCAACCAATTTATTAGTTCACAAATCAATGCGACTATTTTCCAACTTGAATAGTTCCAGAAATCAATGTCACAACACATTTTATTCAGCCTGAATAATGTTTTCCTTCATCTGGCTTTCATAAATACTTAAAAAAATAAGTTCATAAAAGAATGTTTTGTCAACAGATTTCATTCTGTTGAAAAAGAGAAGGAAAAGCAATTTTCATCTCTTCCAGATTTTCCCAAGTTGCACTTTCTTCGTTAAACTGGTCCCACTGGACCTTACATTGCTGTATTTCATGATTTCTTAAATGCAATTGGCAAGTTTCCAACACTCATGTGGGTTTAACCACGATTATTCCTGGGTCTTGGACCTACAAGGAATTCCAATTTAAAACATGTGACAGATCTGAAACGTATTTCTTAAGCAAAGAAATATGGAAAACATCATGCATGCGAGATAAAGCAGGTGGTAATGCTAAACGATAAGCTACAGGATTGATTATTTCGACAATTTCGAAAGGTCCCACAAATTGAGGTGACAACTTGGCAGCCTTGCCAAAAGTTATAGAACTCTTTCTGGGTTTAACACGAAGAAAAACCTTCTCACCAAGCTCAAACCTTCTATCAACCCACTTAAGGTCAGCATAGCTCTTCTGCCTATCTGCTGCCTCCTTTAATCGTTCACGAATCAGCTTAACTTGCTGTTCCATTTCTGTGAGAATCTCTGGTCCAATTACCACTCTATCCTCAACACTATCCCAGCTAACAGGAGTTCTGCACTTTCTTCCATAAAGTGCTTCAAATGGTGCCATTTTAAGAGATGAGTGATAAGTGTTGTTGTATGCGAACTCAACTAATGGAAGATACTCTTCCCATTTATACTGTTGATCCATGCAATACATTCGCAACATGTCCTCCAACACTTGATTTACCCTCTCAGTTTGTCCATCCGTTTCCGGATGATATGCAGAACTGAAGTTTAGTTTTGTTCCAAGAGTTGTATTAAGCGTTTGCCAAAACCTTGACGTCATTCTTGGATCCCTGTCAGATATAATCAATTCTGGTACACCATGCAATCTGAAAATTTCATGTACGAATCTTTTGGCCAGCACTGGTGAATCATCCTTTAGATTTCCAGTGATGAAATGAGCTACCTTAGTCAGTTTATCTACAACTACCAGGATAACATCATGTTTATTCCTAGACATGGGTAATCCTTGTACAAAATCCATGGTTATTACTTGCCATTTGTACTGCGGTATGCTATGAGGATATAACAGTCTAGCAGGGTGCATATGTTCTGCCTTAACCCGCTGACACTCCAAACAATGGGTCACAAAATTTATGACATCCTTTTTCATACCTTTCCAAAAGTATTGCTGTTTTAGATCAACAAGCATCTTTGTGATACCCGGGTGTCCAGAGAAAGGTGAATTATGAAATTCAACTAACAACTTTTTTCTCAAATCGTTCAACATAGGTACATATACCCTATTTTCATAACGCAAGATTCCTTCATTATCAATATGAAAACCTTTATACCTTTCATCATTAGGTTCTGCAGCAAGCGCTGCTTTTACTTGTTGAAAGTATGCATCTGATTCTGAGGCACTTTTTACCTCATCTTTAAACTGAGTTCTTAATGTTATAAGAGTAGAAATGTGCCTCCTACGACTTAGAGCATCAGCTACTCTATTCTCTTTCCCTTTGATATAGCTAATATCAAAATCATATTGTGATAAAAATTCTAACCACCTTCTCTGTCTGGCATTAAGATTAGGCTGAGTGAAAATATATTTCAGCCCTAAGTGATCAGTTTTCAACTCAAAAGGTTTCCCAAGTAAGTAGTGTCTCCAGACTTGAAGTGCATGAACAATGGCAGCAAGCTCCAAATCATGAGGGGCATAATTCAGCTCATGTAACTTGAGTTTTCTACTTTCATATGCAATGACTTGATCATTTTGTAGCAAAACACCTCCAAGGCCTTCCCCAGAAGCATCCGTTACAACTGTAAAACTCCCATTAGGGTCTGGTATAGCTAATATAGGTGCAGAAGTCAACTGGTCTTTCAGACTTTTGAAAGCCACTTCGCACTTGTCATTCCATATGAATTTCTTATCCTTCTTTTGCAATGAAGTTATTGGTGCAGCTACTTTAGAAAAATCCTTTACAAATTTTCTATAGTAACCAGCAAGACCCATGAAGCTTCTTACTTCATGCACATTCTTCTTTGGTACAGGCCACTCAGTTATGGCCACTATTTTTGAAGGATCTACAACAATTCCTTCTTTACTTATGACATGACCCAAATAGTGAACTTCTGAATCAAAGAAAGAACATTTGGATAACTTACCATACAACTTTCTTTTTCTCAAAATTCCCAAAACTATCTTCAAATGCTCATTGTGCTCCTCAACGCTTTTAGAATAAATGAGAATATCGTCCAAGAATACAAGTACAAACTTGTCCAAATATTCTTGAAAAATATTGTTCATTAAGTTCATAAAGGCTGCGGGTGCATTGGTTAATCCAAAGGGTAGAACCGTGAATTCATAATGCCCGTACCTTGTTTGGAAAGTTGTTTTATGAATATCTTCCTCTCTAATCCTTAACTGATGATAACCAGATCGAAGGTCTATCTTAGAATAAACCGCTGCTCCACGCATCTGATCAAATAGATCGTCGATCCTAGGAAGTGGATATCTGTTCTTGATTGTTGCTTTGTTCAACATCCGATAATCAATACACACCCAAGTGTTCCATCCTTCTTTTTCACAAATATTACAGTGCTTTCCCAAGGTGAAACACTTGGTCTAATCAAACCTTTTGTCAAAAGTTCTTGCAACTGTGCCTTAAGCTCGACTAACTCTGTAGTAGTCATCCGATAAGGTGCTTTGGAAATAGGTTCTGTTCCCGGTTTGATTTCGATGGTGAAGTCAAATTCTCTCTTGGGTGGTAACCCTGGTAATTCTTCAGGAAAAACATCCCTGAAACTTTGTAACAGAGGAAATTGCTTCATGTTATCACCATCTTCTTCTGAAAATTCAGATATCTTTACTGCATAAAGGGTACATCCTTTATTCTTAGCCTTTTTAAGCTGCATAGCTGACAGTTTTCTAACTGAAATTTCCCGTTTCACACCTTGAATCTCTGTTGTTTCCAGCTGATCATCTAAACATTTTATGTTCTTTTCATAGCAATCTACCTTTGCTTTATGGTCAGCTAACCAATTGACACCGATAACAATGTCATATGATCCCAAAGGTGTAACATAGAGGTCAACTTCCGTGGAGAAGTTAGGTAAGTCAAGGACTGCCCCAAAAAGACACATACTCACTGTATGAACAGAGTTATTACCATCTTTGCATACCCAAGATTTATCCATTTTTCTAGCTTTTGTTTTAAGTTTAGAAGCAAGTTTATTAGAAATAAAACATTCAAAGTAGCTCTCCGTATCAAAAAGAATAGTGAGCAGTATGCCAAATAACTTACCGGAACTTCTATAGGTGTTACTTGCTTTTCAAACTTGCTTTATGCGCTCTTTGCAAAGCATGTATCTTATCTTTGCTTGATTACGATCATCCTTCTTTAAAGGGCACTGATTTGCGTAGTTTTCTTTGCACAATTGTAGCAGCCTCCTACAGGTCCCTTTTTAGGCTCAAAATTGCCTCCAGCCTTATAATTGTCACGTTGTCCTCCATAGGGCTTCTGCCCATTGTTATAATTTTTGGCAAAATTATCTCTTACATTTCCAGCAGGCTTAATTACTACTGATTTCTTACTGTTATCTCCTGGAAACTTACTCTTGTTTCCAAACTTTTTCCATGGTCCTTTTCTAGGTGCAAGAGAGGTTGAAGAAGGATTTGCAGTCTTCTTCCGCACTTCCTCTTTATGAGCAGAAATAGCCTTTAATTTCTGTTCTTGCCTTATGGCCTTTTCAACAACTCCTTCCATAGTGGTTGGACTGTGAACATCGACCTCTCCCCCTATCACGGGATTCAATCCCATGATGAATTTCCATATTCTGAACTTCTCGTCAGTTTGATACTGCGGTACATACTTGAGGAGTTTTGTAAACCACTCCCGAATTCGATTACCGTTAGCTTCCCTTGAGCTAAGTTCTGAAACTCTGTCATTTTTCGATCATAGAAAAGTTGTGGCAGCCAAGCGTTGCCTAAAATAGCCTTTAAATTGATCCCAAGTAATATTGTTCTCATCAATGTTTAGTTTTAGCTTTACGGCTATCCCACCATGAAGATGCTTCGTGGGAAAGGCGATAGGCTCCCAAATAGCTTTGGTTCCTCTAAGAAGTTCCTTATTGCAAAGTACTTCTCCATTTCCATTTGACGAGTTCTCGGCTCCATCTAATAATGTGGTGCCATCATACTTAGGTGGACTTATCCTTTTTATATCATTAGTGAGTTCTGCTGCCAATCTGGCCTTTTTGTTTTCTGGTTGGACAGGTGCATTCCCAGCATTAACATCAACACCCATATTGGGGTTGTCCTCAGGAGGTGGCTGATTGTCATTACCAGCTTCTTCATCCTCCTCATTTCCCATCACCTGCTGTTCAAGTACAGCTAAACGATCTCTTGTGTCCAACAGGGCAGCAAGGATCTCATCAAGTTTTGGGTTGTTGCCGCCCCTCCTTCTGGTGGAGCATTATTCACAACGTTCCCCCTTGTTCTAACCATTTTCTGTTACAAGAAAATTCAGGTCTTTATCAGATTATGGACACAATAGGCCCAAGAGCTGCAACCTTCAGCTCTGATACCAAGATGTAACATCCTCATTTTAGACAATAGAACAAGTCAATTTTTTTTTTTTTAAATGCTTCCTGGTTCTAAATACATAATTTAGAACTCACAAATCAAATAACCATTCTTATAACAGATAACCATATGTAGCTGTAATGACTCGGAGTACCTATGATCTATTCATTCCATGACTCGGTAATCTACGGATCTATTCATGAGTAATAAGAGTTGGCATTTTTATTTAACACAACACTCTTGCGGTTCTCTTCCCTATTATGGGATTCAGAATGCTCTGTCTAAGGAACCTAACTGAATAACTGTTACCTTTATTCATCGGCATCTCATCCCTTAGACCAGGTGACTCAGGACAACGCAATCAGCAGCTTGCGATACTTTGGCCAAAGATTTGAAACATACTGCTTATGTCTCGTATTCCTTAACGACATACTCGTCAATCTGGAATACGTCCTTCACCCCATTCTTATGTTATGTAGAATGTCTTATACCAACTTCTGTCAGTCCCTCCTATCCCGATTAATCGGTCGAGAATAGATTAGTAAGGTTGGCAACGTTATATGGATGCACTCGAGGACTAGGGATAAGATGACATACTGGGTCAACCCTAGTTAAACCAGTGTGTCATGATACCCCGAGTCTCCTAGGCAGCCATATAATGTGACCACATTCCTAATCGGTCCCAAAGTAACTTGTTCGAGTTAAAGGTGTAAATCTTAGCGATCAATGCAAAGGGTGCCGTCATAAGTCACCTGCATTGTTGTAACTTCGAGAAGATCCTAATCTTCTCGGAGGTACAACCCTGCAGTTGACTTGTGCCGTCAACCTTTAAATCTACCTCGAAAAGATCTACTAATTAATAAGCGTTACGCACATTGAGTTTAAATTAAATTTAAGACGTTCCCTTAAGGTTAGCCTTTCCCGATCCCTGGATTCCTCATCTTAGGATGACCTTTCTCAATAAAACCCATTACACAGAGGAGTTATTAAGATTATGGTCTCATCAAGGAGTTCATAGAATATACATAATTCTAAATCAACGAAATTGGACAATATCTCATAAACTTCACATGAGATTGCCATCTGAACCCCATCTAGGTTTATATCAGTTCTCATAACTGAATTTATATCGTACTTATTAGTATCAAGATATAATGATTAAGAATCCAATTAAATGTTGTCCTGGCATAATCAAGACTAGGGATTAATAATTTAATTCAGCTTGTTTAGCGTTCTGCTTAGGTTTATTTTAACCCTATCTTTTAGAAAGACAGTGATCTAAATTTCAGTTTAGCTTCTGATAGAACATACAGGAACTGCTAAACAATCATAAGAATTCAGTCTCATATTCTTGCAAGCTTATATTGACAATCACAAAAGTCTCCAAATATATACAATAATAACAATGCTCTCAAGATATTTGAACCGAAGTAGGTCAAACTATCAAGATAAGAATACAAACACATAAGTAACAAATATCAATTTCTATTCCTTTCATAACTAATCAAATACATTTTATGCATTCAGCATACTTGATACAATACTCAACGGAAGAAGAACATCTTTCCTCTTATAGTACATTTAAAGAAAATCAAACTGAATTCATCATAAACCAAGTTAAACAATCTGAACATCCTGTCAGATCTGCATGCTTTTACCACTTACGGCGACCATCTGCAAAATTTGTCAACATGGGTCAGTTCGATGAACTGAGCATGATAAGCACTAACTCTTAAAACAATTGCAATCCACCAACTGTTTTCATTAAACAACCTGTTTAAATGAGATCAATTCACCAAACAAGTATACATGTTTCAGACTATGCCTTTGTAATACAAAAATGACTACAAATGTGTAACTCTATTATCGTTACAGAATAGTCCTAAATACTTCTCAAATATTTCATCAAAATATTAGGGATCAAGAAGAACGAAAGTATTCTAATCATTTATCCATCTGAATTCCAAAAACAGCAAACCTCAGACAGATCATTTCATTCAACAGTAGAAGGAATATCATATTAAATCATGATTCCATCAATATGTTAAAAATAGTTCCAACGGTTAAATAAAAATATCGACATATATTTTCATAACAGAAGAGAAAGAAAACAAGTCATTCATATTTCCCTTCAACAAGTTCATGACTGTACCATCTCCTCAAATGGAAAGCATTCACCTTACATGCATACGAATAAGTCAGACGAGCCACAAGGAGAACCACTTTGTTTTGATAAAATCAAATATAACAAAACTCCCGTACAGAGCTAACACGCCAATAGTGATGACTATCAACCAAACATACTCTGCATGACCTCCCACACAAAGTGACATACAAGAGGATATTCACTTCCATTGCCTGTTGAGGTGCAGTCGATAACTCCTAAGTTCAATCAAGCTCATGAATAGGTATACATGCAACAGAAGACGTAAACATGCCAACAATCCCTTACATCAACCTACAACCCATGCTAGTCCCTACTTAAACACAGTAAGGATTTTTTACCCAAGGTCGATATCAAAGAACTTCTATTAAATCACAGTCAACAATAGACTCCATGGCATTAAGCAATTGATGTTTCCCTAAGACTATGCCGAGATAATCACACAGAATTCCCGCAACATGCACAGCCTCATCTAACTGGAATAAACAGAAAGGAACCATAACATATCTATTCTCATCTGGACGCATTCAGAGTTTAAAGTATGGTATTCGCGACTCACTTCAACAGAGCCAGGACACATGATATCTATCCATACTCAAGGAACTCCAACAGTGACAAAAACAACAGTGTACCAAATCAGGCTTAATTTGAGGCAAATACACTGGTTACCTTTCAAGGATTCAACTGAATCCGAACAACAGTAACAAGATAAATAATAGTAAATGATTCCAACTGTGCCAATCAATGGTAAACATTTAAAAATCAGGCATAAACAAAAGCTAACTACTGATTTCGCAACAAGGAAACCAACTGAGCCTCATCAATATTTTTCACACAAGTTTGCACAGAAAGGAAACGTAAAAATACACCCAAAGAGTCTGTACCAAAAATTCCTTGCAACACGAAGGTATTCATTACAAAATAACAGAGGTCGTAATACTTGTTACTCCTCCAAGACTCAGATAAAAATCAAATTATCAGTATTCAATTATATATATATACGAAGTTTCAACAGTGGTCCACAATTTACGAATCATTCAATGGACTCCACAGAGTCGTTTCGAGTACAATAAATATATATATTGCATTCTATCAACGGGTTGCATCCCATAACCACAATGCAAGGGAAAAACAACTTCAGCACGGTCGCAAAGAAGTACTGTAACACAGCAAGTTATCCATTCACAAATAAATTTTAAATAGCAAAGCGAAACCCAATAAGATTCAGTAACCACTACCTTAATAACCTCAACAGAAGTTACAGAAGTCCAATTAACTGAACAAAATGTCCATCAGTATCTTTTCCGACAAGAATCAACAACAAGCCTCAATCAACAAGTATCAACAACAAGCTTCTACTGTAGCCTGAACCCAGCAAGGGAAACATGCACGGGTTCTCACAGAGCAGGATAAGTACCCTTCAAGCATACATTTCACAGACTTACGCCGGAATGTAAAACACAATAAAACAGAGTAAATGATTTGAAATACAACACACACCCATCAAGGGTTAAATTTGAAAATCAAACAGCAAGAAGATACAGTAACAAAATCACCCGTAGCTACCATAAAATCATCTAAACCCATAAATCATTTGAACAGAGTTGTTCTAATGAAATCACTTGAAAGAAAGCAAGATTTTTAAAGGTTAGGGCCTAACATGCCTGGATATTTGCTTAATATTTCGAAGCAGACCACTGAAAGAGCT
The DNA here is from genome assembly GCA_018340775.1 of Taxus wallichiana var. yunnanensis. Taxonomy (NCBI): domain Eukaryota; kingdom Viridiplantae; phylum Streptophyta; class Pinopsida; order Cupressales; family Taxaceae; genus Taxus; species Taxus wallichiana. The sequence continues at coordinate 642,580,515 of CM031239.1, read as the reverse complement.
CGAACCTTCTCCTTCTTTTCCAAGTTAGAGCCACCAACAAAAATTTGCTATTTCCATGACTTATATATTTTCCTTGCCAGAGGAAAGAGCTAGTTACGCTCATACTTGCCATGCAACACCAAGAAGACTGGTGCGAAGAACCAGTGAACAGACAGAAGGAAAACCGGAGCGCATGCAAAACCCAATAAACTATTAACTTTCCATTTTGCATGCTTCCCCATGAAATCCGAGCTCGAAGACCGAGTCCATAAATGGCATTTACTCCCATTTTCCCACTCAATCTCCACTGCCACCGACCGCCATAGTTGGCGATGGACAAAAGCACATTAAAGACCATTTCCAACTTTGGCGACCTGCCACGTCGGCTCAAGTTAGCCGTTTTAAAACCTCCACCAAATTACCTGTCCCTCATGCTTATCCCCGCATTTAACAACATAGAAACTGCCGCCCATGGTTCGCACCCCTCCATAGGTCCCCTTAATCCTTGCTCAATAGTTAGGTTAGTAACTTAGGTTAGGATTTAGGATAACACCTAGTCTAACCTCTTAGAACATAGATACTAACTTAGAACATTAGCTCTTAGCCTAGGTCTAGGTTAGATTTACACTAATCTAACCCCTAGGTTAGGTTTAGTTTTAGGTTACTAACATTAATAATTCCAGTTAGGTCTAACATTTCATATGCTCAGAAAAAGAACCTACAACATGCATTCTCGAACAGGGTTCACTCCTGTACTGCCATTAGGCTACAAAATTATATGTAACTGAATTATTACCTGGTCCACGATCAAGACCTTCCAGATATACTTCGATATCGGGAACCAATCCATTTCACACGATCAACCTGAGTTATACTCCAGACTAGCTTACTCAATGCATCCAGACCTTGCAACCTGTTCAAGGTCTGTAATTTTAATTCATCACGAACAAACTTAAAGCAATACTTGGATCAATTCCACTGATCCAAGGCTAGGTCTTATAGATGGATAACTCCATAATTCATTCCGAGATCAGATTAAACTCAGGCGTGAAATGAAAGAAATAAAAGAGTCCAATCATATTCGACTCAGTCAAAGATCTGCAATCTGCAAAGAAGATACAGTACATATCAAGCACGACTTCTCAATCAAAGGAACACATCCTTTTTACAAAGAAATCACATATCAACACTTGTATGCTCACGAGGAAGTAACAACAATTTAGGGTGTTACAGACTACCTGTAAATAAGAATGCAAGACCAACAGATTTTAGTTAGACAATAAGTGAGGGAATTTCCTTAGGCCTAGGAAATATTAGACTTCCTTTCAAAGGTGGTCAGTTCCCTTTTTAATACAAATTGATGCAAATGATAATAAAGAAGCTATTGTGAACTCACGATTTAGGTATCTCGTTACTAAAAGCAATAGAGACTAAACTACCAATAATAGAATGTCATGTTGTTTGTTTGGTCACTGGTTATTGATATGTTCAGATCAAGTTACAGGGATAGACCAGGCTGGACACAAGATTGTTTTGAGGTGAATAGGTGAAAGGTTGGTTTTGGTATAAGTCACAGTGACCGATGCCGGTCACTGGATAACCGATCATGTTATGAAACCAGTACCGGTAGGAAATAACCGATATCGGTAGGGGCAATGATTTAGGGATTTTTAAATGGAGGTTGGTGTAAGGTGGTTATGAGGTTTGGAAGGTTGGTAGATGGTTGAGGGGAGTAGTAGGGTGATAGAGAAGACTCAGAGAGTGAGAGAGTTGTCTTTGGGGTAATATAGAGATGGATGACTGAAGGTTAGGTGTAGGTTGTTGCCGGGTAGTAGATCCAGGAGTGAGCTTATAATCCCTATGAATTAAAAGTTCACAAAGTAGTGTCTAGAAGCATACAAGGTGATAAAAGAGACTACTTACTAGTTTTTGATGTGGATGCAGGTCCAAAGAATGCAGTGGCGAAGGCAAGGCTCAGTTGGGATGATCCAACAATCGGAAGTGATCTGATGAAGCTATCCTCCGACTCTCCCCATGTTTGGATGAGTGTGACAATGCTCTCATTGTCGATTCTGATCTTGGGCTCGATATTCCTCTTTGAAAAAATCCTCTCCTTCACTTGTCTCTCTCTTGCAAATGAATTCGGATCCTTTGGTTTTGGTTGGGAAGGTCATTTACAGGGAACCGATGGCGGTTACGTAATCGACGCCGGTCGAGTAGGGACCGATGTCGGTTAGGTCAAAGTTGGCTATTTGTAGTAAAATAGCCAAATTTCCCTCCTTTTCTCCGAGGGGTTAGTTGTGGGCTTGGTAAAGTCATTATTTGGCTCATTTTGATGCGGGTGAGGGGTGATGAGTCATGGGTGTGGGTCTAGACCAAGTCATAGGTCTTAATTAGGTTAGTTTAGGGTTAGGGCTAGTTCATAGTGAGGTGGTGAGGTGAGGTGGCAGGGTTGGAGATGTGGATTTATTAATTATAAGGTAATTAATAAATAATTCAGTGTGTAAGGTTTAGATGGTGAGATAGGGTTAGGTTGGGGGATGAGATACAGGGAATAGGGTGTCGTAAGACCCAAATTTGGTGTCTACATTTGCCCCTTGTTGTCGTGTATCTTGTTTTGTAAAGCTGCACTGACAATAATAAAAAGTAGTTGCCCCAGTTAAGGGTATAGGTAATCCCCCTCAAATCTATCACAGATTGAGGTGACATGAAATCAGGGATAGGGTTTATAAAGGGTGAATGATGATGAGATGCTGGTAAGATGGTGGGGTAAGTTCAAGGAAGCCGACGCACGTTGAAATGTAGTAGTGCGACTAGGGTACAGGTTTTGAAGAGCAAACAAGTAATTCATAGGCAAAGGTTGATAGTTTATCAAAACATTTTGATATAATCTTGGTATCCAAGGCATAGGAAGTAGCTCCAGGGGATATAACGGGTAAGGTACCGAGAACATTTAGGCATGTTCGGCAGTACCAAATGGTTGGTTTGGTTGAGATAAATGTCACGGTCTCGGTCTAGGCAAAGCTGGTCGGCTGATCAATTCAAGTATCCTAGTCATGCTAAAACACGAACAGGTGAGCTCGATTGAACAAACAACTACATGATGGGTGGATAGAATCGTAATTTGTGGGCCTCGGTCAAGGTACTTAATTGGTGCGGCCTTGGGTCGGGCTAATTGGTTGGGTGCGGCGGGTCGGGCCGATTGGTTGGTTGCGGCCTTGGGTCGGGCCGATTGGTTGGTTGTGGCCTTGGGTCGGGCCGATTGGTTGGTTGCGGCCTTGGGTCGGGCCAATTGATTGGTTGTGGCCTTGGGTCGGGCTGATTGATTGCCTTAGATATTATATAGAGGCCATATAGAGGCCATCAGCCCCGTGAAGGATCCCGAGCACAGCTACGTTAGATCCAGTACATCTTTTGGATATCTAGACGGAGACCCGGGGAGTACGAGAGGATTCCTCTAGAGAGGGTACGATGACAGCTGGGATTACAGCAAGATGAGCCACCTCCCTTCCCACAGTATCGGAGGGAGGATGTAGAGGCACCACTGCCTATACCACAGCTATTTGACCCATTCTAGGTACGGAGAGACCAGAAATGACACAAAGGATGGACGCAGCGTCGGGGTTACAGGTTCATTTTTAGTTTGGTGGGTAGGGCAGAGGGCAGCCATGAGAGCACAGCTAACACAGCCAAATTTAGCGGTTGTTACAGTGGAGAGGGACCGTCTCTTGGGTTAGGTGTAGTTATTACAGGGGCAGCTTGCTGCTACACAGGCACAGATTAGAGTGTTATAGGGGCAGTTGGCTCAGGCACAGGTATAGGCACGAGCACGAGTCCCTGTTCGCATGCATAGCACGAGTCCCTATTCAAGCTCGATGGTAGCTCCTTCTCTACCACAGTATGAGCTCGTGGTCGGGGTGTACAGGCAGGACATGGCCCACTTCTATTAGGAGCTGGGGGACCAGCCCCACCAGCCATGGTGGCATGGGCCTCGGTACATGGAGGCGAGAGTGGAGGCCCATTATTATCAGGACGTACTAGATGGTACCGGTGCGATTATCAGCCATATGCGGCTCATAGAGCCGAGACTTCCTGAGTCACAAGTCATAGGGGGCCGCAACCACAACTGGTGGGTCAGTGACAGGTAGGAGGTGAGATCCGAGACCGGGGCTAGCTGAGGGACAAACAGAGGGAGGGGAGAGAGCTGAGTCACCCTAGGAGTGGAGATGTTTTTGGATAGTTGATTTTTTGATAGAGACACCGGTCTGTGAACCGAGTGTGCATATAGAGGCCTGCGTGCCCACATAGGATTTATGTATTCATTTTTGTTGTATATACCGGCCTGTGAGCCGAGTATGTTTTGTATAGTTGATACTGGCCTGCGAGCTGAGTGTATTTTTGACACGAGAGACCGGCTTGCGAGCCGAGTCGATATTTTGACAGAGACAGCGGCCTGCGTGCCGAATTTGTATTTTTTTATTATAGAGGCCCCATGCAAGGTAATTTTTATATTTTGACATTTATTTGAGGATATATAGATGATGAGTTTGATCCACATGGTGTGTATAATGTTTGATTTGATACATATATTATAATGTTTCATTTGTTTTGTTGATGATTTTGGAAGTTGAGGTATATAGATGACATTGATGATGTTTGGATTATATGCATATGTGTTGAAATGTTGATGGTATTATGATGATGGATATTGATAATGATGTTGTTATGCAGGGAAAAGAGGTGGGCGCCGCCAAAATTTTGCAAAAAACAAAGAAAAAGCCTAGGTATAAGCAAAAGGAGACAGTTTGATCGATACCGGTTAGGTAACCGACATCGGTTATGTTAAAACAAGCTTTTCTAAAAATAGAAAATCTTGGGAGGCAATTTTAAATTCTTATTTTTAGAGTCATGAAACATGTTAAATATGAGGATGCGAGGCTGTTGTCATCCATACAGGGTAGTTGCATGGGAGAATTGAGTGATAAGGAGGAAAGAGATAGGTAAAGTGATCGTGGGCTTGGATTAAGAAGGTGTAAAGGCAAGTTATAGTGAAGAGTCTGGTGAACATGGCTGAACAAGGAGAAGCGTCTAGTGGGTAGAGAGGAGAGAGAAGATAGGTTCCACCTCAAGCTGTTGCATCCCAAGAGGTATAAGTGTTGGTTGGAATAAGATTTTGCATGCTTATAAATAGGATGTGGTAAGATAAGTGGGTAAAAAGGTGATAGGCAAGGGTTTGGGATGGGATGAGTGTTATAGGGTAGGTAATCAGGTGTTTTAGATATGTTTATAGGTACAGAGAGGGGTAAACCAGCGAATAAGGTATCATAGGTGGTGTTTTTGAGCAAGATGGATATTATGAACAATGACCAATATTGGTTTAGGACTAACTGGTATCGGTTAGGTAACCGATATCATTACTGTGTAAAGTTGTAGCTTCTGATAAAAAATACTTGGGGATTCATTTGCTGTTTGTTGTTCATTGGTTTGATGTGTGCAGGTAGAGACAAGGTTGATGATGAATGATAGGGTACCAACGCTGTTGTCACGGGTCCGAGCAGATGTAACACCAGTGGAGTGGGAATTAATAAACCATGTGGGGTTAAGCGGAATCCGCTATTATTCACGAATCACATGCAATCATGCTATGTTGCAGCAGCCTGATTGAGAGATGGAATCCAGAAAAGAATACCTTCCATCTGCCAACAGGGGAAATGACAGTGACGTTAGAAGATGTGTTTCAAATTTTGAGACTTCCAATTACATGAAGACCAGTGTATCAGGCAGGGCCCAATGTGGCGTGGGCAGTGATAATAGCAGTATATGGTCCAGCCGCACAAGATTTGACACAACGAGGTGTGACATTTACTTATGGTATAATGTTTACGGCACACCCTGAGGCAATAAGGTTGGCCGTGGTATTAATGATAGCGGTGGGGTATTATGCATTACCTAGAGCGAACAGGTGAAAATTTCCAAAATCATTGATGTGTATTATTCTTGAGATGATAGAAGGTAGCGTTACTTTCGCATGGGCACCCACATATCTGGCGGAGCTATACAGGGGTTTATGGGCATGCAGGAGAAATCACAAGACTACATTGGATTGTTCATACTTATTACATTGTTGGGCTTATGAGCACATTATTTGTGTATGACCAATAGGCCGACCAATCCAGGAAGGACAGACAGGAGTGTAGAGGTTGGGATTTAGGCGATGGGTCTAGACAGAGCAAGAGGCAAGAACCGAGACCATGACAAATAACATAGAGTATTATAGGAAAAAATTGGAGATGATGAAGATTGCATATATCTATTGGAGACCTTACGGGAACTACATGGTGACAACGAACATAGCCGAGGATTTGAGGGGTGTACAGCAAGTGAGGTGGATTGCAGGACATAGGCCAGGAAAGTACGAGAGGACTCCTCTAGATCGGGTGCGACAAAAATTTGGATTTGTTTAGGATATACCCATGGATCATAGACCATACAGAAGGATCAACACCGAGGCACCATTCTCACCTCCACGGCCAACTCTTCCAGAAGGACCAGAAGAGATAGTAGCCGATCACAGGGTAATGGATGCAGAAATGACAGAGTCTTATAGATTATGGTGGGAAGTAGAGCTATGAAGTACACACGAGAGGGCCGATCATCCTGACATAGCTGTGATTACCATGGAGAGAGACCGCCTGTAGGGTTTAGTTCACCAACTTAACACAGGTGAATGAGACCACGGGATTGTTAGAGGCTTCATAGTCTTGAGTGGAGAGACTAGAGGTAAGAGTCCTCCACACAAGAGGGCAGATTTGTATGTTATAGGAGAGATTGGTGGATCAGTGGGAGGAACCAATAGTAGTGGTACCTTTGAGTATGGAGAGGCCAGGTGAGCGGCGTTGACAATCACCATCACTACCTAGTTCGGGATGAGGCACGGGGGTCTAAGTGAGTTTCATACATAGGGGTAGAAGAATAAATAAGGATTCCATGATAGAGAAGATGTATTTGTTTAACATCTAAATAAAATGGAATATGTATGTTGATTTGAGTTTGTGATAATTATAAGAATATTTGTGTTTTGAATGTTTGGATTGATAAAGGATCAAGGTGAGTGTTATCAATAAAAATACACAAAAATATTTATATTTTTAAAGAAAACACAACACATGATAGGTTATGGTAGGGGATGGTCGAGCTAACCTTGGGAGACCCCATGTCTCCTAAGTGCTGCCTACATAGCCCATTGCACAAAGTAAGGAGGGGCCTCAGACCAATGTAGTTCTCCCTTAGGACCAGGGAAAGGTGAATTCAGGCAATTTGGTTGTGGTTAGGCAATTTGTTGGTTGGTAAAAGTTTGATGTTGGTAGAGTAATGTTGTTGGTGTTGGTGTGGGTATAGGTGAAGTGAGGGTTAACTTACCCAAGCATAGGAAACCATGTCCTAATTAAGGTCAAAACACAATCCTAGATTTGGGTAAAAGAGGCAAAAGTGTCCCATAGTTGGAAAGAGCTAAACGAACCACGTATCATCATAAGATGAGCTTGAATCCCTAGGTACCTTGCACAGGTGAGAAATCGATAGGTGAAAAGACTTGTATAATCACAATATATCAGATATACACACGTCCCTTGAGTTTTGTTATTGTGAAGAATGGTGAGGAGAGGTGGATGGTATAGCTTGGGCGCAGAGAACTTGTTATAAGGTGATTATTCTGATGGAAGAGAACCAAACCAAAATAGACAAGTCCATGACTCAAAAGTACTTTTGAATACTGCTTTGATTTTTCTGGATATAGACTGATTGATGTGGGAAGTCTATATGGGATATGCATTTTGTTGTTCTTGAGGTCTTCACGAAGCTGATCAATGCGAGAAGCTTCTAATAGAGGCTGACTTTGTATAGCTGTCCTTTGAGGGAGTAGTCTACTTATAGTAGCAGACACGACATTGCACATAGCTTGTCCTTCAAGGGAGTAGTCTAGTTATAGTAGCAAATGCAGCTTTGCACATAGCTGTCCTTCGAGGGAGCAGTCTAGTTTATAGCTTGGAGGTCTAGATGTCTGTTTGGCATGAAGCATCTAGTTTTGTAGGAAGTTTGACTCAAGAATATCCTAGAATTGTATAATTGAGAACTTTTTATTTTGATACTTTTAAGTCATGGACCAGACTAAAAAGGAGAAGGCCTCTTTAAGAGGAGGTGATGATCAAACCACGTGGGTTTGATTTTACTTTGAGATGCACGAAAAAAGGTGTATGAGGTGGTAAATGAGCTCAAGGGACGAGTGTAAGGTGGATAAGGAGTGATGTAACACTAAATTCAATAGTAGAATGGTCGGAGATGTAAGGTATTAAGGGGTTCAGGCTCAGGTTTACCATTAAGTGAAGCTAAATGATAAGTACCTGATCCATAAGTGTGAGTGATAATGTAAGGCCCAATCCAATTAGGAGCAAATTTTCCACATTTGCTCTTTTCTAGTTTGGTTACATGTTGATTCTCTTTGAGGACAAGATCACCAATTTTAAAGGTATGCTCATGAATTCACTTATCATAAGCATGCTTGATGTGCTTTTGATAAATTTGAAGGTGGTCAAGAGCGGTAAGATGACGCTCGTCAAGAAGCTCCAATTGGGCTAACCGCTCTTGGCGGAAGTCATCATTGGTGAGAATATCCTGGAGAGATATTCTGAGGGAAGGGATTTGTATTTCGAGAGGCAAGATAGCTTCGGTACCATACACCAGAGAGAATGGTGTGGCATTAGTGGAAGTATGAATGCTAGTACGATAAGCCCAAAGGGCAAAGGGGATGTGATCATGCCAATTTTGACCAGAATCGTTAACAACTTTCATGAGAATTTTGGTTAAGGTTTTCTTAGAAGATTCAGCTTGACCATTTTCTTGTGGATAGTAGGGTGACGAGAAGCTAAGTTTGATACCAAAGTTGTCACAAAGGGCTCATAACAGCTTATTTTTGAAATATTTTCCATTATCAATTATCAAGCGATGAGGAACACCGAAACAAAAAATAATGTGATGATTGATGAATTCAACAATTTTCTCATTTTTGGTTGAAACGAGTGGAACGGCCTCCACCCATTTAGTGTAATATTGGTTACCGTGATGATCCAACGGTGACGTTGCGAAGAAGGTGGATGAATCTCACTAATAAGGTCCAAATCCCATTGTGAGAAAGGACAAAGATCTCATGCAACCTGTAGTGGATGGCTGGGAGTATGTTGAAGGTTGGCATGTTGTTGACACATAACAAAATGCTTAACATATTCACAGAAGTCTTTATTAAGAGTAGGCCAATAATATCCTAGGCGAAGGATCCGCTTGGCCATGGAAAAGCCACTAAAGTGCCCACCAAAAATTCCGTCATGGACTTGTTGGATGGTATGAGTGACTTCAGTGTTAGTTAGACATCGAAGGAGGATACCATCAAAGCCATGTTTATAGAGGATTCCCCCATGATGACATAATGAGAAACACCTTTAAGAAAAGCGCGTTTTCCATTACTACTAAGGTCAGGTGGGAGAACAGAGTTTGTAAGGTAGTCACAAAATTGGTGATACTAGGTATCCTGTGAGTCAGCAGATGCATTATTTACCATACAAACATCTGGGACTAAGTAATATGGGGCAAAGGGTTGTTGGACCAAGACAAATATGTCAGAGTCAGTTGGTGATATAGGAATTTGCGAGGCCAAGCAAGCCATAGTATCCGCAAATTTATTAGTTGAGCGTGGAATGGTTTGGATAGTATAATGGGTAAATAAGGTCAAAAGTGAATCTACATAACATTTGTACTTTTGAAGTTCCTCATTTTTACATTGGTAGATGCCAGTAACTTGATTTACTACCAATTGAGAGTCACCAAAAATGTTAATAGAATTCACACCTAAGTGTAACACAACGTGGAGACCTAGAACAAGGGCCTCGTATTCCGCTGTATTGTTAGTGCAGGGGAAATCAATCCTAAATGAAAGAGGCATAGGTTCACCTTCAAGAGGAATGAGAACAATGCGCCCCTCCACCGTGCTGGAATTTAGATCCATCGAAGAAGAGAGTCATCGGATAAGATGCATCACTGAGTGAAAGAGTTGCGATGAGTTCATTAGGGAAAGTAAAATTGGTAAATTGTTCCCCAGGTAAAGGGGCTTCCGTGAGTTGGTCTGCGATAGTTTTTCCTTTGACTAATTTCTGGTGTACGAACTCAAGGTCAAGGTTGGCGAGGAGCATAAGCCATCGGGTGATGCGTTGGTTTAGATGAGGTTTTGCGTACATATAATGTATGGGGTCGAGTTGGTGATGACAAAAGTTTTGTGATTCAGGAGGTAATGTCAGAGTTTGGTGGCCACGAATGATAGGGCTAGGCACAAATTTTCAACGTGTGTATACCTAGTTTCGTAATCCACAAGAGTATGACTTATGTAATAAACTGCTTGTTCTCGATGCTCGGAGTCACGATGTGTGAGCATGGCTCCTACAACATGGTTAGTGGCAGAAAGGTAAAGGTAGAAAGGGTGATCGTCCTAAGGTGGGATAAGCACGGGTGGCTGCAAGAGATAAGTTTTAAGAGCCTCAAAGGCTTTGTGGCACTCCTCACTCCATTGAAAGACAATGTCCTTTTTAAGGAGATGATGGAAAGGTTGACATCGATCCGAGAGTTGTGAGATGAAATGACAGATAGATTGGAGTTTTCCCTACAAACTACGCAATTGTTTTAGGTTAGTGGGTGGGGGAATTTCTAAAATAGCTTTGACTTTAGCGGGGTCAACCTCAATGCCACGCAAAGAGACGATAAAGCCAAGGATTTTTCTGAAAGGACACCAAAGACACATTTCTTTGGTTGAAGATGAACACAGTATTGTAACAGACGATCAAAAATAATGGTTAAAACATCGAGATGTTCACTGCGATGTTTGGATTTTCCAAGAAGATCATCGACATAATCCTCAAGGATAGTGTGCATAATGTCATGAAAAATGTAATTCATATCCCATTGATAGGTTACACTAGCATTCTTAAGGCAAAATGGCATGACATGATAGCAGAAGGTGCCCTAGGGGTAATGAAGGTGGTTTTATGTTGATCGGCCGGGGCTACTAAAATTTGATTATATCCCGAGAAACCATCCATGAGAGAAAGCATCTCATGGCCCGCAGTGAGATCGACAAGTTGATCAATACTAGGTAGGGGGAAGTCGTCCTTTGGGCAAGCGAGGTTAAGATCCTAGAAATCCATACATATTTGAAGTCCCCCCGTTGCTTTAGTGACAGGTACAACATTAGAAATCCATTGCGGATAGTCAATAGGTAAGATGAAAGAAACAAAAAGGAGTCGTTGAAGCTCTTCTTTAACCAAGAGGGCAATGCGTGGATGCATTTTTCTCAGCTTCTGTTTAACTGGTTTGGAGTCTGGTTTTAGAGTGATGTTATGGATAGCAATGTCAAGGATCGATTCCTGGCATGTCGGCGTAGGACCAAGTGAAAGCTTGATTGTGGGCACGGAGAAAGGTAGTGAAGGCGGCTTGTTCTGATGCATCAAGAGATTGTCTGATCTTTACAATGTGAGGATCATCTCTCGTGTGGATGTTGATTTCTATAGTCGACTCATTCAACATGGTTTGGGTTTCAGATGGTAAGTGCGTTGAATATAAGAGTCATCCACACCAAGGTAGGTGAGGATGGAGTCATCATCCTGGCACTCCACAACATTAATCAAAGGTGAGTCTTCTTCGATCATGTTTGGATACAAAAGGGGAAGAGAAGATGGGTCTTCACCATCGCGTTGATAAGTGAGAGGACCTAGGAAGATAACATTCACGAAAAAAAAAAGTTAGGAGGGATAGATTCCGGGTCTATCGACTCCGTGGGTGAAGGTGGTAAAATGGGCGATGATTGTTCGGAATGGGTGACTTCGTCATCTTCCAGGATATAATTGACACGAGGTTTCTTCAGTGTAGGTGGTTCAGAAAATACAAGACCACTACGATCTTTGTGTTTGCGTGTAGTCATGGGAATAACCATATGTCGTCCTTGCTCATAAAGACTCGAAACCAAAACCCTTCCAAGCACAACGTGTCAGGAAGGTGAGGGCGAAACGACGGTTGGTTAGCTATTGAAAATCTAATTGGAAGGGAATCACACAAAGGGGAGGTTTGGGGGTGACAGAGGATGCGTCAACACCCCCATACGTTAGGTTGGTGCGGTAATTAGGTGGTTTGTAGAAGATCACCTCCCCCACACGACGGTCGTAGGTAGGATGCGCCTGTAACTATCCATACTCTTGTGGGTTATGGAAGGTGCTAACGTTGTATAGGCTAGTACTCCCCAGCGTAAGGCATTGAAAAACACCTACCAAGGGATCCAAGGTTGGGATGTTGTCCACGGGAAAGGAAGAAGTATTTATGTCGGTGGTTTCATTGGTCGAAGGTGTGGGTGCGGCTAAGGTGGATGGTTGAGGCGTGGTTGAAGTAGATGGTTGGGTTGGATCAATGGGTGTCTTGACGGGTACAAGCACATCATTAGGGCGGTATAACATATTACAGATTTTGAAGGGGGAAGCATCAGCTGTGATGGTGTATGACTTCCCTTCATACTCGAATTTGATGCATCTATGTAAGGTGGAGGGAACGCATCCCATAGCCGGATCCAAGGGCAGCCTAACAACATGTTGTATTAGAATTCTCCCTCAAGGACATAGAAGAGTTCGGGTAAGGTACGTGGCCCTACATGAATGTTAAGGATCACGGTGCCTAGGGTAGAAGTAATAGCATCATTGAATGAATGCAACATGGTGGGGTTGGCACACAAGCAGCTAGGAGGGATATTCACCTATTAGAAGGCTTTGGAAGAGACGATGTTTAGGCTAGCGCCCCCATCGATCATAACATGATGTACCCGGATGTCCCAGATGTAAGTCGAGATGAAAAGAGTGATATCAGGATCTTTTACACCAAAGACGACAATTTCTTCTTCGGAAAAACTAACAGCAGCGGCTTGCCGTACAGGGATAGAAGTGGTTGTGGAGGTAGGTTGTTTGGTGAGAGAAGCGACGTGGTTGGGTGTTAAGATGGAGGCGACGGGAAAGGTTTCGTTAGGTAGGACCTCTATCCCTTGAAGGATCTCAATTAGAGCTTGTCGATGTGATTCAGATGTTTGAATGAGATCATAGAGTGTCATTTTTACAGGAGATTGGTGAAGTTGTTTGATCATAGTGCGATGGGAAACTCCATCAGAGACTGGATAGGCAAGTCCATGAATAATCACTTTAGGTGGTGGTGCGATCGGGATGGCGGAAGGAGAAAGAGAGGCCGCATGTGTGCTCTCTTTATCTTTTCCATTGTTTTTCTGACCTCAAGTAGTAATGCTAATCATGTTGATCTCATGAATGCAAGATGAGGAAGATGATAGGGATAAGTCATTGTTCTCGAGAGGTGGGGTTGCAATGATGATAGATTTTGGCGAGGCGGGGACAGGTGGTATAGGAGATTTTGGTAAGTTGTCCTTCTGAGATTTTCTATCCGAGATAGGCAAACTGGCGAAGGATGGCTTTCAAAGCTTTGCATCCTTCTACATTGTGTCCTGGTGTGTGGTGGTAGGCACAGATTTTAGATTCATCATAACCTATAGGTTGAGGTTTAGATGGATCATAGGGTCTGAGTGGGGGTAGGGAAATGGTCACATCCCCTACCAGCATATCAAGGATCTTGGCATAAGATCCTTTGAGTAGGTCAAATGTAGATGAGGCTATTGATTGAGTGGGTGAGATCATTGATTATTTTGGTAATGGTTGGGTACGAGTGGTTCGTATGGGTGGTGGTTTAGGTAAGGGATTTTGATGATTGGGTTTAACTAGGCGTGGCTTCTTGCGCAGAAGTTATGTTTAGCTGGTTAGATGATGAGGCCATAAATGACGTGGTGGTAGGAAACAACCACGGGGAAAGAGGAGCGGTAGAAAACAAGTCCTTCGATGATCGAGTTTGCTTAGGGTTGGTAGGTAGGAAAGATACTTGGGGCGATGGTGTTGAGATGCTTGTGGATTTCGTATGGGTGCGAAGGTCTTTGGTCATGTTAAAGAAGATGTGGGAGGCATGGTGTATTGAGGCAAGGTGGAGGGGTGAGGCCCCAATATAGAAGGTAGGTGTGATGGTGAGGGTTGAAGTTGTGCCTATTGTAGTGGTGTGATCGAGGGCAAGGGTTTTAGTTGTGGCAGAGGCATAGATTGGACTCGAGGAGATTGGGTCTGTATCCTAGGTGGATTAACGACTTTATTTTTGGATAAGTTTAACCATTTAGGTGGGTGCGTTAGGTTGGGTATTGGTGAAGTCCCAAGCGTAGGGGAAGGTTTTGATAGGTTAATAGAGGTGGATGAGGTATTTGGCAGAGATGAGGGGGGTGGAGGTGAGGACATAGGCATTTTGAGCTTTTGTAAAAACTTCAGGTAGATAGTAGAGGTGTTTGGATTAGTCATCTGCATTTGAGTAGAGCATGGTGTATTCAAACGTTCCCATAAGAGTTGTCTATCTTCTAGGGGGTGACAATCTTCACGTATGGACAAGAATTTTGGTATGGAAGAGAAGTGGGCTGTGATTCCAGTCCACTGGGGGTGTGATACAGGGGGCGAATGAGGCACTTTATCAATGGGTGTTAAGAGGTCAACCGGTCGCTGGAAAGATTTAGGTAATGAAGAACTGATAGGGAGGAGGGCATGTTCTAGAGGATTCATCATGGTTAAGGAATTTGGTGATGTAGGCTCAAGGGGTTTCTCTTCTAAGGATGACAGAAAAAGTGACGATCCTTCTTCTTTTGTAGTAAGAGTGGTAGAAGGAGATGTTTGGGAAATAGATAAGTTGGATAATAGCCGCTCATAGTCTTGTAGGGATGTGGTGTAAGAAGGCTCTTCTGTGAGAAGAGAACTCTAGGTGGTTGATTCCTTATGGGTAAAGGAATAGTAGGGCTGTCCTCTTGTCCTGATGAAGGAGAAGGGGGCAAGGAATCCTGCGTCGGTGAAGAGGCTCGATTTAGAATTTCCTCGATGGAATCCCTTGGTTGGGAGTTGAAAACCACATGCATCTCATGCACACTCTTCTCCTCGGCTAAGGTTTCTTGGTTTGTGTTACTGTTAGAGGAATGGTTTGGAAATGGTTTGTTGAAGATTTTTAAATTTCGATTAGCAGGGGCATTAGGATTATCGAGGGTTATATCCCCTACATAAACCATTTCTGCATTATGTTTTTCAACATCTTGCAGTTTTCGTGGCTATGTCCCTTCACGAGATGGAAGTTACAGAAGTCATTTTCTTTATACCAATAAGGTATAGCGTGGGCGGAATCAAACCCGGAGTGAGGTTTAATAGGAGGCAAGGTGATAGCTCTTGCTTTAAGCAATTTTTCCAAGATCACATCATAAGTTTCTCCCAAGGGAGTGTACTTGATGGGCTCACTTTATACTTATAGGTGGATTTGGCTGGGTATAAGACGGTGCTTGAGATTTGACCATTACCGTGTGTACAGCTCCTTTTGATTTTGAAGCAGCCGATGTGTGAGAGTTGGTGGTGTTGGGTTTTTAGTGGAGTCCTGGGTTCAAAATTTGAGTTTTTGTTGCGCAACTTCAATTTCTCCTCCTCTAAGGCCCGAATCTCTAGTTTCTGAGCCATAGTAAAGGCCTCATCAAAGGTGTGGAAAGTTTGAATTTGGAGGGTGGGAGAAATGTGTTTAGCACAGGCCCACATA
This sequence comes from Taxus wallichiana var. yunnanensis, assembly GCA_018340775.1. Lineage (NCBI taxonomy): Eukaryota > Viridiplantae > Streptophyta > Pinopsida > Cupressales > Taxaceae > Taxus > Taxus wallichiana. Next base: position 642,564,801 of record CM031239.1, on the reverse strand, counting down.
AAGCGTTCGATGAGCTCGGCCTGAGGTAAGGCATAAGTAAGTTGGTTGATGAGGCCCTTCCATTGTCCAACGAAATCTACGATAGATTCATCTTCAAATTGTCGGATGGCATAGAGATCGGTAATGAATACTTTCTTGGCAATATTGATGGAGAAATGATCCAAGAAATATTAGGCTAACTGGTTAAAGGAGAAGATTGAGTGTTGGGCTAAAGCACTGTACCACTCCAAGGCAGGTCCTGATAAGGACATGGGGAAGGTACGGAGTAGTAAGGCATCGTCATGAGCAATCAGATAGCAAGCATGTCTAAATGATCGCAAGTGTTGTTGAGGGTCCTCCTTACTATTAAAGCGAGTAAATTTTGGTAATTCCCATTAAGGAGGATATGTATGAAGGGGGACAGAAGAATGAATAGGCTCCTGACAAACTTGCTCGTATGTCAGGGTGTTATGGCTTCCTGAAACAGAAGCCTCAAGATTTTACATCTTGTCCATCATTTGTTTGATTAAATCATTGGTTGGGTTAGATGATGGTGTTGTCATCGTAAACGGAGGAGGATTGGGCCAAGAGCCGCTACTAGACAATGGTGGGGCTAAATGTTGATAAGGTATTGATGATGAATGTGTTGGGGCAGCCGAATAAGGGTGTCCTATATAAGATGTTGAGGCCACCGGATGTGTTTGCGGAAATGAAAAGGTGGGCGGAGCCTGAGAGGGAAAGCTCGTGTGGATAGGTGGTAGAGAACAAGTTATGAAAGAGGCAATTTGTGAGAGGGATGAGGTAGGGGCAGTGGATGGTAGTGATATGTGGGGCCCAGATTAACCAAAGGAAAGCCAATTGGTGTAGTATGGACCATCGAATCCACTGAGCTAGGAGACGGGGCTAAGGATGAAGACAGTGAGGCGGAGTTATTAGGTGGGGAAGGAGCTAAGTGAGCAGCTATACTGATAGGCATACCCAAGAGGAGTTGACCATCGGGTGTACGGTCAGGGGTATGAGACAAATAATACTATACGGTGCCAAGATTAGCATCCAAAAATTTAGCAAAATCTGGATCTCCGACAGAGATCTTGGGAAAAGCATTGGTGTCCGTAGGATTCCCCATAGGATGCAAAGGGGTGACTCAGGCAAAGACATGAAACAAGCATGTGAAACCATGGTTGTGGCTTGTTTTCGGGTGATAACAACCATGGACAAGAGGATACAGTAGGGAATTAGTCAATTAGGAATAGAAACAGCAACAAAATGTTGGAATTGGTAGGTTGCTGGTTTGTCAGGAACTGTGAAACATAGTAACCGATATCGGTCTAATGGCGATGTCGATCAAAAGCGATATCTTTGGCGTCGGTCGGAGTAATGCGATGTCGGTAGAAGAGGACCGGTGCTGGTCACTATGAAGGCAAAGAGAGAATGTAAGAGGTTGTTGGTTTGGGGATAACAAGGCTTAGTATACCCACCAAATTGTCTGAAGTGATCACTGAGACAGGGTATAACAGAGAAACAGAACTGAAAGAAAGAATAGAAAACAGGCAAGATGCACAAGCAAATCAAGAGACTAACCCTAGGATTAGTTTTAATCACTTTGGACTTATGTCTTAGATGCAAGATGATGTCAATCCTAAACAAAAGACCTAAGGGAGATGTCAAGTTTGTTTTGGCTTGTAAGGATACCTCAATCGAGCGGAGGAATACCGGAAAGGGGGATGTTTGAGATGTTGTGTAGATTATGATGTGATTTGGTATGTGTTGTGCAGTGAGAGTAAGATTAATTTCTCGTCAATATCGTGGATATTACCCCCACATGTACGACCTGTTACTTAATCTACGTTCACTAGAATTAAAAAATCAGGCAAGAATGTGATGCACATGTTTTAAACCCAAATCAAAAATGATATTTGATGAAGCAAAGAAAGAGAAGAGGTCAAGAAGATGACTTTCACTAATGCAAAGATGTGAAAGTAAGACAAGTTCTTTTACCAAAATGACAAAATATTTTGTGAATATTTAGAAGAGAGAAACAACAAGTGTGCTCCCTACATGAAAACAAGCAAGAAAGAAAGAAACCCGAGAAGGGTCCCACCGGGCGTGCCAAAATGTTTCGCACAGAATTTAGTTCCAGAATAGAGTTACTTCTATCCTTTCATTCTCTTGAGAAACAGATAGGGGTTAGGGTTAGGAGGAATACCTATTGAGTGTTGGGAAGGTGTGCGTGTACTGTAGAGAGATCAGACCGATTGTGAAGAGCTCCTTTTTGTCTGGGAAGGACTACCTATAAATAAGAATGCAAGACCACCAGATTTTAGTTAGACAATAAGTGAGGGAACTGCCTTGGGCCCAGGAAATATTAGACTTCCTTTCGAAGGTGGTCAGTTCCCTTTTAATACAAATTAATGCAAATGATAATAAAGAAGCTATTGCGAACTCACGATTTAGGTATCTTGTTACTAAAAGAAATAGAGACTAAACTACCAACAATAGAATGTCATGTTGTTTGTTTGGTCACTGGTTATTGATATGTTCAGATCAAGTTACAGGGATAGACCAGGCCAGACACGAGATTTTTTTGAGGTGAATAGGTGAAAGGTTGGTTTTGGTATAAGTCACAGTGACCGATGCCGGTCACTGGATAACCGATCGCGGTTATGAAACCGGTACCGAGTTAGGGAATAACCGATATCGGTAGAGGCGATGATTTAGGGATTTTTAAATGGAGGTTGGTGTAAGGTGGTTATGAGGTTTGGAAGGTTGGTAGATGGTTGAGGGGAGTAGTAGGGTGATAGAGAAGACTCAAAGAGTGAGAGAGTTGTCTTTGGGGTAATATAGAGATGGATGACTGAAGGTTAGGTGCAGGTTGTTGTCGGGTAGTAGATCTAGGAGTGAGCTTATAATCCCTATGAATTAAAAGTTCATAAAGTAGTGTCTAGAAGCATACAAGGTGATAAAAGAGACTACTTACTAGTTTCTGATGTGGATGCAGGTCTAAAGAATGTAGTGGCAAAGGCAAGGCTCAGTTGGGATGATCCAACAATCGGAAGTGATCTGATGAAGCTATCCTCTAACTCTCCCCATGTTTGGATGAGTGTGACAATGCTCTCGTTGTCCAGTTATAGTCTTGGGCTCGATATTCCTCTTTGCAAAACTCCTCTCTCTCCTTCACTTGTCTCTCTCTTGCAAATGAATTTGGATCCTTTGGTTTTGGTTGGGGAAGGTCATTTACAGGGAACCGATGGTGGTTACATAACCGACGCCATCGAGTAGGGACCGATGTCGGTTAGGTCAAAGTTGGCTATTTGTAGTAAAATAGCCAACTTTCCCTCCTTTTCTCTGACTCGAGGGTCAGTTGTGGGCTTGGTCAAGTCATTATTATGCTCATTTTGATGCAGGTAAGGGGTGATGAGTCATGGGTGTGGGTCTGGACCAAGTCATAGGTCTTAATTAGGTTAGTTTAGGGTTAGGCCTAGGTAATAGTGAGGTGGCGAGTTGAGGTGGCGGGGTTGGAGATGTGGATTTATTAATTATAAGGTAATTAATAAATAATTCGAGTGTGTAAGGTTTAGGTGGTGAGCTAGGGTTAGGTTGTGGGATGAGATACGGAGTGCAGGGTGTCGTAAGACCCAAATTTGATGTCTACAAGTACTGTTATAGATTGGCCAAATGAATTAACTCATAAAAAGCTTGGAGATTGATCTGTCATTTGTAGACAATAGAGTTCATAGGAGTTAGATCGAAACTTTATTACGTGTAGAGGCATTGTGACCATGTAGCGAGTGGTAGTTGAATCACCATTGGCATTAACATTGGGTCAGAACTTCATTATGTGTAGAGGCATTGTGACCATGTAGTAGAGTGGTACTTGATATTATATTGTCAACAAGAGGAGCTCTTAAAAGATCAACTTGGAACTTCATTATGTGTAGAGGCATTGTGACCGTGCAGTAGAATGGTAGCTGAATCACTATTGGCATTGACGTCGGGTCAAAACTTCATTCTGTGGAGAAGTCATCATGGGCATCTAGTAGAATGGTACTTGATATTACATGTCAACAAGAGGAGCTCTAAAATCATTAGCTCAGAATGTCATTCGGTGTCAAGGCATTGCAACTGCACATATAAATGGTAGTTGATCAACAGAATTAGCATCATGTATTGGAGGCTCGAAGTCTTGAAAGAGGCTTAACATCATGTATTGGAGGCGTTGAGGTCTGTAAAATACTTAGCATCATGCATTGGAGGCTTGAGGTCTTGAAAGAGGCTTAGCATCATGCATCGGAGGTGTTGAGGTCTACAAAGACTTAACATCATGCATTGGAGGCTTGAGGTCTTGAAAGAGGCTTAACATCATGCATCGGAGGCATTGAGGTCTAAAAAGGGACAAGTCATTGTCCATCATCGACATCGGATCAATCATAGCTCTACATAACATGGATTTCCTTCAAACTAGTTCGGATTCTATGGAATCAACTCAGAGCCAGGAGTCTGTGTTATAGAGTAAAAGAAGATCCTTGTTTTCAGATATCAAGAATATTAGAACCGCATAGAAGGAGTGTTGAGGTTTCATTCAGAAACTTAGCACCATACAGTGGAGGCATGGAGGTCTTCTTCGGATATCAAAGTCACGTAGTGGAAGCATGGTGGACCCATAACCCATAGGTCCAAGATAACAAAAAAGTTGTCGAAGAGAGAAGGTTGTAGAGGAAGAGACCCAAGTGTCTACTACAGTAGCACTTTTGAGGTGGCAACAGAGTTCCAAATTCAGGACAACATGGAAAAATGTTCCAATATAAGCTTTTTGGGACAAAAAGCCTTTCTCAGTGGGGAGGTGTGATCAGGGGATCATTTTTGAAAGTTCCCTAAACATCCCTAAATGGTTTCATGTGAGAATATCATCTTGAGAGCTTTCCAATGACTGTGAGAATGCGACAAATGGACATCAAGAGCTCTAAATATGTTTGGTCAAAGTTCAGACAATGGGAAAGTCAACTTCGGTCAACTGGTCAATATTAGACCAATGGCACTATGGCACATGGTGAAAAGGAAAAGGGAGTCATTTATTGGTTATCAATCTCTAGTCTTCGATGGTCGTAAAAGATTGCTCGCAGGCCACCGTGTGGACCCCTCTCCTTTGTATTACACACACACACAACTTGGAAGCTCAAAGTAAGAGCTTGAGGAATATTTCCTGAGCAAGTGGAGGACTCTTATAATATATTACACACACACACACAACTTGGAAGCTCAAAGTAAGAGCTTGAGGAATATATCCTGAGCAAGTGGAGGAGCATTTATTTTATAAGACCTATTTTATTAGGCCTATTATAAAGTTGTGAAGACCTATTTATTTAAATAGGCATTATTGTGGCTAGGAGTTATTAATACTACCTAGTCGGCCCATAGCACCACACCAAATTCTTGTGAATCTTGGAATATCGACCGGAGAGCCATAGGGCATTATGAAGCATCTGGAAGGCCGATTGAGAACCGGAGGATTCCAAACAGTGGAGCTGGTGCCATCGAGCTTGCCGAATATGCCAGGAAGGTGGAAGTCGAGGTGCTATCTTTCACCCTTGTCTTCTAAAGGTCTGGTTATTCTTCTAAGCAAGTTTAAATAGTTTCCATTAGGTTTTCTTGTGAAAGTACTATTGTAAATT